>JAKOOJ010000001.1:312855940-314055940 GCA_022577455.1 Arizona elegans | reverse complement strand
TTATACACCACTTATACAATGATAGTTATCCAAAATCATTGCCTTGAGCAATGGCTTTTTGAGGGAGGGATAACCAAATGCCTCTAAAGCAGGGATGGAACTACCACCCCTCTCTCAAGAATGAATTCACCACTGTCAAGATCCGACAACATGACATCTCCAAGGAAACCTTAGCTAACCAGGAGAAACCTGGGGCCAACACAGGTGGCTGAGCTAATATTTTCACAAGTCATGTCTATTTCATCAGGACTAATGGATCCAAGGCACGGGTGTCAAACTCGATCACATTACGTGACATATTGTGACGTATCACATTTTTGGACTTTGTGGAGCAGGGGTGGACGTGGCCTGCGTGTGACGCATCTGGCCCACAGGCCGCCAGTTTGATAGGCCTGATCCAAGGCATCCCAAATAATCAGGCCACACTGAGCTTCAATCACTTTCATGGGTTCTACCTTAAGACTATCTTAAAATGTTTTTAGCAATCTTATCTTACCTTTGTGAGGAGGGAGAAGCAACACTAAGTCTGAATATTAAGAAACAATAATTGCACCACAGATGTTTAAGCAGATTAATATGGACAAAGTAGTAGAGACTGAGGTGGTGGATTCCCAACATGCACCTATTAATGGCAACTATACAACACCACTCACCACAGCTTACAGAGATCTTGCAAGGGAATTTCCCCTGCTGTCTTCATCACTCTAATGAGATAAACAGAAGTAAAACTAAGGCCTAAAAAAGCATATTCTTCTAGAGAGAAATGTAGGCCTTGCCTCAATTATGGTGGCTTAGGGAAAATGAGAGACCTCAAAAGGATTTTGGATACTATGACCACTGCAAATTGGCTGACAGCAACTGTTCCCCTTCCCATCTATATACTGTTATCACCTACCCCTTTTACAGGCAGGAGAAAAATGCTGAGAAGAGCTGACACACAGTCATACAGGGCTTCAAATGTATACCCAGTCCAGCATTTTGTATTCATAGTAGCGAACAAGCAAATTCATGCATTCACACTGGGCTCTCTGGGCCTTGAGTGACAAGAATAGAACCAGGACTCTGCCAATCCCATCAGTTTCAACTGGTAGTGATCCAGGATAAATTGAAGCTCACATTAACAAGCACTAGGGCTAACAAACTTCCTTGAAGAATTGCAGCAAAGATTATCTATCACACCCACTCCCATAGAAACTAGGATTTTTAAAACTATCACCTTGTATATACACAGGCAAGATGTGTGCCCTAACTGGCATCCAATGGGGAAAAAAATGCAATGGCAAACTTAGTCAATTATGTGACCCAATAACAGATTTCATTAAATTTGAACCAAAACTGTGTGCAAAAAACTAGCATGCATTCTGTCAAGGACTGAGAACGAGATGAGGGGCTGGGAACAGGGTGAGGCAGAGGGCATAGCTCAACATTGCTCCAAATCAATCCATGAAATGTATCAGTTTAGAAGGTTTTCAGGTAGGATGTTTAAAGATGTCTCTCTTCTCCTCTCTTTCTTTCTAAACCTCTGGATAAGTGCTACCTATCAAAACAAGGAGTAACAGCTAGGCTGCAAAAGTCTGCCTTCTATTCTATTTCAGGCTGTGGTACAATTTGTGAGACCAACATACTTGATAAGGCTAGGAATATGACCCTGCCATAAAAGTCAGCTTTTCTCCATAAAATGAAGGAACAGCAATAGGGAAGATGGACCCATATTTGATTACTGCTAGGCACACATGGAGGCCCAAATGGGTCTATCAGGTTTTCACATAGATCTAGCAGAGGGGCAGTTCTGGAACTAGACCTAAGGAGCAGGCTATGATTCATAAGCAACTTGTACAGTCATGATGGCAGCTCCATGTCCTGTGTCCTTATTACTACTTAGTAATATTAAGCAATATTTTTTTCACCAATCCTGTTCCACTCAGCTGCACTAGAACTGCTTGTAGCCTTAAGCTTTTTGTGATGCTACTCTAGTTGCACCCAAAAATCTTCCTATTCCCAACACAATGCAACTATACAAGGTCTAGGAGAATCAATTTAGATTAAGGTGATGGAGAGAAAGGGAGCCATTGTATTAATAAAACCTTGTGCCTTGCTCTAGTGACAAATGAGTGTGTGCGAGATAATTGCTTCCTTGTGATCTTTTAAAATCTTGCTAGTGTGCCTTATTTAATCTGAGAATAAAGCCTCCACAAGCTCAAGAAGACTGTCAGTGTGTCTTACCCGGCAGCAGTCCTTGGGGTTTCTCCCTCCAGCCAGAAGGAAAAGATTCTGCACACCACCTGTCCACACCAGTTCCTGGCAGTGCACGTTTCCTGTCCTGCTCTAAAGAGGAACCAGCCCCCTCCTTATCGAAGACACACTTCCTCAGAAACTGAAACAAACACGCAAGCCCCAAAACACGCAGGCCCCAGAGGAACTTCCAAACTGCACCACAGATAACATCCAAATCAAAGCTTGACTTTAATTGTGGATGGCCTTAAAATCCAGAACATTCTGCTATTGTTCTTCTTATTTTATAAACAAGGAACTGTGAATTACAAAAGCGCCAAGAATTTCAACTCAGGTAATAAACTAAAATCGGCTACGTTGTGTTTCAGTGTGTTATAGGGATCTGGACATTGTTACCGCAATCATTTTGTTTAGGCATAACAGCTTAAACGAACAAGAGCAACTTGCTTTGTGAATCCAGGTCTGGCATGTTGTGTGAAGTTAGCCACAAGGTATGAAATGAAATTGTCCCAATAGATACTTTAGAGTTTATGGAAAAATAAGGATGGATGTGGGGGGTCACTTTTAACACTGACCAAAGAGGCATTTTCAAACAGGGAAGAGAAATTAAACATATGTTGACTGAGAGGGGAGAGAATCACTCACATGTGTGCAATTCTGTAGGTGATGAATAGAGGAAGGACTAAAATAAATTTCAGAAAGCAGAGATTGATTCGTGGTGACTCAATAAAAGCAGGCAAGCTGAAATTCATCTCTAAATCTGCCTTCCTATGAGCCAATAGTTAAACTTTAAAAACAAGATATAAATAACACTTCTTGTTCGCAAATGAGCTGAGTGGGAGAAACCCATCAGTCCATACTTGTGAAGTCAATGGACTACAGGTGGTCCTCAACTTACAACCATTTATTTAATGACCATTCAAAGTTTCAATGGCACTGAGACTTATGACCAGTTCTCACACTTACGACAGTTGTAGCATCCACACAGTCACCTAATCAAACTTTGGGCGTCTGGCAACTGGCATGTATTTATGACGGCTGCAGCATCCTGAAGTCCTGGGAATGTCATTTGAAACCTTCCCAGGGAGCTTCCAACAAGCAAAGTCAATCGGGGAAGCTAGATTTGCTTAACAATTGCATGATTCACTTAACAACGGTAGTTACTTCCTTAACTCCATTATGGCCCCAAAAAGGCCATAATGGAGGCACGATTCACTTAACTGTCTTGCTAAGCAACAGAAACTTTGGGCTCAATTGTGGTCATAAGTCAAGGACTATCTGAATATGTGGCTGTCATTTATGAGAATGTAGACTTGATCCTGGATCAACTCCACAAATCTTGCTCCCCCTTGCATGATTAACCTGCTTGCTCTGAAAGTTACAATTAAATGAAAAATTTCTCTATTTGTTTTATTAGACTACATCAGTGTTTTTGAAGGAGAAGGCTTGGGTCCATATTATATGATAAAGCAAGATGAACACAGTTGTTTGGCCAAACACAAGTGGCCCATTTGAGAGGCAATAACTCTTTCTTTTTCTGCCACTGGTCTATAACTTCAAAAATCATGGGTAACATGATAGCAGATGAACCCCAAGATATCATAAAGCAAGTCTCTTGCAGTCTATCCGGTTTGGTATATCATAAATTGTGCAGGCCCAGGATGAGGTAAAGAGCCCGACCACTTCCGTCTTAGAAATAGGGATAGACTTCAACTCTTGCACAGGATCCCCTATTATGCCTATACTGGTAGTCCTCTACTTATGACCACAATTGAGCCCAAAATTTCTGTTGTTAAGGGAGACATTTGTTAAGTGAATTTTACAACCTTTCTTGCCACAATTGTTAAGTGAAATATTGCAGCTGATAAGTTAATAACCCAGTTGTTAAGTGAATCTGGCTTCTCCGTTGGCTTTGCTTGTCAGAAGGTCTCAAAAGGTGATCACATGACCCTGGGACCCAGCAACGTTCATAAATATGAACCAGTTGCCAAGCATCTGAATCTTGATTACATGATCATGGGGATGCTGTAATGGACATAACTTTGAAAAACGGTCCTAAGTCACATTTTTCAGTGCTGTTGTAACTTTGAACAATCACTAAACCAATGGTTGTAAGTTGAGGACTATCTGTACATTACTCAAATAATGAAGCACAGGTACTTTCTATTGATAGGAAGAAAACTCCTGCCATCCTTTAACAATTTTTATAACTGTAAAGTACAGCAATGTCATCCCCGTTTCCAAATGGAAAGGCACAATACTGAAAATTTATTAAAATGGAACTCAAGGAAATATCCATAGAAATTTACCAGCCCACATTCTTGCATAGCTGAAAGATGGGTGGTTCAAGGCCATATAAATACAATAACAGTAACTGGTTTAACTGTTATTTTTTTCCCATGTAAACCTTGGTACCACAGAGACCCCAGAGATTGTGTGCAATAATGTAGCTCTGTCTAGGGATGGTAGAAGTAGACAAGCCATGTGAATGTTTACAAGCTGTAGCCTAGACATGGTCTATGTTACTTTGGTTGCTACTGTCTCCACTTTTTGCTTGGGTAAGATGCAGAAGATCAAGTGACTGAGGCTTGGTAGGCCAAGAAGCTGTTTAAAATTTGGAGCAATACAGCTGAAAGTTAGCCAACATAAAAGGGCAGCAAGAAGAGGCAATGAAAGGGCCATTTCCAATGTTCACATTGAAGCTGCAGAAAAGTGGTTTATCCTCAAGCTCAAAAGATCTTCAACAATTACTAGAATTAGTTCTACTGCCAATTTTTCAAGTACTCCGTGCCTGCCAGCCTACAGAGACAGCTGATGCCCCTGTTTCTGCTGGACAGAGAAAGCTGAGCCAAAGTTAGAACCTTTCCCCACTGTTAAATTAGAAGTGCTCTCCAACCATTCCTGAGTTGCAGAAAATTATACTGGTATGAAATTTGTTGCCTCATTATGGTCCCTGTCCCTCCTATTGCATCTATTCCAAGTCACCACCAAAGGGAATTGCTTTGGATAACGCATGTGAATTGCAGAAATAAAGATGATTAGCTGATTCTTTGGGCTTAACGCATCATCTACTGGCAGGATTTATCAGCCAGCAAATGATTTATCTGCAAATCATAGTATTATACTTCCAGATTCCTTGAGTTCTAATTGGAGACAATGAGAGTGAAGGCAATCTTATCTTGTCCCCGCTGTAAATATTTTCCACACGTCCTTCTAAACTTCTGGCAGCTGAAGTCTCCCCACACTTCTCAACATTTAAATAATTTTATCTGGCAAATGAATTATCGCTTTCATATAGTGTTAAGTTTCTGGCAACACATGTAATTTTCTTAACTTTTCATTGAATTATTTTCCTATTTTGCCAACAACATTCCCAAACCACAGGTGCCCCCCTGGTGATAAGCACACATATTGCTGCTATGCTGTAGACTCTATTGTGGGAGTGGGGTTTTTTAAAAGTCCTTTTGAGTCCTGCTGACTTCCTGGACAAGTCCCTGCAGTTTCTTAGCAAGATTTTTCAGAAGTGATTTACCATTGCCTCCTTCTTAAGCTGAGAGGGAGTGACTGGTCCAAGATCGCCCAGCCAGCTTTGTGTCTAAAGTGGGACTAAAACTCACAGTTTCCTGGTTTCTAGCCTGATGCCTTAACCATTATACCAAACTCACTAAAAGTGCTGGAAACCAGATTCTTGAAAAGTGAAAATGTGGAACAGTAGAATGTTGGATTCTGTGTCACAAGTATCAGGTTCTTTGTCAAACACAAGACTTCCCTTCACTTACCCTTTATATAGGATGTTTCTGAGTAAGAATGTGAAATAGGGCAGGCCACTCTAGATACTTCACCTGGCCCACATTTGGCCTCCCAAAACATTTCCATGCTGGCCCTTTAAATACAGTTCGGGATCCAACCAAGCAGATGCATCCATTCCAGTCTCTGCCTCTGGCAGCAGAGAGACAGCAGTCTGGCTGTCATCCAGCTCTCCTCCTCGTCCTTTCCAAGCCTTGCAGCAACCTTGCTTTCCTCCCTGCCATGTCCATAGCAATCTCCCCACCCAGGCTGATCCTATTTTGGGAAGCTGCCAGCAACATAGCAGCAGGAGCAGCAGCTCTTCTCTGAGTGGCCCAGCATGTGGCTGGTGGCCAGCTTCCTTCCCTGGCCCTGGCAGCAGTGCCAGAGATCAGGTTGCAGCTGTGCAAGGCAGAGAACTAGAGCAAAGTGAAGGAGTCTGTAGAGAGCCCATGGTTAAAAGGGCGAACCATTCCCACGGCCCAATTGGCAAAGCAGCCTTCTGGGAAACAAATCTGCACAAGTCCCAGCTGGATCAGGAGTTCTCAAACCAGAGGCGGGAAGGAAATCCCATGCACAGGATAAAAATACTAGAAACTTTAATGAGATTCTGCCAACTTAGGTTCCGTTCAGGGTGGAATTCTCTGTGACATTAGACAAAAGGAAAACACCAGCCAGACTGCCTGCCTCCCTTCTGGATTTTCCTGTATTATACCAGCATGTTCCTTTATCACCAGGAAATTTAGTTTGCTTGCTTGAGAAACGGGGAGCACTTGATTCTTCTCCAGTTGAGGTTCATGGGAGGATGAAGATGGACCGGGGGGAGTAAACACTCCTGCATCACAAGCATCCATCCCCACCCCTCTCCAGGGATAGCACTATACTCTTCAGGGTCAGTTAAAGATCTAAACAGCTGCATTTGTACACATGAAAAGCTTAACTAGTTTTAACTGGAGGAATTGTGGTTTAGCATAGTGGAAAACCTAGCTTTCTTGGTTAGTTTATGGTCTAATGTACCCTGTTTCCCCCAAAATAAGACATCCCCTGATAATAAGCCTGATCGGGCTTTTGAGTGCATGGCAATAAGGCCAAGTGCTTATTTCAGAATTTCAGCTTATTTCAAAAATATAAGACAGGATCTTATTTTCAGGGAAACACTGTATTAATGGATTAATTAGCAACTCTATTAAATGGAATGCAGTCAAGAGTGTTTTGTTTGTACTTGATCCTGAAGGATACATTTCACCAACACTTTTTTCTGTCCATTACTGCTTATGGTTTGAGCCAGAAAGCTCTGATCAATTGATGAAGCAATAATCAATCACTGCATGGATCAGGTCACAAGCAACATATGAGAAAGTGGAAGCATACCTCATCAAGGGCTACATTTATGCCCCTGGAGTTCAATAAATCAATAGACATAATAAAGTTATAAATAGCAGAAGAGGGCATAAAACCACAGTAGATCCAACATAAACCTTACAAGCAGCAGCAAAAATCAATCCCATTAAAAATGTAATGTATGAAGAAGTAAAATTGGTTTGACTGGACACAGACAGCTAAATTAGGTTCACATGAGGTGAACACTCTGGAGAAGGGAGGAATTGTTGGTGTGTTCACACAACATCCTTAGGCTGGTTACAACATTACCATTTCCTGGCTTTGCACAAAGACTGAACGATGAATCAAACGTATGAAAAGGGTTCAGACAGTATCTTAAGGTGCTTTCCTATACATATGCATACAGGACATGTACAATCTAACCAAGGTTCAACTAATCAAGCTTACCATGTTGTACGAATTATAGAATTATCAGGCTGGAAACAACCTTATAAATACTCTAGTCCAGGGGTATAAGTCCAGGGGTATAATAAACTCATAATGTGACATATCATGACTTTTTTCCCCTTTGCTAAACTGGGCGTGGGCGTGGCCAGTGCATGACGCATCCAATCTGCGGGCCACGAGTTTGACAACCCTGTTCTAGTCCAACCCCCATGCAGTTCTAGGCAACTATGCTAGTCAATCATGTTTTGGTAAACATGGCCTATCAGTAGAGGAGGTTCTATTCCAAGTTTCAACAGAAATAGCATCTCTCATAGGTACCGTGCTAATCCCAAAAGGGCATCTACAGAAGTTTCAACATCTTGGCAAATTTGATCACCTTACAGTTTAAGAAACTTGTCTGCACAGAGATATGCATACATCTATTGCTATTTTCAGCCACCTTCTTGGTTGAAGCTTGGATAGTTTTAACCTTGGCTTTGTTTTGGTTTGTGTGTTGTGCATGTGCAACTTGTGTTTGTGATCCGACTTACTGTCCAAATCCAGAAAATATGTTAGGTCAGCAAATTGCTCAAACCAGCCAGTGTCAGTGATGCATCAGTTTATAAGCCAAGAACATGAACCCTTTTACTAGAAATAGCTGAACCGTCCAAAATAGTTATTTGCAATTTTCCTGGAGAAGTTTTGTTTCTAATAAAAGCAGCTGGGTGCTTTGCCAGATGTCATAGGTGTGTCCACACAATACCCAGCCAAGAGCAGACTGAAGCTGCATGTATTCAATCAATCAAAATAGAGCTGGAAGGGACCTTGGAGGTTTTTTAATTCAACCCCGCTCAAGCAGAAGACCCTATACAATTTGAGACAAGTAACTGTCCAGTCTCTTCTTAAAAACCTCCAGTGATGAAGCACTCACAACTTCTGAAGGCAAGCTGTCCCACTGGTTGATTGTTCCCCACTGTTAGGAAGTTTCTCCTTAATTCAAGGTTGCTTCTCTTCTTGATTAGTTTCTATCTAATATGTATGGAATTACGAATGGAATGGAGTTAAGAATGGAGTTACAGGCATCAGTGACAACATATATTTGTGTGAGTGCATATGGATCTGGGGCTTTTGTGTATGAAAAACCATATAGTTTCCCAACCGGTTGCTTTCCTGTAGTTTTTCTCCTCCAACAAAGGCCATAAAGCTATTCTTAGAATGCTGACCCTAGAAATTCCAGCTTTAGAGAGAAAGCAGTGAGAATTTGACCCAACTCTCCCTGATCTGGTTCTCCTATTTAAAAGCCTCAATCAGAGTAGCGTCCCACCCACACCCTGGGTGACTGATCTTGCAAGTCTGGACATGCAATGGCTTCCACTCACCACTGGCTGTTTCCGTTTTCTACCAGGTCGCCCCACTTTCCTCACAGGGATTCCTGGATCTGGCTTCTCCTCCTTGTTCCGATTCTCCTCAGGATCTTCTTCTCCCTGCTTTCAGGAAAAAAAGAACAGAGAGACAATATTCTTCTTAGTTCTTGACTCAGGAGGCACTTCAGCAATCCCTGTGCAAGTTTGGGAAAAAAGCCTTTTTTTTAAAGGACCGTCTTTTTTTTAAAGAAAATATTGTGTTCCTTTCCATCAGCCTCACTAGGGGCCTGCTCCATTTAGAACACAAGAAATGCTGAGTTTGAACTTCTTTTAAAGCCACACAAATTGGTGTCGTCATGCCGTTTTCTGGTAGTGACTCTGTTTAACTTTGTACTATGTAAAGAAACATCACAGACAAATAAGGACTCTCTTTCAACCCAATCTACCTCATGGGGTTATTGTGGGGGTAAATTAGGGAAATCCCACATACACCACTTTAATAGGATAATAGAATACTCCTGTCACTGGATTTCAACAATAATGTCCTCATACTAAGTCATTTTTTATGCTTTAATTCCATTCCTGATTTCTTCAGCAACACTTCATTTGGTGGCTTTGATTTCTCTTTTCTTCACCTCAGTCTCCCATGGCTTCCATGGTCTCACCTCTCCCATGAAGTTTACAACAAATAAGTCTACTATACATTCATTCATTCATTCATTCATTCATTCATTCATTTATTTATTTATTTATTTATTTATTTATTTATTTATTTACTCATTCATTCATTCATTCATTCATTCATTCATTGGTTCAATTTATATGCCGTCCTTCTCCGGAGACTCAGGGCGGCTTACAATGCGTTAAACAATAGCCTTCATACTTTTGTATATACCTGCTTAGTAGGGCTTTTGCGCCCACCTCCCAAGCGATGTTCTTTTTTATACAAAGTCAGCTTATTGCCCCCACAATCCGGGTCCTCATTTTACCTACCTCGAAAGGATGGAAGGCTGAGTCAACCTTGAGCCTGGTGAGATTCGAACTTGCAGTAATTGCAGGCAGCTGGTGTCACTTAACATTGTGTCAAATTCCTAAACATCTAGTCCAGGGTGGGCAATGAAATGGCAAACAAGGCAAAAATGTGCATCAGGAAAACTTATGGACGATGGCCAAGGTCAAATCTTAAGGATTTACAGTTGACTGGGCTGTCTAGGCTTCTGTTACCCAGGAAATACAGGGTAAATTCATGAGACCCAGAGATGCAGCTAACAACATTTATTTTTTGTTCTCTTTCATGTCACAGTTTTAGGCCTTTCGGAGGCAATTATGGAAGGCTGGAGATCAATTGATGTCCAGTAACAACATACTACTACTGTTGCTAGCATCTCCTAGATTAACCTCTTCCTCTATTCACATTGTTACACAGCTATACCGTCTTTCTTTGCATTATCTTATATATATATATATATATATATATATATATATATATATATATATATATATATATATATATATATACACACACATTTATTTCTTCATCAATTGATGCCCAGATTGCTTTGTTAAATTTTACTTGGATGCTTCCAAATTGGCAGTTTAATTCATTATAAGCTTCATGAGAAATTTCAATCAATTTGTCACCCTTTAGTCATTATACACACACTCCCAATATGTTCTATTCATGCTTGGGAAAGTTACAAAATAGTGTAGGATGTGGAAACTCAGTTCACATACTATATTTAATAATCTATTTTTAACAGATTTGCCTTATGGTATTGGTAAGGCATAATTTATTTAATTTATTGCATATACATACTGTAACAATTGTATTATAAAATATGAATGAAACAATAACCTACAGCTATTAAGATGCTGCCAATCTAAACAGCAGTAAGACAGTATATTTTACACATTTGTTAAATGTGCTGTATACATCTGGTTGAGTATTATATCATTAACTTTAAAAAATGTTTGTAGAAATATATTAATTCTCAGGGTTATTATCATGTTATTTTCAAAAAATGAACATAGTGTTGTATTACTCTTGTTATTTCCAAAAACCAAACAATGTGCTAGAGCTGTGATGCCGAACCTATGGCACGGGTGCCACCGATGGCACACGGAGCTTATCAGTGGACACGCGAGCGTTGCCATAGCTCAGCTCCAGCGTGCATGTGTGCGCTGGCCAGCTGATTTTTGGGCCTTTTGGTCCCATCAGAAGTTGGGAAATGTTTCTGGCCTCCGGAGGGCCTCCCGGGGGGGGAGGCTGTTTTCGCCCTCCCCAGGCTCCTAGAAAGCCTCTGGAGCCTGGGGAGGGTGAAAAACGGGTCTACCAGGCCCACCGTGCCATCACGTGCTAAAAGTGGGGAGGCGCATGCGCAGGGGCGGTGCGCATTGAATTATGGGTGTGGGCACACACGTGGGCGACCTCCCCCCTTCCCCCCACTTTTGGCACACGAGGGCAGAAAGGTTAGCCATTACTGTGCTAGAACCTTTGAAGTAAGCGGTTTTATAAATCCTAAAACTAAATGAAAAAGTACCCCATTTTTTCTAATGATCAGAAAACTACACAACTGTTAAAAAAATTACAAATCTAAAGGATCAGAACAGGATGGGGAAAGGATATAATGAATAGGGGGAAAATTGGAAACTGTGGTGTCTGCTGAGTTTGTTTTGTAATCTGTCCATTAAAAACATCCTTCTTGGCAATGACAGAAGAGTCGTGCTAAGAAAAATCTGCCTTCACTGCTTTAATGGATATTCTGTGATTTGAACAAAGATAGAAGTAGCATGGGAAACACTCAGAATAACATTTTGATCATGTGCAGATACCCTGTAAAAAAAAAATCACATGAACAGAAGCCTGGCTATCCTATAATGGGGTAGTATTCAGGAGGAGAAAAAAACACTGCTACCCGTAGCTTTTCTTCCTTAGTTGACTTTTTCATGAAATGAAAAAAAAAAAATCTTTGGTGTCAATACCAATCAACTTGCCTGCTACAAGCCCCAATTTAATTTTCTTTCGGTCTTCTGCAAAGCTTATAAATTCTACTTATAAATTCCTACCCCACTATTTTTTTTTATTTTTATTTTTATCCTTTGAGTCAAGCTCAACTTCTGGGGACAGAAACAAGGCGATATAGTCATACAGACAGCGTTTTCAGAAGTCCCTTCTTTTATTGCCTTCTTCCTAGGGCAGAGAGAGAAAATGACTGAGACCCAAGGGCATCCAACTAGCTTTTTGTGTCTCAGGTTTCCCTACTACTAATCCAGCACCTTAACTAAGCCACTAAACCCAACCTGACCCCCCTCCAAAGAACAGCATAAATCTGTCCCTTGCAGATACCAGTAGTTTTACTTACCAGCTTCCCCTTTGAAGCCACAACTACTGCAAATTTATTTTTATTTCTGTAAACTGAGTTTTGCAGTTTCAGCAATGAAAGGTTGCAGGCTCTTGCTGCATTGCTACTTTTAAGATATGCTGAATTTGCTTTAATAGTTATCCTCACCTTCTTCAATAGAGTGTAGTTGTTCCCTAGAGATGTTTGATAGAAGCTTTCTTCACCCCCAGCCCAGAGGTTGGGGAAGGGCAATTTAACCTCATGTATTTACACTTCTATAGTTATATAATGAGGCTTTGTCATTTTGATTAGAAAAGAAAGTTGACAGAGAAAACAGAAAGATAAGATATGCATACTAATCAACCTTATTCTAATATTATTTCTTGCAAGTAGAATCTTTTATTGGCCAAGTGTGATTAAACACACAAGAAATTTATCTCTGGTGGCTCTCAGTATACATGCAAAACAGCAAAGTAATAATAATCATAATAACAAAGGATAAAAATGATACCAATGTTTTAATTAAGTGCTTATACAATTCTTTTTAAGCCACAATGTAAGAACTTCTCCCCCGGATATAAGGCAAGGGCAAAACACTATTTATTAACAATATTTTTGCAAAATTTGATTATAAAAAATAAGATTAATCAAGGAAAAACTGCTTTGGCTATAAAAACTGCTTTGGCTATAAAATGCTAATTGGTAATTAAAGTGAACAGGAAGCCATTGATTAAAGGAATAGAAATTGTATTAAGTCTCTGAGAAAGGAACAAGGTGGAATCTGTTAGTTAGCAGCACTGTAGCAATAAAAAGCTTCAAAAGGCCATTGCCAGTTGGCATGGAGAGACTGGGGCTGCAGCTGTGTTTTAAGGCAAGAACAGCAGAAATCAAGTCTATGAAAAGATGGAAAGGCAGAAGAGAAAAAACTCTGAAGTGCAACATTTTGACAAGCCACTCTACTGCATTTTCTGTACCCTACCTATAAAGCATGCAGTGCAGGGGTGGGTTCTACTTACCTTTACTACCGGTTCGCAACGGGATCGTGCACGCACGCTTGCTTTGCTCGTGCGTGCACCTTACTTCTGCGCATGCACAGATCGCCGATAACATCCATGGCGGTGGGCAGAGCCTCCCGCCAGTTTTACTACCGGTTTTTGCGAACCGGTCCGAACCGGGGGCAACCCACCACTGATGCAGTGGCTATGTTAACGCAACTTGTTTAATCAAACCTATTACAAACCTAGTAGTTGCACTCAGACAGCATGCTAAGTTTGTTCAGAGTTAGAAAATCAACCCTTGTCCTGAAATATAGTAAAGATCAGCCAAGGAGGCGGAGCAATGCATATTGAAATACTTTTTGCCAGTCAAGATGGGGCAAATGCAAGGTAACACAGCCAGGAGGAAATGCCCCTGAATTCTAGTACTATGTGCCACAGAGATTCAAATCTGCATGTTTAATTCCCTTCACTCCAAATGCAGCAAGGTTGGCTAAAATTGTCAATACCTTATTATTTCTCCAGCCCAGTTCACAGGGGCACTTTATATGTAATAAGGAATGGTGGCTAAGCATGTTGGATGATTCCCTTTCTTACTCCAAGAGATTGATCACTGTAACACTGTTTGTACTCTCCTTTTCTCATCTGGAGGAAACCCCCATTAGCAAAAAAAAAAAAAAAAAAAAAGACCTCTCTATGTACTTTGCCTTTAAAGATTGGCAGAAGTAAAAATAATCTGTGTGTTGGTTTGAAAAAGCATTGGAGCTATGAAGCTGTGGACATGCCCTGAGGTACTGTTCTTAGTAGATTAAAAGTCCGGGAGTCTCAATAAAGCCCCTCCTTAAACAGAACACCACTTGCTCAATCATCCAAAGCTGGACAACCTCTCAAGGAGATCCCTCCAACCACAAATACACAACAGGGATGGTCCATAAACAATGGATGGTAGGTTGGTGTGATTTCAAAACAAGAAGGACAAGCATCCATTCTCTTTTCTTTTCCACTATTGTGTGACATTTCCTTCCAGATGGATCTGTGACTCATCCATACCTAAATCATTAGCTCCATCTGTGATTCAGCTTTAATGAATGGCTCGATTATCTTCTCTAGGAGTCCTCCCTCCCCTTCTTCTTCCATCTTGCTGTCATTTACCAAATAATCCTACAACACACCTAGGCCCCCTTGCTGCAACTATTAGAAAATAGCTTTGCTCAGAAGTGAACTTGTACAAGGCAGAACATCATGAAGTGGGGTTCTTATCATTTAGCCCTTTAGAAACCCAAAGCTCCAATTTTATCCTTTACTATTTTTCTGTCAATAGGGAATGTGACCTATTTCTGTTTCCCTCTTAAAACTAAGAAAAACCACACCACTAGTGTTTAAGAAATGGTCAATTTCTCACACCATGATTGGGCGTGGGGGTGGATTCAGGGATCACAAAGTTCTGCATTCTTGCTTGAAGGATCTCCTCCTCCTATATTAAATTGCCCATTCAGAGCCAGCAGCAAAAAAGCTGACCGCTTCAGCTGTGCAGATGGGAAAATGATGCAGACTTTTGCTGTTGTAAACCATGGCATAGTTTCTTTAGCAATTCTCTATTAGTCTTTCACACCCAAACGTCTGATCTGTTCTGACAGGATTTTGCCTTGCCAAAGTAATGAATTCTCACTGCTGACTTCATTTTGTTCCCCCTGTGGAAATAAGTGCATAATTTACATTCTTTTAATTATTGCTTTTGCTAAATATTTTTGTATTTGTATTAATTTTTCTATTATTTCACTCAGATGCCTCAAGCAACATGTAGCTGGAAAGTAGAATAAATGTTCCTTGAAGGAATAAATAAAATAATCTTGCAATTTTATGGTTGTAATCCTAATTACTAACCCCATTTTGGAATTTTCATGAATCAAGGAAAGCAGATAATTTCTATTCAACTTTTAGAAAGCATAAAGGAAATGCTCCCAATAATGCTTTAACACAAGTATTTGATGTATTCAGCAAGTCATACATGGAACTGACTTTGAAAGGCAGCCAAAAATTATTTCAGAAAATGTCATGCAAATTATGACTATTGTCTGCAACATCTGCCTCCAGATTTGACTCAACTTCCTATATTTTTTCCAACAACCATTCGAAGTGTGATACTTATCTAAACAAAGAAGGACATCTCAAGGTCCACCTGCTATCTTTTCAACATCGTGCAGGATAGCCATTCTTCAGGCCTCCCCACTGACTGAGTTTGGGCTGGTGCTAATTGAGAATCAAGTCCTTCTTCCAGTGGCAATCCAGCTTTGCAAATGCCTTGAAAGTATTTTATTTTGTAATTTGAAACAATTGGACTTGTGCAAGCCCACCGGAAAATAATTTATTTGATAAGGGGACAAAAAGTTTAGGGCCTCATAGCTATAGATTTGAAATATATTTTTTAGATTGATTTCAATGAGGGTTCTCCCAGGATATGATAGTGAAATTACTTTGTTTGCTTTGCTAATACCCGTGCTTCCCCAAAAATAAGACCCTGTCTTATATTTTTTTGAACCCTGAAATAAGCACTTGGCCTTATTGCCGTGAGCTCAAAAGCCCGATTGGGCTTATTATCAGGGGATCAGTGGTGGGTTGCCCCCAGTTCGGACTGGTTCTATAGAACTGGTAGTAAAACTGGAGGGAGGCTCCGCCCACCGACCCTATGTCATCAGAACGCTTCTGAGCATGTGCAGAAGAGCGCGCACACGAGCAAAGCAAGCGTGCGCGCGCGGCCCCATTGTGAACTGATAGTAAAGGTGAGTAGAACCCACCCCTGCAGGGGATGTCTTATTTTGGGGGAAACAGGGTAATCTTTATTGGAAATTAGTTGGGAGGAGTTCAATCCTGCTAGTTGTCTTGAAACTCTCAGCAGTTTTCAATACCATCAATCATGGGATCAACCATGGGATTCCCCTGAGCCATCTAATGAGAATTGGACTTCTAGAGCTATTGTTCTGCAGTGGTTACAGTCCTTTCAGTTGGGATGTACATAGAAGGCAGTACTATTCGGCACCTATATCACTAGGGAAGGACATTATTATGCGGATGGCACCCAGCTATACTGCTTCCTCTTTTTTAACTCCAAAGAAGCAACTGATAGCCTTGAATGCTTCCTAGTATAAATGATGCATTAGATGGAGAAAATGTGAAATTAAATCTAGATAAGCCACCCAGAGTCATTTTGGATATCAAAATGGGCAACATATACATTTAATAAATAAATAAGACAAAGTTGTTGCTGATAAGAGAAAAAAAGATGGACTTTAGGATTGAGATGAAGCCTATTCTAGCCAGAATTTTACTCTGCCAGAAGTCTGAAGTACTCCCTGATCCCCAGCTGGCACTGTATTTGTAGGTGATGGCTTTAATAATGTAAATAATTACATCTAGTATACCAATTATCACCCTTCTTAAGCAACAGTTAGCCATGTCTTGGATATAATATGACTATGACTATGGGCTTTACATGTGTCTACTCTTGAAAAATGTCCAGAAATTGCAATTAGTGCAAAATACAAATTGTAATAAAAGATCTACATTAACTATCAATTAACTATAAGAGAGCACCAGGGACCCCTCATTTCAATCCTGAGCTACAAATATTCTTTTATTAGTATTCTATCACTTATACCCTACTCACATCTAAAATCTACTGGATCACTCTAACTACTTCCTCATGATAGCTAAGCTATAAACATAAGTGTCTACAAATCTGAGTCCCGCAACTTCTCTCCCCAAATCCTGGTTCTCACTGTTTAACACTGTTTAAGAGGATCCTCACAAGTCAACAAAGCATAAGTAAGTTCTTAGTAAGCAAACTTCCATTAAGCAGCAAAAGTGCAAAGTTCACAAAATGATTAAAAATAGCAGATTTTGCATCTGTATAATACAAGTTGATTTAGTGAAAATGGAGATAGTTTAAGATCTTACTTGAGAAAATT
This sequence comes from Arizona elegans, assembly GCA_022577455.1. Classification (NCBI taxonomy): domain Eukaryota; kingdom Metazoa; phylum Chordata; class Lepidosauria; order Squamata; family Colubridae; genus Arizona; species Arizona elegans. Next base: position 314,038,490 of record JAKOOJ010000001.1, on the reverse strand, counting down.
TTTTAGTTACTACAGTGAATAACATGTAAATCAGATAGAATTTGCAGCAACAAATTGCTGCAAATTGGTGCCATCGCTGACTATTGGGGGCGAATCATTGGCCCCCACGGAAAGGGCTCGCAACTTGGGTGTCCTCCTGGATTCACGGCTGTCTCTAGAAGAGCACTTGACGGCCATGACCGGGAGGATTTTTCATCAGGTTTGCCTGATCCGCCAGTTGCGTCCCTTTCTAGATCGGGACTCCCTACACACGGTCACTCATGCCCTCGTCACCTCTCGCCTGGACTATTGTAACGCTTTCTACATGGGGCTCCCCTTGAGGTGCACTCGGAGGCTCCAACTGGCACAGAGTGCGGCCACGCGGGTGGTTATGGGAGCATCGTGGAGCTCCCATATAACACCTCTCCTGCGCGAGCTGCACTGGCTCCTGGTGGTCTTCCGAGTGCGCTTCAAGGTTCTGGTTACCACCTTTAAAGCGCTCCATGGCTTAGGACCTGGTTATCTACAGGACCGCCTGCTACCACCAATAGCCTCCCACCGGCCAGTACGCTCCCATAGAGAGGGGCTCCTCCGGGTGCCGTCGGCCAAACAATGTCGACTGGCGGCCCCTAGGGGGAGAGCCTTCTCTGTGGGGGCACCTACGATCTGGAACGAGCTCCCCCCGGAGATACGGAGGATCCCGGATCTGCACACCTTCCGCTGCGCGCTTAAAACGTTTTTATTTCATCAAGCTGGCCTGGCCTAAATCTTCTCCCTTTTAAAATTTTAAAATTTAAATTTTAAACACTAATTTTAATTTGTTTAATTATGGGATTTTTAAAATTTAGCCAAATTGTTTAATCTGTTTTAATCTATTTTAAATTTTGTATTTCTGTGTTTTATCTTTTGTCTGTTCACCGCCCTGAGTCTTTCGGGAGAAGGGCGGTATAGAAATTTAATAAAATAAAATAAATAAATAAAATAAACAATAACATCAAGCAGAAACATTGCTTCAATTAGTGCAGAATTTGGAAATTAATATTCCAAATTTGTTTTATTTAGTTCTGTACTTAGAACATTTATAAATCTTATCTTCTTCCCAGTAGGCTGCTAGAATAATAGACAATGTACATATCATTAAAATTTCGTACAATACTAAGAAATGGAGGAGCAAATATTACAGTACAGTATTTAAGTACATTTATCAGGAGGTTTATTATCTTTATAGCCAATATAATCTCCTTCAGTAGGGAATTCCTCAAGTAAAATGCCACTACTGGAAAACTTTGTCTTGAATACACACCAATTTATTCCTTCCAAATACCGGAACATAAAACACACCTTCATATAAGAGGTAATAATTTATGAACACATTCAAATGAAAAATGGTCCAGTTATTTTACAGTCAAACCATTTTATTTTATTATTTTATTTCCCATTTTGTTTCAAGGCGACTTTTTAGGGATCACTTTTTAGAGATCAGTAGGCCAAAGAGGGACGTGGTGGCTCAGTGGCTAAGACGCTGAGCTTGTCAATCGAAAGGTTGGCAGTTCAATGGTTCGAATCCCTAGTGCTGCCTAACAGGGTGAGTTCCCGTTACTGGACCCAGCTTCTGCCAACCTAGCAGTTTGAAAGCACATAAAAAATGCAAGTAGAAAAATAGGGACCACCTTTGGTGGAAAGGTAACAGCGTTCTGTGCGCCTTTGGCATTTAGTCATGCCAGCCACATGACCACGGAGACGTCTTCGGACAGCGCTGGGTCTTCAGCTTTGAAACGGAGATGAGCACTGCCCCCTAGAATCAGGAACGACTAGCACATATGTGCGAGGGGAATCTTTACCTTTACCTTTAGGCCAAACTCAGAATTATAAATCGTGCCCAGAAGCAAACATTCATTCCAGTACATCAAGCCTGCATAATATACGGACTATAGGCTGCATGTGGTCCACCAAACAAACTTGTATTGGCATTTTTAAAAAATGCAATAAATCCATTGCTCCCTCCCCAAATGGTGCTGCCACCCTAAAGAACAGGCTGATGACTTTACTGATTGCTGCCTCAGAAGACACCTCCACACCTCACTGACATGATCAGTTCATCACTGCGCTGCTCACCTAGTCAACAACTGATCAGCGCACCAGCTATTCCTTTGCAGCCTGCAATTATTTTCAATGCATTAATGTGGCCTTTTCCCCTTGACAAGTTATGCAGGCCTGCAGTACATTATATAAACCCCCCATCCCTAGATACTTAGATTTTAACTAGCTCTTTTTTCTCAGTACTATTCACTGACAGCTTGATATAGAGTGTATCACAATAATCTAAAATATAATACTGGCCAGTTTTTCTTTTTTATTATTATTATTTGTACATTTTTCTTTAACATATGTAAGTATTTAATAAACAGCATATTGTCTGGGTCATTTTATGTATACATAAAAGTAATGATGGTAATATTCTTTGCTTGTATATAATAGTATTCTTCCAATTTCTAATTTCCATTTGTAAAACAAATCCCAAGTTAAAATCCCAAAATTTCCTATACTCAAAAAGCATAGCTGGCACACCAAATGGAACTTCAGCTCGGACACAAGTATTTTTCATCACTCTTGCTGCTTTCCTTTCCTTTCAAAAGAACCGAGATATTAAAAAACACACCCAAATAGACCACATGATATTTTAAAACAAGTTGAAATTATTTGAGGATGATTAGAGGGACTATGTCTCCCCAATGATATCTGCTCCTCATATCAGGTCTAGCAGAAGAGACTTATTGTAGGTTCTGTCTACTGAAGAATATCATCTGGTGGGAGTCAGGTGGAAGGTCTTTTTTGCTACTGAAGCTGCCCTACAGAACATCATTCCCCCCAAGGTAAGGCTAGTCCTGACTTTGGCGGCCTTCCAGAAGGTCATGAGGATTTTGCTTTGCTATCTGACCTGAGGATAAAAGAATAGAATAGAATAGAATTCTTTATTGGCCAAGTGTGATTGGACACACAAGGAATTTGTCTTGGTGCATATGCCCTCGGAGTACATAAAAGAAAAGATACATTCGTCAAGAATCATAAAGTACAACACTTAATGATAGTCATAGGGATCAATATAAATCTTAAGGATACCAGCAACAAGGTTACAGTCATACAGTCATAAGTGGGAGGAGATGGGTGATAGGAACGATGAGAAGATTAATAGTAATGCAGACTTAGTAACTAGTTTGACAGTGTTGAGGGAATTATTTGTTTAGCAGAATAATGGAGTTCAGGAAAAAAACTGTTCTTGTGTCTAGTTGTTCTGGTGTGCAGTGCTCTATAGCATCGTTTTGAGGGTAGGAGTTGAAACAGTTTATGTCCAGGATGCGAGGAGTCTGTAAATATTTTCACAGCCCTCTTTTTGACTCGTGCAGTATACAGGTCCTCAATGGAAGGCAGTAATTGTTTTTTCTGCAGTTCTAATTATCCTCTGAAGTCTGTGTCTGTGTTGTTGGGTTGCAGAACCAAACCAGACAGTTATAGAACTTCCTCTGTAGAACTGTATCAGCAGCTCCTTGGGCAGTTTGAGCTTTCTGAGTTGGCGCAGAAAGAACATTCTTTGTTGTGCTTTTTTTTTTTTTTTTTTTTGCTTTTTTGATGACATTTTTGATGTTGGGTGTCCATTTTAGGTCGTGAGATATGGTAGAACCTAGAAATTTGAAGGTCTTTACTCTTGATACTGTATTGTCTAGTATTGTAAGAGGTGGTAGTATGGGAGGGTTTCTCCTAAAGTCCACCAGCATTTCAATGGTTTTGAGTGTGTTCAATTCCAGATTGTTCTGGTCACACCATGAGGCTAGTTGTTCAACCTCCCGTCTGTATGCAGATTCATCATTGTCTTGAATGAGACTGATCACTGTCGTGTCATCTGCGAACTTCAGTAGTTTAACAGATGGATCGTTTGAGATGCAGTCATTGGTATATAGAGAGAAGTGGAGACAGCACACAGCCTTGTGGGGCCCCTGTGTTAATTGTACAGGTATCTGATGTGATTCTGCTTAGCTTCACCTGCTACTTCCTGTCTGTTAGGAAGCTTATGATCCATTTGCAAGTGTATTCAGATACCTATAGCTGGTGGTGAGTGGTATAGAACCCATTAAATGGTTGTACTGTTCATGAATTACTGTATTGCATGGGTTTAATTATTTTAATGTTTTGTATTGTTCGCATTCTGTGTTTTCTGGTATTGTGTATGTTTTAACTGTAAGTCATCTGCAGTCACAAATATGAGATGGGCAGTTAAATTGAATGAACGAATAAACAAACAAACAAACAAATGAATGAATGAATAAATGCTATCTGATTAAGGACATTTAATCATTTATCATTTTTGCAATCTCCATGACATCAGTTGAAAAAGACCAAGGCCAAATGCAACATTCCAGATAATCTTTCCCATAACACTACATATATATGTTAAGGAACATTTATGAGACAAAACAGTTCTTTGTAAAATCTCACACCCCGGAGGCTAAATAACATTCCACAAGTATTGCATCTTGGACTGCTCAAGGAAAGAAAAAAGTAAGGTCATCTTAAAGCTGACTGTTGATGACTTACACCAATACACATCCATCTACGGTTACTTTTTGAACTTCTCAATCTAGTCTGCAACCCTCAATTTACTCCTTATCCAAGTATTAAAAGTGTTCAGTTTTCTAGTTCTGCCAAGATCACATTTTAGTTGCCACCTGCTACTACAGTATCCCAAACCACAAGTACGTTCAGCAAAGCCAACTGGAATACAATCTCCCTATTACATTCCAACATAGGGCCGCTATTATAGTATCAAGGCAGTTTCCATTCTTCAACTGGGCCTGAATCCAAATAAAAAGTTATGCAGATTCCATAATTCTTTAAAGAATTGTGCTAATTATAAGCCTATTTATATCTTGGATGAATGTAAGTTGTCTGGATCAACTTTTAATAATTACAAAAATACAAACACTGGAAAGAGAGGTACGTTCCATTCCAACCTGTCTTTTGTCAGCAGCCACAGAGATGTTGTCTACTCAGCTTTACTGGCTGAGGAATTCTGGGAGTTGAAGTCCACAAGTCTTAAAGTTGCCAAGTTTGGAGACTCCTGACATAGAGGGCTGAGGACCTTCAGAGGTAGAACCTCTGACTTTGGAACACTTTTCCTCATGAAACTTGGCTGGCCTGGATATTAGGCTCATTCATCCTTTATTTGATTGTTTATTTGTTTATCCAGGAAACCAAAGCAGCATAATTGTACCTCCTCCTCTCAGAGGTAGACAACTGGCCAAAGTCATCTAGTAGTTTCCAAGGCTGACAGTAGACTTATATCTATTTCTCCCAGGTACTAGTTCAGTATCTCACCCTTTGTGTCACATCAGCTGGCAGCAACTTCAGTGAGATAAATCCTATTTGTCAAGATTTCTGCCAATTTATATTGATGGTGTTTAATACACTGGGATGAACAATAATGTATAAAAGCAAGGGATGATCCCTTGCAGGGTCGAGCTGAGGATTTTGTGCAGTATCTGTATGACAAGATCACTCAGATTCGGGAAGGGCTGGCCTCTGACTCGGTAAGTCCGGACGGGATGACTGAGGCAGGTCTTGAGAGTGTTATCTGGGAGGAGTTCGATCCTGTGGCTCCCGAGGACGTGGACAGGATCCTGGGGCGGCTGAACGCGACCACATGTTTATTGGACCCATGTCCCTCCTGGTTGGTACTAGCTTCCCGGGAGGTTACACGAGGCTGGCTCCAGGGGATTGTTAGCGCTTCTTTGAGTGAGTGGGTCCTGCCGGCCGCTTTGAAAGAAGTGGTGGTGAGGCCCCTCCTCAAGAAGCCTTATCTGGATCCGGCTGTATTGGCTAACTATCATCCAGTCTCCAACCTTCGCTTTGTTGCAAAGGTTGTTGAGAGTGTGGTGGCGCGGCAGCTTCCCCGGTACCTGGATGAAGCTGTCTATCTAGACCCGCTCCAGTCTGGCTTCCAACCTGGGTACAGCACGGAAACGGCATTGTCGTGTTGGTGGATTATCTCTGGAGGGCTCGGGATAGGGGTTGCTCCTCTATCCTGGTCCTGTTAGTTCTCTCAGCGGCTTTTGATACCATCGACCATGGTATCATGTTGCACTGGTTGAAGGGGTTGGGGGTGGGGGGCACTGTTCTGCGGTGGTTCTCCTCCTACCTCTCTGACCGGTCGCAATCTGTGTTGACAGGGGGGCAGCGGTCAACCCCGAGGCGCCTTGCGTGTGGGGTGCCACAAGGGTCGGTCCTCTCGCCCCTTCTGTTCAACATTTATGTAAAGCCGCTGGGTGAGATCATCCGTGGCTTTGGGGTGGAGTTCCATCAGTACGCTGACGATACTCAGCTGTACATCTCCACCCCAGGCCACCCCAACGATGCCCTTGAAGTGATGTCCTAGTGTCTGGAGGCCGTGCGGGCCTGGATGGGGAGAAACAGGCGCCGACTCAACCCTTCCAAGACCGAGTGGTTGTGGCTTCCGGTGTCCCGATATAGTCAGCTGGTGCCATCGCTGGCTATTGGGGGCGAATCACTGGCACCCACGGAGAGGGCTCGCAGCTTAGGCGTCCTCCTGGATCCACGGCTGTCTTTAGAAGAGCACATGACGGCCGTGGCCAGGGGGGCTTTTTATCAGGTTCGCCTGATACGCCAGTTGCGCCCCTTTCTGGATCGGTACTCCCTACGCACGGTCACTCAAGCACTCGTCACTTCCCGCCTGGACTACTGCAATGCTCTCTACATGGGGCTCCCCTTGGGGTGCACCCGGAAGCTGCAGTTAGTCCAGAATGCGGCCGCGCGGGGGATTATGGGAGCGACGGGGTGCTCACATATGACACCTCTCCTGCGCAAGTTGCACTGGCTTCCTGTGGTCTTCCAGGTGTGCTTCAAGGTATTGGTGACCACCTTTAAAGCGCTCCATGGCTTAGGGCCGGGTTATCTGCGAGACCGCCTTCTGCTGCCAATAGCCTCCCACCGACCGGTTCGCTCGCACAGAGAGGGCCTCCTCAGGGTGCCGTCGGCCAGACAGTGTCGGCTGGCGACCCCCAGGAGGAGAGCCTTCTCTGTGGCAGCACCCGCCCTCTGGAATGACCTACCCCCTGAGATATGCACGATATCAGACCTCCGGACTTTTTGTCGGGCCCTGAAAACACACTTATTCCATCTTCCAGCTGGGCTGGCTTGATCCCATCCTCTCAGTTTTAATTGAATTTGGTTTTAATTGGGTTGTTTTTAATATCTTGGGCCGAAATTATTTAATTGTTTTTTAAATTGTTTTTAAATTTTATATGCAATGTTTTATCTTGGCTGTACACCGCCCTGAGTCCCGCAGGAGAAGGGCAGTATAGAAATAAAATTATAATAATATAATAATAATACAAAATATATAAAAAGTTAGGTTGATGACACCCTTCCATTAAATCCTTCTTCTGGCAGCCTCTGTTTCTTTCCTGGAGCTGTCTGAATCATAGCTTCAGCAGCCGTAATTACATGCAGTTTCCTAGGCAAACTTAGTGGGATAAAGTGATGGCAACCCTGTCAACCACAGGGCATACAGTGTAAGAGGCGGTGACTCACAGCGCCACTGAATGCTACTAGGTCAAGGCCCTACAGGTTTATGGGCTGGAGTTTAATCTAAAGGACCCTGAACTGTGCCATATTCAGTACTTGGCTGGGAATCCATTTCCATCATATCTCCTTATCTAGGCTATGTCCAGATGCTGTACTAACAGCTTGTTTCCCCAGCACCACTTCTGGACAGCAGCAATTTAAAACAACTTCCTTTAGCTTAGATACACTGCACTCTGGGTCAGAACCCCACAAGCTGAAGTTCTTACAGTGATTCCCTGCAATAGGTGCTTTTATTTCTTTGATTTCCATCTTAGACCTCCCATCTCCATGTGTATTTGAGGTTAATTGCTCTACCTGCAACAGTGCTCCTCCCATCATGCTCCCTGTTAACAAATCCTTTCAGCTATAATGCAACCTGATACAAACACAATTCTCACAACCACTTCACCATGTCTCCAGTCCCACAAGCAGTAACTGAGATTGTTTTATGTTCCTCAAGGGACAAACATTTAATTGATTCTCACAATCTGCATCCACTGCTTTCAATTTATTGGTGTCATCAGAGATCAAAGCAGGACATCTAGGTCAATACATACTGCAGGCCTTACCCAAGTTTTTCTTCATGTTTATACTGCATGTTGGATTCCATAATTGGCTCTACTTTGCCCCTATGTCAGCAATCACAGAATTGAAACAAACTGCTTACTTCAAACACCCTTTTCACCCAACACATGCTACTTTGCTGTGTGATGCGCTCATTTCCCTGCAAAAAAAGCACACATCAGTGCCAATTCCTACATTAGGATAAGCCTAATTATCCTCTTTTACTCTTTCACTAGCCTACAGTTTTCAACTCAGTCTGACTGAAACAGGCTTATCTTCATAAATCTAATCTTTGCAAACCCAGACTCTGATGATTGAGATCTTCCTTCACTTTTCTGGACTGCATGATTGACAATGGAACTTGTATGGATCATCCTGAAAGATAAAACAGGCAGGTCTTCTCACTCACCATGCTTGCCCTAAGCATGTTTAGAGGATGTTTGTTTCATCGCACTTTTCCTTGTCTCTGAAGCATCAAACATGGATATAAAAAAGTCCAAGTGCATCATCAACAAGTGTGAATTATCTTCTTCCTCCCATTCTGCACCATCTGCTCTATAATTCTCATCTATTTAATTAATTACAGCAGAAAGTTCCGTCCCTAATATTTGGATTAAACAGGTGCCAAACGTTCAGCAGTTTAGTTAGAGCAATATGCAGATGGTGCAGGTGCTACCTGTGCTATACAGTTTTGCACAGACAAGTAAATAAATTCTGAAACAATTCCCAATCACAAATTGGGCTCACTTACATGCTTAATTAAATCCAATTTATGTATTTATGGAACATTCTAAGCACAAACAAACGAAGCATATTAATGTGATAACATAACCTGCTAAGACAATTGTGGGATTCCCACACTATGCTGAGCCACAGAATACTTTATCCTGCTTAGCATGTTGTGTGACCCATGATTAACCTGAAGGAGACATAGGGGCCACCTAGCCATAGGAGAGAGGACCAGCAGTGACCCCAGCCTTCACCTGAAATTTCCTTACCTTGTGAGCATCGACTGTCTCCCGGTCCGCAGAAGGACTGCTGGTGTCAACTGGCCCATTAGATGGCATTGTGGGGAAACTGGGGCAGAGGCAGCTGCTACAAATTTTTGCTTCTGGGGTTTAATTTACAGAAGATTCCAAACTTTACCCCAAACTGATGAGGGATAATGGAAAAGCAGCCAAGGCAATAATCCAATGCCCCCCTCTGTTGATGGTTCTGCTCTGGTTTTCCTGCCACCTGCAACAGGAAAAGAGAAAGACGAAGGTGAGGCCCAGGCACACAATGCATGCACTGAAAGTCACTTTTGAGGGCCTCTCCCCACTTGCAGGCAATCATTAACAAGCCACAGCCTTGACTCAGCCAAGCTGGGCCCCCAGTTCTTCAGCCCATACAGTCTCAGCTCAGCAACAGAAGATACACCCTCCTCTTTCAACTTCCCCCAGTCCAGAAATCTTCCCCCTCCTCTGTAATCCCAACCATACTTCCCTTTCAGTGCACAGCAGCACCTGTTGCTACAGGGGATGTTACAAATCCAGAACAAGCCTTCTTGTTGCAGCCTCCTCTGGTGAGAACTCTTACAACCTCTTTTGAGGAACGAAGCTAGCGCCAACATGGTGGGGAAGAAAGGGAAGAGGATAAAACAGGGTGGAACTGCCCTTCAACAGAACTTTCATTTGTGTGCTAGGTGTAAGCAGTGGAGCTTTCTGCACTCTCTCCAGATCCCCGGCAAACAAACACAAAAAGAGTCAGTGCACAAGATAAGCTACCTTACCACAGCACACATAAGAGGCCCTCCGTTTATGTCTTGTGGTAACTTTGCTTTTTGCCAAACAAACTAGACAATAGTATAGCACCAAAGAGGCAACATTCTTGGCACAAGGCCCCAAGATCCCATCACACTGGGCACCCTCTGCTGCAAGTGGTCCATTTTATTGCAATCTGCCTGAGTTTAGATGCCTCCTGCCTCCTAAGAAAGTTCCCTTGCTTGATTGCCTCTGTGTAAATGGAGATTCTGCTCTAAAATCTTTGCCGTATCTAAGACTCATCCTCCCAGGCAACATGAATCTACAACCCTTTCTCCAACACTTCTGCAGCAAATTATACCAACACTTAGTAATACAGAGATTACTATGTTCATACACAGTGCTGGATGAAAATGAAATATGTCGTGTATTCCAACCTGCACTCATTTTTACTCAATACACTTAGATGCTATAAACTATCAAGGAAATTTCTCCTCTCTGAAATGCCATTGTGTGCAAACAGAATTGTAAGACTCAACATTTAATCAAAGGAAATGTTGAAGCCGCACAAGCGGTCCTTGACCTCTGCAATATTTACCTTTGCCTTCCCAGACTGCTCTTTAGCACATTTTCACCATTTGTCTACCTGACAGTACTATTTATGGGACATATGAACATGGACATCTGTGGTCCATGCTTAGCAGTCAGTTGCCTCCCAGCCAAAGCTGATGATGGGCAGGAAGGAAAGGAGAACACCTTATTACAAGAAAGAGAACAACACTAGCCAAGGTTTTCCCAGCCAAAGGAACTGTCTCTTCCTTCTAGGAATCTATTTTAGTGGCATCTGAAACATGCTTTCTCTAAAACACACACACACCAATATGCCCACCTATGTGCACACACACTTGGTGTTTTGTTAGGGTCCACTGCATGTTTTATCTCTTCCCCCACGTGCCTATTCCATGCAAAAGACCAGCATGGTTCCCTCCAAACAATTTCTTGTTATTATCAATTTTTTATTAATTTTTATCAAAAAATAAGATCAAAGTAAACTAAAAAGTAATGGAAAACTAGGGGAAGGAAAAAGGGAAAAAGTGAAAATGTGGGGTTGGAAGGGGCAAGGGAAAAAAAGATGTTGACTTCCAACTCTCTTTGGCACAGTAGAAGTTACTAACATTACAATCTTAACTTTTTATTTTTATGCATTAGTAGATACTAGCCACTTCTATAACAACAAATCTATCTAATCAACAAAAACAAAGTCAAAATTTCATTTTTTTCCCTATAAAATTCTACAATTTCTACATATACAGTCTATATGTCCTCCATCCACCAAGCCATAGGAGAAAGGCCACCAAAGCTGCATTACTGCTGCAGTAGGAAACACAGCAGCAGTTACAGTCCCTCTATGCTACAGGAAAGGTCCAAAGAGAATAATCATTTACTCATCTGCTCTTTTGAAAGTGCAACACCTTTTTACAAAACAGGCATAAATGAAGAAGCAGCCCCTATCTGTTCTGGAGGAGTTACTGTACCATATCCCTTTCCTCAGCCCAATTGCCATCATAGTAAAAGCGCCCAGATTCCCTCCTGGAAAAAGCAGCAGAGCTGCGTACTGATTTCCACCCAACAAGAGGTGCTAAAAATAATCAGGCACAGATCAATCCCATAAAGAAAGGGAAGGCTTGACAGAAGAGGTCAGGTCCACCCAGAAACTCTTCCCAGAGAACCCTTCTGTGGGCCCTGCTGCCAACCATCCATTAGCAAGAAAGGAGATGCTTGCTGTCCCCTCCTATAGCTGCCCTTCAAGTAGCATTGGAGCTGATAGCAAGCCTCAAAATCTTACCACACTTCTTTCCCTTCTGGACTGCTCTGCTCCTTGCTGTCTGCAGTGCGGTATTCTTCCAGAATCTACCAACAGTTCTGTCATAAGCCCCCTCTTGCCTAGCCATGGTCTTCTTCCCACTCCTGCTCACTCACCAGAACCCACTCACCAGAGCCCGCATAAGAGGAGGGGCTGTTGCCCAGACAGCTCAGCTTAGTGAGCTGGAGTAGGGAAGGGCTCCTTCACTGCACGACTTGCTCCCACACAGAAGACACCTTACCAATCACTTCAAAGCAGGCTCTAAGGACATGGAGGGGACATGCAGGAGGAGCATGCCCAGCTGTTCTAGCTGCAGAGGCTGCACAAGGCTAGTTATTTTTATCAACCACATGGAAAGCAGAAAGTGCTTGACAGGCCCTTGCACCTGCTAGCTCTCCCCCAATTGCTCTCTCCCGTAGCCAACTAATGCAGAGAGACTCAAAAGCAAGGCAACTGATAATTCAGGTTCCACTGGGACAGCCTGCTAAGAACTTTGCCCATTGAATGCAGAACAAGTGACGTTTTTAGTACTTAACAGAGTTTGTTTTATACACAGAAATGCCTTCTCATAGGTAAGCCAGCATACTCAATGGGGTACTGTGGTGAGACAGTGCAGAATAATGCAGCTTTGGGATACGTTTAGTGCCTGAGTGACTGTGATTGCAGATTGAAATCATGTACCTGTTCCTTCCATTCAATGAATTAATAATAGCGTTTTCATATTCTACTATTGTTTGCGACTGAATAGCACCACGGAAGTCAGAAAGTGAGGAAAATGTTCAAGCAGAGGCACGTTTTCTTCTTCTGTGATGATCATGCTACTATGCACTGATGTTTCAATGGAAACATTTCTATGCAAGGCTACTTGCTTTTATAATTTAAAGGGACCAGCTTTATTTCAGCTGGTTAAAAATCCGTTTTGCAGATGCAATCTATTTTATAAATTGAATAAGGCTTCCCACTGGAAAGTATGCAATAAATTGAAGTATGCAATTCTTATTATACTTCTAATAAATGAAATATATATTACAGCTGTTTGGTGAGAGTTACAGTGTTATTGTGCATCTACAGGTATGGGTATGCTTACATGCACAGCACAATATCAAAATGAGCATCTGCACTTGGTAGATTACTTAGTCTAAAACAGCAAAGCATAATGGATGCTAGGGTGGCAAACACCCCCCACCCCCACCCCCCGGATCCAGCACCCTTACTGGAAACATGAAACACTAGGTTTTTGAGGGCACTGTAGGAGGCATTGTAGGAGAGACAATAGTGGCAAAAAATAAAAACGCATCTGGTAGCAGCTTTTCTGGCTAATAAATGTTATTAAAATGCATTAGATCATCAGATGCATAGAGTTGCTGTTCACAAACATTTATGCCTCTTAAGAAAAGCTCTAAGTTGGAAAAAGTGCTACCAGACTCCTTCTTGGTTCTTGAGGTAATGCTTGAAAATAAAAAAGACACAAGACCCTCTTCTTAAGTCACCCAATGGCTCTGCAAAGGAGCAAAAAATAGTGGCACCAGCAATCCATAGCAAGAAACAAATTAAAAACCTTGTCTGATGCAACTTTGGCATTGAAGCAAACATGATTTCAATCCTGCTGAGCTGACAAGTAAGACAGGTTCAAACAGGGGCCAACTCTTATCACTTCCCTTCAGCACTGAAAATTTGGAAGTAACTAACCCTGACCTAAAGATTCCTTTTAGCTATGGTGTCACACTTCGTCTTTTCTGAACTCCATTCTCTTTAAAGCCATCACATCAAGTGCGTAACACGTTTTATGGCAGTGTAGAATATATTGTTAATTATATAAAGGGTGAAGAAATACTCCTTATTTTGACCCATCATAAATCTATTGCCACTTCATCAAGACTTGAAAAAGAAGCACTCAACCTAAGGGACCTTTCCCAAATTATCTAGTGCAGCCACATATCTTCAACCAGTCTTGATTTTATGGTCTCCTGATGTGTATCCGGTAACAAATAGCTTTTCAAGCCACAAATGGACCCAGAATATGTGCAGCTGTGCTAATCTATCTCCATAAGCAGGAAAGTACGAAAGGGTACTCTGGCAGTTCTGAGCACCAGGAACATCAAAATAGGCCCTTTTTATCCATTTCTGATGGGGATAAAATACAAATGATCAAGTTGTGGTTGGCATTTAATTCCTTCAACCTTCTCTATTGGCCATAGTTTAACAAACAGGGCGGGTTTAAAAATATTTGTGGGACATAAATGTTATTGTTCAGCTTTCATCAATATAATCTGTAAGCACCCTATGAAAGCATTTGGTTAAACATTTTGAAAACTTGGAACTTGTTCCGAATGCTATTCTTACTTTTGTTCTTTTTACCATTTGAGCTATTGTAGTTTTAAAATATTATTATTTTGGTCTGTTGATTTCCCTTTCAAGGAAACAGTCAGGATATGAAAATTTTATCCTAATAGTTGGGGAGATATGCAGACACATATAGAAGAAATGAAATCACATTTCAAAAACCAAGACATGTCAGAAAACCTCCAGTGGGCAAAGGGTAGGACTGGAAGTGGCAAACAAGCCGTTTCTGGCCTCCAGAGGGCCTCGGGGACGGTGGGGAGGCCGTTTTCGCCCTGCCCAGACTCCTAGAGGCTCTGGAGGCTGGGAACAGCAAAATATGGGCCTCCCCACCACCTCCCTACTTCTGGTGGGTCCAGAAGGCCTGAAAATCAGCTGGCCAGCGCGTGCATGCGCACCAGAGCTGAGCTCGTGTGCCCACTGATATGGCTACACATGCCACCTGTGGCACGCATGCCATAGGTTCGCCATCACGGCTCTATAGCCACACACTCTTGTAGCATTTTGTTTCCTTCACCATCTCTCCCACCTTTCAAATTATAGAATAACCAGGGGGATTTAAATCACCTTATTACCAAATGTTACATATTCTACATCCACCACATTTTACTGCAGGGTCCATGTCAAAATACACATTATCCCGTATATGCCAAATCCAAATCACGTGTGCTGCACAGGTTGTTAGGCTTTCAAAAGTCACAAGTGGGGTAGATTTATCCAGGCCTAACTCAACGGTACTGCCCACACTGGCAAAGAACCATTTCCACACAGGCCATTTGGGGAGAAGAGCCTTTTATTTTTTGAATTTAGAAACCACCCATCTCCCTCACAGTGGGATGACTCCACAAGTTGCAGAAGTACATTGGTCTGTAAAGGATGTTTATGCACTCCTTAATTAGGCCCAACAGGATTTGAGCATGCTGCCTCCCCTGGGAATCTGAGCTGAATGTTATTTTTTTAAAAAGAGAAAAAATACATGAGAGTAGCAGCAGCAGCATGAAGCCAGATCCTTGAGCAAAGTGGTATGAGGTACCAAAAACAATGCCATGTTAGGCACCCATGAGTTTTCTCAAACAGATTTTTAACTTACCTTGTAAAGCAACAGCAAAGGCAGTGAGAGATAATTTTTTTAATGCTGCAAATAGAAGCTGCAGTTGTTTGGCAGCTTGATTCACCAAATTGCCTCAGCACCACACGAGGGCACAGAAATGTGTTAAATCTCCTCAATAAAATAACACCAAAGAAAGAGAGGGGGGTGAGGAGGAAAATCAGTTTGCTGAAGCCCACAACCCCCGGCAAGAGTCTGAACCATAAGGAAAAAGCCATATAATTCCTTTCTTGTTCAGGGTTTCAAAGGGAGAGAAAGGGGTTTTTTCCCCCATCCTCCAGAAACTGTTACTTATCACACACTATATAAAAAGAACTTCTATCCTTGAAGATGACAGGATGCAGAAAATGTGAACCAGAGAGCACTATACAAGCTGCAGCAAAACTTTACAGGAGAGCAGGGAAGTAAAAAGGTCTCATGAATGAAAGCGAATATATGTGTCCCAGGATAATGTTGCAGGATGGGCCAGAATGGTTAGAGAGAAGTTCCCTGAGGATGGGCTCCAGCATGAGTCCCAAAGCTTGGAAGACTAAACCTCTGGTCCCGGTGACTGACCCAGATGGGATCTTGCTAAAAAGGTTTCCTTTCCCTTCTCCATCCAATTCCACCTCCCGCCAATTGCTGTTCCTGTTGGAAAGTATTGCTACATGATGACACTGTGGTCCTTTTTATATGCAAAGGAAGTGAGTGGGCATCTCCATATTTCTGCAATTAAAGTGATCAAGATGCTCTTGAAAAGGACTTCATTTTGAGAACCCAGAATCAACTGCCAATTGTTTTCAAATTCAAACGTGCATTTATTTTCAGATGTAAACCTCTGTAGGATAAGTATGTCTCTCAGAGGAAGCCAGGAACCATGGCTCCTTCAGCTCCACTCAGAAGCAAAACAGCATGAGGACAAGACCATGGGGAGCAAGGGCCCTGTGGACCATTGCAAGAAACAGACGTGGCCGCTTTATGGAAGGCAAGATATAGACTTCAAATGGTAAAGTAACCAATTTGTGGAACTTCTTCTCATAAAATGTGAAGGTTGCTAATGGTAAGCATAGACAAATGCTAGACAAAAGTAAAGGAGCAGAACCAAATGACTTTACATAATTCATCCATAAGATGTAGTCCATGTACAGTTTTTATCTGTACAGTTGAGCCATTGAAAAGCCCATCCCAGTTCATCCTCTTTTCATCCCAGCATAAGCTGAGGATCACAAAATCATCTGGAGGAAGAGCAGCGATAACTCTGAGGATTGAGAACAAGAGTAGATTGACTTGTCCTGCAAGAGAGTGACTCACAACCCAACAAAAGAAAGCCCACTCAAATGTCTGGCTTGCCAGTGAAGAGTAGGAAAACTGTCTGCTGATAGACAAAAGGCAGCCATTCATCCTGACGCAGAGAACAGGTAAAACAAAGCGGAAGTGACTCTTCTACAGCATATCATGTGCTGTGAAAAGCCGCTGCCTGTATTTTAAAAGATGACCCATTATTGCAGCTCAGTCTTTCTTTCCCCTCCTGCTTTCATGAGTCAGAGATGAATATCTCTCTCTGAGAAGCAGAATATTCAGAGCTCCCATACGACAGTGCTGAAGAGCCAGCCGCAGCAATTCAGAGGAAGCACCGGAGTCACATACCCTCTTCTGCAGGCAGTGCACTCTCCTAATAAGGATTAAGAAAATTCTGTCAGTGGAGCCCCCAGCTCAATCCTCCCATAGGCAGTCTTGTCAAGCTAAGGGGCATTGTTACCTCCAACTTGCTGAGTATGAGACCTGCCCAAGGCAAGACCAATATGAAAGCGTGGTAGTGTCACACAAGTCTCTGGGATGAGAGAGACATGACTATCTTGTTATCGCTCCTGATATATACTGTATGTGTAATAAATTTACAGCTACAACCAATTAAAAATGTTGACTCCATCCTGCGAAACAAATTTGATTAATTGCAATTATCTGTGATCCACGACTCAGACAAACATCCCAAAGGCTGTATGTCACCTTCTGGTACAAAAAAGCATACCTTTGCAATGTGGATCCCTCTCACCAAGTAAGACAGTGCCCCTCCAGATTAGTAGAGTACCCCCACTCCCCAGGAATAAAAAGGTAGGCACAGTGTTCTGGAGATGTAGCAACACATTGGGTGGATCGCATAAAAAAGAGCCCGGCAGAGACAAAGGGTAGCAAGTTGGACATATTGCAGCAAGCTACTTGTTTGTCAAAATAATAAAATGTGCATTGTGATAATGCAGAAGATCTGTCCTATTACATGTTCATACTCAATATTGCAACATGAGTACAAAAGGAATGGGTTTTGTGTTGTTGTGTTGCAACACACATTTCATTGTTTGCCTCTATGTGGATGTCCATGGCAGCAAGTCAAGTAACTCCAGGATTTGGTATCCAGCATGATACACATCATATTTTCAGGAAGTCTGGGAATGGTGAAGACAAGACACGTACGTGCACATACTTTTTCATACCCAAATTGCCCCTAGAAGCATCTGCTCCCAAGTACTGAAGAATAACTATGGCAATTGTAAGTATAAAATTTCTGAGGAAAACTTATGGCACAGGGCTTTTGTTTATTGTTATATATATATATATATATTTTAATTCATTGATGTTGTAAGCCACCCAGAAATGCTTAAAATGAGCAGGCAAACAAACAAACAAACAAACACACACACACACACATACAGTAAAGTCTTTCCAAACCTTGTAGGAAGATGCTTGAGGATGTATAAACCTTTCTTTGTCCCACTTCATTAATTTTCATCATATAACTGGTTTCATGTAGGAAAAAGGAATTTTCCTACTGCCGCTTCCAAAAAGGAATATCCGGCACTCCAAATAACAATGTGGGTCATGGCATTTCTGAAGCAAACTGTTATGTCCTTATAAGGACATCCGCCCGGATTGGCTGCCAGCCACCGGGCGGGAAGATTTGAATCCCTGTCAGGGGGCGGTGCGTCTGCCGGAGCGAATATAAGGAGAGCCCCGGCAGCGCACAGCCAGTCTTGCTACTGTTTCTGTTCTCAATAAAAAGTTACTAATGTAACGAGCTGGTCACGTCTTCCTTTCCTGCGCCGATCTAACACTGGCGACGAAGGACTGAGAGAAGAACGAACCTCGCGGCACCAAGCCAACAAGACAAGACTCCGGCACCGGGAACTACAGTAGGCATTTCCAAAGGCATGGCATCCGCTGAAGTCACTTTGCCAGCCCTTGCTCCTTTCCACCCAGGGAAGGACAAGTGGAAATCCTACGTAGTGAAATTCCGGCAATACCTGAGAGGCAACAACATCAGGGATGCCGATGATGACCGGAAGAAGGGCATCTTCCTGGCCAACTGCGGCTCCGAGGTCCTCGACATGGCAATCGATCTCGTAGCACCACGAGACATCGAAGAAGTGCCATGGACAGACCTGCTGCAGATCCTGGAGGACCACTATGCCCCAACAGGAACACCGGTGGCGAACCGTTTCACCTTCCACCAACGGGACCAGAAGGAGGGTGAGACGATCAAGGAATTCGTGGCCGCCCTACGCCAGATCGCAGCCAGCTGTGAGTTCGACCACGTGGACAATGCCATCGCTGACCGCGTGGTCTTCGGCATGAGGGACAGAGGCCTGCAAAAGAAATTCCTGAGCAGGAAGAAGCTCGTGCTCAAGGATGTGGTGGAGGAAGCCACCGCATCCGAAATCTCGGAGAAAGCAGCTGCCGCAGTAAGCAGAGCCAAGGGAATCCACAAGATTCGCTCCACAGAGCAATCTTCAACAGAGGATTCCACTGCTGGATCCGAGTCGGAGGGAGAGTCCACCGTCCACAAGGTATCCAGACCCCCAAGGCGGGAAACCGCCCAACGGAACTACAAAGGGGAGCGCTGCGCCAGCTGCAGAGGGGACCATGCCAGAGCAACCTGCAAGTGGAGAGATGCGACCTGCCGACGCTGCAACAGAAGGGGTCACATCGCCGAAGCTTGCAGAGCTGAGGAACCAGCCCCAGAGCCCTCCAGCCACCGTCCCCGCGAGAATCGGAAGGATTACCAGAGGTCATCCAAACGGTCCTCTGGCCCTTCCAGACGCAGAGACGACGAATTTCCCCGGAGCGGAGCGGTCCACCAGACGACCATCGCTCACACGACGTCAGACAGTGCCACCAAGTTCCATGTGACCATCCACGTGGAAGGAGCACCCTGCAAAATGGAGGTAGACTCCGGCTCGGTCTACTCCATCATGGACTGGCAGCAGTTGAAGCGCCTGCAACCCAGCATCACCAAGCGAGAGCTGAAGCCACTACACTCCAAGCTCGTCGACTTCGGGGGAAACCCCATCGGAGTGCTAGGAAGAGCCAACATCTGGGTCACCTACAAGCAGTTCGAAGGCAAGCTCCCCATCACCGTCGTACGGGACAGCCGACCGAACCTGCTAGGAGTGGAGTGGTTCAAGCCGCTGGGGCTCTCAATCGAGGGCATCAACCAAATTGGCAGGGACGAACTCGACTACCTCATCGAAGAGTTCAAGGAAGTCTTCGATGGTAAGCTGGGGAAATTTGTGGGGAGGCCAATCTCCTTCAATCTGGACAAGGGAATCACCCCAATTAGGCTCAAGCCCCGCCGAGTTCCGTTTGCCCTGCGGCCCAAAGTAGATGAGCAGCTGGATAAGCTGATCGCCCAGGGCGTCCTGGAACCGATCAATCATGCTTCATGGGAGACCCCCATTGTGACCCCACTGAAGCATGATGGGTCTGTGCGCATCTGCGCCGACTACCGTTGCACCATCAACAAGGCGTTGGCACAGAGCGCATACCCAGTCCCAGTGGTGCAACATCTGCTGCATTCCCTGGGATCTGGATCAATTTTTGCGAAACTGGACCTGGCCCAGGCTTACCAGCAACTGCCAGTGGATGAAAAAACGGCGGAGGCTCAAACAATCGTCACGTACAGGGGGGCATTCAAATGCAACCGGCTCCAATTTGGAGTCAGCGCTGCCCCCGGCATCTTCCAATCCATGATGGAACGCCTCCTTCAGGGCGTTCCAGGGGTGGTGCCTTACTTCGACGATGTGCTCGTCTCCGGTGACTCAAGAGCTCAACTCCTTGAAAGGCTCAGGCTTGTCCTGCAGCGATTCAAGGCCAAGGGCTTGAGGGTCAGGCGGGACAAGTGCATCATAGGAGTACAGGAAGTCGAGTTCCTGGGCTACCTCATTGATAGCACAGGCATCCACCCCACCAAATCAAAAGTGGAAGCAATCCATGAAGCTCCAAGCCCAAAAAACAAAACGGAGCTTCAGGCTTTCCTTGGGTTGCTCAACTTCTACGCCATTTTCTTAAAACAGAAAGCCACAGTTGCTGAGCCACTCCACCGCCTGCTGGGGAAATCGGCTTCCTGGAAGTGGGGCCAGGAAGAGGAAGCAGCGTTCCGGGCCATCAAGGGACTACTGACGTCCAAAAGCGTCCTCATCCAATACAGCGAGACGCTCCCCATCAAGCTGACCTGCGACGCGTCGCCATACGGGGTGGGGGCAGTCCTCAGCCACGAGCTGCCCAACGGCACGGAGGCCCCCATCGCCTACTTCTCGAAAACCATGTCCGGCGCAGAGCGGAACTACAGTCAGCTGGACAAAGAAGCCCTGGCCATCGTGGCAGGAGTGAAGCGCTTCCACGAATACCTCTATGGAAGGCGCTTCACCATAGTCACCGATCACAAGCCACTCCTGGGACTCCTCGCAGGCGACCAACCCACCCCGACCTTCATGTCCCCGCGGATGACGAGATGGGCCATCTTCCTGGCCGGCTACTCCTATAGGCTCGTGCACCAGCCGGGCACAGCCATAGGAAACGCCGACGCACTCAGCAGATGCCCATCGAAGAACCCGGTGGAAGACCCAGCCCCCACGCTCCATCTATTCCACATAGATGACGATGCCAGCTGTCCAGTCTCCTCCGCAGATGTGGCCGCGCACACCCAGAGGGACCCCACCCTCCGCCAAGTAAGGTCCTGGATCCTCAGGGGGTGGCCAGCGAAACAGACGGAAGAGAGGTTCAGCCCGTTCACCAGGAAACAGACGGAGCTGTCCACCATAAAGGGCTGTCTGCTATGGGGAGACAGGGTGCTGATCCCAAGCACTCTGCAACGGCGGACGCTAGAGACTCTGCACAACGGGCACCCAGGCATCGTCCGCATGAAGGCCCTGGCACGGAGCTACATCTGGTGGCCCTCACTGGACAGAGACATTGAACAATGGGTCTCCAGATGTGACCCGTGCCAAGAAGTCCGCCCAGCACCACCACAATCCGAAGTCACAAACTGGGAGACCCCCAGCAACCCATGGTCGAGGGTCCACATCGACTTCGCGGGCCCGATGCAAGGACGGCACCTCATCGTGGTAGATGCCTTCTCCAAGTGGCTCGAGGTGATACCCATGGCATCTACCACAACAGAAGCGACGATCCGAGCCCTGCGCCGCCTGTTTGCCACACACGGACTACCGGACGTGCTGGTCTCGGACAACGGCCCCCAGCTCACATCCCTGGCCATGGAGTCCTTCCTGGCAGGACTGGGCATCCGCCATGCCCTCTCCGCTCCGTACAGGCCGGCCGGAAACGGACAAGCGGAACGGATGGTCCGGCTCACAAAGGAAGCCCTCACCAAGATGGGCCCGGGAGACTGGCAAGAACGCATCGACAACTTCCTCCTCACCCAGCACATCACGCCGCATGCCACCACCCACAAGAGCCCGGCCGAACTCCTGATGGGCAGAAGATTGAGGTCACCCTTGGACCGGCTGCACCCCCAATACAGCCCGGAAGTGACCGCAACCGCCAGCCGCCCGCTTCGCGCCTTCAGCAAAGGAAATTCAGTTTTCGCGCTGAATTTCAACGGCTCTCCTAAGTGGCTGAAGGGGAAGATTGCCAGCACAACCGGCCCCAAATCCTACACCGTCGAGTTGGAAGATGGACAGGTCGTGAGACGTCACATCGACCAACTCCGGAAAAGGTGGGGGGGAGCACACGAAAACCAGCCTGACGAGGTAGGCCTACAACACCCAGATGAGGTAGGCCTGCAACACCCCGGCGAGGTAGGCCTACAACACCCAGACGAGGTAGGCCTACCACACCCCTGCGAGGCAGAGCAACGCCATCCCGACGAGGTCGGCCCAGC
The DNA here is from genome assembly GCA_022577455.1 of Arizona elegans. Classification (NCBI taxonomy): domain Eukaryota; kingdom Metazoa; phylum Chordata; class Lepidosauria; order Squamata; family Colubridae; genus Arizona; species Arizona elegans. Next base: position 314,016,108 of record JAKOOJ010000001.1, on the reverse strand, counting down.
ACACTACCAGGCACTGTCACGTCGGCAGTGCAGCGAGGTAGACCGGGGCCAACCACACGGGGGATGGCAACACCAACCCGACCAGGTGGGCACCCGGCACAGCAGGCCCAGGGACCCCCGACCCAGCCCGCAGGTAGACCGCGACCTGCCCAGAAGGGGAGCACCGCACCCCACCAGTGACGGCAACCCACGGCAGCCCTACCAGGGAGACCTCAACGCAAGGCGAGTAGACCGGGGACCGTCGCAGATGGGCACACCACAGCACATGGGCGAGGGTGGCACACGACTCCCCGGCGAGGGGGACCCCCGCCCAACACAAGAAACAACCCGGCAACAACAACCCAACCCAGACGACCCCAACCACCAACTGGCGGTAGACCAGGGACTAGGGGGAAGGGAAAGCCGACAACAACCCGGCCAGGGAGGCCTGCGCCACCCCGGCAGGGGAGACCTCCACCAGCCCGAGGAGGAAGCCCCACAACGACACCCCGACCAGGTCGACCACCACTAACCCGACGGGGAAGGCCAGCGCCAGCCCGGCAAAGGAGACCTGCGCCACCCCTGCAAGGTCGGACACCGCTACCCGAACCAACACCACCCACAGCGAGCAGACCGGACCCAAGGGCACCGGCCCGAACCACCCTCCGGACCACAACGAACCGGGCCGCAGCAGAACCGCAGCCACCGGGAGACCCAGGAAGAGCAAGTGACAGCCGGGGTCTTACCGAGACTCAGACGCTCTTCCCGGGTCGAGACCGAACAGCACCGCCAAGGCGAAAGATCCACAGGCCAGGAGGAAGACCACCAGAACCAGCCATCCAAGGTTTGCGGTCCGGCCGGAGGCGCTGAGGGTGACCCCGCACACTCGCCAGCCGAACCGAGCCCGGTTCCGGGGAAGGAGCCAGGAGCCACAGGAACCCCGTCCGTCCAGGGCGGGGACGCGGAAGAAATGAGACTGCGCAGGTCAAGTAGGGTGCCTAGGCGTCCTACGTACCTGCGGGACTACGTCACGTTCATTGACGAACGCTGAACTGTTTTTTTTTCTTTGGACTAGGGGGGAGGAGTGTTATGTCCTTATAAGGACATCCGCCCGGATTGGCTGCCAGCCACCGGGCGGGAAGATTTGAATCCCTGTCAGGGGGCGGTGCGTCTGCCGGAGCGAATATAAGGAGAGCCCCGGCAGCGCACAGCCAGTCTTGCTACTGTTTCTGTTCTCAATAAAAAGTTACTAATGTAATGAGCTGGTCACGTCTTCCTTTCCTGCGCCGATCTAACACAAACAAGCTTTCTAACGGTATAGTCAAGGATTCCAAAGTATACGCCGAGCAAACTTTATAAAAACTCATTTGATTAATGACATTTACACATCTTCTATTTACTGTTGTTCCTGCATTGTTCCTGCAAAATTGCATGCATGCATGTATTAGACTATCCAGCCAGACCAAAAACCTGAGGTTTGAATTGATTAATTCCAAAATCAAATCAGGTACTTCATCAAACATAGATTTAAAGTATGGACAGCATAATTTTGTTCTGTGCCCATTTGCGTGATGTAATATTCTTGTCTCCATTTTAAATAATGTGCTAGATAAACATTTATTAGTTTGTTATTCTCTCATAAGAAAGAACTAACTATTATGATCAAGAAATTATATTAGAATTGCAGGATAAACAATTTAAATGGAAATTAAATGACTAAGAAACTAGATAGTAAGTCATACCCAGATGTTAAATTATCTTGTTAAGATCTTATCCTAAAATTGGTGCAAATCAAGTTTCAGTTGGAGTACTGTATGTTCATTTCCCTTCAAGCAATGGGACCATAAGATTAATCTTAATCATCAGACTGAATTTGTTGCAAGCAAATGTTTACATCAGATTTTTAGATTTTGTTAGAGATGATGTCAAATTGTATTCTGTCCTCAGCACAATTTTTTTAATTTGGAAGTAAAGGGAAAAAAAACTATCTGAAAGAATAAATGGCCTCTCGATGACATCATTAAATGTGGAGATTTAAAAGCCTCACTAGGACTGACATCCTAACTACAAACATCCTTTGATCCCTGAGTCAATTTCCTTGCTCTGTACTACTCCAACTTCAGTTCCAATAGAAGAAAACATCTGTAGTGCACAGTTGAGTTATGGACTTCTTGGTGCTTTCTGAACCTGGTTATTTGTTTGCAAACATGGGAACTAACCAGCTAGGGAACATCATCTCTTTTGCAACTTCAGCCCAGAATGCCTCCAGAGTCCCTTCTCAAGGCCAACTGCTCTGGGAAGAAGTCAGAGCCAGAACAGGGCAAACAACTTCCTTGTCACAAGTGGAAAGGTCAGGAGATCTGTGCACTGGTCATAGCCTGTCTGCCCACTGCCTACTTGGGGCTGAGAAACACTCTGTAAAGATTTGTGAAAATAGTCTCCCCACCCCCCACCCCACCCCACCCACACACATCCACTTTTCAGATGAGATCTATTTTGAGTGAACTTCACAGTAAAAATAACTAAGCAGGCAATGCCTGTAAGGGCTAAAGGCACAGATTGTTCACGACACTGGAGAATTCTGCATGTTCTCCCATGAAAGGACTGACATCCCTGGGGGCTGCAATCATTGCAAGCCACTGGAGGAAGAGAGAATAGTAGCAAGAGAACTGAAACGTAGCAGTTTGCCAAGTTTCTAAATGCAAACATTCCTTTTGTATATCTCTCCCCACCCTTTCCCCCCCTCTCATTACAATCAAATTCGGTTCCCTCTGAAACACGAAGAAATTTAGAGATTATCTAACCAAGAGGCAGCCTCACCCCAGAATCTAATCCTGTTTTCCTTGAAAGGGTGGAGATAAAAAGCCCCTCTTCCAACTCTTCACCAGAGTGTATTCTAGACAAGCCACATCATTTATCCCCTCAAATGTTTTTAGACATGTAATTGGAAGGAAAAAAGACTCCTGCAAGGATGTTTCCAGCTGACCCAGCATGTGAGGGGTTATTGAGTACATTCCTCCTTGCTAAAATCCCCAGCTCACAAAAGGTCATCCCCTCTCCGCTTATTGTCCGGACCTTTCAAAAGCACTGGGCCTGAAGAATTGGCTTTGAGGTTTCTAGCGATAAACTACCCTCATTCCAAACTAGAAAGGAAGGAAACTCAAGATAGGTAGGCAGAAATGACAAACCTTTCCCAGTCACATCAGGTGTGGCAAAACAGCCAGCAGGCAGCAAATTTGAGGGCTTTCCACCAGGAACAGGAATAGGTCTATGTACAGGCTGTTTGGTATTAAGAAAGTCACAAATAGCATACATAAAGCAAGAAATGTTATATCACTCTGTGCATGGAGCAAACATGTGCTTTAGCAGTTGGCCAATATAATCGAGCCAAAGCAAAATCCAGATAGTTTTTTAGACTGGTCCATCCAGAACTGCCTTCCATTCTGGAACAGCTCTACCAAAACAATATGCTCTGGATCCATGCACTAACTAAATAGCCATGTTCTAGCTCTATGTACAGAAGAAGCATGTGTGCTATAATCTGCATACACATCAATCTATCTATACTGCCTGATTCATGCATGGATCCATACGTAACACCCATTATGCTATTTTGTTTCAGAGTGAGCTTTATATAGACTGCAGAAAGAGAATAAAGTAAACCCAAAGAAAAAAAAAACACAAGATAAGAAAAAAAGGAAATGTAGCTAAACCTAGTTGACACTAGTATCATTCACTGTATCTTTTCATACATTTTACTCCTTGAAAGCCATTCTTGTTTCCACCACATCTTTACATCACTTCCTATACTCTGTTGTTCTTTAAATTTGGAACTTCTTTCTTTCTCAGAATCTCACCAACTTCATCTAACTACAGCTTTTTTCAATCTTCCACTTTATTTTCACTCTTTCCTCCTGTGTTTTACGTGATCCTGATTCATTCTCATTGCATTCTACAATCTATTCAATATTCTCTGTGAATCTGGTTTACTGGTTCAGTCAACAGAGTGACACTATTTGCATAGAAATGTACATTTCACATTAAAAAACAACACATCCCTAAAGTAACCACAAATATTCCTTACACAATTATCCATAAATGGATAATTCAATTGGGGGTGCTTTTTTAACCTTCTTTGCTCATTCATTTCCAAAGCAATTTTAAAACTTTTCATCAAATGATTGTTTTGCTTCTTTTAATGTTGACTATTACTTGCTCTCTTAGTTATTCTTTCTCTCATCCTCATTTTCGCAATAGTCTCTTACATTCATTTTTTTCCTCATTCACAGTCTCTTTTGCTTCATCTTTGCACCCAGCATGCTTGCTCATTTTCCATTAGTGTAACTCTACACATTTATGTGGCTTTTCATTCTGTTACAGGCAGCTTCCCCATCTACTTTCCATTCATTTTATTCGAAAAACTAATCTCTTTTCTATTACTTTTTATACAAGACTCATGTTTTTTTCCTAAAGTCCCACTTTCACTTTTTTTTCTTTTCCTCCATGCCAATTTCCCAATATCTGCTGCTGAATACTATCAAAATGTCCTCTATTCAAAACTCCTCATCATTCTTGTATCCTTCAGTAATTCTCTCAGTCATTCATCATACACAATCTAACACATCATGCTTTTAGATTTATGTTCATTCCTTTGCCATGTGTGTACATGAATAGATTTATGCTTACACCATAAGCGTATATTCACCAGCCACCATTCTCAGGTTGATGAATAGTCAAATCATTTTTCTGTACTGTCTTGTCTTATTCCCACCCACCCATTCATATCACCTAACAGAATAATATTTTCTCCTGAACTGCTTTCATTCAAAAACTCATCTCTAACTCTTCCATTATCACCATTCACTGGAGTGTAACAGGTATAACAAATCTATGAATTTCTGCTTCAAAATAAACAACTTAATCACACCAATTCACATTTTATTATTTATGTTAGCCCAGTCATACTTCAACCCACTTTCACTTCTTTCCATGAATCATCCACTCCAATCCACAAGACAATTACCTTCATTCAGATTTTATTATTTATTTATGTATTATATTCTTCCCATTCTCTTAGTTTCACTGACATGTATTTTGTTTTTCTTTTGTTTCATAGGGTTTAACATTTACTGTTCTTACATTCCAAGTTGCAATTTTCCATTATGGCATGATCATCATTTGAGGGACCTTGTTGACCAAAGCCATGATATGTATTAGGCCAATTAGCTTTGGTCAATTGAGGTCTTCACATAATGCTATTTAACTAGGTTACACCGGCCTTAGTCTTACCTGTGCCCAGGGCGGATTTTCCTATAGGCTAACTAGGCTTCAGCCTAGGGCCTCAAGATCAAGAGGGGCCTACATTCAAATTGTTAGCAAAATTAAAATTACACTTTCACTATAGGTGAAAGGGCCTCATAAGTGGAATAGCCTAGGGCCTCTTTTCATCTAAATCCGGCCCTGCCTGTGCCACATACAACATCCTCTGTTAATGGTAAAGAAAATGCAGGTTAGTTTTGATACATTTTGACCACTGTGAGTAACCAGAGCCCAGTATTACTCCAAATATGCTCATGGTATTTCTATGCAAAATGAGATATCTAATCTAAAGACTATCTTGCAAGTCAACATTATGTTGCCCACATCCCGCCAACTTGGGGGAATTGCAGTGTAGTGCCATACCTGCAGAACAGTTTGCATAATATCTAAATACAATGGCACAAATGGACATTTGAGCATCAAATGTGTTCAACTGATGGGAATGCTAGAAAATGCGCATGCCACAGTAGCTTCGCCCTGAGCCCTCCAGCTGCTCCTGGTGGGACAGATTCCCCAAGCCCCCCCCCCCCGCTCTTCACAATGGGGAGATAATCTGGAGTTTGCCAGACCATAAACAGCAAAAGAAACATAATGCGGGTGAGGGAGGGGGCCAATAGGGTCTCCCCTCTGGAACTAATCACAACTGAGCCGAAAGGGAGAGGGTTGCAGCCCCAGAGATCAAGCAAAGGGAATCTCAGAAGAAGCAACAGTTCAGGGTCTCCTCCCCACAGCTGGGCTTCAGCCATATTTCTTCCCAAAGAGTGATAAACTCTGAACAACCCTCCCACTTGATGATGATGAAGAAGAAGAAGCACATCCCCCTGCACCAGGTCCTATATACATATTTATCCCCTTCCTTTGCCCTTCTTTTACTCTTCTCTACACCTGGCCCCGGTTCAATGGGTCAGCTAGTGTAGGGCAGACAACGGAACTGAAGCCCCCCCCCACCCCACAGCCCTGGAAGGGAGGAGGAGACATCCGCGGAAGGAGGCGGAGCCAGAGAGCCTGGCACCGTGCCAGTCTGAAGCTGCGAAGCACGCAAGGAAAGGAGGGGGACTGGCAGTGGCAGACATGGAAAACCGGCGGGAGGGGCCGTTGCGCTGGGAGGGGGGGAGGAAGCACACCCAGGAGGAGGCCCTTGCCCACCTCACGTATCTGTTCTGCGAGGGAAAAATTGAGCCCGGCAGAGAAATCCCCCCCCCCTTCACGGCTTGCCCTTCACCGGCAACACTGCAAAGCTTTCAAGGACACAGCTGCGCCCTCCCCCCCTCCCGCACAGAACAGTGACAGTCAGCGCCTCCCCCCCCCGCCTCCGAACCTGCACCAAGCAACGGAGCCTCCCGCAACTGGACAGGCCGTTCAAGAGGGGGGGCTGGGGGGGTGAATGCAAAGTGCCTGGAAAACAAGCGCCTGCTCTCTGTGAATCATCCCCCCCCCCATTTTACAAACGGGAGGGGGGGCAGAGGCTTAAGCCAGCGAAGGGTAGCAGAAGAGGCTGGATAGTCGCACAAGCCTCCGCCCTCCCCCCCCCCCACGGTGCCCGGTCCCAGCTCTACAGGTGTGCGCGCGGAAAGGCGAGCAGCAGGGCGATGCCCCCAACGCCCAGCCGTGCCCCGCAGAGCCTCCGAAGAATCCCTCCCACCCATCCCCGCGAGCCCCACAGAATCACTCCTTGCCTGTTCCGCTTCCCTAATATATATATATGTATATATTTTATCCCAATCGGGCAACGTCTCCCTTCACGCAGGGATTAACGGGGGGGGGATGACACGGGGGCCCCTTCGGTCATGCCAGGCTGCCATTTTTGCCGCTTCGCCCTCCTCCCTTCGCGAGAGAGCGCAAAAGCATTCCGCTTTGCAGGAGAATTTCCTACAGGGGAGAGGGCGGGGTGGGGGGGGCGAATGGAAAACCCCGACAGCTTTCCCCCACCCCGATCTTTGCGCGTGTCTCTTTTGTGCTTGCAAAAAAAAAAAAAACAACTCAAAAAAACCGATGCATCTTTGCAAAAAATAAATAAATAATTGAACGCTGTAGAGCAGGCTCGGGCGAGACACGTCTGCAAGAAAATGAAAAATAATAATAAAAGCTCCCCACCCCCCATGCGCACGTATATTTACCGACAGACACACACACACACGCATGCACGCATACACACATGCACACAAGCAAACATTGCAAAGCCTGCCTGCCCAAACGCGCTTGGGGGCAGCGCAGTCGCACTCTTCCCCCCAAATCCCCCATGCCAAGCCGTTTTCCTCTCCCCCCCCCCCGCTCCTTAAGGTACGTGAAGTTCAAGTTCGCCGAAATCCGGGGTGGGGGTTGGGGGTTGGGGGAGCATTTAAGGCTGGGCCAATCCTTGCGGGGGAGGGATCACCCCCTGTCATCTCTCTCTCTCTCTCCCTCTCCCTCCGCTTTTCCTGATCTGCTGCCAAGAGTGAGTCCCTCAAACTTGAAGGGGGGTTGGGGGGGGAGAGGAGAGGAGAGGAGCTGAAGCCGTGCCAGCAGCCCCCCCAGTTCAGAAAGGCGAAATTTCTGTGCATGAAAGGAAATGCAACAAGCGCCCGGTAGGGGAGGATTGCTGCTGCAATTTTGGCATGCCTGTAAAAAAAAACACACACACACACACAAGCGGGGAAGCGGGGCGGGGGGGGGGAGAGAAACATCCGCCAGCCTCTCTGCACCAGCCTCTCATGTCAAAGCCGATTACCCTCCCCGGGGCGGAAATACAGGAGGACATGATGACCCTCCATGCAAAGTGTCATCGGGACCCCCGGCCTGTTCGGGGTTTTACCTTGAACCCCGGTGTTCCTCCTGCAGCTGCTGCTTCCTTCCCGGGAGGGGGGGGAAATCCTCCTCCTCCTCCTCCTCTTTCCGCGCTCCTTGCCTTGCCCAGCCTGTGGAGGAGGCCTCGCCCGCCGTCTCCACTGCAGCAAGAATCGGATCCGACCGGCTCGGATCGGACGTACTCGGCCCGCAGGGCCACTGGAGAACGAGAGAGGGAGCTCGGGAGTACCCGCTGCGAGACAGGCAGACAGGCCAGCCGAGCTGGCCGGCCCGGTCCTAGCGCTAGCTCTCTCTCTCTCTCTCTCTCTCTCTCTCCCTCTCTCTCTCTCTCTCTCTCTGGTGTTCCTCTGCTTGCTGCCAAAGAAGGCGCCGAGGCCCTGAGCAAAAAGCTCTGGTTCCTACGAGGCAGCCTCTTTCATGGCTCCGAGAGCCGCCACCAGTTGCTGCCTGGATCTTAAGGGCTGCCTGCTGGCCTGTGTTCAGATGAAGGAGTTCTTACTGACTGATGGGCAAGGGAGGAGGACTGTCATCCCAGCACAGGTGCCAAAAGAATTGCTCATAAACAAAACCTTTGGGGTTGGGGGGAAAAGAGCCTTCCTTTCATCCAGATCTATTGCTACGCGGTTAGTAAATCTGTTGTAAAGCTGCCAAACGCACACTTTGAAATTAGGGGAAATAATCACCTTTTGGTTACTAATTGATTACCATTTGTTTCCGAGAAACACCCCAATGGACACCACCGGTCCTTCCCTATTGTTCACAGTCCATTGGAAAAGCCAACTGAGGTCTTGCTCTTCGTTTTGTTTGCTTTGCATGCATCGAATATGACCATTTTTGCTGCCAGAGAGGTGGCATGGAATTCCACAAGTTACAATGTGTGTGGTATAATTATTAAATAATTTAACAGATTTAACAGATTAATAGAATTGAAAGGGACCTTGTAGGTCATCTAAGTCCAACCCTTCACCCAAGCAGGAGATCCTACATCAGGGCTGTCAAAACTCCTGGTCCGCTGGCCGCATGCATCATGGGCTGGCCACACCCATGTCTGGTTGAGCAAAGGGGGGAGAGTCCCGATATGTCACATGATGCCGCCGTGACTTGAGTTTGACACCCATGCCCTGCATAATTTCTGACAGATGGCAGTCTAGTCTTTTCTTGAAAGCCTCCAGTGCTGAAGCTCCCACAACTTCTGAGAGAAAGCTGTTTCATTGGTTGATTGTTCTGACTGTCAGAAAATTTCTCCTTATTTCTAGGTTGAATCTCTCCTTGATCAGTTTCCATCCATTATTCCATGTCTGGCCTTCAGGTGCTTTGGAAAATAGCTTGACCCCTCCCCTCTCTGTGGCAGCCCCTCAAATATTGGAAGACGGCTATCATGTCTCCCCTAGTCCTTCTCTTCACTAGACTAGCCATGCCCAGTTCCTGTAACAATTCTTCATATGTTTTAGTCTCCAGTCCCCTAATCAACTTTGTTGCTCTTCTCCTGAATATACCAGTAGTGTGGACTCAATTAAAGTGATCTCAGTTGGGGCCAGAGGAACTGTGAGCAATGTGATGTCCTGGAAGGCAGGCACAGCTATGGAAAAATTACGCTTCCTGAGTCCCATTAGATCAGCGGTCCCCAACCTTTCTGGCTTGGCAGCCTCGGGGGGGGGGAGGAGCGGGAAATGGGATAGTTCCCTGTGAGTGGCAGGCGGGCATGCACAAGTGGCGGGTGCCTGCTACTTGCATGAAGGGAGCATTGTGCACAAGTGCAAGCAGCCACTGCTCACGCAAGGGGAGCTTTGTGCACAAACATGCGCTCGCCCACCGCTTGCATGGCCCAGTTCCAAACAAGCTGCAGCCCAGTAGTTGGCCATGGCCCAGGGCTTGGGGATCTCTGCATTAGATGACCTTTCCTAAAGGATGGGACCCTCCTGGCTACCATAAACGGAAACCATAGAATAAGGTGGTTCCTCAAGTACCCTGGCCCCTTTCTCTCCTACCTCAAAATGCAGGTTTTTCTGTCAACATTTTGCCAAACTACTGCAGCACAGCCTGCGAGATTGGTTTTGAAACTGCAGTTGGTCCAAACTGCAGCAGCCCAGCTGGTAACTGGCATAAATAAATGAGCAGTATATCAAGCATAGCAGTATGCATCGGTCTCGCTGCTGTTTAACAGCATATTTCCTGGTCCAGTTCCAAGTGCTGATGTTAGCTATCTATGTGGTCACTAAGAGTCAGTGCTGACCCAATGGTAAATAATCAATCAATCAATTTGCTGAGTTAACTTCTATCTTTCTTCTAAGAGTTTGGGTGGTATGTATAGCACTTCCATTTCCCCCTACAACTATATTTGAATGTGAGAAACTCAGAGATAATAACAGGCCCAAAATTACTCATTGAGTTTCCGAAACTGAAGAAAGATTTAAATGTGGGATCACCTGATCAGCCTATGATTTTAACCAACTAAGGTACATCATCCTGGTTTTCTAGAAATGTTTTTCCAAGAAGAAAAAATGTATTCTGTGGCTCCTTAGAGGAGAGGGTACTTTGGAAGTAGTTTTCCAAGGAGGTACAAGTAGTCCTCATTTAGTGACCACAATTAGTACCAGCAGCTTGGTTGCTAAGAAAGTGATCACTAGTGAAACCACTTAATGTTTATGATCTTATTTCAGATTTACTTTGGTGTATGATCCTGTAAAGGTCGCAAATGCAAGGATTGGTATCAGTTACATTTTCATCATTGTCATAATTGTGAACAGACACTATATGAGGCAGTTGCTAAACAGGAATTACAGAGGTGGTATTCAGCAGGTTCTGACCAGTTCTGGAAAACTGGTAGCGGAAATTTTGAGTAGTTCGGAGAACCGGTAAATACTACCTCTGACTGGCCCGGCCCATCTATTCTCTGCCAGGAGGAAATGGAGATTTTACAGTATCCTTCCCATGTAGTGGGGTTGGAATGGAGATTTTACAGTATCCTTCCCCTGCCACGCCCACCAAGCCATGCCCACTAAGCCATGCCACGCCCACAGAACCAGTAGTAAAAAAATTTAATCCCACCATTGAGGAATTACCTATGTGTAGGTTCAAGATTATCCCCACCAAACAATGTGGGAGGGGGATGAAGTGAGGGTTACAGTGCAGTGGGTGCCTCTGTGTTGTTCTATGTGACATTCAGCTTCTCTGATCTTGTGAAGTCCCCAGAAGAATTCAGTTTGGGTTTATCCCCAAACCCCTATTCAAGTTGGCAGGAGGAATCACTTTTCAGGATAGGAAGGAGCCGATTCCACCTCCTTCATTCTTGGCGTAGACATAGAGAGAATGGCCTTCAGGGATAGAGGAAGAACTACTGGCAAGATCCAGGGCAAGAATTAACATAAGTAAAAGTCTTAGACAAGCCCCTCCCTAATGCACATGAAGAGAAAGGGAGGAAGCACATTCAGACTTGCAAGATTTTTTACTGCAACTTTACAATAAAAGTAGCATTGGCCTACATAACTTTGGTTTCATGGTCCAGTCTATCTTGAAGAGCTGAGAGTAGAGCTCTCAGAGCCCTTTCCAAAATTTCAGCTGAATTTGTATCTTTTCTAATGTGATCACATCCCCATAAGAAGGGCTGTTATGCACTAATTCACTCATTGTTAATATTGACATTGATTTGGGTGAGGGGGGCGTTCTTCGCTTACCAGTTTCTTTGCATTGCCTACCTCCTTTCTGGGCTGCAGCCCTCAGCATGCTGTCTAAAGACCCACATAGCCTCAAAAAAGGGTGTGAGAAGCACTGGGCAAGCTGGTTGGGTTTGTGAGTGGTTTCCCTTAGCTAAATTAGGAGGGCGGTTTTTTTCCCCCAGAACACACTCCCTGGGGATCTTTGAAAGGCAGACCATGACAATTCTTCTTCCAGCAATTGTTGTTGTTGTTGTTAGTCACAAAGTTGTGTACGACCCATCGCGACCCCATGGACAACATTCCTCTAGGCCTTCCTGTCCTCTGCTATTCCCCGGAGTCCATTTAAGCTCAGGCCAACTGCTTCAGTGACTCCATCCAGCCACCTCGTTCTCTGCCAGGGGTGAAATCCAGCAGGTTCTGACAGATTCTGGAGAACCGGTAGCGGAAATTTTGAGTAGTTTGGAGAACTGGTAGCAGAAATTTTGAGTAGTTTGGAGAACCGGTAGCGGAAATTTTGAATAGTTTGGAGAACCAGCAAATGCCACCTCTGGCTGGCCCCAGAGTGGGGTGGGAATGCAGATTTTGCAATATCCTTCCCCCAGCAGTGGGGAGGGAATGGGAATTTTTGCAGTATCCTTCCCCTGGAGTGGGCTGGGAATGGAGATTTTGCAGTATCCTTCCCCTGCCATGCCCACCAAGCCACGCCCACCAAGCCACACCACACCCACCAAGCCACGCCCACAGAACAAATAGTAAAAAAAATTGGATTTCACCACTGTTCTCTGCCGTCCCTTTCTTCTTTTGCCCTCAATGTTTCCCAGCATTAGGCTCTTCTCCAGTGAGTCCTTCCTTCTCATTAGGTGGCCAAAGTATTTGAATTTCATCTTCAGGATCTGGCCTTCTAAAGAGCAGTCAGGGTTGATCTCTAGGACTGAGCGGTTTGATCCCCTTGCAATCCAAGGGACTCGCAAGAATCTTCTCCAGCACCATAGTTCATTCCAACAATAGTGTTTGTCAAATAGGCCATGCTGGGAAAAATAGGACTGTAGGGTTTTCCAGAAGGGTTGTTGAATGTGGCAGGGGGGCAGATCATGAGGCCCAGCCCTCAATGTCTCTGGCCATTTCCTCAATAATGATTTATAACACCCTCTATCTATTGCCATGCCAACACTACAATAATGAAGACAGGCATAATTTTTGTCACAAGGGCTGGGTGACATTATTGGTCACTTTTAAGAAGCCTCTGAGGAAATGACCTCTCTTGGATTTTCAAAATTTGACCATTGAAGGGTGTGGTGCACAGGTACACACACACAATCACACACACATACACATACATACTTGCATCAAAGGAAACATGGCTGCTGGAATTGAGTGTTGTTAGCTCCAGCCAGCAAAAGAAAGAGATTGCCTGAATAGCCTCTGAAAAACCATGATGCTCTCTCATATCAGTGAAGACAATGATTGATTTGAGCCAAGCATCATAACTGAAAACAAGCAGTGGTGAGCTCCAGGCCTGAGAACTTCCTTGCATCCCACATTATGGAAGTGACAAGGGATCCACACTTGGAGTTGACAAGGAGAGTCAGAAACACAGCAGAAAGAAAGGAAGAAAATATATTAATAGAATTAAATAAGCTAAGAAGAAAATTGTTACAGTATTAAATATGCTATGTATATCAGTATTAAGTTAAGAATAGACAAATAATGAATATGGCTGTAAATTGTAATTGTTATTGCACAAGACATTTGTAACCAGACGGCACACTGTTTAATGGAAGATGGATTGCTTGTATTAAAATAAAATAAATAATAATAATAATAATAAAAAAGAAACACAGCAGAAAAGGAAGAGTCCCCAGTTCTTTCTCCTGATCCTCATTGTCCTGACAGCAACAGCAGAAATGGCCACCCTTGCCTTTCTATTTGTTGTTGTTAGTTGTGAAGTCGTGTCTGACTTCACAACTAACATCGCGACCCCATGGACAACGTTCCTCAAGGCCTTCTTGTCCTCTACCATCCTCTGGTCTGGAGTAGTGGTGGGTTTCAAATTTTTTTACTACTGGTTCTGTGGGTGTGGCTTGGTGGGCGTGGCATGGCTTGGTGGGCGTGGCTTGGTGGGCATGGCAGGGGAAGGATACTGCAAAATCTCCATTTCCTCCCCAATCCAAGGGAAGGTTACTGCAAAATCCCCATTTCCTCCCAATCAGCTGGGACTTGGGAGGCAGAGACTAGATGGAGGCGAGGCCAGTCAGAATTTTTACTACCAGTTCTCCGAACTACTCAAAATTTCCACTACTGGCTTTTCCAACAAATTTGCTGATCTGATGGGTGATTTTTAATTGGGATATTTTAATAGATTATTTTAGTAGCTATTTTTATTGTTTTCATCGTTTTAATTTCTGTGAGCCGCCCCGAGTCCTTTGGGAGAAGGGCAGCATATAAGTATAAGAAAAATAAATAAATAAATCAAAATACTGGTTCTCCAGAACTGGTCAGAACCTGCTGAAACCCACCTCTGCTCTGGAGTCCATTTAAGCTCACGCCTACTCCTTCTGTGACTCCATCCAGCCACATCCTTCTCTGTGCCTTTCTATAGGAGCAGAGAATTTGCTGGCCTTGTTTTTTAATAAGGCAATAGAGCCACAGTGGGAACAAAAGTTTTTATTCACTTCACAACTCCAGGACTGGAGGAAAGCACATTGCTGGGGTTATGGGGACGATTGTAAAGGAAGGGATTTCCCTTGCTCAGTCCAGAAATCCATATGAAAATAACCCTGGCAGATAGCTGCCAGCTTCTCCTTGAACACATCCAATTCCGAGTGGAGCCCATCCACTCTCTGTCTAATTTGTTTGTTTGTTTATATGATTTACAGAGCTTTCTAACTTCTGCTATTCTGGGTGATTAACAATAATTAAAACCAAATTCTCCCGAATCAGATAACAATAACCACAAAATTCACGTTAATTCAATGCAGCTAAAGTCATGGAAAAATTATATCCTTCAACTATACAACAATACAGCTATACAGCTGGTTTCACCTTAAACCCAGCACCATGCCTAAGGAAATAACCATGTTCTAGAGCTTTTTGGACTCCCAACAGGATCTGGGAAGGGGGAAGATATCTGAATCCTAATATCAAACTTCTCTTACTTTTGGGAAGGTTGTTAATCCAGTTAGGATAGCCTGTAGTATGAGCTCAGTCAGTGAGATGAGAAAGAAAAAAAATGACATATCTAAATTAAGGTTGAGTTCTCAAAGTTGGTTTTCTCCAACACATTTCTCAGATGATTTATTCCTGCCTGCTCTGTTGCTAGTGACAAAATTTATTCTGCCTACATAATTCTTCAGATGACTCTCCACCAAAGTTTGCAAATATCTGTTTGTGGGCTGCTTGTTCCTTGCTGCTCTGCTTTGAGATTCCCCACATGCTCAATTCAATGACTAATAATGACCCCACTTAGATAACACTTATCATTTGCTAACTAAATAACCCAATTATTTGCTGACACACACCTCCTCCGCCCCCCACTCCATCCTGTTGAGTCATTCACTTCTGGAAGCACCCACCAGCAGCAACAACTACCTCTTATTGCTGTAGTTGTCATCCTTTAAGGCTTCCAAGGGAAGTGAAGGCCAGAAGAGTTGGCAGGAAATAGGTGCCATTTTAGTAGTGGCTGGGATTTGAGGTGGCTTGGTTGAGATGATAGCTTTTACCATAAAGATACATGAAGGGTTGTTCTGATGAAGACAGGTTAAGGAATGGGGTTGGCCTTTTTTTTTTTTTTACAGTTGATGACTTGATTCACTTGCTTAATTCTACAGATCAGCATTGCTAATATTCTGCAGATCATCTTCTGTCAACTCGTGGCTGTCCAAATTGCCCTAGAAAGCAGCAGAAGTTGCAAGAGTACATTACACGTAAATATCCTTTTGTCATTCCAGCAATCAGGATGATAGGCTGAAAAGGACATTGTTCTTCTTTCCAGCAGACATGTCTTAATGTTGATGGTATACAGTACCTGAGGGACTTTTGCTTATGGTTTTATTAAGACTGGAATCAGTGTCCACAACCAAGCTCTATTACAGCCTCTCTGCCCTTCCCCTAATCTGATCCTATTTTACAGTCTGTTGATACCTTTTGGAGGGGAAATTGGTCTTCATTCAAAGCAAATGTCTAAAAAGTATGCTGCCCAGTACTTGCTTTGGAAGGTGACCTTGAGGGTGGACATCCTACGTTTGCCTTGTGCAACTATAATGTAGTTCATGTCCCAAGGGTGCCTTTCAAAGGCAACTGGACTTCTTTTTTGACTTGAAGACATTTTGCTTCCCATCCAAGAAATGTCTTCCGTTCTTGGATGAGGAATGAAACATCTTCAAGAAAAAAAAACAAAGTCCAGTTGCCTTTGGAAAAGCCTTGGTGATTTCAATGTTCTGCATCAGAGACCTCAAATCTGCTTTTGACACTATACAAATATATTTTACTTATTTTGATATAGTTCCCATCTTATACAGCAGAACTGAACGGTCTAGCTCTAGAACAGGGGTCTGCAACCTTAAACACTCAAAGAGCCATTTGGACCCATTTCCCACAGAAAAGAAAACACCGGGAGCCACAAAACCTGGGTGGGCGTGGCCAACTCGATGTCACTCACTTCTACCAGTCACATGACACACACACACACACACACACCCAGCCATGCCTACCCAGCCAGTCATTAGGGCAAAGAACCAGTTGTTAAAAAATACCAGGAACCACAAAATCCTTTTGACATATTTCTCTCTCCCCTCCCTCCCTCCCTCTCCCCCCACTCTCTCTTATCTATGTCTCTCTCCCCCTCTTTCTGTATCTCTCTGTCTCTGCCCTGGCCGCTTCTCCATCCCCCGCCTTCACCCTTACCTTCTCAGGCCAGGTGAGGAGTGACTGGGAGGGGAGGGTGAGGGGCAGGGCCAGCCAGTGGTGGGATCACCTGACAGGGAGCCACAGCAGAGGGCCCAAAAAGCCACTTGCGGCTCTGGAGCCACAGGTTGCTGACCCCTGCTCTAGGAGAACATTGTTGAGAAACTGCTTACGGGACTTGCTAAAGGTTGAAATTTCAAAAATCTATCTTACATCCCCAATGTTATGCCTGGAAACACCAACTGACCAGTTGAATATTGTTTGGCATCTACCAGGCTCTCTGCCTCTACATCACTCACTACCCAGAACTCAAGGTGTAGATATAAAGAACGTGAGCTGAAAATAGTGGCCCAAGTTTAACCACCTCAAAAGCAAACTGGAAGAGACGTTCTACTGCAACATACAAACCTGTCCTCAGATTTGGAAACCATTTTTCCTCAGGCAGTCTCTCCAACATCTTTTCAGAAGAAAAAATGAATTGTTCTTTACTTCCCGGGATAAATCATCCCTGAGCTGGCTCTTGTTGCACATTCATTAAGTTTTACTAGAGTTAGACCTACCATTTGGCAGAGTCGGGTTTATTTTGGTTTTCTTGAAAATGTGTCTAATTGTTTTCTCACTTATTTAATTTGCTATTTATTGTGCATTTATTCTCAGGGATGGGGAGACATACGTGAGAATTTTCTGTTTAGGGTGCCAAAATCATTTGGCTGACCTTGGACACTGTGCTATAGGTAGTTGAGAGTGATGGGGGAAGTGTTTGTTTGGTTCTATGCTTCAGGCAGCAAAATAAGTTGAATCAACTTTGGGAAACGGCAAAGCTGGTTTTGTGCAACATGATGGATTAAGATCTATATTCTGCCTGTTAGAAAGATGCAAACTAAAACTCTGTAGGTGTGAAAAGGATGGAAACTAAAATGGCTTGAAATAGGTGTGAGAAGAATGGAGGCTGAAATTATTCCATTATCATGAAAGGTTAGGGAACTGGTTAATTGCCCACTATCAACACCATTGTAACACTTCCCTGATCAATTATTTGGAAAACACAACTGATCAGGTGAAATTCCTTTAATTTTTTTTTTAAAATAAGTCTGTCTAAACCTAAAATTAACCTTCTGAGATTAACTTGATTGAATCAGTTGGCCAGCTTAGAGTATTTAACATGGCATGCTAACCTATCATGTTAACCCAATTAAATGTGTCATATGAACAGGGCAAGCAGTTCCAAAAGTTATTGGAAATTTACACCAAGGTTTCTTGGATAAAACTGGAATAGCAAATCAAAGAATTTCTCTCATCCACAATTAAGCAAATCACTTCTGCACATTCATCATACATGTATAGTTCAACATTCTGCTGAATTGTTCTTGAAATGAATTTGTCACAGTTTGGGGGGGTTGACACTCGTTAGGCGCCAATTTTTATCTAATGCTCAGTGTATCTTTTCAATAATTGTATTTGTACATTGTTCCAAGCCATGATTATTGTACATTAAGAATGTTTGATTGACTAAGCCAGGGTTGGCAGAATTAAACATACAGAGCCATAAATTCTGGCTTACAAACCACATTAGCTGGGTTCACCCAATATACTAAACTAAATCATAATAAACAATATTATATTATAGTTTTGTGCCATGGGTAGCAATGCTCAGGAACATAACAAATAGAGGTGACATGTTTATGAGGTCCAAAGTACATAAGCTAAACATTGTTATCTAAAATAGCGAGCCCACATTTATTTTATTTTATTCTTTTTAGAAAAGCAGTTTCTAGAAGAGGTGAACCTTGGAATCCAGGCAGAGAAGAAAAGAGGAGAACTCCCCAAGTTTCTTTTCTTGCATAAACAAGATGTAAGACAGGGGTCTCCAACCTTGGAAGATTAAGACTTATGGACTTCAACTCCCAGAATTCCTCAGCCAGCAAATTCTGGGATTTCTGAGAGTTGAAGTCCACAAGTCTTAAAGTTGCCAAGGTTGGAGACCCCTGATGTAGGAGACTTTATGACACATGCTACCCCATAATGCATTGTACATCTTTAAGAATCTGCCCAAAGCCCCCAGTGATGGGGAAGGAAGATCTCCTGAGCAGCAAATATCTTCTTGAACCTCCCTGCCTCTTCCTGATAAATTAAATACTGGCCTTTGAATATAATTTTTATTGCAACTGAACTCCGGCTGGGAGCTTCTTGCTCAGAATCTGGGCATACCAGAAATGTGGTAATAAGCAATATCTGAGTCCCATTAGTTCATCCTTACTCAATTCACATAACAGTACACATCTTTTTCAGGATCTAGAAGGAAGCATTCCTAGACTCATTGACTGGGATATCTACATGCACTACTAGATTAAGCTAAAGTAAGTTTGCATAGATCAAGTCAAGGGAACCCAACTTTGTCTTATTGTTTGAGGATGAAATGTGAACCCAGTCTCCCTGCTTCCAGTGCCATAGATAGGCTTCTTTGTTCCTCTCCTGAAAAATTCAACTGGAACTTGTATCCATGTGGAAGACATATCCATGTGAATAAACTGTATATAAATTATTAGATTTTGTAGCAACCTTTCATAAAATCCTGTCTTCTCCATCTCCTGCTCTTCCCCAGAAAAACTTTTCAGCCACTGTTTCCCAGAGGCCCTAGGATTACCTGTTGATTTTGTCTGGATAACACCACTGCATTCCTAGGTCATCAATCATTAATGCACAGGGCAGAGAGGAAGGTCCCCTGAGTGGGAAAGGGAAATGGGCAGGTCATCTTCACAGCTTGGAATTGAAGGAAGAATTCATTTTATGATGATGGATGGGCGCTAAGGAACACATACAGCCACCTCAGGCCATTAAATGGGATAGACAAGGCAGAGGCCCATTAGCTCTGCCCTGGGTCACTAGTTCATGAAATTTCCCAGCTCAACATCACAAGGGAGATAATGGTGGTCACAGAAAGCTCAGCAGTGGCCACTGCTGAGCTTTCTTAAGGGGACTCAGGTTCAGGCTATTGAGAAATCATTCTATGGCAGATAGAACAACTGCATGTTTCTCTTCAAGATGGTAGAACAGAGAGTAGTATTGGCTTCCCTTTGTTCAGATATTGTCTTTTATAAAATGGCTCAAGACTTTCAGTTAAATAATTTCTCTACAGTAACTAAATGTATACTCTGTCTTCAAGCTTGGAGTTTGTTTTATTTAGAAAAAAATCCTTATTGCCCCAGATATTCTTCTGTTCTTGGTTGGTTCTTCCTTACCACATAAGCTATTAATTCCTTCTTGTTTTGTTCACAGAATAAATTCAGATTACACTATAAATATCCCAGACTGACTTTATTTCATCAGTATCAGAATGGCTACGTTGGCAGACTCCTGGTTAAATGAACCGTGATTTACTCAGTTAAGTTAATTGTGTGAATTGCACAACACAAGTGAGCCACAAGTTAAACACATAAATTGGGTCTGCATAGCATTTTAAGACAAACTCTGGTTGGCTAGTTTTTCTTTCAATGCAGTATGCAAACTCAGCCAGTCAGGAAGAGATCTCTACCTTGTAAATGCTTACATGAAGCAGTAAAGCTGTATAAAATTATTTATGAGATTCATGAGCTTCTACACATTGCAATGCCATTTATGGCTGAATCTAGATTTATTAGCAAAGGGCTAGCTGTGATCAGATGGGGGGTATGACTTTGATGTCCTTAGCAATTACTTCATCTGCCAAAACTTACACTAAGTCAAACAGTGGGTGGGGAAGAGAGAAATTCCAGAACATCTGGAATTTGGGAAGAGGAGGTAAAATTAAAAGGAAATCGGAAGCTGGAGAGAAATCACTGTTTCTATATTTCTTTGAGAATATTCATGAACAGACTTATCCAATTCCAAACCTTCAAGGTGAGATCTGGGTACTTGGTCAATTGAAGACCATTGCATTGGTCTTCTATATTGATTCAAAATCAGTATAAAAAGGTATGATTATAGGGGAATTAAACATGGATGTTGACTCTGGGAAAGATACCAAAACCACCTTCCCTGATAAAAAAAAAGAATAATCAAGGATTGTTAAACCTTGTCCTGAAGAAGAAAAGCACAGCTGACCAAGACTACCTCTGTAGTGCAGAATGTTTACATATAGAGGCTATGTTCGCACAACCCACTTTAACTGATTAATGAACTAACCATCTTCTGGATACCAGATGGATTGTTTGCACAATACACTATGCACACACAGAAAATAAAAATTTACCAAAGTTAATAATAATGTTTACTACGTAATATGAATGCAGCTAATAAGTCTTGACCTGACATTGTGTGAGTCCAGCCAAAGGCTATCAGGAAAAGGCTCTTTACAGAATAAGAAGTTTAAGATAGGCTATAAGAGAAGAAGTGATAATTGAGAAGTGTTGGAAGGTCAAAAGGCTATCAAGTATAAGAAAAGAAAACATACTTTGAACTTCAGTTACTCGCACACCGAAGTATTTCAGTGGAGGGGTTGCTCATTATTATGTTAAAAAAAGGATTACCGTAATTGACTAATTCTCACAGGATTAAATTTAACCCAAAATAAAACAATTAATGCTGTCTTAAACTAATGCCATCCAGTCCTGTAATGGGAATGCTTAAAACCAGTCAGCTGACCTGTTTTGCATATTTTTTTTTATTGAAAAAGTTTTCAAATACAAGTTTTTCCCCCTTTCCCCCCCCCCTTCCCTAACCCCCCCTCACCACCCATCCCCCCCGTGACTTCCTCACAACAATAGGCTATTTCATAACTAATTACATACATAACATCTTCCCTTTCCCTTACTCCCTCCTCAGAATACTGACCCTTAGCATATTATTCTTATAACTCCCATTTTTACAATAATCTGCCCTTTTTCTCCTCCCCTAAACTTATAGTGTATTATTACAATTTAACATTTAATCTTTTATATATATTAATATAACATTTTAAAGCAGCCTTCTCTCTACATCCAAATTTAACGTTTATTCAGTTCTATCCAATTCCTCCACTCCCCTAAATATATAACTTAAAGATCCTTTTTCTTAGACTAATCAATCAGTAAACTAATATGTTTTGCATATTTTGTCCTCCAGGAACAAGAGCTGGAGAGAAAGAGTGGCTTAAAACCAAACCTTTTGATGACAGAAATCTTGTTTGGCCACACATGCTATAACATACCTGTTTGGGTCAATGACTTTATTGAGTCCTTTTAGAGCAGTTGCTGGTGAGCTTGGGGCTCAGCTCAGGATGCAGTTTTGAATCTTTAAAGCTCTATACCATTTGGATCCAGGTTATTTGTGGGGCCACCTACATTTTTATGAGCCTGCTTCTGTGTTGCAGTCGTTTTTATTAGCATCATATATATAGCTCGTTCAAGTTGTAGCTTTGACATGTTTTAGCTGTTTCATACACTTACATTTCTTTCAGATGACTGTATGATTTTATATAAACACCATACAGTATTGCTATTTAATTCTGTGTTTTATATTGAAACATCTTGAAAAATCTGCCATTTTGCATTAAGTGCACTAAGGACATAAATACATTTTAAAAATAACTTCTTGGGTCCTATTATTCCCATTTCTCCATGGTCCTGTTGCAACAGAGGTAGAATTCTCATAACTCATAACTTGCTTCAGAACTCTGGAGGCCCACTAGAACAGGGGTGTCCAACCTTGGCAACTTGAAGCCTGGTGGACTTCAACTTCCAGAATTCCCCAGCCAGCAGGGGACCATTGAAGTCCACCAGGCTTCAAGTTGCCAAAGTTGGACACCCCTGCACTAGAAGACAGTAAAATATATATTTCTCTCTAGTGATTGTTCAGAATTTTTCAGGGCAGCACTGATAGCCCTAGATTGCTTGTCATGATTGTGGGCATTTACTTCCAGTTGTTAATGTGCATTCCTTCAGTCTTTTAGTTGGAGAAAAAAAATAAGATGGCCCCAATTTGTACTGTTCCAACTGCTGATGTCCAATCTGTCAGGCTTTCAAGGGGACCTATCCTTACGACTTTACTGCAAGACAATTGAAGGGGAGAACCAGTAAAATTCCCGTGGTATTGTTTTTCTTTCACTTGTATCAGCAACCAAAGGGGAGAAAAAAAATACTACTTGTGTTCCTTAAGGTATGGCAGGGTGATCTTGGACAAATGTGGGCAATGCCTAAGGCAGGGATTGCCTGAGTGACAGGCTGACAGAATGAACTGCCTTTTGCATCAGCTGAAATGTTCAAGTTGTTCTCAGAGGCTTTATAGCCGTGATGGCGAACCTATGGCACGCGTGCCCGAAGTGGCACGTGGAGCCATGTTGCCTGGCACACGCCCATTCCTCTTCCGGGTTTCCAGCACATATGCACGCACAGTGATCAGCTGGCCTTTTTGCATGTGGCAGAGCCAGAAACTGGGAGAGCTGGTCTTTTGTTTTCCTGCGTGAGCATGCACGCCGGTGAGCTGATTGTTGTGCTCGCATGCACTCCAAAAACTCAGAAGAGCAGCTGGCCGAAACTGGAAGTTCAATAGCTGAAACTGGAAGTTCATTTTTGGGTGCACGCATGTGCCCTGGGCAGCTCCTCTTCCAGGTTGCTGCCCAGATGCACACGTGTAAAGGACACGCTCCTTTTTCGGTACTCAGTGCCGAAAAGATTCGCCAGCACTGCTTTATAGCATCCATGCAGCGAGGAAAGGAAACCAGTAGTGTGCATATAAGTTCAGATTTCCCCAGCCTGAACACCATCCAGATATGTGCACGTTGAATTCCAGAACTGCCTGGCCACCATAGCTATTGCTGGGAGTTTACACGCCTGAGGTCTTTTTGTCTGGTTGGGGAAGACTGACTGGGTTCCAAGTGCCACAAAGTGATGAGTGGAAAAAAACCTGCAGCATCACCGGTCTATGACTGATGGTGCTCTTCCACAGTCTGAGGACTATAAGTGGATCCCATTTCCCATATCAAGTGACAAGCCCCAGCTCTTGACAACATCAAGAGAAGCCCTTGATTGTAGATCCTGACCTCTTGTCTTGTTCTCTAAGCCAACCAAAAGATAAAAGCATTTCTGATCATTTTAAAGCCATAACAAGATGCAAAAATATCCTGATACAGCGCATCTCAAAATTTAAAAGCCTTTTCGCTATTGCTTTCTAACACTTTTCTACTTTCTTGGATCCCCTTTCCTGATTGTTCTTTGTTGACCTCCACTGAGAATTTTGTTCAATAAATCAGTAAGTCTCCCAGGTACATGGCAGGGTGGAGAATAGCAGTCAGGTTGCCATTTGTCATTTCCTTTCCTGGAATGTTTCACTCCCTTCCCACTTCATGATGTCCTGATTTCCATCAGCCACATTGACCCTACCTTTGGAAAGCCTGAGAAGGAAGGCAATGGGTGAACTTTTCTGGAACTTCTAAGGATAGGAAACTTTCCAGGTACCATTTAAGGTGAGGAAGGAAGGAAGGAAGGAAAGGAAAGGAAAGGAAAGGAAAGGAGGGAGGGAGGGAGGGAGGGAGGGAGGAAGGAAGGAAGGAAGGAAGGAAGGAAGGAAGGAAGGAAGGAGATAGCCATCTGCAAAGCGGGTAGGATAAATCATATAATTCTTATAACTGAAGAAGGCCAAAAGTCATTTCTAATGCAAACTAGCATTACAATAAATCTAATTTTCTATTCCTAGAATAAATTCCCCCCCCCCCTTTCCCATCTCATAATGCTGCCCGTCTAAGATCCACTTTGATCTCAAGGTGCGGAAAAAATCCAAGAGAAGATGACTCAAGTCTTGATTAAAAGCATGTTAGTAAGCAGAGTTAATGCCCAACCACAGCCTTGGTTGGGCAAGACATGATTATATCACATTTTCTATGTGCCATACCTGGCCCTGATTTTCCAAATATGGTGGTAGCAGTACTAGAGAAGGATCCATTATGTTGGCACCCTATGCAACCCTATGCAACCAGGTGACTAAAATGATTTGGGGTCACACCTTCTACATCATCCTATTGACTCTGAAAGAGGATCTGCACAGGTGTCAGAGCTGTCTTGCCTTAAGAATCTACAACCACCGAAAAGAATCTTGTCTTCCCATTGCCATTTTTCAGGTGCCCCTGAAGGGTTAATGAGCCAGCAAGGGGAAGCATCCCCATCCAACCCTCCCACTTCTTGGTAGGCCCCAGACAATAAGCCCCAGGAGGCATTGTGGGCTCATTACTTTCACTCTGGGGTTGAGGCCATCTGCCTTTGTGTGCTCAATGCTGGCTCATCTCTGCTCCTTTGGGGTGGGGGTAATTGGGTTTAAACACTAAACTAATGAGGTGTGAAAAGGTTAGCACAGAGAATAAACAGCTGAGGGAGCCTCATAGGGAGGAGAACAGGCAAATGGAACAGGAGAAGGCTACATCAGAAGATTGTCCAGCCAGGTCCCACTCAGATTCCTAGGTTTTCAAAGAATTTCCTCAGTGCCCCAAATGTCCAGCAGTTATAAACAGAGCCTGAGCTCCATACCAAACCCCACACCTCTAAGATAACTTCACATTGTCACTTTGGAAAGCAGCACCGGAGCAGAGCTGAAGTGATAGATGGTTATAGAACTGAAGCAGGAAGCATTGACTTCGCTCTCAAACGGATTCATTGAAGTGTGTAGCAATGCATTAAAAATCAGAAACAGTGAACTGACAACAGTGAACTGCTCTTGAGGTCAATCACTTATTGTGAGCTCAAAATGGAACCGTGGTATTACACAAGCAAAACAAATAGGAAGTACAAGAAGTAATATTTAAAAGTGGGATTTAATTGGAATGGAGATCCACTTACCCCTAGACTTTTGCCAAGTTTCATCAACAAAAAATAGCAAGATTCTGTTCATAGTATTATGACATTTGGTACATAAAGTAATTGAAATGGTAAATAACTTCATTTCAGAATTTTTGTTGAAAAATTTAACTTTAAAAGGTCTTTAAAATGGAGAATATGGGAAGATATGCATAAAAGCATCTATAATCCTTCTCTTGTTCACTGACAGACATGAACACAAGTATGAGGGATGGTCCCCACATTTTCAAAATATTTGCTGAAGGTTTAAGAAATAGTGGTTTAAGCAAGTAGGCTGTCTAGAAATTTTGCATAGAACAACCAGATACATACATTAGTGAAGTTCATGTGGTCTCATGTAGTTCTAACGGGTGAAATCCAGCAAGTTCTTACAGGTTCTAGAGAACTGGTAGCGGAAATTTTGAGCAGTTCGGAGAACCAGTAGCGGAATTTTTGAGTAGTTTGGAGAACCGGTAAATACCACCTCTGGCTGGCCCCAGAGTGGGGTGGGAATGGAGATTTTACAATATCCTTCCCCCAGGAGTAGAGAGGGAATAGGGATTTTGCACTATTCTTCCCCTGGAGTGGGGTGGGAATGTGAATGGAGACTTTGCAGTATCCTTCCCTGCCACGCCCACCAAGCCACACCACGCCCACCAAGCCACACCCACCGAACCAGTAGTAAAAAAATTTGGATTTCACCACTGAGTTCTAACATGGTGTCTGTGGATCCACAATCTAGAAGGAATTTATTTTCTCCATACACAGGGATATTCTGATTGATTGAAACTCATCAAGCACATCAGAAGTACCGTAGCAGTGGGTTTCACATATTCTTACCACTGATTTGCCCCGTGCACGCACCTTCTGTACATGTACCCAGCCTTGAAAACGTGACTAAATAGGACAGTATTATGCTGAGGTGGATGGGTGGGCCACCCACAGTCGCCGCTACCGGCTCGCCCAAACCAATCCAAACCAGCTGAATACCTCCTCTGATAAACAGATACTCACCATAGGATTATACTTGTCTGACATAGTGGGCTCATACTTGTACTAAGCAAATCTGTGATTTGGTGGTCTTAGTATGCCACATTATGCAAACCCCTTGTGCTTTATAAACCATTGTTTATACTCAGTGGTGGTTAAGGCACTAGGCTAGAAACTGGTAGACTGTGAGTTCTAGTCCTGTCTTTGGCACAATGCCAGCTGGGTGACTTTGCTGACTTTGGGTCAGTCACTCTCACTCAATCCTAGAAAGGAGGAAATGGGAAACCACTTCCAAAATCTTGCCAAAACTGCATGGTCTTCTCTAGGCAGATGTCAGTATTCAACACTGACTTGAAGGCTCAATCAACCAATCAATCAATTTCAAACTCATCTAATTGCAGTTTAGTCAACAAACCATGCAAATCATAATGTGATGTGTGAATCATGTAACAAAGTTTTCACCTCCTTTATTTTTAGTTGACTAGCTTTCTGACAGAAAGATATCTGCGCTCACACTTTCTCCAACTTAAAAGCTTAGGACAATCCTATAAAATCTAGTCATGAACTCAAGATCTGTATTTGAAAAGCTGTATCCTACATAAGCACTTTTTGAACTTTACATATTTTGTTTGGGCCTTATATACATACAGAGTGCAAGAATTTCATACTGTTCTTTGGGACAGTAGTATCTAAGACACTGAAAAGTAATATGAACAAACTGAGTATGAGTTACAAACGGGATGCCAGATATCATGGAATGATTCAAGGACGAAAAGTAGCTTTATCAGAATTAGGTGTAATACTGTAGTTCATGAAGCTGACGTGAGAAGCAAAGGAGTAAGTCCATAGGGGATCTATAGGTGATAGGACATTGGGGAAGGAGTCATTCAGCTGGGTCCTTGCCAGCTTTTGAGGAGGCTGCAATCTATTTCCCTCCTAGACCAGGAATGTCAAACTCAACTTCATTGTGGGCAACATCAGGGTTGTGTTTGACCTCGGGAGGGGGGGGGCATTGCCAGGTGGAGCATTGCCAGCTTGACATCACTTGTGTCGGGTCGCCTGTGGTAGCCTGAGTACTCTGACAGAGAAAATGGGCTCCCGAGCTCCATTTTCGGCTGCGACAGCCTCCTGCAATCTCTACCAGTGAAAACAGAGCTCTGGAGGGCCGTGTATTTTCACTGGCAGAGGCCCCACGAGCTGGTCCTTTGCTGTTTCCAGGGCGGCCCTGCGAACCAGATCTAAACACCCCACGGGCCAGATCCGACCCCTGGCCTTGAGTCTGACACCCCTATACTAGACACTCAAATGCCTTCCATATTTCATATTTATTAACCACTGGTCAAAATAGAAAAATCCTTCAGAGTTGCCACTGCCCATGTATTTTCCTGTTCCTTGGCATCATACAAGGCAGCCATATCACAAAGGGGGTTTGGGGTTCATTTGTTTTTTTTCTTAGGCAACCGCCATTCCAGACAATGTATGAAGGTTCTGGAGGAATATAAATACCCACAAAGAAGCAGGGAGCATTCCTTGCACTGATACCCACTTTCCTAGCTCTGGGACCAACCAGCACCTTGGTAAAGGAATACAAACAAAGCCTGCAACAGGATTAGGCCAAAGGCCCATCTTGCCCAATAACCTGCTTCCCATTATAATTTCCAACTAGAAAACTGCAAGCCTTTAAAGCAAACAGACAGATGATAAAGCAGTGTTTTGGTTTTTTTTACTTTTTGCATCAAATTAAATGAATGTTTGGTGTCATAGAATTCTGCCTAAATCAGGCAGGCAAGGAAGAACCATCATAACCTTTGCTGCCTTTTGACAATTTCCTATTTCCACTATAGATGTGGAATAGGGTCATCTCCTCAAGCTATTGGGTCTGCTCAGGTTGTTCTATGATTTGTCTCTTTAAGTTTATTCCTGAAATCTTTCAGGAAGTCATCTGCAATTGTACAGAAGAGGAGGGAAGAGACCTTTGTCAGCCAGACCTGTTCAGCCCATGCTACCTCATCTCAGCAGACATTAGCCAGAGACATTGCACTGAAGCAGCAGGACTTATTTCCTTTATATCCTGCAAATGTGTTTCTGGCCAGATTTGAATTCTGCCCTGCAGGACACTTCCATTGTTCTCTCACCTAGAAAAGAATGACTTTGATGAGGGCAGATGGAATTATGCAGGGAGTGAAGAAAGGAGGTAGAAGGAGGATGGTTACTTCTCTCAGATACCAGAAGCCAGATAAAATTGATGATCAGAAAATTCAGGATACCAAGACAAACAAGGCATAACATTGCCCAAGTAATTCAGTGATGGATCTCACAAACTTTGGAGAGGATGATGGCAACTAGCTTGGATAACTAGTCATTAGAGGCAAGGGTTTTTTTTTTTCCCCCACAGGCAATGGACCTTTGAATCACCAATAGCTGGAGAGTAACATCAGAAGAGGGCATTTCTTCAGATGTGTGTGTAGGATCACAAGGGAGAAAGAAGCTATATCATGTGGATCTTTGACTCAATGCAGCTCTCATTGCATGCTAGCATCATATGTCATAGGGAGGAGGGAGCTGGAATAACAGCAGATAGATAGCAAATTGCCTGCCATTGAAGCCAGATAAGGTGTTTTTTTTTAAAAAAAAAAAAATCTCATCATGATTTAGGACAGTTTGTACCAGCCTACTACGGCACCTCAGTTGGTAGTTCACAAAGCCTATTAGCCTTCCCAGACAGACTGGATAAGAAACATGACCAGATGGGCTAATTCTACTTTATCATAAGTCTACATTAACAGTATCTTGCAAGTCTGATAGTAGAAGTCTCCCACTCTCCCTTTTACTGAGAAGGTAGGAAGATTCCTTTCTGAATTTCTTTGGTTGCCCATTATGCTGCTATGGGCCGTGCCCTCTCTTATCTGATTGTTACCTAGGCAGCATCTTTCCCCCCTGCTCCCAAGGTCATTCCCACATATCATGACATCACCTTAGATACCAGCTTCTTTAATAGGAAATAATGTGACCACCTCAGACACTTTTTTTTTTAATTTAAAAGTCAACTTTACAAAACAGCCTGTGTATATCAAATGCTCACCCATCCAATTTTTATTGAGCCTTAATGCACTTTTTATGCCATTTCTTGCCTGTCAGCCTGTCACAGAGTCAAGGGAATGAACATTGGGTGCTATCTAACAAAATGAAATTCAATGGTGAAAAAAGTAAGGTTCTACATTTAGACAAGAAAAACAAAATGCACAGGTACAGTATATGTGGTACCTTGCGTGAGAGGGATCTTGCAGTCCTAGTGAACAACCATTTAAATATTAGCCAGCAGTGTGCAGCAGCTGGCAAAAAAGCCAACACTGTTTTAGGCTGCATAAATAGAGGGATAGAATCAAGATCACATGAAGTGTTAATATCACTTTATAATGCCTTGGTAAGGCCATACTTGGAATACTGCATCCAGTTTTGGTCGCCACGATGTAAAAAAGATGTTGAGACTCTAGAAAGAGTGCAGAGAAGAGCAACAAAGATGATTAGGGGACTGGAGGCTAAAGCATACAAAGAACAGTTGCTGGAATTGGTTATGTCTAATTTAATGAAAAGAAGGACTAGGGAAGACATGATAGCAGTGTTCCAATTTCTCAGGGGCTGCCATAAAGAAGAGGGAGTCAAGCTATTCTCCAAAGCACCTGAGGGCAGGACAAGAAACAATGGGTGGAAACTAATCAAGGAGAGAAGCAACTTAGAACTAAGGAGAAATTTTCTGACAGTTAGAACAATTAATCAGTGGAACAACTTGCCTCCTGAAGTTGTGAATGCTCCAACACTGGAAGTTTTTAAGAAGATGTTGGATAACCATTTGTCTGAAGTAGTGTAGGGTTTCCTGCCTAAGCAGGGGGTCTTACTCTATTCTATTCTATTCTATTCTATTCTATTCTATTCTATTCTATTCTATTCTATTCTATTCTATTCTAAAGAATGCTGCAGGGCATCCTTTCTGGATGGCAGGCTACTGCTCAGTGAACCTTTGGGGTCCACCTTGTGGCTATAGCAGCACAAACAGGGTTTTGACATGTAGAAGGGGTGTACCATTTGGACCACCTGATACAGGTAGACCTCCACTTAATAATGAAGCCCAGAATTTATGTTGCTAAGAGAAATTTTTTAAGTGAGTTTTGTCACATATTATGACTTTTCTTGCCACTTTTGTTAAGTGAATCACTGCAGCTGTTAAATTAGGAACACGGTTGTAAAGTGAATCTGGCTTCCCCATTGACTTTGCTTGCCAGAAGTTCGCAAAAGGGGATAACATGACCCCAGGACATTGCAACTGTCATAAATATGAGCCAGTTGCCAAGCATCCAGATGTAAATCAGGTGACCATGGGGATAATGCAATGGTCATCTGTGTGAAAAACAGTCATGTCACTTTTTTTAGTGCCGTTGTAACTTCCAATGGTCACTAAATGAACTGTTATAAGTCGAGGACTACCTGTAGTCCTCAAGAAGGCGACAAGGAAATAATTAAATGCAAAGTATGCCTAAGTGGTGGTGTAGAGTATATGATATCATAACTTATTTTTTAGCTACTCAAGCTTTCCACCAAATGGTAGGAATATGTACTACTACGTGGCTCGGCATTGCTTCTTTTACCTGTGTGGCTGGCACCCTGTAGAGCAACTTCGGCCACACTTTGACCCCAAAGCAGCAGCAAAATCTTCTCAGATTAGCACCACACTCCCCTTTGACCTCTCATTTGCTGATGTACAGAATGCCTGCCGTTTCTAGCCCCACCATCCAGGCAGACACAGGAACGTAACCTGTTTCCCAGGGTTGCTAATAGCAATTAAACAGCCTTTGCTTTAGCCCCTCTCATTAGCAAAGCTGCATTGGCAGGCTTCCTTAGCCCAGACAGACTTTGCAGAATGAAACTAGTCCACAGCCTCCTTATCTGCATCGACAGATACATCATTTCCTAAGGATGACTTTTGACTGTCCCAAAGGTGCTTTTTCAAGAGGCAACTGAACTTTCTGGTTTTTTCTTTGAAGACATTTTGCTTCTCCTCCAAGAAGCTCACCCAAGAGCTGAAGAAGCTTCTTGGATGAGAAGCGAAACATCTTCAAAGAAAAACCAGAAAGTCCAATTGCTTCTTGAAAAAGCACTTTTGGGACAACCATGACCTGGATGACTGAGAATCTCCATAGACATGACTTTTGACTGCTTTCCCAAGGCATTGTGGGGAAATCCTCACGTACTGATTGCCTCATTTAGTGACTAGTTGAAGTTACAACTGTGTAACTTTGTCACCAATGATCACCATCAAAGCATCTGCAGTTACATGATCGCCATTTGGATGCTTCACTTTAATGAAGTTAATGGAGAAGACAGAAGTAAAATCCTAAATTGCAGTCATGTGATGTTTCACTTAACAATCATGCACTTAGTGATGAAGTTGCTGGTACTAATTGTGGTTGCTAATTGAGGACTACCTGCAGTGGGGAATGTACTGAAAGCCTCAGACCAACTCAGCTTTTATGGGCGTAGCACCATTATCCCCAATGCAGGGCTCCTGTTCCAACAGCAAATGGCTCCAACAGCAAATGGGGACTCTGATTTACACAATGTGTGATTTTCTTGCCTCTGATTTAGGAAGTTGTATGAAATCAAACATTGTGGTTTGTCACCACCATTTACTGTGTTGTGTGAACCAAGCCTCTATAGTTTGTTCAAAGAACCCCAAAGATTACACAAAATATGGCATAGGGCAATGTGTCAAATCTAGTCAATACTAGGCCCATAACCTGGTTGACTCAGCTTCTTTGGGGCCTACATGTGAGACCCTTCAACTTGGGGATACAAATCTTTCAAAGGTGCAGGGAATGCCCATAGAATGCTAAGGCAAAGCACACCTTTGTACTATAGGTCACATTTGCATCCTGGTGAATAAAAGAATCTTATTTTCCTACTTCGAATGCTTCAAAATCCACTGGCTGCATTCAGGATTGCAGCTTCATCAAGTGCAAATCTCTGTGCCCATACCACTCAACCGTCTGTGCCAGTAGTGAGCTGAATGACATGTCTTGTGGGCATCAGGTTATTTCCACCAGCACCCTACATACCCCTTCCTCTGTCCTCATCTCCTGCGTGACTAAGCCATTTCCAGGAAGAATCAAATTATCTTCCCACGCAAAAGCAAAGACAGGTGAGTTGTGTCGAAGTGGAGTGGGCAGCGGTAAAGAGCACCACTGTGCCCCGAGAAGAAATTTCTCTCTGGTAGGAAGGGACGCAGCGGCTCAGTGGCTAAGATGCTGAGCTTGTCAATCAAAAGGTTGGCAGTTCAGTGGTTCAAATCCCTAGTGCCGCGTAGCTGGGTGAGCTCCAGTTACTTGTCCCAGCTTCTGCCAACCTAGCAGTTCGAAAGCACCTAAAAAATGCAAGTAGAAAAATAGGGACCACCTTTGGTGGGAAGGTAACAGCATTCCATGCGCCTTTGGCTTTTAATCATGCCGGCTACATGACCACAGAGACTTCTTTGGATAGTGCTGGCTCTTCGGCTTTGAAATGGAGATGACCACAGCCCTCTTGAGTCGGGAACGACTAGCACATACATTATGTGCGAGAGGAACCATTACCTTTACCTTAGGAAGGAACTAACTATTTACAAAGACCTAGATCCCTGCCCCACCTGACATCAGTGTTCTTCTGTTTAGGGAATTTGAGGGAAGAAGAAACAGAAAAGGCTTGGAATGGCCTCTACAGTCACACACCCTGCCAACCCCGGGAAGTAGACAAAACATTCTGGGCAGGCAGCTGCTGCTGCTGAAGCCAATGCAAACACACAGCAAGGGGAAAAGACACCCTGACTTTCTCTTTTTGTTCCTCTCCCTCCCAAACAGGGCTCCGGGAATTAACTGCACCCACCTACACACCACACACACACACACACACACACACACACACACACACACACACACACGACTTGAGCAGCAGCATGACCCTTCACCTTTCCTGGCCACCGCTGACCTCCCCACTGTCCAGACTGGATGGTGCTTCCTGGCTGCTCTGTGCCTGTCTCTCATTAGGCAGGGACACGCGCTCAATGACACTGCAGGAGCCCTTTGTGGAGTTCCCTAATTATCCAGCAAGGACAATAAAGGCTCAGGAGCTGAGCCAGGCAATACTTCCTGCAACCAGAGAGGAACAGAGCAGTCAGGTTTCCAGCCAGCAAAGCTCCACAGGTTGCCCTGGGATACAACAAGAGCATGTAACGTCCATAACTCAGATAATCCCCCCAGATAGTCTTGCATGGCATTTGTGCCTAGTGGTCTCCATCCCAAGACCTTGCTACCAATCCTCTCCTCCCCTGTTGCTGAGACTAAAGAGTCACAACTGCCTGCAGAAGACCGAGGAGAGCAGGGAAAAAAAATCTTGCCTAACTTTAAGTGGTTTCTTAGGAGAAGTCAGGAAAAGTAGGTTGGTTTGTGTGCTTAGAGCTAGTTTGGCATTTGGGGATAATACTTGTATCTCTTGCTCTATCACGGAAGATTTCTGCTTGAGTGGGCAAGCTTGAGAAAGAAAAAGAAATATTGGTTTTTCAAACGGACACATCTGAGCTCTCCTCTTAAACAGAAATTCTGGGCTCCCAGCACCCTTTGCTTTTCCTCCTGTTGCAGTCAGCAGCCGGAGAGAGAAAGGAACATCACTTTTACGCTCTGGTTGCAGCTGTTTCTGATAATTATTTAAGAGCATAATGTTAAAGAATTCACCTTTTGTTTGCAAATTTAATTAACCTGGAAAATATAACATTTTCATCGCTGTCCATGGGGGCTATTAACATTACATACCACTAGGGCTCTGTGAATTATTAATTTAGCTGCTGAGGCCTGCAAAGTAAGAAGCTGGAAATGTAATCCATTTCCACCTTCAATTCTCCTTTCTCTCTTTAAAATGGAGGAAATGGTGCCCCTACCCTTCAGGCGAAAGGGAACAGCAAAATTCTGCTCAGAGTCACTTTTGTGTGGGATGGGTGGAGTGGTGAAATCCAATTTTACTACTGGTTCTGTGGGCGTGCTGTGGTTGGTGGGCATGGCAGAAGGATACTGCAAAATCCCCATTCCCACCCCACTCTGGGGCCAGCCAGAGGTGGTATTTGCCGGTTCTCCGAACTGCTCAAAATTTCCACTACCAGTTCTCCAAAACCTGTCAGAACTTGCTGGATTTCACCCCTGGATGGGTGGCTACACAAATAGGATAAATAAAAGAATGCCAAATATTACTTATCATTAAAATAATGATAAATATTATTTCTCATCATTAAAATAATGGCAAACACAGGAAATCCCACATCAGTTCTCTACTTAGCTGTGGACAAAGAAAGTGTGCATTTTCCTCCTACTGCTTCTCATTCAATTTAATGAAAGAGATTTTGTTCAAGGAGAAATATGTCAACATTCTTGTTGGTTGACTATGGCTTCCTTGCCCATTGAGATACAAAATGGCCAAATAATATATAAATAGTCTGTTTTCCATTAGATATTAATTCTTTCCAGTGGTCTGCAGCCTCCCTGGATCCCCAAGGGAATATATAATTAAGAGAAACCATCTACTCAACATCTTTCTCACAAATTTAATGGTACTTGGCAAGTCTAGTCTTACCTCGGATTCTTCTCCTTTGAAAAACTGCCAGTTATTGTCATGGCTGTATACTCATATTTAGGCTGTCGTCATGTCAGAGAGCAGCCACCTCTTTTCCATTCCAAACCACCTCCTCCATCACCTCCAGACAAAGTCCTTCGCACAAGGAAATTCCCACACATTCCAGAGAGAACTCTATGGGGATGGGAGAGCTGATGTATGGCTATGCTGCCCCAAGCAGCTGCTCTACATCCAGAACATTTCACACACCTGCCGTTCTCTGCATTTGAAGGGCTGTTTTGTGCTCTTCTTCTGTCCTGGCCCCTTTGTGTTCTTCCCCAACTCATAGGGAAGCTGTGGAGTTTGACCTTTAGATGATGCAATCTTGAGCCATGGTGAGTGCATATACCGGACATCTAGAGATTCTGCTGTTCTATTTATTCGTCCAGTGCTGAAGGCGGTTTTATTTTTCTTGCCTTTTGTTGTGCAAGACAAAGGGATTGTTTATTGTACTGGCAGAGGATATATAAGCAAGGGAGTACATTCTTTAGTCTTTAGTGTTATATGGACATCATGGCAGCATGAATGGAAGAAAACAGGATAATCTTGCTATTAATGCTTCTTCTGTACAATATATTTGTGAGTTTCAGCAGAATCCATTCCACAATATGGATTATTATTCCAGTCTTTTGGCAAATTATCGCAATATGTTCTGTGCATGACCACCGTCGAGATTGATCCTGAAGCTAAAAGTGGTGCAGAATGCCACAGCTAGATTTCTGACTGATGTGCAGTATCATCACACACGCGCATTACAACTTTGCTGAAGAATTTGTATTGGTTGCCAAATGTTGGTGTAGCATTTAAAGGTCTAAAGCAGAGGTCTCCAACCTTGGGAACTTTAAGACGTGTGGACTTCAACTCCCAGAGTTCCTCAGCAAAGCTGGCTGAGGAACCCTGGGAATTGAACTCCACACGTCTTAAAGTTGCCAAGGTTGGAGACCCTTGGACTAAAGCAGGGGTGGGCAACTGTGGCCCTTTTACAACCTGTGGACTTCAACTCCCAGAATTCCTGAGACAGCCAAACTGTCTCAGGAATTCTGGGAGTTGAAGTCCACAAGTTGTAAAAGGGCCACAGTTGCCCACCCCTGTCTAAAGCATAGGCACAAAGTTACCTGAAACTTTAGTTGGATCACTTTCCCAGAACCTCTGCTACTCCAGAGGAGGTTGTATTCTCTCTGCTTTGCTCAGTTTACTCCTTGAGGGCAATATGGCAGTAACTTTCCTGCAGCGTCGCCTACGCTGCTGAATAACATCTACTCTGCAGTATGCCAGGCTGCCACAGCAATGGGTTTTAAATAATTGAAAAGTGGTTTTTTTTTAGTTAGGCCTTCTTCAGCTATTAGCTCTCTTTTCTTTGAATAGAAAGATTTTCCTTTAATTTTCATCTTAGTTTTCATTGTGAAATATTATTAGGATGGAGGCAGGGAGAAAGGAGATTCTTTGCAATGAAAAGTAGTTTGGAAATACTGTTAGCAAATCAAATTAGGAAAGTATTAGCTGTACTATGCCAATCATGACACTCTGCAGCTTGTCCCCAATCAAGAGATTACATTTGCTTTCTCAGGTTAAGGGACTTCCTTCATCCCTCACATTCTGCTACAGCTGATTGGCACATCAGTGGCCATCGTGATTAACAAGACCATGATAGCTGTCTGCTTGAGCCTACTCTGATTCTGTTTTATAAAATATATATACAAAAATAGATATTAAAGTAAATGGTAAAATCATGTCTTAAATAAATGTCAGTCTCTTGTCCGAGAGTAACATTTTTGAAAATAATATCAGTTTAATTTTGGAACCCACCATTTCTTTGGAGGATTTTGTTCCTTGGTACTTGAGTTGAGCTAATGTCTATATTCACCCTGAATTTCATCAGATATTCAAGCACATACAAGAAGAGATGGATAAGACTCATTTATTAAATATTTGGCAGATGAGAAAACATGGCTTCTAGTTTACAGCTTTCTATTAGACTTGTTCCCAACATGTACAGGATCTCCCATATATTTTTAACAAACTTTAGTGAAAACATTTGCATTCACACATTCAGGAATTCTCTCACACATATACACATTCGCCCATGCACGAGTGGGAATACAGTTGTAAACTGGAATTATTACATTCATCCTCACATTGGTTCTCATTGTACCAAGCTTAGCTTTTGGTGGGCTGCGTAGTAGACAAAAAAGTATTAATTGTCAGTGGTAGAACTAGTATTGTTTGAGATCCAGGATGTATCAAAAAGAAAATGCATACATTCACACATACACAGTGCACAACTTCCTTGCTCTCCACATCATAATTTCTAGAGAAATTCTGCTTCCTTTTTTCTCTCTCAACAGGGAAACACAATCCTCCACTGCATCTTGGTAACAATCAGCATAGTTGACTTGCCTTCCATATCTTTGTACAGTATCATACCTACCCTAGCGATAATGTGGTCAAACTGTAGGATTGGCAAGCCATAATCAGCAAGGGCAAAACCAATTTGCCTGAAGTGGTGTAGGGTTTCCTGCCTAAGCAGGGGGTTGGACTAGAAGACCTCCAAGCTCCCTTCCAACTCTTGTTATTCTATTCTATTCAATTGAAAGCATCTAAGAACAGGGTGGATAAAAATCAATGATTTTTTTGATTTAAATAGGATTTAAATCGGATTTTTTTGATTTTTATCGAATTTATTTTAATAAAATCTTTTGGGGTAAAAATCTATTGTAAGATAGTTTTCTATTTAAGATACATAAATAATTTAGTTTATTCAGCATGAAATGGAGCTTAGTTATGTAGCATGAGGCTGTATATTCTGCAACCCTGGGACTATCGGTGAATCAACAGTGGGTCAAAGGAGTAGCAGAGATGACAGTTGCTCTTTAAAAATTATGATTTAAATTGAGTTGATTTAAATCAAGCCTTTTTACTAGTGATTTAAATCATGATTTAAATCAAATCCACCCTGTCTAGGAATAATGGTGGGAGGAAGCTTTGTTCCAGCATCTTCTTTGCATCCCAGGGAGAATATTGGCTGTCTTGCCTTTAGTTTCCATGTGGAAGAATTATTTGTTCTGCCTCCTGTTTGGCCTAGCTGCTAGCATGTCTTATCTCAATCACAGCTTCACTTAGATGCCTAGACACATCATGGCTGTATTCACACACCAGATCAAAGACCCAGCAGCTGCATTTGCACACGTGAAGCCACATTATTTTAGTTTTGTTTATATGGTTTAGCATGGCACTAGTCTAGGGTCAACATATTGAATGAACTTAGAAAATGGGACTGGATGAATTATCAAAAATTCAGTAATCAAACTAAGTGTGTTGTATGATCATAGCAAATCTTTAATTCCTGCCTGCTGATTCCCAGACATGTGCCAACAGCTGCAGGTTCTTCCCTGTCCCTTCCAGGATGTCCTGAGGAAGAGAATTGGTCCTTTTGAAGAACACTAAAGAGGAGGAGCAGCAGCTTTCCCAAAGGAACCTAATTTCTGTATGCAGAGCAAAATCTTTCTGAACTATGAGTCTATGTGGCCAGCCAGAAGTCTGTTTCATTTTAATCTGGGCTGGCATATCCACTGCCCTCCCCCACAGCTGCAAGACAAGTCACCCAGAAAATAGGAACAGCAAAGCCCCCCAGTTGGGGCCCCATGCTGTCCCAGAGCTCTATCAAAGCCGTTGCCTCGAGAATCCTGCTACGTCTGCTTATCTTTTCTGGTCATTCACATTTGTTCATACCTACCAAAGTGCCCTCTACCTATACACCAA
This sequence comes from Arizona elegans, assembly GCA_022577455.1. Taxonomy (NCBI): domain Eukaryota; kingdom Metazoa; phylum Chordata; class Lepidosauria; order Squamata; family Colubridae; genus Arizona; species Arizona elegans. The sequence continues at coordinate 313,977,257 of JAKOOJ010000001.1, read as the reverse complement.
ATTACGTGGACATAAAGGAATGAGGATGATGGACAGCTCATCAAGAATTCACACCTGGCTGGACTTCCGGTTTGCTGCTGGCCGCCGCCAGACGTTCCTTTGGGATCGTCAGCTTCCATTGCCTGTCAGAGCCGCCTTCACAGCGGAATGGCGGCTCGAAAAAACTCCGTTTCCAAGAGGAAACGGAGATAGAGCCGGCAGGGGTGGGTAGAACTCTCTGCAGAGTCCCAAAAGTTTTTTTTTTACTTTTGGGACGGAGCGGATGAGAAGCCCCATATCCCCTGCCGCTGCTCCGGGCTTTGGGAGACCTCTGCTTATGCAGAGCCAGGCGTCAAGAGCAAGCCTGCGAACTGAACAGAATAATCAAAGAAGAGGCGAGCTGGACCCTTAATATTGAATTGCAAGTATTTTACCCTTTAAAAAACTATTTAAGAGAAAAGATGAGAGGAAAGGGGGAAAAAGAGTCTTTTAAAATGGCGTCTGCCGTGGCTGAAGAAGGGCTGAAAGTTGCGGCTTGAAGAGAGGCTGAAAGGGAAAGTCCTTCCGTTTTCTATTACAAAATAGCGGAATGAATACTTTTGGCCGTAATTGAGGCAAAACCTCACTCCCACTCTTGCTTTTTTTTCCCCTTTTTTTGGGGGGGATTTGATATTGATCTTGGTTGGAAACAAGCTTTTTTTTTTCTCTCTTTTCCACTAAATCTTGTCTGTGTGGGAAATGGCACCAGGACTCACACAGCTAGACAAACGGGGGGGGGGGGGGAATCTCCCCCATTAATAAATTACACCAACAAGTTTTAACTCTCCAGTGTCAGAAACCTGATTTTAATATAATAGAATTTCTTCTTGATGAGATTGTAAGAAGGGATGAGATTGTGAACCAGCAACTCGAAAAATTTAAGCAGGAAATTAAAGAAATTGGTGAACTGGTGAAATCAAAGTTTGACTTTTTGAATCGAAAGATTTTAAAAACAGCTAATGGTTTATCAGACTTTCTGATTCGGGTGGATGCAAAGACTAAATTATTAGAGTCTAAAATGAAGGAAACTGAGGGGAATTTGGATGACATGACTCAAAAAATTAAAAAGGATTTGGTAAACATTAAGGATAATAGCTCAGAAGACAAACCTAAAATGGAGGTTGACCAAAAGATTGGTAATGAAAAAAATGTGCAACAGAGGATTGAAAGAGAAGTTTTAATGATTCAATATAATTTTACAGAATATGCAATTAGACTGAGAGGTTTGCAGGAAAATAATAGAGATGACCTAAGGAAAATATCTTCTGAAATTCTGGCTGGGATTTTAAAGGTTCAACCTGATGAAGTGTATTGCAGGATTGATAGAATTTACAGAATAAACTCCTGGTTGGCAAAGCAAAGGCAATTGCCTAGAGACGTGGTGATCTATTTTACAGATAAAGAAATTAGGAATAATATTGTGCAGAACTCTTTTAATTCTACTTTGCAATTTCATGGAAGAAAGATTTGGATTTTTAAGGAGCTCCCGACTAAGATGTCAATGGAGAGGAAGAAATTTGGCTTTTTAGTGACTGAGTTAAAAAAAAGAAATATCCTATTTAGGTGGAATGCCCCAGTTGGTTTAATATTGAGACACCAAGGAGTAAGATATCAACTGAACACTGTTGAAAAAGCGGAAGAATTTTATCAAAAAATTTTAAAAATGAATTTAACATCTTTAGGCATAATACAGGATAAGCAAAAGGAGTTGGAAACAAAAAGAAAGTACCAAATTACAGAGGCTGTGGTGGATAAGTTGTCTTTGGATTCTCTGGATACCCCAGCTGGACTGTCTATAAATAAGAGAGCAGTGTCATCCGACTCCAATGTGATGAACCATCAAGTCACAGACAAGTGCGCAAATCAACCAGTTGATATACAAGTGATGGAGAAGAAAGATGAGATGATAAAACTAACCCAACAAGATCAACTCACAAAGCAGAATGAAAATCGATCAGCCGATACACAATTGGTAGGCACGAAACGAGGATGGAAATTCAACCCGCAAAAGAAAAAGAAAAGAAATAGATCTCATAGAAACAGCAATTTCTAAACCAAGCAACAGTGAAGCCAGGGACTTTAAAAAATGAATGAACATCTGAAAAGATAGTGGAGGCGAACAATTGTTTAATACTATCCTGAGGATTGAGGCAGATCTCTGTAATGCCGTGATTGTGGGATGTGAAAAGAGCCTTACCTTGTTGGATTTGAATTATCTACTCTGGATTTCTTTTACTGGTGAATATATTATGATTATTTTGAGTTATAAGGCAAGAGAGTCACGCTGGGGCATGCAGAAGATCTGGCTGTTACCCATTAGGATGATGGGAATCAACAATCCTGATGAATACCACAACTATAACTATATGGATATAATTATAATGTCACTCGGGTGGTTGTTTTTACTTTTATATATATACGAGGATATCTACTACTGATGGGGGCAGAAGATGATTGAAGATTTTGAACAAACTGTTGCACCAGCATGTTATTTTACCCTATTATGGGTGATGGATTTAATGATCCAGTGGAAAGACATCAAAGAAGATATTATATGGATTATAAATTTAAAGTTATTGTCTTTTTTTTTTTTATAAAATGGAATGCATATATAGAGATGTGTATATTTTAGTAAAGTGGGCAGTGGGTTATATTTAGAATTGTATTGCATGATTTTGTAGGAATTGAAGGGTTGAAATAGGTTAGTTTACTGATTGATTAGTCTAAGAAAAAGGATCCTTAAGTCATATATTTAGGGGAGTGGAGGAATTGGATAGAACTGAATAAACGTTAAATCTGGATGTAGGGAGAAGGCTGCTTTAAAATGTTATATTAATATATATAAAAGATTAAATGTTAAATTGTAATAATACATTATAAGTTTAGGGGAGGAGAAAAAGGGCAGATTATCGTAAAAACGGGAGTTATAAGAATAATATGTTAAGGGTCAGTATTCTGAGGAGGGAGTAAGGGAAAGGAAAGATATTATGTATGTAATTAGTTATGAAATAGCCTATTGTTGTGAAGAAGTCACGGGGGGGATGGGTGGCGAGGGGGGGTTAGGGAAGAGGGGGGGGAAAAGGGGGAAAAACTTGTATTTGAAAACTTTTTCAATAAAAAAAAAAAAGAATTCACACCTGGCTGTTCTACAATTCTGATAATCAAAACCAAATTCTCTTCTCAGTTCCTTTCTCCAAGGAGCTGGTTTTTAGGGACTATTTGTGGACCAATCAAAGCAATAAAACTTTGCCATTTGTGTATGTGTGTGAATGAGACAGAGAGACAGAGAGAGAGACAGAGAGAGAGGGAGAGAGAGAGAATTAATTTAATTAAATTTAATTTAATTAGTTCAATTTATATGCCGCTCTTCTCTGAAGGTGAACAAGAGCAGACACACTGGCCCCTTTTGTTACTAAAATATTTTAAATACATATCTATTTTGAGGAAAGTTCAATTAATCTATGTTAACAATCCTTTTCCATGTTTAACATCTCTATGCAAACTCTCGTGTGGGGACAGGTATCCCGTACCTTTATAATATCTTGGAATGCTCTAGACCCCTAGGTCGAAACTCCCTCTTTTTGGTTATCTTTTGCTTCATTCAGTGCTCTGTTTTCCCCTTCCCCCAATACTGTAATACCCCAATACTAAAACCAATTCGAAATGTGACATAAACAGAAGGTACTCAGGAAAGTAGGGACTCCAGAAAACCTCATGTCCTCTGCTCCCGCTCTGTCCTTTCTCTATCGGGATCAGACTAAATTCTGTTCTAAATGCTAGCCATCCTAGCTGAACCCCCAGAGAAGCTTTACTGCTTCCTTTTTGGAGGCAATTTATTTTACCACACTGATGCCACTCACCGTATGTGAAGAAGCTACTGCCTCAGCATTGTGAGTCAGATGTGCACAATGGATCTAAAATGTTGGTCTTCCCCAACGGCAGCAGCACCACTCAGTGACTTCTGAAAAAGGAGGCTCACCATAATTATATTTATATGCCACCCATCTTCCTATCATGTGATTTAGTGCCTGCATTGTTCCTGCTTCTAGCGCCATACTGCACCAAGCAGACAAAAGATGGACGCCCTTCTGTTCCTTCGCATTCGCAAACCATCTTTACAGCCTCACAATCTTGCCTGACTCTACTCATAAACCAATAGCCATATATTGTAGGTTTTTCTTGACCAACATACTTCAAAACCACAAGGTAGATTCAAAAGAAATGACTTTTGATACAGTGAAAAATTTCCATCCTTACAGCAACACATTTTGGCTACAAAATATTCATCCATGGTTAGCTGAAACATAGTTTATTCAATTACCCATTTTTTTGAGCTCACACAATACATTGAAATATAAATTAATCACAAAACCTGTTTGTGATTAGTATGTCATGTGAACATAGTCTAAGTATAGCTAGGTTTTCAACTTCATTGGATCTCTGTGAAAACAGCAACTAAATACATTTTGAAAAACAGATGACTGGGTTTTGTCTTCCAACCAAAAATATTAGACAGCACCAAACCCTGCACACAGGCCCTGAGAGCAGATCTTTTTCAACTGCAGTTGGGAGATCTTTCTGTCTCCTGGCTTTCAAAGGCACATTCACCATATTGAAAAGCATATTGCAAAATGCTTTGGAACAGATTCCTCTCCTTGCCAAATCCCAGCAGCCAAAAATGTTTTGCCTGAATTGCAAGAGTTCACACCTAGAGAAGAGAGCGAGCCAGAAGGTTTGGCAAGCATGCATGGGGCAGCTGGAGTAGCAAAGCCAAATTCTCTGGGGGAACCAGCTAGCTAAACCAGTAGTCTTGGGCACATCTTCAGCTTCAGTAATATAATTGCCAAGATGTTCCTTAGCAATGGATGGCAGAGAAAGAGCTTGACCCCTTATTTTGTCTCTTTCTTGCCAAATAATATGTTTTTTTTCATGATTTCTCTTTTCAACTAGGTCAGAGATGCAATTCAGAACCACGCAGGATCCTCAGATGAACTTTATATGTGTTCAGGGGCATTCTTCATTGTACAAGAGAGGGAACCCAGTTCAATTTGACATTGCTTCCCTCAGGACTTTGTGGCTGTTGAACTTTGGCCAGCAGCTTAGTAATATACCTGTCTCCCAAGCCCAAATGTTACAGGTGAAGGGCAGTTTGGAGAAAGGAAGTACTTCCTTAGCTCTTGGGGAATACAGATGGAAGGATAAGTTATTAGCTCCTCTACGTACCTCAGCCTGTCAGGACAGCTTAGAAACTGTCTTAAAGTATACCCAGAAGCCCTTCAATTCCAGTAATATGAAGCATATGTTAATTACTCTGTAGGCTAAAAAATATACATTGTGTTGAGGATAAAGTGAGCCAAACACATGGCACTGACAGAAGCGCAGGGTAGGTACCTCTCATTTGTCTTATCACCGCCTGAACCACCGATCCTGGAATTTCATGCAGAAATGAGCTTTTGTGTTATAATCTCCTCCTGGACTGGATTGCAAGAAAGGGCAGAGATACAACTGCATGAGAGTTGGTCTCTGGAGGTAGCTGACAGCAGGAAGAGAAGCTTTAAAATGCCAGGCCTTTTCAGCTGCAAAAGACAGGCAGGGCAATTTGAGGTTGGTTTAAAGCTGCTGTTCCTAACTCCTGAAGTTGGCACCTTGGTGTATAGAGGACCACCTGTGAAATCTAGCAAACCATCTCGTCCAGCATGACCTCATGGTTTCTAGAATGGCAGGAGATGGAAATAATTTTAAGCAAAGATTATATGATGTCATGTACTTCAGGATTGGGCAGAAGACAGAACAGGATCTACAGGCAGATTTTTGATTCTGACAAGTAGACCAATTATGGTAATGATTATGTACTTTCAACAAGGTAAACAGCCTCTGGAATTGACTCAATTCTTGGTGACTATGTAAATTTCTAAATAGTTTTCCTTGCAACTCTACATAAATGGTTCACTATTGACATCCACTAGGTTTAGTTAAGTTTTTTTGCTCATCTGCTATACATGATAGAGGCAAGTCATGACAGAGGAACCTAAATATGATCGCTGAATTGGAGAACCTCTGGTCCCAATCAGATATGCCTTGCATTGGTAAAATGGTTAAACAAAATGGTTAAAAATCCTCCAATTTCTGACTGTAGGTTTTGCTGTGGCCACAATAATCCCAGCTTTGGATATTTGTCTGTGTGTATTTTATAGCTACAGGCAGCTATTTATAATACAAAGGCTAAGCAGCATTTCATTTACCTAATCTGAACCAACAAAATAGGACAGATGTAGAACATCTTATATGACTGTACAAATAGCTCTTGGTCCTACAACTGGAGTTTCAGATCTTCAAAAAAAATCAGTTGAATATTTGTGCATGACTTTCTCTTATCCCTAAAAGGCAATATGGAAATTGTAAGCCTGCTCCCTGGAGAACCAATACACCCAGCCAGCTCAGTCAGAGTTCACTCCAAGGCTATTCCACATTTCCCTCAGAGCAAGCTTCTGAAAGAAAAAAGGAATCATTTACGGATAAAAGGGAAGGAGAAGGTTTCTCAGCCACCAGAACAGCAGACTGACTGGCATTTGATGTTGGAAAGGGCATTGGGTGATAGCAGTATTTGCTTAAAGCAGGTTTCTTCCACTAAGCCATCCTATAAGGCAACAACGAGAAAGCTACCTATTCTGAGAATTCTCTAAAGGTAGCTGCCACATGCTGGACCTTTCTCCTATCCTTTTCCTGACATCAGGACTGGTGTAAAATCTACTAGACTGCTCATGGTGAAAATCCTCATTTTAATGCCCATTTCATAAGTGAAACTGAGGGCACAATCTACCAAGTCATAACTCGATACCATCCTCACTGAAACAAGCCAGCTGAACAGGGCATGGTAGTGATAATGCTCTAGTGGTGCTCTCATTCGTTTTGATAGGACTGACAGAGAGAAATCTCCAGCTGGATTGACCTTGTCGGCCAGACCTATCCATTTACCACTAAACTACCTTTAATGGTACCCAAGTCAGTTGCCTCCTGGCAGCACCACCATCTATCTCACCGGCACTGTGTGACATGCATTCACAAACAACCCAAGCAACCTGCCATTCACAGACAAAAACAGCATTCTGAAAAGGCAAGAGGGGCTGCCGCCACATCAGAATCCACAGCCAGCCTTCATCTCTGTTACTTGGTGAAGAAATTCAGCTGGTTGCAAGTCTGCTCATGGGGGACTTGAAGATTACAAATGTAACTGCCAGAGCATGATAAGGTGTGAACAATGAAGCCCAGGTAGAGAATGGGGACAATTCACAGGAAGGCGGCTTGCATTTTCAGAAGCCATTATTCAAAAAGCTTTCTCATTGAAACAGAGATGAGGCTCTGTCCAGTTAGCACTGAACACCTACAGAAATAGGACATGCAAATTTAAGGAGATGCCCCTGCCCTGCCCTGCCCTCCCCCCAGAAAAGCCATTGTGTCTGTTGGAAGAAGACTGCTCCCCTGAAATTGTTGTGTTAGTCACAGCTTCACAATGGTGGATGTATCAGTTGGATCATGCCTCTTCTGAAGGATGTGGAGACATCTTTAGAATAGGAGCTCACACCTTGTTACCTGTATCGAGAGATAGAGAATCTCATAGGACACCTGTCCAATAAGAGATACACCCAGAATTTTAAATCTGACTAAAAATTAGTTTAGCCAATGGTCAGTTTAGCCCACTTGCTCTTTTCTGTGTCTCTCTCCTTCTGTCAAGGTTCTTTTGTAGAGAGCCAAAAACATTAAATGAGGCTTCAAACAATTTTCTGTTTGCTGTATACACATGCCATGTGCATCTCCTTAAAAAGCTACAGGCATTTCAAATTGTTTCCAGATCATAGTCCCAGTAGGTGATTCCTTGAGGGCTCCAAGACCCACATGAAAGAAAAATTCCTTTTGAATCAGCACTTCACTGGAAGCGCAGTGGAATCTCTTAGCTGACTGCAAGAGTAGAGCACAAAGCATTTTAAGCAAGATGGGCATAATTTCACTAAGCGCTAGTAGATCTGTAATACTGAGAGTGTAGAATTCATCACAGTGAGGTCTCTGATGTTAGGATTTCTTACATTCCCAATCCCTCTCCCATCTCATCCCATCCCCTTTGAGGTAGCTACCAAACAGGATTTCTGTCTGACCATAAATATGAAATGCTGAAATAGGCATCTGATTCCTCTGAATGAATGCTGTCAGGATGCCTAAACCACACCAGCTTTCTTGGCAGAAGAAAGAAATTTCTGGGTTCTGTGAAATCCAAAACCTTGCTACAAAAGGTCACAATTTGAACTACATGTCACCTGTACTACGTGGGACAGTTATCACTAAGATTGTCGGCATTCGTTATATAGCTCTGGTGCAGCACATATGTTTAATGTGCCAAAGGTGCTAGTTGTAAACCTTGGGATGTACAAATAGGAAAAGGAAAATAATTCTTTTTAAAATCCACACGAGTTTGTTTGTCAGTAGAGTCCACAGCCCCCAAATCTGCCTTTGCATTGACAGAATTCTATCTTCCTAAACAATATTTAAAATATGAAACCTAGTAAGCAATACTCACTGGAAACAGATATTGTGACTTTTAGATCATCAGCCACAAGCAAAGATCATAAGTTATGAACATTGCTGGATATGATTCTTAGTTAGGCTGAGAACAGTGTTAAACCTGGGATGGTATGTGTAATTTATGCAGCTGGGTCCTACTTACCTTTACTACCAGTTTGTAATGGGGCTGCGTGCGCGCGCTCTTCTACGCATGCACAGAAGCATTTTTGTAACATTGGGGTCCAGCCGGTTTTACTACCGGTTCTATAGAACCAGTGTGAACTGGGGGCAACCTACTACTGAATTTATGTCTACAATTCACTCTGTCATGAAGAAAAGTGACTCAACTTTCTTTTTAGCCTAGATGGGGCTAAAAAGACTCAGAAGTTACCTCCAGTAAAATGTCTACATGAAGTGGGCAATAAACATTGCAAGATCCAATCTGGGTCAGACACCAGGACCACAGGTTTAGTCTTCCAAGCTTCTGGATTTGTGCTGGAGCCGATCTTCATGGAACTTCTCTCTACTGGAATATTTGCTTTGGGCTATTCTGTGAGTCGTATTTATGTGCTGCCTTCCTATTGGTTGATGGGTGTGTTGATGGCTGGCAATTGGTTATTGTTTCCTTGTGCTGCCAAGCCCTTGGCTCCTAAATACCTGATAAACTGGTGGTAAATCAGCCCAAGGGCTTAGCAGCACAAGGAAACAATAACCAATTGCCAGCCATCAATACACCAATCAACCAATAGGAAGGCATATAAATACTCTGTAGCAGGATACTTGCCCCACCCCACCTATATTAACCTCTCTGCTATTATCTTATTCTCTGTCTGTCTATGAAGAGGAAATGGTGGACAATGTTTCTGATTGAGCTATAAGAATTACAATGGCTTCTGCTTGCTTGGAACAGAATAGCCATACACTTACTTAAACCTCTGTCTGGTCCAGATTTTTTTTTATTTAACCTGCAAGAAACAAAAAAAAAGTTTGGTAAAACCTGAGATAATTTTTATTTTCATGTTTAAAATGTGAACATTATATCTCTGGAACAAGCATATGTATTAGGTCTTAGTCAATTTTTAAAAACAAACTTAAAAATAATTAGTAATCCAAAGACAAATCAGGCAAGTTAAATTAGTAGTGCATTGTTCAGTAAATTCCATTAATAATAAGGAACTATGAAATATCTAGTGGAAGAAATATGCCATTAGGTGAGCAAATATGTGTGCACAAACATATGAAAGTCAATCACATCTGTGATATCCTCAGTGTCACAGATAATTGTCTTGAAAAGAGCTTGAACTAACATTGTAAATGCTTCCTTTTCCATGCCATTTAGTCTCCATCCATATTAGGTTTTGCAGAGCTATTTTTGTATCTAACATCTACTAAGGTTGATTAAACCAAAATGTAAGAAGTTAAAATGGCAAGCCATCTAGCTGATCATTACAAACTAGATGCCAAAAGAGTCATTTGTGGAGCCCTCTGCTGCAGCTGGCAAATATACATCCCCTAGCAACAGGACCAACTCATACCCATGGCAATTTTGGGAACAAGGTGAAGTGTGCCATGTGCACTTAGATTCAGTTTTCTGATTAATCATTGACATGTTTTAAATTTGAAACGTGTTAGGTTTTTTAGCACATTCCAAAACTTGCCATATACCAGTACTTGTTCAAAGGAGTCACAACAGCTTTGCTTTTACCTCGGTCCTTCCCATTCTGCATCTTGTCTTCCTCTTCCTCCTCCTCACCTCCTTCCTCTCCCCCTAAGACAGAAAAAAGCCAATGGCAATGAGAAAAAGTGAGGGGCCAGCTAGGGAGCAGGGAGCTGTAATGGCAGGAGACTTAAGAAGCTCTGCTATTCTTTCTATAGCAATAGCATTTAAATTTATATACCGCTTTACAGTGCTTTACAGCCCTCTCTAAGCGGTTTATAGAGTCAGCATATTGCCCCCCACAATCTGGGTCCTCATTTTACCCACCTCGGAAGGATGGAAGGCTGAGTCAACCTTGAGCCTGGTGAGATTTGAACTGCCAAATTGCAGGCAGCTGGCAGTCAGCAGAAGTAGCCTGCAGTACTGCACTCTAACCACTGTGCCACTGTGGCTCACAGGTGACTTAAGGTGTGATTCCTTCTTCAAGATGGCATGGCCAACAAAGACAGAGAGGGCAGCTTTGGTCTGAATCTCAGACTCTATTTGAAGCCCAGAAGTAAAAACCTTTAATCAGATTAGGACAACCAGACATCCTTTTAACAGAAAACAGAATCCTGAAATTAAAAGAACTGAATGGTACATTCAACAAAGGATACATTACAGTCCCTCTTAACCTTCCTGAGCAGAGGTTGCATGAAAATAAATTAAACAAGATTCTAAAGATTGAGTGTGTTCATTCAGTAGAGGAAAATCCCTTCTGTATATACCATGTATGTTGATTTTAAGTTATACTGTAAAATTCATTTCTTAAAATATGCACTATGTAGACACTTTCCTAAGTACAGGGCAGAAAGGAGTTGGGCGGTGAACTCATAGAATATGGTGGACATAAAGTTGGAAAGAACAAGAAAGAGGAAATATCTCACAAGAGAAGAGGAACAAGACTTATGAAGAAAAGGGAGGATGTTTCTTCAGAGTAATAAGAGGAATGTACAAGTGCAACTTTATTGGCTTAAATTGTGGACTATATTCCAAAAATGAGTAGGGCAATTTTAGGCTTCAGGATTTTAAGAGGTTCCTTAAAGAGCTGACTTTGTAACTTGAATTGTCTATAACTTTTAAAAATGGGGCTGTATTTTAGCCCCACCTATTCTGAGTGGCTCTGCAGGCATCATAAAAAGAGATGCTGGAACTACATTTTTTTGCACCACTGCTGTACGTCCAGCATAGGACAATGGAGCTCACATTTATCTGGCTTTCGAAAGTGAGCATGGATGAGCATGTTATAGAGATGTAGATTACTTGCTTTTGAGGCCAATCAGCTATGTTTGCTTAGGAGCATGGAAAATGACATTTAAAATGAACTATTAAAATAAAAAGACCTATGGCCTTTATGCAAAATCCTTGAGGCAAGATTGTAACTAATCTGCTTTTTTATTTTGTAGTGATAGGAGGGCTAGATTTAAGTCATATCTCCCTTTGGCTTCCCTGGCTGAGTCTAATGAAATCACTTTCTGATTCTTTTAACAGTCACTCAGGATGCTGTAGGTCAGAAAAAAACCCAGATTATACAGATGTAAGGTTTCGAAACCAGGCTCAACGAAGTTAGAGAGAGAGTTGGGAAGCATGCTGTTGTATCACTACGACTTCAGTCATAAAATGCCCACTCAGCATTAGCTGTTGGGGAGTCCTAACTCCAATTGTTCCTCTTGATTTACACAAATGAGAAGGGGTTAGATACTTTCCAGGATCTCCTTGTCTGCCTCTCATCAAAGTGGGCGCCTGCAATTTGTTTCATCATTTGCCTGAACTGCAAAGAACTCAGCACAACACACAAATCTTGGATGCTAAACAAATCCCATTTTTTATAATTTGTATGTATCTTTTCATTTCCAAAATAAGAGAAAAACAGTCTGGCCAATTCAGTTCAGAGCCTCAGGATGCTAAATTGTGGAACCAATGGCTGCAGTTCTGGAGTCCACGGAGACTAAATGTGCCTGGATTAATTCTGCAAAAACATTCAGCAATTTCCCAACTAAACAAAAAGACCTGAAGAATATCATGAAAATATTAGCATATGGTCTCCAAAGGCCATGTATTTGCATGTGTGAGGAGCAGTTATTGGTTTGCTGCAATCCTTGTTTTAGTTACCATACAAAAGAGCACGGGAGTGCCCAAGACTGCTTTCTATGAATAAATCAGAACATCCTATAAACTGCTACAATTGTGTCATATTCTACCTATACCACAAGACCATGGATATATGACTAGCATGAAATATTAGAGGGCCTGAGTAGATTCTTTGGACCTTTCTGAGATTGATCTCAAAGAAACAATTTAGTCAAAAGCAAGCATCCAATTGACAGCGAACCTAGTTTCTTCTTCAGGAACCCTCCCTAGTTGTATTCATCACATGTAAGTCAAGTGACCATTTTGGCTAGGGGAAGGACAGGATGTCACCGGTACTAAATTATTTGGGGGCCTGCTATTATTACCCACTGAAATTCTATTATGGAACCTGAGCCTTTTGTACTGAGTTGACAGCACTCTATGTCTTTCCTGGCCTCCCTATGGAGTTTGCATTCTGATCAGGCTCTAGCATCTGGTTTCTCCACAGCATTTTTGTGACCTTTTTGTGACCTGTTTAGCCTGACTTATTCCCTTGCTTGGCCATGACTCAAAGAGAACTAGATCAAAATCTACATGCATATGTACCCCAGATGATTTCTCGTATGACTCAAGCTATAGCTATAGAAGGAACTGCCTAGTGGCCAGGACATCCAAGGAACAAATTATTTCCCTCTTTAGAAGTAACTCCCAAAAAGTAGGATAAATACAATTATTTTGTTTTCAACCAGCTGGTAAATGAAAATGACTTGATTTTGTAAAGCTCCAGGAATATGCCCTGTAACATGAGTTTGTAAAGTATTTTCAAAAATTCAGATTCTTCCTAAACTTAAAACTAAGTATGGTTTGATTTTAAAATTAAATTCAGCATTTCAGATTCTAATCTCTTTAATTTTTAAATATTCTAGTGGAAACTGATGATTAGCCTTTTTGTCTACCTAGAAAGTAGATTTATCCATGTGCCATGGATAAATTTGTGATAATTTGTGAACCAAATTAGTTTGTTTGTTTGGGTAGTTAAAGAGGAACCAAAGAATAGGGCCCTAATCTTGTCTAAATTGCAACTGTTAGGCCTATATACCAATGCTTTTCAAATGCTGTAAACATGCTGGCTAGGGAATTCTGGGAGTTGAAGTCCACATGTCTTGATGCTGCCAAGTTTGAAAAACACTGGTCTAGATTCTCACTTATTTAGCTGTAGATCATGAATGATTAGTCATTAAAAAAGGAAGGTCAGCTGCAAAACTGCCTCTAAAATATATTACACTGAGGCATCCAGTCTTTTTCTCCTTATGCTGGAGGATACATTTCAATTTGTCTATGAATTATGTCTATGTTGTCCTTTAAAGCTAACCTCTCTTGATATATGCATGTACCTTTGGGGCCTCTGTTCTCCAAACTATGGCTGTCTTCCATATTTGTTTGACTACCGCTCCAAGCACCACAAGCGTGGAGTGGGCCTTGGGCCTTTGGGAATTATAGGCAACACATCTGGAGGAAAATCAAGAATCTAAATATTTAGCAAACTGCATATCATCACCTACAACTATCTAAATTCTGCAGGAAAAACATATTTCATATTCTACATCAGCCCATTTGGGCAATTATAATTTTTCAACTCTATCCTTGAAACTGATTAATTTTTCTGGCTGGCCTTCCATTCTGCCAAAAATTGTTCTATGTTTTGATAGCAAGTGTTGGATTACGGAATATGTATGCCTTGAACCAAAGCTTGGAATTTATTTTATTTATAATATAAATATGCTCAGATAAGCAGGAAACAAAATGATTCTTATTAGCATGAAGATAAAATATAAATAAAATAAATACACATTTTAATTTATTTCTTAAATTTTACTACTTTATTATTTACTTTATTAAGTTTATTTTCCCTAAAATAGGAAATACTGTATTAAGTAAATAAAGTAAATAAAATTCTTATTTAAACTACCATCCTAGACTAATATTTCTCAATCTTAGTGCCTTTTAGATGTGTGGATTTCAGCTGGAGTTGAAATCCAATACCTTAAAGGCTCTGAGATTGAGAAACACTGTCCTAGAACAACATATTTCTTTCAATTTATTTTGTTGAGGAAAATTGTATTAACATTTTAACGCTTTCCGCCGTGCCCTCAAAACATTCCTATTCCAGCAGGCCGGCCTGGCCTAACCTCTCTTTTAAACTGTTTTTAAATTTTTTAAATTTTAAATTTGTCTTGTAAATGTGGGGTGTTTTAAATGTTGTTCTCTGGGCCAATTTATTTAATTGTATTTTAATGGTTTTTTAACATTTGTATTATATGTATTTTATCTTTTGGCTGTTCACCGCTCTGAGTCCTTCGGGAGTAGGGTGGTATACAAATTCAATAAATAAAATAAATAAATATAATAATAAATATTTGGACTAATTTCTCAGTTGAAAGCCTCACTACAGGAAACATCACTGGCACCCAAAATGTGCCTGGCAGATTCCTTGAGTCTTTTGCTTAAGTTAATATAGAAATTTCTTGCATACCTGAATGAAGCTCCTTCACCAAATACGACATTGTATTGGTAATTGAATCAGCTGCTACCAGCAAATCGTTACGGAGGTTCCGCCGAGTTCCTGAGAAAGGGTGATGAAGCAAGATGCAAACTCATTGTTCTAAGAAAATTTAGTGCCTGTCTGTAACACTACTATAACACTTTTATATTGTGGACTTCAATAACTAAAGTCAAAATTATTCTTATTCCCCAATCCAAAAATATGTTCTGTCTTTGCTAGGATGGCCTGCATTCCAGGAAATATTGGTGAGAATCTGCACCTATTGTAGATGTAAAGACTGATCCGAAGGGTGTTTCCCCACTTATGCATTCATTGACTATGTAGATCAGTCAACAAGTGATTTGACTCCTGGTTCATCATCTCAAAGTGACCAAGCTGAGCAAGAGAAGAGGTATGGTTGCTGTGGCAGTTTCTTGGAAGGTGGTGATCATGGCAGCAGCAACAATAGCCTCTGTGCCTTCCACAAGTGAACAGTTGGCTTTCCTGGAGACAAGAGGCAGCTGTGACTTGAGGAGGTGGTGGTAGCTACCATGGTGACAGGAGGAGGGGCAGTATTAAAAAAAAGATGTGATAGCAAGAGAATATCAGCCACAGCTGCTTCCGTTGCCTGATGCAGAAGCAACTCTCCCAATTGCAGTTGCTGGAGAAGTCACACAAAGAAGGAATGAGATAGTCAGCAGTAGAAATGACTGTCATAGCAGCAGTCCCAGTGGGGACTTTGTGTACATCCCAGGCAATGTCAACATTTGCTGTTTTCAACAGGCTATGGGGATGACCTCCCAGAAGGACTTGGGCAATCACGTGCTGGCAGTGCAGTGGATCTGAGTATGTTCCATCTCCCACGGAGTGAAATGCTTAAGAGAAAATTAACAAGCAGTTTGCATGAATCACACAAAATTGGCTAGATAATAACCCTGCATATGTGAAACACAGAGAAATCAGTGGAATAATAGCCGAGCACTTATAGGACACAGTGAATGGTTTTGGTGTTCTTCTGCAGAAGTGCATTTTAAAATACTTTCTAAAAATAAAGTGTGCACTTTACAGCTTTTATCTTCTCCCCTCCCCATTTCTTCCCTCATACTTTCATCTATACATCCACAAAAGGGTACGTGTATTATGGCTCACCTTGTGCAAATGCTTCCTGGACGTCTCCACCAACACCAGTAAGTGAATCTTGGGGTACATGAGTTGGGGTAGAACCAGCAGACGTGGACCTGACTGGCATTGGCATAGAGCGGCCAGTCCCATGGGTGGGGGAAGTATGTGGAGAACCAGCTGCTTGAGCCTAAAATAAATGGAAAGCCCAGTTACTACATTTCCTTGTTCAACAGCTCTTCCAAAATAAAATTCCAGCAGCATATGTTGCAAAGATGAGTGACAAACCTCAGACAAACATTCTCTGTCTCATACAGCATGCAAACTCTACTACTGGTACATGCGGTTTATAAACCATTAAGGCATTCTTTCTAATCCGGTGTCCTATCAACTCCAGACAACATGGTCCATCTGGAAGGCATAGATTGGAGAAGGCTGCATTAAGACAATCCTGAATTTCTTGGGAGTGAAGGCAACTGTCTCATGTCTAGTTGGGCAATCTAATCTAATTCAGCTTTCCCCAGAATGGGAGTCTTCCAAATATGGGAAATGGTAGCTTCCAGGCTTCTCAGAATTGGCCATGCTGGCTGAGGAATTCTGGGATATGAAGTCTACCAGGTTATGGAAGGTTTCTTTAATCTAGCAGCCACAGCTCACCAAGGTACCAAGAAAAAAAGAAATAATTCTACTTCCTAAAAGCCATTTCACTCTGGCTAGGAAGTGAAACCTGGATCCTTTTGCCCACAAGTAAATATGCTATCACTAAGGAAAGGATCCTTCCTAATTATAAATAAACCTCATGCTGTGTTAGATCAGGGGTCACCAATTGGTGCTCCATGGACCACTGGTGGTCCGTGAGAAAATTTTGGTGGTCTGCAGAAAAATCATTTGCATTTTTAATATTGCACTAAATCAGGGGTCCTCAAACTACGGCCCCTGGGCTGGATACGTGCAATGAACGTTTGTGTTGCTGCAGAGGGTCTCCCCCTTCGGGATATTTTTGTGTGGGTCGGAGGGAGGCAGAAATTCTGACTTAGGGTCTGCTTCAGCCTCCTGGTGCGGAGCTTTGGACGAAGGCTGGAAGGAAACGCCGCTGGTGGCGAAGAGCCGGAGGGCCTTGTTCTAGTGGGACTGCCTCATGGCCTGGAACTGGCTGACCATCTCAGCCCACTGAGCCTCCAGGCACTGGTACCTGGTCTTGCATTCCCACAGGTTTTCCCTCTGCTTGGAAAGCCTAGGCTCGTAGCCCTCAGTGAGGTGCTTCTGCTGAATCTCCTTCTTGGTCAGATCCAATTTGAACTGAGCTGTTTTGCCAACTCTTTCTCGTGGTGGCTGCTTAGCTCCAACAACTGCTTCCTGTTGGGGCCCTAAAGAGCCCGGGCGGGGAGGTGAGGAGTTGGCCATACCCACCCAGTCACATGACCACCTAGCCACGCCCACCCAGCCGGTCAATAGGCAGATCCTATTAGTGGTCCACGGAATCTGAAATTATGAACTTAATGGTCCCTGAGGTCCGAAAGGTTGGTGACCCCTGTGTTAGATGATTGGTCAATGTATACTTATTCCTCTTCTAAGGCAGGGGTCATCCATCATACTAAAGCCAAATTAGCTAAACACAATTGCAATCACATTAAATGCTATGCCACATTAGTATGGCTTAATGGGTGGCCTGGTTCACACTATATGCAAAGACAACAGCTGTGTTTCTACAATACGCTAAACTGCAAACAACTCAATTCCATTTAGCCAAGGCTTGCCTGTTGTGCGAACCCAGCTGGTAAGAGATGCTTATCTGAAATTCCAGAGGCAGCAGTATTATACCACACCTGGCGTAGCCAATACTAAGATTGAAATGCCCAGAATCATGGATCTCATCAATCTCTGCCTCCCTACTTACATTTAATTTGATGGACAAATATACCAGCACATCAGAGGAACCCCCGTGGGATCCCCACTCTCAGGAGTCACAGCAGAGACTGTAATGCAGGATTTAGAAACTACAGTACTCCACATGCAGTATACAACCAAAAGTATGGATGTAGATATCACTTTCATCATAACACAAAGAGAGCAATTATAGAGAAGACACATGAAACAATCAACAGCTTCAGTGGAATAAAATTCACAAAACAAGAAGAAGAAAATAACATTATTCTTCCTCAATATCCTCATCAACAGAGGATACAATGGCAATTAGAAATGCAAGGATTGAAAACAACCCACATTAACTAAGGGCTTCATTACCAAAGTAACAATGTAGCCTCCCACAAAAGGGAATACATAAGTACATTAATTAGACGAGTATAAATGTACTACAACAGGGGTGTCAAATTCGTGGCCCACGGGTTGGATGTGTCACGTGCTGGCCCCGCCCCTGCCTGGTTTAGTGAAGGGGGAAAAAGTCCTGATACGTCATGTGATGCCTCCGTGATGCTGTGAGTTTGACACCCCTACACTACAACAACCCAGAACACTAGAAAAAGGAAACAGACTGCCAATACCACATCTTCTAAAAAACTGAATACCTACACACTTTTATCAAAAAGTGTTTGACTACTCAACCCACTACAACTAACACAAACTATGAAAAGTATAATACTGCCATACATCAAAAACATCTCAGAAACAACCAATAGACTATTATGTATAATGGACATCACCACAGCAAATAAACCAACTAAAGCCCTCTGAAAGACTCTGATCTAGTAGCCCAAGAAGGAAAATGAGTCACTTACGACATACAGTACTGCAATAGCTACTATGTGGGATAGGATAGACATGGAGAATACTAGCAGAGTGCATCCAACTAGAAGTCAGAAGACACAATGAAAACTTCTTAATATCACAACACATGGTCAGATTCAATCATAGATGCAACTGGAAAATTGTGAACATCCTACCTAGACTAAGGTAAGTCCAAAATGCTAGGGAATTTCTGGAAATTTGGCATTCAGACAAATCAGACATCAATAAACACATAGAGACAAACCACACTTACAGATCTTTCAAAAGAGACAATAAAAAAGCTAAGAAAGAAAATGAAAGATTGGAACACATCCTTTCCAGCAACAAACAGTGAGATAAGCAGGGATTAATACCAGACAAACAAGCAATCAGAAAACAATATCCTAAGGAACTACCAAGGAGAAAACCACATCCCCACCAACACTGGCAGGACAAGCTATGGCATACAAACAGAGAGCAAATCCCATACCCACTAGAACTGATTATGCATCTGCAGGCAAACAACCAAGTTCAGAGACCACCATGGACATTACAATGGGTAAGAATGACAAAAAGCTGACAATATACATTACAATCAATTTACTCAGATAACTGGCATTACAATTATGGTTCTACACTGACTTCTACCTGGACGAATGACTAAAAATGGAAAACTGGAAACTAGCACTGCTATGGTAGGATTAACCTTTATATATTCCAAAAGCACCCAGAAGTGAGTTTTCTATGTGTCACTATACCTATCTTTAATTTTTAAATCCAGAATGCTTTAACTGTTTTATTGCAACATTAATAATTTTATTTCAAATTATGAATGTATCAAATATTGTTCATTTGTGACAAGCTAACATATTGTACATACAGTAAATTATTAGAGTTGTATAAACTGAATTCTACTTTGACATATTATCTAAATATCAAGTGAAGAAGAATGAATTTGAGTTCTTCAGCTGAAGTTCGTACTCCATCCCAAAGACATAAACATTCAGCATACACACAACTGGCATTAAATGATGCATAAACAGAGCTGGTAATGTGTTCTCAAGGGAGCTGTATGTGTTGTATTCACTGTCCACATATGAATGGGTTCTGGAGAATTAGCTTTTCAGTTATGTTGGTGTAATAGTGAAAAACCACAGGGGAGAAAGTTTGGAGATTAATTGAATCATTGGCCTGGCTGGGGGATGTAAGAGACTGTTGAGACCTGATTTGCATTACAGAATCTATGTTGCTCTATGAATATATACTCTTTTGGTCAGGAATAATTTGAATAACATAGCACTGATGCTATGATTGGACAGAAACCAGAGTTGTACTCGCCATGAAAATTAAATTGGTGATATTAATACTTTGTTGTGAATCACTTCTTGTGAGTGAGAATGAAAATATTTCTGATTTTCCAGATGGGGAAAAGATCAAGCTATGCAATGAATACACACTGGGACATTATAGCTGACCAAAGGAATATCAAGGAATATAGAACCAAACACTTCAACTTTTGGGAGGCTGCCATCTCTAAGTCCCAACTAGAAGGAAGCACTGACCTTTCCTCCTTTGTCCAGCTAGGTAATAATTTAAGGTAGGGGTGTCAAACTCGCAGAGTCACGTTGTCATCACATGATGTATCGCGACTTTCCCTTCGCTAAAACGGGGATGCGCATGGCCAGCACGTGACGCATCTGGCCCGCGGGCCCCGAGTTTAATACCCTTGATTTAAGCCCCTTTTTATACCAAACTCAGCTTTTGCTAGGCTTGAACTGAAAGTTAATCACGTTTCTTTTGCTCATAAAGGTTTTTTTAACCTGTTACTTCCTTTCCAACTGTCTGTTATTTTATTAATTGATGTGTAAAGTAAGCTTTGCAAGTCTTGTCTTTGATGTGCACACAAATGGTGAGACACACTCATAGCTGTTTCGGAGTGAGCATTTGTGACTAATACTGTAATTACCCATTAACATGCATAACCTCTGCACATCCTCCCATATTCAGTTTGTGTCGTTTCATCTGGTTTTTATTCCTCTGTTTTCTTTACCAGAAGCAGCTCCAACCTTTGAATCACATTTGCTACTATGGAAACCTTACTGTCACAGAGTCTGGAATGGAATCTGATGTCCTTGGAGGTGAAATGAAGTCAGTTTTTACAAAGCTAAATTTGAGGAGTGCCGTGGTGATTGACCCCGATGCAAGCCTTCACTAGAATAAACTCAGGTAGGCTTTGCACAAGTTTTCCCACTGACACTCCAGTTGCTGGATTTCTTTGCAACTATTTATCTCAGAGTAAAGGCAGATGGCAGAGTCACATAATGGAGGATGTTGCTACTTTTCTAAAGTTTAAGCTGACCTTCAAACAAGATTGTATACAACCATTAGCTAATAACTGGATCCAATCCTTTCATGGGCTTTTTGGATTTTTTTTTTTTTGTGCAAATATTATAAAAGTTTGACCAGAAGATTAAAAACTAACAAAAACTAATAAAGGAAAGAAAGAAAAAAAGAGGAAGAAAGGAAAGAACTAAGATGCAAAAAGAAACAATAGAAAGAAATAGAAAGAAGCTTCCAATTTCTTCTGCAGCAAATCATAAAAATATGGCGGCATAATTATATTTTATTGTAACAAGAAAGCTATCTTTTCTATTATCTAATATTTTCTAATAATCAAAACCATAAATAAAAAGCTATTTGTTTCTGTTTGATGCAAAATTATATAAGGCAGTGTTTCTCAACCTTGGTAGCTTGAAGATGGGTGGACTTCAACTCCCAGAATCCCCCAGCCAGCAGCGCTGGCTAGGGGATTCTGGGAGTTGAAGTCCACCCATCTTCAAGCTACCAAGGTTGAGAAACACTGATATAAGGGCTTTTTAGTCAGCAATAATAAAGCCGGTTTGGTCTGGTGGCTAAGATACCAAACTAGGAAACTAGGAATTCTAGACCTGTCTTAAGCACAAAAGCTGGCTGGGTGACTTTGGGCCAGTCACTCTCTCTCTCTCTCAGCCTAATTTACCTCACAGGGTTATTGTTGTGTGAAAATGGGAGGCAGAACGACTTAGGTGTGTTTGCCACTTTGAGTTTTTATAAAAATAATAAAAGTGGAATTTAAAAAAAAGCTTTAAAATGTAGATGTTATCTTTCTCTAATCAAAGAAATCTCAATTTAGTCAACTCTACAAATTCCATCATCTTTACCAACCTTTCATTCATTGAGGATAGTGCTGAACCTTTCCACTTTGAGCATATAAAAATCTTGCTACAGTTATCATGTACAGAAACAAAGTTCCATGACTTTTCCCCCCAGCTGTTTATACATATATATATATATATAATATGCAGAACAGGAAATCCTCGACTGTTATTCTGAGCCCAACATTTCTGTTGCTAAGCAAGACATTTGTTAAGTGAATTTTACCCCATTTTACGAACTTTCTTGCCACACTTGTTAAGTGAATCATTGCAGTTAGTTAGTAACACAATTAAGTGAATCTGACTTCCCCATTGACTTTGCTTGTCAGAAGGTGGCAAAAGGTGATCACATGACCCTGAGACACAGCAACTGTCATAAGTACATGCCAGTTGCCAAGCATCTGAATTTTGACCATGTGACCATGGGGGTGTTGCAACAGTCGTAAGTGTGAAAAACAGTCATGTCACTTTTTTCAGCGCCATTATAATGTTGAACCATCACTAAATGAACTGTTGTAAATTGAGGACTACCTGTATATAAATTATTATATTTCTCTTCAGATCTTATAAGTCTTTCACCTTTTACCATCATGAGCTCTTTATGTCAAAGCCAACAGGATGGACTTAGGGGCAGAACTTTGTCAGACTTTGAAAGATTTTAGCACCCTTTTACACCAAGGGTACTACTAAGGGGGAATCAAAGAATGCTGGGATTTTATGGCCAGTTTGTTCAGGTTCTCATTGGCAGCTTCATGTTTTATGTTAGGTGACAAAGGATACGTATCTTGTTAAAAGGACTAAGCTGTTATCCTTCCTGAACAAATTTTAGCCAAATGTACAGCCTTGATGCTCATGAGCAAAACTAAAATCCTTTCAGGTGTTTCCTTTTCTACTCTAGGCCTTTCTGGATAGCAACACAGGACATAGAGTGGTTATTGAAAGCCTACACACCCGTTAAAATGCCAGGTTTTAAGATGTAAAAAAAAATCAGACCAAGATGAATCACTTAAAAAAAAAATTCCACCTTTAATATAACATGTAAAGTATACAATTCAATTGAAAAACAAACTGAAAATTTTAGGAGGGAAAAATACAAAAAAACCCAAACAAACCCTAGAATAATATGGCTGCATAAGTGTTCATGTCCTCTTGTAAGTAGGCATGTGGCTGTGTCA
This sequence comes from Arizona elegans, assembly GCA_022577455.1. NCBI lineage: Eukaryota > Metazoa > Chordata > Lepidosauria > Squamata > Colubridae > Arizona > Arizona elegans. The sequence continues at coordinate 313,954,166 of JAKOOJ010000001.1, read as the reverse complement.
GAATTAATCAATCACATTCAAACTGAGGTACATAGTGATCGGTACACACCATCAACTAAAGTGACTCTGATAAAGTTCAGCTGATCTAGTAAGATTTTTCTGACATTTATTCAGTTGTCTCGGGCAGCAAAAGCCAGGGTCTGCAAAGAGCTTAAAAAGCACCAAAGAGATCTCTTTGTTGGAACGTATCAGTCAGGAGAAGTATACAAAAAAATTTCCAAGGCATTGGATATACCATGGAACACAGTGAAGACAGTCGTTAACAAGTAGAGAAAACACGGCACAATGACGACATTGCCAAGAACTGGATGTCCCTCCAAAATTGATCAAAAAACAAGAAGAAAACTGGTTCGAGAGGCTGCCACGAGGTCTACGGCAACATTAAAGGAGCTACAGGAATTTCTGACAACTGCTGATTGTGTACTACATGTGCCAACCATCTCCTGTATTCTTCATATGTCTGGGCTGTGGGGTAGGGTGGCAAGACTTTTCTTACAAAGAAAAGCATCTAAGCCTGGCCCCATTTTTTTAAAAATTAATTAATTTATTTATTTATTTATTTATTTATTTATTCATTCATTCATTCATTCATTCATTCATTCATTCATTCATTCATTCATACTTTTATACTTCTATACCGCCCTTCTCCTGCTGGACTCAGGGCAGTGAACAGCCAAGAATAAAAAACATCCAATACAAAATTTAAAATTATTATAATTAAAATTTTAATAAAATTAAAATTATTAATTTAATAAAATAATTATTAAAATTATTAAACAAATTTTGGCCCAGATTTAAAAACATCCCAACTAAAATCCATTACAATTAAAATATCTAAAGGGGGGGGGGGTTATGCCAGCCCAGCTTGGTGAAATAGAAAAGTTTTGAGGGCACGGCGAAAAGCACGGAGATCTGGTATCCTACATATCTCCGGGGGCAGGCCATTCCAGAGGGCAGGTGCTGCCACAGAGAAGGCCCTCCCCCTGGGGGTCGCCAGACGACATTGCCTGGCTGACAGCACCCTGAGGAGTCCCTCTCTCCGGAAGCGTACTGGCCGGTGGGAGGCTATCGGTGGCAGAAGGCGGTCTCATAAGTACCCAGGCCCTGTGCCATGGAGCGCTTTAAAGGTGGTAACCAACACCTTGAAGCACACCCGGAAGACCACCGGGAGCCAATGCAGCTCACGCAGGAGGGGTGTCACATGGAAGCGGCCCATCGCTCCCATAATCCCCCGCGCGGCCGCATTCTGCACCAGTTGGAGCCTCCCACATTTTGCAGAAACCCACATCAAATCTGACAAAAGCATGTGGGAATATGCATTATGATCTGATGAGACCAAGGTTGAGCTTTTTGGCCATAATTCCAAAAAGTATGTTTGGCACAAAAACCATGCTGCACATCACCAAAAGTATATCATACCCACAGTGAAGCATGGTGGTTGGCAGCATTTTGCTTTGGGGCTGCTTTTCTTCAGTTGGAACTAGGCCTTTAATTATGGTGGAGGGAATTATAAACAATTCCAAATATCAGTCAATTCTGGCAAACAAACAAACAAAAAAGCTTCAGGCCTTTGCTAAAATATTGAAGATGAAGAGAAATTTCACCTTTCAATATGACAACAACCCAAAGCATACCTGCAAAAGAATGTTTTCACCAGAAAATGATCAATGTTTTGGAATGGCCCAGCTAGAGCTTGGACCTGAAATCAATTGAAAATCTGTGGGGGGGACCTGAAGAGGGTTGTGTACAGGACATGCTCTCACAATCTGACAGATTTGGAACACTTTTGCAAGGAAGAGTAGGCAAAGATTCCAAGGCAAGATGTACCATGCTGGTAGGCCCCTACCCCAAAAGACTGAACACTGTCATAAAATCAAAAGACTTTTCAGCACAGTGTTAATTTCAGGATGTGCATCTTTATGCAACCACTTTATTCTAAGTTTTTTATTCTTCTTTTTCCTCCTAAGAGATTTCAGTTAGTTTTTAATTAAATTGTACAGCTTATGTGTTTTATTAAAGGTGGGGAAAAAAATGAAATGATTAATCTTGGTCTGATTTTTTGACATCTCAAAAAAAATGATATTTTTAAAAGGGTGTGTAGATTTTCTATATCAACTGTATCTTAATGGCTTTGAAATTTTCTTTATTCTGCTCTTGCTCCACTCATATTATGTTGGTCATGCTTTTGTTCTTGGGCCAATAATGTCAAAAGTTTCAAACCAGGTGGAAAGATTTCTATTCCATTTTACTGCTCTTTCCTGTGCAAACTATGACTACAACAGACGGGAACCCGCTGTCTTGCTGAAGATTGATGTGTACATGGGAAGAGTCAAGTCACTGCATGTTCTCGCCTTCAAAAGAAGGACAGTTTAGCCCCAATCAAATCCTCCAGTAACTTCTCATAGTCTTCAGCTGCTTGACAAAGGGCTTTGTTCCTATATGTTGGTGGTGCTGTCTTGGAGCCAAAGAAAAGCAAAAGCAAAACTATAGATAAAATTAAATGCTTTAGGATTCATCCCAGACAAATTATTGTTTCTGTAGCCAACTGGGGATTATTGGAGCAGTTTTCTGTACATATGGAAATCACATTAGAGAAAGACAGAATCTGATGAATTCCGAGATGGATTTGGATACAACCTGACCACAACAGGTCCACTAAGGGATTGTCTATAGTTGTGATGGTGAACTTATCATATCGTCTGGTACGCGTGGCGTCGCCTGTTCCTCTTCCGAGTTTCTGGCGCACATACGCACGCAGCGATCAGCTGGCCTTCTTGCATGCAGCAATGCCGGAAACTGGAAGAGCTGTTCTGTTTTCCTGCGTGAGCATGCATGCTGGCCAGCTGATCGTTGCACGTACATGCGTGCCAGGAACCTGAAGACTAGCTGGCCGGCACACATGCGCATGCTGGAAACCAGAACTTCATTTTCGGGCGTGTGCATGCGCCCTGGGCAGCTCCTCTTCCGGGTTAAGGGCTAGATGAGCATGCGTGTGAAGTGCGCAAGCACACACACGCTCCCTTTTTGGCACTTGGTGCTGAAAAGGTTCACTATCACTGGTCTATAGCTTCCCCAATATATATTGAATATATATTGCAAAACCAAATTTATTGACCAAAGAAAATCAATTTATTATATGCATTAAAACTTTATCCTGTATTCTAAGATGCAAGAAAGTCTGCAAATTGGATAAAATTGGTCCACTTGCATGGAAAAAAAAACAAAATTCCAGGGACAGAAAACATGAGGAATGCTAGAATGAATGTGGGGAACTTCACATCTGTTTTGTCTTCAGGGGTTTTATGAATGGCCACAAGTATCATACTACACACTGCACACCCACCCTCTTGGCCTTCCACAGGGGCCTTAAAAACTGGCCCTGCCTATTGGCCTGAGTTCTTGATGGGAGCATGTTGCTAATGGTAGGTACCAGTAGTTAATGGATTGAGGGAAAATTCTACTCCACCCCTACTTGCTCCCTTCCTTGCCATCTTTGTGGTGAGCTGGGTGACACAGCAGTTAGAATGTAGTATTGCAGGCTAATTCTCCCCACAGCCAGGAGTTTGATCTTGACCAGCTCAAGGTTGACTCAGCCTTCCATCCTTCCAAGATCAGTAAAATGAGGACCTAGATTGTTGGGGGCAATATGCTGACACTGTAAATCGCTTAGAGAGGGATGTAAAGCACTATGAAGCAGTATATAAGTCTTACTGCTATTGCTATTTGTTAATGTTAATATTTATGATAAAATTTTACCTTGTTTTTACTCTGTTTGTAAGCTGCCTAGAGTCACTCTAAGCGGACAGGCACCATATAAATTTAATAAATAAATACCAGCCTATTTATCAAAGTATCTATAATCTGCTTTCAAAATTTCAAACATAGGTCCCTGAGTTTTGAAAAAAAATAAAGCTATATTATATGTAAGGCTAGATAATAAATATATAGGAACAAACAAGAATTAGGGCTTTGTGTTGTGTGGCTTTGAGTTAAGGGAAAGTATCAAATTTTTGCCCTCAAATGCCAGGTGAAATACCACATCTACCAGCAACAAATGCACTCAATTTACAAGCCCCAAACTGAGACCAGATTTAAACTTTAGACTTCATATCTGTCATCTCTGGGCTGATTTTTTTTTTTTTTTTACAAATATTCTAATGACATATGCTGGAAAATTATTTTATTATTTATTATTATTTATTAAATTTTTATACCGCCCCCTCTCCCGAAGGACTCGGGGCGGTGAACAGCCAGAATTAAAAACACACAATACAAATATTAAAATACGTTAAAACAAAATTAAATTATCTTAGGCTTCTCCAATTTAAAACCCCGTTACCCATAAAATTCACCCAATTAAAAATTTTTAACCCAGCCCGGCTTGCTGAAATAAAAAAGTCTTCAGGGCCCGGCGGAAGGTCCGGAGGTCCGGGATTAGTCGTATCCCTGGGGGTAACTCATTCCAGAGGGCGGGTGCCCCCACAGAGAAGGCTCTTCTCCGGGGGGTCGCCAGCCGACATTGCCTGACAGACGGCACCCTGAGGAGACCCTCTCTGTGGGAGCGTGTTGGCCGGTGGGAGGTTATCGGAGGCAGAAGGTGGTCTCGTAAATAACTGGGTCCTAAGCCATGGAGCGCTTTGAAGATGAGAACCAACACCTTGAAGCGCACTCGGAAGACCACCGGAAGCCAATGCAGCTCGCGCAGGAGAGATGTCACGTGGGAGCGCCATGTCGCCCCCATAAGTACCTGCGCGGCCGCATTCTGCACCAGTTGGAGCCTCCGAGTGCTCCTCAAGGGGAGCCCCATGTAGAGAGCATTGCAGTAGTCGAGGCGGGAAGTAACGAGGGCATGAGTGACCGTGCATAGGGAGTCCCGATCCAGAAAGGGGCGCAACTGGCGTATCAGGCGAACCTGATAGAAAGCCCCCCTGGCCACGGCCGTCATATGCTCTTCTAAAGACAGCCGTGCGTCCAGGAGGACACCCAAGTTACGCGCCCTCTCCGTGGGGGCCAATGTCTCGCCCCCGATAGTCAGCGATGGCACCAGCTGACTATATCGGGACGCCGGCAGCCACAGCCACTCAGTCTTGGAGGGATTGAGTCGGAGCCTGTTCCTCCCCATCCAGACCCGCATCGCCTCCAGGCACCGGGACATCACTTCAAGGGCATCGTTGGGGTGGTCTGGGGTGGAGATGTACAGCTGGGTGTCATCAGCATACAGATGGCACTGCACCCCAAAACCACGGATGATCTCACCCAGCGGCTTCACATAAATGTTGAACAGGAGAGGTGAGAGGACCGACCCTTGTGGCACCCCACAAACCAAGTGCCTTGAGGTCGACCTCTGCCCTCCAGCCAACACAGACTGCGACCGGTCGGAGAGATAGGAGGAGAACCACCGTAAAACAGTGCCTCCCACTCCCAACCCCTCCAACCGGCGCAGCATGATACCATGGTCGATGGTATCAAAAGCCGCTGAGAGGTCTAATAGGACCAGAACAGAGGAGCAACCTCTGTCCCGAGCCCTCCAGAGATAATCAACCAACGCGACCAATGCCGTTTCCGTGCTGTACCCGGGCCTGAAGCCGGACTGGAACGGATCTAGATAGACGGTTTCATCCAGGTACTGCGGGAGCTGTCGCGCAACCACACTCTCAACAACCTTCGCCAAAAAGCGAAGGTTGGAAACTGGACGATAGTTTGCTAAAACAGCTGGGTCCAGAGAGGGCTTCTTGAGGAGGGGCCTCACCACTGCCTCTTTCAAGGCAGGAGGCAAGAACCCCTCACTCAAGGAAGCATTTATAATCCTCTGGAGCCAGCCTCGCGTAACCTCCCGGGTAGCCAGCACCAACCAGGAGGGACACGGGTCCAATAAACATGTGGTTGCGTTCAACCTCCCCAGCATCCTGTCCACGTCCTCGGGAGTCACAGGGTCAAACTCATCCCAGATAACCGTCTCAAGACAGACCTCTGACAACCCACCTGTACCTACCCAGTCAGAGTCCAAGCCTTCCCGAATTTGAGCGACTTTATCGTGCAGATAATGCGCAAAATCCTCAGCACGACCTTGCAAGAGGTCTTCCCGCGCTCCCAGATAGAGAAGGGAGCGAGTCACCCTAAACAAGGCAGCTGGGCGATTTTCTGCCGACGCAATAAGAGCGGAAAAGTAATACACTTCACCGCCTTTATCGCCACTAAGTAGGTCTTGATATAAGACCTCACTAGTGTACGGTCAGATTCGGAGCGACTGGCCCTCCAACTACTCTCTAGGCGTCTTTTCCGGCGTTTCATCCCCCTCAGCTCCTCGGAAAACCAAGGAGCTGGGCAGATTCGGCACCGGGTCAGAGGCCGCAAAGGCACGACCCGATCTAAAGCACCAGCGGCCGCCCTATCCCAGGCGGCCACCAGGTCTTCCGTCGAGTCGCGCGCTAGAGTCTCAGGAAATGGCCCAAGCTCCATTCGGAACCTATCAGGATCCATCAGGCGCCTGGGGCGGAACCACCTGATCGGTTCTGCCTCCCTGCGGTGGGGCATAACGGTCAGGAAGTCAAGTCTAAGGAGAGAATGGTCTGACCATGACAAGGGTTCAATAACTATATCCCCTGTATCTAAGCCATTCAACCACTGACCAGAGACGAAAACCAAGTCCAGCGTGTTTCCTCCTATGTGAGTGGGGTCCTGAATTAACTGGGTCAGGTCCATGGCCGTCATGGAAGCCATGAACTCCCGAGCCACCTCAGATGCTTCACTGATGGACGGCAGGTTGAAATCCCCCATGACTAAAAGCCTGGGGGTATCAACCACCACCCCGGCTATAACATTGAGGAGCTCGGGCAGGGTCGCTGCCACGCAGCAAGGAGCCAGGTACGTAACCAGCAGGCCCATCTGCCTCCCATGGCCCCACTTCACAAGGAGAGACTCACAACCGGCTATCTGAGGTACAGTGGCCTCCCTAGGATCAAGACCTTCCTTTACAATAACCGCCACCCACCCCACCCCTACCCTGCTTTTTTCCTACAGTTTTGAGCTCTGTTTAATCACAGTCATCCATTTAAAGAATGTTCTGAATCAAAAAGAAACTACGTTGGTTTTCCTTTGTGCCTATCGCATTTGCTACAGGTACCTGGCAGGCTAGGAGGCAGAGGACATGGCAGAAGTGTCACCCTCTCAAATCAAAAGGCAAAGAGTAGGAGATTGGTATGCATTCTTCATAAATCAGAAGCATGTTGCAGAAAAATCTCTTTTGTGATTATTTGCTGAACAGCTGGATTTGCTTAGTTCTGATGAACCACCACTGGATTGATGGTGGCACCATAAAAATACAGGGATATCTTTGGAGGCAGATGCAGAGTTTTCCTGATGTGTAGGTGAGCCACTTGAATTGGAACTACCTAATGTTTGTTTGTTTTTTTATTGTTCATTGTAAAACAGTATGGCTGTGTTTGATTTTTAGGGAGAGCAGTAAGCTATCTGGAAGTCCACTTTTCAGAAGAATGTGATTTGCATTGAAAATTTGAAAATGAAATGCTACCAGCAATTGTTTTGCCAAAGATTTCTATAAGTTCCAACCCCATCTGGAGAAAAAATTAAGAAGAAAATGTTTGGAGCTTTTTTCCAAAACGGAGTTAACACGATGGTTAGAAATTGAAAATCAGTAATGGAGTTTTCTTGATCCTTGTCAGAAAGAATTATTTTCCAGCCACAAAACTTTTTAACCCCCTATAGGAAAAAGCAATCAGGCAATTTTAAGGCAATTTTAAGGCATAGCAAGCTATTCATGACTTTGAATGCTGGGACTGTTCTTGGTTTTAAAGAGGCCAAGTGATCAAAATACAAAAGCAAAGAAAGACTTCTTATATTCATACACACAAAATACAATACAGCAGTTGTCTTGTACATTTTAAGAGACTTACTTCCAAGCAGATGAACACCAGGTTAATCTACCTGTCTAACACTCTGCCACCTTTGTTTCTACTGTTTATTTTGACTTTAAGCAGGATGACCTTCTGAGGAACAATGTCTCATCAAGTCTGAATTAGAATTTAATAGAGATCATAAAGAGCAACCACCTTTATTTCAAATGTTAGGAAAAAGTGAACAATGAACAGTGACTCAGAAAGAGCCTAAGGCTAAACATTTTTTCTCTCTGTCTCTTTCTCTCTGAAGGTACTTCAAACTCCTTCTCCACTAACACCTGCAATAAGTTCATTTGGGATTTCTCCTTAAGAAAGAAGAGATCATAATTTTAGGGCACACTGAATTCCCATAGCTGGAACTCTTTCCAATCATCGTTGAGATGGCAGAAAAGTATTTTGGCATGAAATGAGCTTTCTCCATTGCCCATTCTATACTACTATTCCAACTCACTGCTGGCCACCGACTTGTCTTTAGAAGTAACAAAATCTTTAAGATTGACTTTGGATAGGCTTCAAACAAGGAGAAAAACACTTTTAACACCAATATACAGTAGGTAAGGAAAACTAAGTTCTCAGTCATAGGCTGGGAATGAGATAAAACTAGTGTCACAGGGACAAGAAGGAAAATCAGTACTGTATTGCCAGGACATTATTGTACAATGCTTAGATGCAGGCTTAGTGTAAGTGGTTAAGGTATCAGTGGTTAAAGGATGTTTTATGTAGTGGTTAAGGAATCAGGCTAGAAATCAGGAGGCCTAGTTCTGCCTAGTTCTGCACAAAGCCAGCTGGGTAATTTTGGGCCAATCACTTTATCTCAGCCCTAGGAAGCAGACAATGGCAAACCACTTCTGAAGTATTTTGCCAAGAAAACTCCAGGGACTTTGTCTGTCAGGGTCTCACTCAACGCCACCTTGTCCCTGCCTTGCAAGTATAATTGAGACAATGCAAGATCCTAATTCGTTTTCCATTCTGAAAAATAAATACTGCAATGGGTATCAATGTTAAATCCATTTTTGTTTGCAGAGGGAGGGGCAGACAAATAATCACAAAGGATGATTATTACTCTATAAAACTGCTCAAGGATTTATTACCGTTACATTGCAGATTACAACAGGTAGGATTCCCCTGAGATCCTGGGTTTTTATGCTGCTTTGCAAGAATCAAAACAATGTTTTTATGTAGTATAGGCATGCTCTTGTTTTATATTTGGTTTTATGACTTTCATAAACCTTTACATGTTTTTCTACACCTGGATTGTGATGTTTCCTCAGAATTATAAACAATGGCTAAAACTCCTGGCATGCACATTCATGAGAGAAGAATAGAACCATGTTTTCACTCCAGAATTAGCTATGCTACAATTGCCTGCCATTTGACTAGTGACTGGTTTTACAACTAGGACATCTCAATACTGGCTTCTTATTTCTCAAACTAAAACAGGGGAAGCCTCTCTTTTTAGGCCCAAGAACAAATTTACTCCTTTAAAAAAAAAGTCAATTTATATTCTATCTGTTTCTATATTCAAAGGAGCTAAGCAAGAAATAAAAACTATGTCAAAACACATTCAAGAATATAGAAAATATACTGGCTCTGAAACCATCACCACTTCTGTAGGGCCCCAGCAAGGCAAGTGAGGAGTACTTAACATATACAAACACTGTAAGAATTGTAGTTACTCAGAATCAGTTGTGAAAGGAAGACTCTAAGAATCTAAGACAGTGTTTCTCAACCTCAGCAGCTTTAAGATGAGCGAAGGCCAACTCCCAGAATCTGAAGACCACTCATCTTAAAGTTGCTGAGGATGAGAAACATTGACCTAGACCAGAGGTCTTCAAACTTGGCAGCTTTAAGACTTGTGGACTTCAACTCCCAGAATTCTCCAGCCAGCATAGCATAGCTGGCTGGAGAATTCTGGGAGTTGAAGTCCACAAGTCTTAAAACTGCCAAGTTTGAAGACCTCTGGCCTTAGGCAGTGCCCTGCTGGATCAGACCCCTGTCCATCTAGTCCAGCAGTCTGTTCTCATAGTGGCTAATCAACTGCACAAGAAAGCCTAGTAGATTCTCAGCATATGGTTTTTGGTCACTCTATTTTCAAGGCTAATAGTCACTGATGGATAGATGTTGATTCTGACACAACTGCAGCAGAGAACTGGCTGAAGAAATAAAACCAGGTGACACTATAATTCTACAGGCATTTCCCCCAGTAAGGTTCAAATAAATCCTTCTATTCATAGACAGACAAGGGGGCTGAATGATCAAGAACTCAAATGTGTTTGGAGGATAGGTTGGCTCTTGCTCATCACATTCAAAGCCATTCATGAACAAAAACAAACAAACAAAACAACCACATTTGGACATGAAACTAAAAGTTTAATCAATTTATTACAAACAGGGGTGTCAAATTCAAGTGCTTAGATCTGGCCTGCGGGGCTGCCCTGGAGACAACGAAGGACCAGCCTGCCGTCCCTCTGCCAGTGAAAACGGAGCTCGGGATCCAAGCTACATTTTCGCTGGCAGAGGGTTGCAGGGGGCTGTTGAAGCTGGAAACAGAGCTCGGGAGCCTGTTTTTGCTGGCAGAGGACTTGGGCCACCACAGGCGCCCCTGGCATGAGTGACGTCGAGCTGCCCACACCCACCCCGGACCTCTGAGGTCAAACACAACCCTGACGCGGCCCTCAATGAAATCGAGTGTGATGCCCCTGTACTACAATATTTGACAAAACCTGACAATATGTCAAAGCCCACTCAAATGAATAGGTGCTATAAAAGAGCCCTGGTGTGATCATGGATTCAAAAAAATCCCCACAAGAATCCAAATTGCTTCTTAGGATAAGCTTAAGAGATACATATTTCTCTCCAGCTGAGCAGCTAGAAAAACGATAGCTGAAATTTCACCTGGAAGAGCCCAGGTTCTCTCAGTTGTTATGCCTGAAAATGTAATGGAGACCCAACATGAAATTTTCCAGGCAAGTCACATCACTGAATTATGATCCCTTTCCCACTGCATTCCCCCATCCCCAGAAAATTTAAAGTCAGCCCACTTCTTGCATTAGGGCAACATCAATTGGTTCTAAGCTGAGGTGGAATCATCTTTTTTCACGCAAGCACATTTTTCAAAGGGCTAAGCCTAACCAGCAAAATGTTTCACAGGAGCAGTGAAGAGTCTTCACTGCAAATTTGCTGCTAACCGGTGGCACATATGCTAGCTAATTGTACTCTTTCCCTGGTTCTATTCTGCAAAGCTTTTCTGAACACACAGAGAGCTCTTATGTTATTCACCAGCCATGGCTTTGATCTGTAAATATGTACATGTGGATGTAAAACTTCATACCTGGATTAGATCAGCCTGAAACCTGTCTTAATTGGCTGGGCCATCTTTACTCTCATGTGGAAATGGGTCACTGTCCCTCTCTTGAAATGTTGCTCTTCCTTGTCCCTTTGTGCATCCCCCAAAAAACTTCTAAGAAGGATCTCCATAAAGGGGCCCACAAAAAGCTTGTTACTTTAGCAGCTTAATAACCTTTTCAAAGCTTCCCCGCCTTACCCCCCACCTCCCCAGCTAAAAACTGAAGGACTGTTATCATGGCAACAGAATGAAAGAGGCACTTCATCGGCGCACTGCTGTCTTCCGAGCGCATGGAAGGCAGCCAGGTAGCAGATGGCTGGTGTGGACTATTCCCTGCTTTCTACCGCCGCTGCTGCATGTTTAAACAAAACAAACGTCATCCTCCTCTTGGTTACTGGCTTCAGAAGAGCTGCACAGAAACACAGCAGGCAAAGGTGCTTGTGTGCAGCCAGGAGAGGGGGCCGCAGCATGCACTCCTGGCACTCTGACAGCAATGTACAGTAGAGGGAGAGAGAGACGTGCAGCGTCCATTTCATATGTTCTATTTTGGGCCTCTGTTGGCACCGGCTTCTTCTCTCCCCCCCCCCCCCGCCCCCGAAAAAAAAGCACAGCTGTCTAATCAAAGGCTGGAGGAAAAAGAGCAGGCAGGATCGACAAGATTACAAGGCAGAAGATTCGGTTTAATTGTTGAGAATTGCATAATTTAATTAAGTGCACCGACACACATTCAGGTCCTTGTGGCAGCTGTGGTCGGGGAGCCTAGAGTTGGGGCTGCTGATGCAGCAGCCTCCCCTGAATGCAGAACGAGGGAGCCAGAAATAGCTAAGATGGCGGAGCGTGTCGAAGACACAGCAGAAGGGCTTGCACGCACATGCCTGACACAGTCCCAGCATTAATTCAAAGCAGCTATTTGGGCTGTTTAAAAGCAAAAAAAAAAGTGCCTCCAGACCCCTCCTCAGCCTTGCTCCCCCCCCCCCCCCACTTGAGGCTGCACGCTAACTTCCAGGCCAGAATAAATGACTGAGGCAGCGTTCCTCTAGCACAACTCCTCCCTTGTAGAGAGGGAGTGGGACTCTGCGGCAAAGCTAACACAAACTCTACCGTAATGATTAACTTCTGTGAAGGGGGAAACTGCTGACTGGCTAAGAACAGAAGAGGGTGTGGGGGGATCCTCAGAGAAAAAGCAACCAGCATCCCCCTTTCCACAGAGCTCATTTTGCAACAGTATGGAGGGCATAACTCTTCAACCTGAAGAGCCAAAAGAGTCATTTCATCCAGCCTGGGAAGAACCACAAAGCTATACAAGCCTAGTCCTTGTTCATCAGTGCTATCCAGAATTATCCAGAGCCAGGCTGCATCCCTTTCCCGGTAAATAAGGCAGCACCCTTTCAGGCGAACAGAAAGAAGACACCTGTTCAAGCCAATAGTTCTACTTTTATCTAACAGGGAAGGCAACACTCTGCCCGCATCTACTTACTAGTAATTCACTTCAAACTCTAAAGAAAACAAATTTAAAAAATCATCTTCCTGAATAAAAAATATGGATGTCAGTTCAAGAAGAAATGATGGTCATCTTTTTCAAAGGAAGTGAGATCTTTGGATCCAGAATCTGGATATAGCCATCGATACTGCCTTTGAAAAAAAATAGCAAAGGTATTTCCCCCCCAAAATGCAAATGAGTGGCTTGTATGTGTGTGGGGCAGGATGCAGAACCAACTACAGCCTCCAGTAACCAGGTACCTCACTGAGGCAGCTCCTAACCTGCCTCCATGACACATTTAACACCTGGAAAATCAAATGATTCCAGGCATAGACATCTCTCACATTGGGGGGGGGGGGGGGGAATCCAGCATCCTTGTCTGATTGATAGTGCAATATTCCATGAGAATGTGCAAAGCAGTTAAAAAAAAAAGCTTAAACGTAGCTCTCCGCCCCCCACCCCAGGGTAGCACCATACTCAGAGAAAAGAACTAGCAACCAAAAGCAAGCATCCCAGGAGTTTTACAGAATTACAGAATAACAGAGTTGGAAGGGATTTTAGAGGTCTTCTATTCCAACCCCTCTGTTCAAGCAGGAGATCTTACACCATTCTAAACAAATGGATGTCCAATCTCCTCTTAAAAGAATAATAAAATAATTCCTATTATGTGACTTTAAGTTTGCGCTGCAGAACTAGCACAAACTCAGGAAAAAAAAAACATAGGGCAAAAACAGTATTCTTCTAGCATCTTACAGACTAGCACATTTATTAAAAGCTTCTGTGGAGTATCTTTGAAGGGTTTAAAACTGCAAGACTGTACTTTCCAGGAATCAAAAAGGACTCTCTAGATCAGTGGGTCTCAACCTTCCTAATGCCGTGGCCCTTTAATACAGTTCCTCATGTTGTGGTGACCCCCAACCATAAAATTATTCCTAAAACCATTGAAAATATGTGTTTTCCGATGGTCTTAGGCGACTTCTATGAAAGGGTTGTTCGACCCCCAAAGGGGTCCCGACCCACAGGTTGAAAACCACTGCTCTAGATCTCATGAAGGTTCAGTTCTAGATGAAACCTCCACAGAATTTGATTGCTGCTGTCTAAAACCACATTTTAAAGATGTCAATTAATGTTTTATCATGATGTTTTTTAGTAATATCATTGCAGCTTAATTTAATTGTCTAAGTAAAAGTAGAGACAGTTATCCTTTCCCTGCTACTGCAAGTGGACCATAATCCTCAGTTGAAGTGGCTAATGCCTGATATGATTAGCCAATTCCCAGGACCAATTCTTTGCAGCCAAGTTAACCTGGAAGGTAACCTTTCTGCAGACTGTAGTGTGATGAATCAGCGTTCATTGTGATTCACCATTTAGTATTTGGTTCAAAGCATACTTTCAGGTTTTAAAGACATGACAAATAGTAATCTACATAAGATATACTAGCAGATATAAGAATTAAAAGAGTGAAGTCTTGAAAACCCTCCCCTTCCAACCCCAACTGGGTGAGCCCTTTTTTCTAATCCAGTTTGGAAATATATGACATTCTATGTCCCATAAATCTCTCTCATAATCAAATCAAGCATCCCTGCCCTTTTGTTATTGGGACTTCTATTTTAGGAGGTGTAGCCAAGATGTCTCATATTTCATGGGTTATAGAATTCGAGACTTAAAAGACTGCTTAGTGAATGGATGAGTTGGGAATCAAGGGGAAAAAAGGCAAGCTGGGGTAGCAATTCAGAACAACAGTCCTATCTTTCATGTTCTGGAAAGAAATTATGTCAAAACTTCTTCAGATGTGCTCTAAAAGATGGATCTTTTCATAAATTTGAACAAGCATTGGTAATACTGGAACCAAATTAATTCATCTCTGGATTTGTTAACATCACATATGGAACAGCCAATCCACACGTGATTGCCTGAACAGCAAATCTTCAATTTTCCCACCCCCATGGAGGCCCTCCGGAGGCCAGAAATGGCCCATTTGCCAACTTTCCGGCCTCTGGAAGGTCTCCAGGAGGGGGAGGTCATTTTTGCCCTCCCCAGGCTCCTAGAAAGGCTCTGGAGCCTGGAGAAAGCAAAAAACGGGCCTTCCCTACCTTCCTGAGGCCCTCCGGAGGCTGGAAACAGCCTGTTTCCCTACTTCTGGTGGCCCAGAAGGCCAAAAATCAGGTGGCGGGAGCTGAGCTTGCGTGTCCACCGATATGGCACTGAGTGCCACCTGTGGCACGCTTGCCAGTGGTTCGCCATCACGGGCATAGGAGATACATAGTATAATCTTCAGTGATTCAGCGAAGAGGACAGGCAAACAGCAGTCTTGATTAGGATGACTTGGTATGTTCTAGTTAAGGAGGGACCAAAGGAACCTCTGCAAAGCCATTGCAAGGTCTGTATTCAACATCTGTAGTTGCTTGGATTAATTTATGTAATTGTGTAAGAGGCAGTCTTGCCTCATTATTTCAGAAAGGTTTTAGCCGATTTGTCCTGTGAAATGAACAAGGCCATCAAGGTCACATTTATTCAGTCACATTTGCTTTAAATCAATGTCCCTTCTCTGGTTGGTTACCACCACCTGGGAGGTGATATATGGTTGGGCCTGTGTAATGGTGAATGCTTCTCTGAAGGAAGGAGAGAGGGGTTCCTCTGGCTATAGCTCTTGAGGCCTTCTGCAGCTGGAGTATTTTCACCTGTTCCCTTTCAACTCTGAATGAGGATGCATTCTCCCAACCAGAATTGGTATGCAACTTGGGAGTGGGGAGTCCTCCTGGACTTGTAGCTCCTATTCAAAGAGGAGGTGGTAACTGCAGCCAAGAGGGCCTTTGTACAAATCTACCCGTGTTTCCCCAAAAATAAGACCAGGTCTTATTTTCTTTTGGAGCCCAAAACTAGGGCTTCTTTTCAGAGCATGCCTTATTTTTTCCATGTACAGGAGGCCCACTTCTTCTGCTTGCTCGTGGTGGGGCAGGCTATATAGCAAGTTAGTGCCACCGACAAAACGTGGGGGTGATGGAGTTGCCCCATACCAGTTTACCTCAGGGCCCCTGCAGCCAGGCCATCTACGTCCCAGCACATGCCTCGCCTTGCGGCTGCAGCACATCACACCACAAGCTCCTGATCCGTTGTGGTCGTGAGCAAGCAGAAGAAGTGGGCCGGTGGCCATTTAGGCTCCTGCTGGGAAATCTACTTACGGTTACTCATTCTTTAGCCACCTCCTGTCTGGACTACTATAATATACATCACATGGGCTGCCCTTGAAGAATATTTGGAAGCTTCTGGTCAGGAAAAAAATGATAAATAAATAAATAATAAATAATAATTTTATTTCTATACCGCCCTTCTCCTGAAGGACTCAGGGCAATGTACAGCCTATTTAAAAACACAGAACAAAACAACGATTAAAATTTAAAATCATTAAATAATTAGGCTCCAATTAAAATCCCAGAAATTTAAAATACCCCAATTTAAAATCGTTATGTTAGTAGCCCGGCCTGGCGGAACAACAGGGTCTTCAGTGCGCAGCGAAACACCCGGAGGTCAGAGAATTTCCGGGGGCAGTTCATTCCACAGGGCTGGGGCTCCCACAGAGAAGGCCCTCCCCCTGGGTGTCGCCAGCCGACATAACTTGGCCGATGGCACCCTGAGGAGACCCTCTCTGTGGGAGCGGACTGGTCGGTGGGAGGCTATTGGTGGCAGAAGTCGGTCTAAAAGGTACCCGGGTCTTATGCCATGGAGCGCTTTAAAGGTGGTAACCAACACCTTGAATCGCACCCGGAAGACCACCGGGAGCCAGTGCAGCTCGCGCAGGAGGGGTGTCGCGTGGGCGCAGCGAGTTGCACCCATAACCACCCGCGCGGCCGCATTCTGGACCAGTTGGAGCCTCCGAGTGCTCTTCAAGGGGAGCCCCATAAATGATGAAATCCAGGATATATGCTTTCTCTTTGACTGACTTATGGAACACCATTCCACCCAGAATACAGATAGTCTGGACTTCCATAAGCTTTAAAGATCTGACATTTCTACCAAGCTTTGAGCCAGGATGTTAAATGAACCTGATCCCTAACCTACGTACCTTTCGCCGTGCCCTTAAGACTTTACTGTTTCAACAGGCTGAGCTGGCTTAATAACGAATTTTAATAGGTGTTTTAGTTTTTAATCTGGGCCAAATTATTTAATATGTTTTAAATTGTTTTTAAATTTTATGGATATACGTATTTTATTGTGGCTGTGCACCGCCCTGAGTCTCTCGGGAGAAGGGCGGTATAAAAATTTAAATAATAAATAAATAAATAAATAATATGATTTGCATGTTTTTGCTTTTATTTTACTGAGACTTTGATATCGTAATGGTGTTGATTGTTATTATTTTTTCTTTGTTTTATGGTTAATATTTTAATTGTTGTTAGCCACTTGAAGTCATATGTAACATGGGTGGCCATATAAGTATTTTAAATTAATTAAAATAAACATTTATTTTCTTTTCTTGCTTGATAGGTATTTACCCTATCCAGAGAGCAGACAAGAGCAAATGAGCTAATGGTATTGTGGGGGCAGAGGAAATTAAGAAGACAATTGTAGCAAACAAGTCTTTTTGATCTTTACCTTCAAATACATTTGACAGACTAAAAGTACCACCTTCCATTTGGCTCTATGTTGACAGACCATAAGAACAAATGGGCAGAATGAGAAACTATCAGGCATTAGAATGCACTAGATTTGCACCAATAGTACAGATGGAAGTTATCTTAGCTTAAAGTTACTAAGTTTGCACTACTATTAATCTTCTCATTGTTCCTATCACCCATCTCCTCCCACTTATGACTGTAACCTTGTTGCTGGTATCCATATGATTTATATTGACTGTTTCCCTATGACTATCATTAAGTGTTGTACCTTATGATTCTTGACGAATGTATCTTTTCTTTTATGTACACTGAGAGCGTGTGTACCAAGACAAATTCCTTGTGTGTCCAATCACACTTGGCCAATAAAGATTCTATTCTATTCTATTCTATTCTATTCTATTCTATTCTATTCTATTCTATTCTATTCTATTCTATTCTTAAAGTCAGCAGAGTAAATTTTTAATTTAGGGTTTCTGGAAGTACATTTGCTTCAGTGATGGATCTATCATAAGATTTATTTCCAGATATAGCAAATATGTCTAATTTTCCCAAAATCAATTTTTAGTGTCTTTTATTTCCTGAAGTTTAAATCAATTCTGCCATAAACAGAGCTGCTGCAGTAATGGCTACTTACTTAGGAAAGAAAAAGGGCTCCCTCTGGAGTGTATTCAGAGTTAATACTGAGCTGGGATGAAGGACATATTGAGGAAGGAAGGCACTTGCTCCTCCTTCTGAGCCATTGAAAGTTGGAGCTTTGCTGAGCTCTTCTCAAGCTTGCAAGGCTCAGGGCCTCTGAAGCCCAGAACAATCATTTTTATGCATGTATTCATGACCATCAGGAAAATGCAAGATTCATAAAGGGAAAAAGTTGCTATCAGAGACCTCAGGCCAAAGAAAGCCACCAGAATATACAACAGGGACTGAACCTCTAATTCTCGTCAGATATATACATTTAAAAACCTGGAAGAAGGTTAGTTATACTGTCAGGCAACAAATTTCATTTGAGATGGGAGGTAGTTGTGTCAAGAGTTAATAAGCTCATGCTTCATAGAGAACAGAAAAGGTTGCTCAGGAATAAAGATGATAGCAAAATGCGACTCTACGCTGCTCAATTTATTTGCATCCAACCCCATCATGACCAACACAACACCCAAACGTTTCATGCAGAATCAAAGAAAAACGAGTGTCAAGGCTGTTAACTTACTGCCTGTTTTTGTTCTTCTTCCTATAGAGAATTGTAATTGGAACATGAGAGAAAAAGAAAAAAGAAAGGGACAATTGTTATCTTGAAAATGCAAACACAGTTGAGTATTAGAGGGAACACCAATGTAACCTAACACACAAAGACACAAGGAATAAGGATCATATAAAACACTGCCAGGCCCTGGGTTTTTTCTTGTCAGTGTCTCACACCTAGAGGATTTATGGTCACATGAAAACACAAGAATTTGCCAGATAAGACATAAGTTCATTTGAATCAAACATTTTGTTCCCCCAATGATCAAAGAAGTTTATAAGGGAAGTCCACAAAACAAATCACAAAGACAATTAGTTTGTTTTATATCTTCTCCCTAGCAATTGTTATTCAAAGCAACTTGGTGTGATATCAGAGTTAATGTATAGTCTAATATATAACAAGTTGACATTGACCACTTATACCTGAAAATTTATTAATCTTATGAAGCAATCCGTTTTAAAATTCCTAATGGCCCTAAACTTTGATCTGAACGAATGATAAGAGAAAATCTTGTTGGTTCAGTAGAACATCCCCAAATTCTGTGAAAACATGTTATTAATTCATTGGACAAATGCAAACCACTCAAATAATTAAACACTCTTGGTCTATCTTCATATGGTGAAAAGAAGCATAAAAAGAAGTGCGTTGTAATGCTTCAAGACCCTCACAGAAAAGAATCCATATTCCAACCCATCTGATATACCTGAAGTACTAAATTAAATAGGTATTTTTATAGGTGCAGTGGATCAGATTCAGATGTTAGGAACTAAAATGTTCAGGAGTATGGAAGACAAAACCTGTGAGGAAATGCTGACAGAACATGAAAAAAAGATTGAGTAGGGTCAGGACAGGAATCTTCAAAGATTTGGTAGAAAAAGAAAATGGCTTGCTGCCTGCTGTCCCAGAGGCATGGCTGTATTTAAGGACTTTAATTATAAGAGGAGATTTCAGATTTCAATGTTTTTTTTTAATCAATAACAGCAAACCATTGATGAAATCAATTATGCTGAGTAGGGTAGAAAAGCTCTGTTCCTAAAGTTGCATGCAGCTCTCGACCTAATTTCAAAAGCCCTCTGCAAGCAATTAGTTCAGGTCTCTTGCGAAACCATCTATCCCTCCCCAAGCAGTCCCACTGGAAGAGGCATGGAGAGAAAAGATTGTCCCACCCACCTTTGGCCCTAATTCCAGCCACTCCTAGCATGTAGCCCTCAATTGATAACACCAAGAGACTGTAGCCTTGGAGACCCCAAAAAAATCTTCCCTAAGTTAAAGATATAGGGCGAGTTCTTCCTCATAAGAGCCTTTTAGCAGATGCTGGGTAATCCTTTGTTGAGATGATCTAGCTTTAGAGTTCCTGCATCAAGTAGAAACCTGGACCTTTTTTTTTTTTTTTGGTCAGAAAGAAGCAATTAAGAATGGTAGCGGGGAGGAAAACACAGCAAGTGCTAAAAGCTGGAACAAGCAGCTTCACTCCCACTAACCAAAGACAAAAATCTAGCAAAAGAGCCATCTCAGATCTATGCTATTCCTATATGCTTCAGCAACTGAACTAGTTCATCTCAGAACACTGGCCAACATCTCTGGTGAAAGAGCACAAGTTTTGTATGCAGCAAATCCCAAATTCAATCCCTTCTAATGTCAGATAAGAAGAGATTAGTTGAAAAAGCACGCTCCAAGGACTGAAATAGAAGTTCCCAACACAAATGACCAATTAGCATAGCAGAGACATTGGCCAAAGGATGAGTGCAGACATGATGTACCTTGAGCAACTTCATGAGTCCTTCCAGTTGTACCATCAGTTCCCTTCGGCTTTCCTGAAGAGCAGACATTCGTTGTTCCAATTCATCTTTCCTTTGCCTGTTCAAGATTAATAAAAGGATAATTTCATTCGTTTGTTATCTTGCCCTTCTGTAATCACTATCTTAAATTAATTTGGGAGAGGTTGGTTGATTACCGCAATAGCCTTAATTCAGCCAGTAAAGTTGGATTCTGCTGGGCTTTTTCAGGTGTTGGCTGGGAAGCCTGTTCATGTTCCAGTCTGAGGCGTTGAATTTCTTGCAGTATTTCTCTAGAAAAATAAATGTGAAATTAGTTAAACACAGGTCTTCTTTTTTACTCAAATACCCTGGATGTACCTTTTGGAGTTGATACTCCGAAGGTATCCTCCTATACATTAATAGAGTCTAAACTGGTAGAGGCTGACAAGGAAAAGGGTGTTGGAATCATGATTGACAGCTTAATGAAAAAGTCACTCTTATGTGCAGCTGCTATAAAAAAAAAGACAAATCCCATGGTTGAAACCATTAGGAAGGGAACTGGAAACAGAAATGTCTATATAATAATGTTATTATAGAAATCTATGGGCTGAGATCACATTTGCTGTATTGTGCTCAGTTCTGTTCACTGCACCTTACAAAGATTATTATAGTGTTATAAAATGTGCAAAAAGGGGCAACTAATGATTAGGGGAATGGCTCCCTACAGAGGGAGATTACAACACCTGGGTCTCTTTAGATTGGAAAAGAGAATAAAGGGAGGTATACTACAGATACATATAATCTTGCATGGTTTAGATAACATGGAAGAGATTTTCTTTTGTTACAGTGTTAAAACTCAAGGTCATGTATTGAAACTAACTGCAAGACAAAAAGAAAGTAATATTTTCTCACATAGCATACAATTAAATTGCAAAAACCAAGAGCAGCCGTTGGAGGTAGTAACAACCCCAAACTGAATAACTTTTAAAAGGGAACTGAATATCAGTTTATCAAAAACCATTAATATTGACCACTGTTTCCTGCTGCCTAAAGAGGCGGCAGAAATTATTATATTTTATTATTTTTATTATTTTTTTTATGCTGCCCATCTCTCCCATATAAAGTGCCATTATATACTGGTTGTTCTCAAACAACCAATATAAGAGGTCTTTTGATTTATTCCAGACTTGTGAGCTTCCCAAATACAACTAGTAGACCTTTGTGTGACACAGAATGTTGGATTAGATGGGCGGATAGTCTAATCCGGCAAGACTTTTTTTATGCTATATGTATCTCCCTTATTACTATAGGAACTCAAACATCCCAAGCAACGTCACATTTATCTAAGAAAGGTTAAAGGAAAATGATCACTTTTTACAGCATAGACACCCTATTAAGCATAAGATTCTATAACGCTATAGGAAAATTATTTCTTAATACAAGAAAAAGAGAAGGAAAATCAGATATATAAGCATTACAAGTTTTGGGGGGTTTGTTCTCTAAATATTTGCTGCTTTGTAAAACTATTTATGGTTCCAAAGTTGCATTGAAAATGATAAATTGATGGCTGGAAGTTGCAGTTAATGTTTTAGGGAGGAAAAGGCACAGTGAGAAAGGAGATGAAAATACTAGGTGAGGCAGTCATGCCATCATGCAAATGGGATGACCTAGGTTTTCCCTCCCCTCCCCCTCCAGCTCCGGAGGCATAGTTTTGCTACTGTTTTAATACACTTAGTATATTATAAGGCATATTTAAAATATAAAACGTATTTGTTTTACATTTTGGTGCTGCCCAGAGTTGTGCTCTAAGATGGGTGGCCATACAAAACTTTTAAAGAAATAAATATAAATGGCTGAAATTGTATTATCAAAGTGATGGATTTTGCATATGGCTTAAGAGAAACATGAGAAACTTGCCTCACTGATTACAATCAGTATCAGTATCCAGCAAACTCAGTTTGTGGCTTGGACCGGATAAAAAAACACCAAACCAGCTCTATCTCCCTAAAATATAGTCACCTTGAATCTAAGATGAGCAGGGAAGGAAGGAAGGAAGGAAGGAAGGAAGGAAGGAAGGAAGGAAGGAAGGAAGGAAGGAAGGAAGGAAGGAAGGAAGGAAAGAAAGATTTATGGAGAGAGGAAAATCAGGACTATGGCAGCTCAGCCAATTAGGTAGGGATGAAGAAAGTTTGCTTCCTTAAGAACCCATAAAAGCTGTCATTCTCTCCCCTTCCCTCCCAATATCTTACCTGTTCTTGTTTTCCAGTTCTGCTATCAGTTGCCTTTGGTGTTTGTTGGCATCAAAATTGAACCCCAGATCTATTGGTGGCCGAGTCTGGTGAAAAATAGGCAACATTTAAATATGCTGACTCAACTCTGCCTAGAGTATATGGAGACACACAGATTTATGCTTCCATAGAAAACTCATGAAAAAGCTAATAAAAGAATTCAGAAAAAGTTGCTTGGTTCCATGTTCACATTGTTTTGGTGAGCAGTTTCTCAACATCTGGCAAGAATGGCAGGAAAAAATGTACAGAGAGAGAAACTTAATGAAGAACTTTGTTAGAAGAAATTGACATGATGAGAGAACATGGGATAGTTGGCCTTCTGGATCCTAAAATCTTCTCCTATTGAGAACACCCCATGATCCCTGATTCAATACATCTTCAATGCACTCTTCAATTGTTTTGTTTTTACTATTCTGAATTGGGATGAAGCTTTTTCCTACAGGATCTAAGGCAACATCAGTCCCAATTGAATCAGTCATAAATGTGAGCATTAGTAGGAATGGATTTTTTAAAATTAAAATGTTTATTACAGTCATGTTTGAAGAACGGTCACTAACTGTATTACCCCTCAAAGTCTATATAGCAAAAGAAGGGAAGACAAATTGTGCTCCGTACAGGTTAAAAAAAGAACCAAAAATTAAAGATTCTTTCAATCCACAAAATATTTTACCTTCTTTCGAAAAGGTTCTTTTTTTTTGGCTGTGATTACAGTATCAGTTCCATAAAGGGTGAACAGGGCTATATCTGATGCAATCTGATGATTTTAACCAGAGGCACTCCCAGCATTAAATATTCTACCTGATACACTGTAAAAACCTCAAAACAGTGAAGTGTTATCACATCTGCCCAGCCATATTCTAAGTCTCAACATTTAGCCAGCTAACTATAGCCAAGTATTAAACAAGATTATTGTTGCTCTTCCTCATGTAACAAAACATTTTTACAGCATTCTCCTCCAGATCACCTCAAGCAATAACCAGGGGTGGGCTGCTGGGGGTTCGCAGGGGTTCGGGAGAACCTCTAGTTAAGATTCTGTGCAGTTCAGAGAACCCCCAGATCCCACTCCTGGCTGGCCCTGTCCACCCTGCCCCTCCTCTCCCAGGAGTCCCCACATAGCCCGTTTTGGATGCAGGTAAGTGCAGGGCGCATGTGGAGGCTCATGGAGGGCAAAAAACGGGCCTGCCGGAAGTTCAGGAAGGGCCTCCAGAGCCTGAGGAGGCTGTTTTTGCCCTTCCAGAGACTCGAGGAAAGCCTCTGGAGCTCAAGGAGGGCAAAAATGCCCCCCCACCCCCCACCATGGTGCAGGAGGTTGACTAGGCCATGGCCACCATGGCCATACCCACTCAGTAACCAGGCAGAGAACCCTTTGCTAAACTTTTTGAAGTCTACCCCTGGCAATAACTATCATCTTCCTTAATGGCATCTCTATTGATCCATAAGTATTAATTCTCAAGCTTGTTTTGTTACACAATAGCAATATACACCTTTCAATACCTGTTGCCTATGCTGCACATATGAAAGAAACATATGAAAACATGGAACTGTTGTTGAAGCACATACAGTACACCACATGCACCTGTGGAAATCTGTGGCAATCTAAAAGTAGTGGTTCTGCTCCTTGAAAAGCAATTAGGATATACAAAGTACTGTTATTAATATGTATGGGAATGGAACAGCCATGCAAGAGAGTCACATTACATTAAAAAGAAATGGCCACTCAAAAGATAGGACAGAAAAACGTGGCACATCAACTATTTATTGACCCAACAAAGATATCTGTGCCTCCACCTCACATAAAAACTTGTACTGATGAAAAATTTTATGAAAGCAATGAACAAGGAAGGTGAAGGTTTTTGTTATATGAGACAGGTGTTTCTAAGAATAATGGATGTCAAGATTAAGAAAGGCATTTTTGTTGGTCCATAGATCAGATACATCATCAATGAGAAACAATTCAAAGATCTGTTAACAGGGTCAGGGAAAATTGGTTGGAAAGCATTCAAGGATGTTGTTGAGAATTTTCTTGGCAACTACAGAGCATTAAATTACATTCAGCTGGTTGACAAATTTCTTACAGCATACAAGACCATGAAGTGCAACGTATCACCGAAGATTCATTTTCTGCATTCACACTTGAACTTCTTTCCCAAAGATCTACATGCAGTCAGTAACAAACATGGTGAAAGGTTTCACCAAAACATTGTCACAATAGAAAAATAGTATGAGGACAACTGGAATCCATCAATGCTGGCTGACTATTGCAGCAAGATGCACCAGACACTGAATACAATAAAAAATCAGCAGCAAAACACTTTTAGCCCTGTTGAACTCATGCAATGTGTTAGAAACATGGGATTAAATACATTACAGTCATTAAAAGGTAATGTCATATTTCTCAAGATTCCTATGTAATACAGTCATTCTGAAATTATATTTGTGTTCAGTTTAAAAAGGTTGTTCAGGAAACAAAACTTTTGGAAAAAGTGTTGTGCATTGTTAGCAATTAAAAATTTACTAATAATCAATTAAAATGTGATTTAGTGGAAACACCTGTCCTTCCCTTAAATCTTAATTTAGAGATATGGGACATGGTACATCGACCATGGTATCTTACTGCGCCGGCTGGAGGGGTTAGGAATAGGGGGCACCATGCTTCAGTGGTTTTCCTCCTTCCTCTCTGACCGTTCACAGTTTGTGTTGGCAGGGGGACAGAGGTCGACCTCAAGGCACCTTATTTGTGGGGTGCCGCAAGGGTCAGTCCTCTCACCCCTTCTGTTCAACATTTATGTAAAACCGCTAGGCGAGATCATCCGTGGTTTTGGGGTGAGTGTTCATCAGTATGCTGATGACACACAGCTATACATCTCCACCCCAGACCACCCCGATGATGCCCTTGCTGTGATGTCCCGTTGCCTGGAGGCCGTGCGGATCTGGATGGGGAGAAACAAGCTCAGACTCAACCCCTCCAAAATCCGAGTGGCTGTGGCTTCCGGCGTCCTGGTATAGTCAGCTGGTACCATCACTGACAATAGGGGATGAGATCTTGCTCCCCACAGAGAGGGCCCGCAACTTGGGTGTCCTCCTGGATTCACGGCTATCTTTAGAAGATCATTTGATGGCCGTGGCCAGGGGTGCCTTTTATCAGGTTTGCCTGATCCGCCAGTTGCGTCCCTTTCTGGATCGGGACGCCTTGCGCACGGTCACTCATGCCCTAGTTACCTCCCGTATGGACTACTGTAATGCTCTCTACATGGGGCTCCCCTTGAAAAGCACCCGGAGGCTCCAACTGGTCCAGAATGTAGCCGCGCAGGTGATTATGGGCGCAGCTCGTTACGCCCATGTAACACCTCTCCTACGCGAGCTGCACTGGCTCCCGGTGGTCTTCCGGGTGCGATTCAAGGTGTTAGTTATCACCTTTAAAGCGCTCCATGGCTTAGGACCTGGGTACCTACGAGACCGTCTTTTGCCACCAATAGCCTCCCACCGACCAGTTCGTTCTCACAGGGAGGGACTACTCAGGGTGCCATCAGTCAAATTATGCCGACTGGCGACTCCCAGGGGGAGGGCCTTCTCTGTGAGGGCTCCAACCCTTTGGAATGAACTGCCCCCGGAGATACGGAATATCCCTGATCTCCGTGCTTTCCGCCGTGCCCTCAAGACCCTGATGTTTGAACAGGCAGGGCTAAACATATGAACATGTGAATGATTTTTTTTTAAAATGTTATCTAATTCTGGGTTTTATTTAATTGACCAAACTAAGTAATAATTTTAATTAGCAATTTTATGATGTTTGTGTGTCTATATTTTTCTTGACTGTACACCGCCTTGAGTCCTATGGGAGAAAGGCGGTATAGAAATATAAATAAATAAATAAATAAATAAATAAATAAATAAATAAATACATACATACATACATACATACATACATTTCATTTATACCTCTAGTTTGTGTAAACTAGAGGTATAATGCTTTCTATTTTTATCAGCTTCTCAAGTCTTCCTGAGCAGATTGCTACAACTGTCTGCTCAGGAAGACTTGCGGAGCTGATAAAAATAGAAAGCATCCATCTTGCTGACCCACTGAAGGACACCGATCCTCAAGAGGTGAGAAGTGACACTCATATTCAAGAGCATATAGAGTTACATGTAAACACCTCCCATCTCACAGGACACACATTGCTCAGTGACATTCAAGGCACCAAAAAACCATAAATCAGTTGGAAAATGACTTTGGATAGTACTATTTCTAAACTTGCCTGCAAGAGAATGTAACAATATTAATAACAAAATAACAGAGTTGAAAGTGACCTTAGAGGTCTTCTAGTCCAACCGCCTGCTCAAGCAGGAAACCCTATACTTTTACACAAATCATTGTTCAATCTCTTCTTAAAAACCTCCAGTGTTGAGCACCCACAACTTCTGGAGGCAAATCATTCCACTGATTAATTGTATGGTCACAAATTTTTTTGGTAATTTTAGGTTGGTTCTCTCCTTGATTAGTTTCCATCCATTGCTTCTTATCCTGCCTTCGGGTGCTTTGGAGAATAGCTTGACTCCCTCTTCTTTGTGACAGCCTCTTAGATATTGGAATACTGCTATAATGTCACCCTTAGTCCTTCTTTTCATTAAACTATTATGTTTCCCCGAAAATAAGACCCTGTCTTATATTTTTTTGCCACCCAAAAAAGGCACCATTATTTTTTGGTGGGGGGAGGGGATGTTGTCCACTGACTCACCTCACTTGCGCACATCGCCCCCGGCCTCCTTTTCGCTGTCCAGAGGCCTTAAGGAACTTCTTCTGTGGCCGGCAAGGCTTTCCTGAAGGCCTTTGAAGCCGGTAACAGAGCTCTGGAGCTCTGTTATTGGCTGCAGAGGCCTTCAAGAAAGCCTTGCAGGCTGCAGAAGAAATGGGCCAGCAAGGCAGGTGTCAGGGTGTGTGAGGCCTGGCTGCAACTGTCCGAAGGTAAGTAATAAGGCAGCTCCACACACACCCCATCCCTCTCCAGCTTAATTTTTACCCGTGTACCCTTGACTGGGTGGGGTCTTAATTAGGGCTTATGTTGGGGGTAGGTCTTATATTGGACGCACGTGTACAAACAAAGCGAGGACTTACTTTCAAGGTAGGTCATATTTTCGGGAAAACACGGTAGACATACCCAATTCCTGAAACCGTTCTTCATATGGTTTAGCGTTCAATCCCCTAATTATCTTACTGCTCTTCTCTGCACTCTTTCTTAGAATCTCAACATCTTTTTTATATCAGGACTCTGAAATACTATGATTTTTAATCGTAACATTCTTGTTTATTTTTCATTCTTTCAATTACATGGACTTTTCCCTTTTTGAAAGTGTATGCTTGTGTGTGTGTGTGTGCAAGTGTCTGTGCACTTTACCCACGGAGAATTCTGCATGCTCAATACCTAGCATTGGGTTGTCATGAGGAGACAGAAAAAATCGTCTTCATGATCTGATAGAGCAATGGAAGCACCGTGCTAGAAAGCTATGCTACATATCTCAGCCTGATATTTCTGCCTGATCTGGTTTCCTCCCAACTAACAGTGTATCACAGCACTGTTCATTGGAATTTATAGAATCATAGGGCTGGCAGGGATCTTGGAGGTCTTTTAGTTCAATTCCTTGCTCAAGGCAGGAATCCTTATACCATCCTGGAAAAATGGTTGTCTAATTTGTTCTTGAAAACCTTCAACAATGGAGCACCCACAAGCCCGAGAGGCAAGCTGTTCTACTGATGAATCATTCTCACTATCAGGAAATTCATCCTTATTTCCAGCTTGAATTTCCTTCTGATAAGCTTCCACCATTGCTTCCTGTCCTGCTCTCAGATACTATGGAGAATAAATCCACCCCTTCCCTATGACAACTCTTCAAGTACTGGAAGATTGCTATCATGTCTCCCCTGAGTTTAAACATACCTAGTTCCCTTAGTAGTTCATTGTATAGCAATAACAATAGCATTTAGATTTATATACTGCTTCACAGTGCTTTACACAACCTTCTCTAAGCAGTTTACAATTAGCATATTGCCCCCAACAATCTGGGTCCTCATTTACCAACCTAGGAAGGATGGAAGGCTGAGTCAGT
This sequence comes from Arizona elegans, assembly GCA_022577455.1. Taxonomy (NCBI): domain Eukaryota; kingdom Metazoa; phylum Chordata; class Lepidosauria; order Squamata; family Colubridae; genus Arizona; species Arizona elegans. The sequence goes on along the minus strand of JAKOOJ010000001.1, from coordinate 313,925,424 downwards.
CGATGAGAATCGAACTGCTGGCAGTCTGCAGAATTAGCCTGCAATACTGCACCACCACGGCTTGTATGATGAAGACCCCTTATCATCTTGTTGCTCTTCTCTGCACTCTTTCTAGGACCTCAGATCTTTTTGTATTGGAGTGACCAGACCTGGATGCAGCATTCCAAATGTGGTCTCACTAGTGTAGTATAGAGTGGTATTATTACTTCTTGTGATCTTGATGCTATCCCTCTGTTGATGCAGCCTAGAACTGCGTTTGCTTTTTTGGCAGCTGCAGCACACTACTAACTTAAGTAGTGATCCACAAGTTCTTCTTTGGGATCTATCCTATGCATTTGCTCTGTGGTACATTATCACAAACAGACTGCAAGGATCCTACTGCATGAATGCTACATACATACACACACACACACACACACACACACACACACATATTCATTTTAACAAACACTGTACAATATTAGCATGAGCCACTGCTGTGCTAATAGAACCCTACACAAGACAGGTGATTTCAGGATGCCCTAGTTTAGTGTCCTTCTGCTAATTTAGTTTTCTAAGGATTTGGGAACTTAGGTAGTCATCTCACATTTGTATCTTGATTATCAAAGAAAAGAAGATAAAAGCTCAAATGCCAAGAAACAAATTCAATTGCTCACCACATTTCCAGCTTCAGCAGCTAACCTGGCAGCATACCGAGCAATTAACCGATGTTCTTCATCCAGTCTGCTAGGACTGTCCAGGACACTGCTAAAGGAAAGAGATCTCACATTTACCAATTGGTATTTGCAACTCCAGAATATCACATTCACACTAGGAAGATAAGTGATTGTCCAACATGACACAGAATTTAAGCGGTGTATCTTGGGAATGCATTCTCAAGCTTCACTCAAGAGCCAATCATGCCCAATTTCATTTCTGCATAAAAAAGTAATAATTCTAGAATTATGGCTTCTAACTGCATTTTGTTGAAAAGTGTATGTAGAACTGCAACATATTTTACATATAGTATTTCTGGGGAGTACTGCATTTATATAGGCAAGCTCACAACACTTGACATTTACCAGCATCACTATTTTCAATATAATTTTTTGAAATTTAAGTGTGATTTAAAAAAAAATGGGTAAAAGATGTTTTAGTTGATAATAGTACAAAAAATAACATTGCACTGACTTTGTGTCACAGCATAAAGACTGGGCAATTGGCTCATATGCTCAAAACATGAATGCACATATCAAAACCATATTTCTTCAAAAAGGTAGTAGAATAATATTAGCATAAACTTCATGTGTAGAATTTCTGCTGTGAACCCATTATGTCCCCTAAAAAGGAAATAGGGAGTAGGGGAAATAAAAGAATAATATATGATGACAAAGTCATATGAATGGCTTGCAAAAACAAAGTAAGAAAAAAACATAACATCCAAAGTGAAACACTTGTATTTTAATAGGCAGAAGCATTTTGTACTTTGCTTTTCAAGGACAAATGCAGTAAACAGTGTCAAATACTTTGGTATCCTAAAATCCAGTCAATGGCTTTGGACCGAGTCGTGCCTTTGCGGCCTCTGACCCGGCACCGGTCTCACCTGGCTCCTTGGTATACTGAGGAGCTGAGGGAGATGAAGCGCCGGAAAAGACGCCTAGAGAGCAGTTGGAGGGCTAGTTGTTCTGAATCCGACCGGACACTGGTAAGATCTCATATTAAGAATTACCTAGTGGCGATAAAAGTAGAGAAGAGTAACTACTTTTCTGCTCTTATTGCGTCATCAGATAATCGCCCAGCCGCCCTGTTTAGGGTGACCCGCTCCCTGCTCCACCAGGGGGCGCGGGAGGACCCCTTGGAGGGTAGAGCTGAGGATTTTGTACAATATCTGTATGACAAAATCGCTCAGATTCGGGAACAGCTGGACTCTGACTGGGTAGATCCAGGGGAGATGACAGGGGCAGGTCCTGAGAATATTATATGGGAAGAGTTTGATCCTGTGACTCCCGAAAGCGTGGACAGGATACTGAGCAGACTGAGTACGGCCACATGTTTATTGGACCCGTGTCCCTCCTGGTTGGTACTGGCCTCCCGGGAGATGACGCGAGGCTGGCTCCAGGGGATTATAAATGCTTCTCTGAGAGAAGGTGTCTTTCCCGCCGCCTTGAAAGAGGCGGTGGTGAGGCCCCTCCTCAAGAAGCCCTCCCTGGACCCGGCTGTGTTAGCAAATTATCGTCCTGTCTCCAACCTTCGCTTTGTTGCGAAGATTGTTGAGAGTGTGGTTGCATGACAGCTGCCTCAGTACCTGGATGAATCGACTTATCTAGATCCGTTCCAGTCGGGCTTCAGGCCCGGGTACAGCACAGAGACGGCATTGGTTGCATTGGTTGATGATCTCTGGAGGGCTCGGGACAGGGGTTGCTTCTCTGTCCTGGTCCTATTAGACCTCTCAGAGGCTTTTGATACCATCGACCATGGTATCATGCTGCACCGGTTGGAAGGGTTGGGGGTGGGGGGCACTGTTTTACAGTGGTTCTCCTCCTTTCTCTCCAACCGGTCGCAGTCTGTGTTGACAGGGGGGCAGAGGTCGACCCCGAGGCCCCTTGTATGTAGGGTGCCGCAAGGATCGGTCCTCTCGCCCCTTCTGTTCAACATTTATGCGAAGCCGCTGGGTGAGATCATCCATGGTTTTGGGGTGAAGTACAATCAGTATGCTGATGACACCCAGCTGTACATCTCCACCCCAGACCACCCCAATGATGCCCTCGAGGTGATGTCCTGGTGCCTGGAGGCCGTACGGATCTGGATGGGGAGGAACAGACTCAGGCTCAACCCATCCAAGACCGAGTGCCTGTGGTTTCCGACGTCCCGATATAGTCAGTTGGCGCCATCTCTGACTATTGGGGGTGAGTCGTTGGCCCCCACAGATGGGGTTCGCAACTTGGGCGTCCTCCTGGACTCGCATCTGTCTTTAGAAGAGCATATGATAGCCGTGGCCAGGAGGACTTTTTATCAGGTTTGCCTGATTCGCCAGTTGCGACCTTTTCTGGATCGGGACTCGTTACGCACGATCACTCACGCCCTTGTCACCTCACGCCTGGATTATTGCAATGCTCTCTACATGGGGCTCCCCTTGAGGAGCACCCGGAGGCTCCAGTTGGTCCAGAATGCGGCCGCGCAGGTGGTGACGGGAGCGATGTGGCGCTCCCATGTGACCCCCCTCCTGCGCGAGCTGCACTGGCTCCCGGTGGTCTTCCGGGTGCGCTTCAAGGTTTTGGTTACCACCTTTAGAGCGCTCCATGGCTCAGGACCAGGGTACTTACGAGACCGTCTCCTGCCACCAGTAGCCTCTCACTGACCAGTTCGCTCCCATAGAGAGGGGCTTCTCAGGGTGCCGTCGGCCAAACAATGTCGACTGGCAGCCCCCAGGGGGAGAGCCTTCTCTGTGGGGGCACCTACCATCTGGAATGAGCTCCCCCCGGAGATACGGAGGATCCAAGACGTACGCATCTTCCGCCGCGCCCTAAAAACCTTTTTATTCCAACAGGCTGGTCTGGCCTAACTCTCCCTTTTAAATTGGGTTTTAAATTGGGTTTTAAATCTCTTTTAGATAAATTGGATGCTTTAATCTTTGAGCCTAAATTATTTAATCTGTTTTTAATAGTTTTTAACTTCTGTATGTCTTTGTATTTTATTTTTGGCTGTTCACCGCCCTGAGTCCTTCGGGAGTAGGGCGGTATACAAATATGAAAAATAAATAAATAAATAAATAAATAAATAAATAAATAAATAAATAAATAAATAAATAAATGTGAATGGGATTTTTAAGGCTGAAGAACATTAAAAACAACTAGGGCTTCCAGTTAAAGTTTTCATTGTGCAATTCTTCATTGCATCCTTCAAGCCATTAAGACAAGAAAGACAGAATAACTGCAGGTTGCCACTGGATTGGTAGCAAGAGGGCAACTATTTATCACATCAGGTGCCAAAGCAAAAAATTTCCAGCAATATTCTTCCTCAGATAGGTCCCAAAACAAGACAATTTTTTTCTCTGTTGAAGGTTTGCTAATGATTGCTAGGACTGCTGAGAAAACACTAACTTTTAAGAGGAATTAAATCAGAAATCTGATTAAAAGCTGCAATATGAACAGGCTTCTTCCCCCCTTCCTAGCATTTTCTCCCAAGTGCAGAATCTGGGTTTTTTTTTGGGCGGGTGGGTGGGGGAGGGGAATAAACCAAATATTGATCCATTGGTTGTGACAGGAATTGACTAATCAGCTTGGTTGGACTAGCCCCATGAGGGCAAACTTATGACACGCATGCCAGAGGTGGCATACAGAGCCCTCTCTGTGGGCACACGTGCCGTCGCCAGCTGCTCTTCCGGATTCCGTCACGTGGATGCGTGTGTGCCTGCCAGCTGATCTGGCACACATGCGCACCGGCCAGCTGCTGTCTTCCGGGTTCCGGCGCATGCGTTCCAGTTTCGGCACTCAGTGCCGAAAAGGTTAATCATCACTGGACTAGCCTAACATTGTGGGTTGAGAGAGACTGACTACCCAAAGTCACCCAGGTGGCTTTCTTGCCTAACGTGGGATAGAATTCACAGTCTCCTGGTTTCTAGCCTGGTGCCTTATTTGCTAGACCTAATTGGTTCTTGTAATATGAACAGGCTGTGCCATGACAAACTTGATCACATAACAAGTGATATATTGACAGATAGAGTTGTTTATACCAGAACAATGCCATGTATCAAAAAAGTTTTGTCATTAAAATGGAAACTTTTTAATGTCTCAATGAGCTAAAAGTAAATCCAGATTCTTTTAAGCTGAAGTCACAAGTTATTTATTTGATTTATGTTGTTTTATACTGGGGTTTTTTTTCTTTTGAAGGAAACCTGTTTATGTTGCTTCCACATTTTATGGCAGATACATGCAATGCCTGGGACTTGTGGGCACATTTGAAATGTTGGGCGTAACTTTCCTAAAATGGAAGCTATCAGGAACGTACAAGTTACAAGGCATTCATATTCACCAAAAGTCAAATATTGGAATTGCCCTCCACAATCTGTTCTATTACCCTCCTGTATTCTCTATTTTTAAGAATGATTATGGAGGCCAGACACATACAGTATTTATAAATATGTTAGAAATTGGCCAACAGATTTCCAAATTGGCAACTGCCCATTCTTTAAATATTTTTTCTAATATAATACAAACAACATAACCCATTTTGGAAGGAAGATTGAACACCACTTGGCAAAACATGGCTTTATAGGACAATGTAAATAGTGCCCCTTCTAGAAATGATCCCACTCAGAGGATCAAAAGGTGCTGAGAGATATTGCATTGCCTATTTTGGCAAGGACTTACTGGCTTTGTTTGTGGAAAGGAATTCTTTTCCTTACACTATTCTTTTTAAAATGCTGTTTGGCAGCATTAGGTAACCCAACTCCATTTTTCATATCAAAGCATCAGGCATCTAGCACGAATGGGCAAAATCAGTATGGCACAATACACCATTTTAGGTTATCTCTGGCATATTCATCCCAGAGCTGTCTTTAAAGAAATCAAAATTAATTTCTGAAATTCAGGAATTTGGAAAAGACCTGAGATTACTTCTAGAATAGACAAACTGCTAGAGATATCCATTAGAACATATTTTCATCAATGACTCAGCTCAAACCATAGAAATCTTGATTCTTCCTATATCAATTCAGTAGTTCATCATTTGAGGTGTAGAGGAAAACATTATTCATGCTTCCCCAAATTTAGGGGTCTTTAAGAAATTAAAACATTTCATAATTGTTATATTTCATGCCCAACACCATTTGTTTGTTTGAACCGTAGCAAGAAGCCCAGTTAACACTCATTTTGATATTTGTTCCAAATTTCCACCAGATTGTTGTAAAACAGAATCTCCTTTAAAGCAAGCGCATCCATAAACCTCTCATTTTTAGATTGCCTCTTTTTTTCTTCATAACATTTAGTCAAAGACCTCCTTTTTTTAAAAAAAAAAAAGTTTTTTTAAAAAAAATCAGTAATCCATTTTCAAGCAAACATAGATAAAATAAAAGTGAATAACCACAGACCTTCCTAACACCTGTTTTAGATAGTGGATGGGCTGGGCCAACCCAGCTGCCTATACAGGGCATCCAACCAAGTTCTAAAAGGGAAAAGAATAATCACCCTGCATACCCCATACCCCTTCCACACACAATCTGCTTGCCTAGCACTAACCGTGTGCTGCTTTGTAGCTGGCTCACATAGGCTGCTATCAGCACATGCTCATCACTGAGCCCATCGGAGGGGGTGAGGCTTTGCTGCAACCTAGGGATATTGAAAGCAAAGGAAGCAAAACTCAACAGAAATGAAGATGAGGCAATGAAATAATGTAAATTATTTGAGGAATATAACATGATTAAAAAATAATAGTTAACAGATGTGAACGTTAGAAGGCGGCAGCGAGACGGACTTAAATAGGCGGGAGTTCCTGTTAGAAGTAAGGGATCAACAAGACATGAGGAATGAGGTAGGCTTGTCATTATATTCCTTTTCTCTCCACTTGGAAACTGCACTATTAATCTGGAGCCTGAAATTCTGACAGGCAGCTAGCTAGGGTTCTAATTCATGGAAGAGCAAGAATGCTTATTACTTGGCAAAACCCAACTGTAACCACTCTCCTGTGCTTTGTTTGTATGCATTAGCAGATGCATTGTTCTAACAGACATACAATTAAAGGATATACTCAGTCAAAACAGTCTTCTTTTGAGTATCCTACATATTCAAATCCATATTTTGGTGTATTCGGAGGACTGTCATTAGGCTGGGGCATCAGATTGGCTTCCATGCTCTGCCCCAAATTCTTGTCCTTTCAACAATCCGTTCTAGACAAACTCCTGAAAAAAAGTTCCCATTTCAACAGTAAGATAGAAAATACACTCTATTCACTACCTCTCTTTGACCTCCAAAATAGGACATAACATAACCGGAATGTGGAAGATGCAGGATGTCCATTAATGTAAGTAGGGCCTAGTTAGACAAAGGATGCCTTTGACAGAAAAGGCCTGCTTCCCATATATTTCCTTTCTTACAATATAAAAGAGGGCTTAACATAAGGAGAAAAAAGAGGAACAGAGATAGCTCATTTGTGGTCTCAGAAAGAGCAGAGAAAAACAGTTCAGTTCAGTTGAGTTGAGTCCCTGGTTAGACATGGGCTAAACACTTTTTGGGATATCCCAAAACCAAAGCACAAAAGCAAACACACACACACACAAACAAACACAGAGGGAAAAGAAACAAGAAATGCAAAGCGGGGAAAATTATTGTGGACATTTTAAATTTCATTAGTTTGTAAATGTAAGATGATTAATGCATATTATGGATATTCTACTTTGCTATGCCATCCTTTTAGGATTGATGTATATCAGGGGTGTCAAACTCGCAACGACATGTTGTTGTACATGACGTATCACAACTTTTTTCCCCTTCACTAAACCGAGGGTGGCATGGCCAGCACGTGATGCATCCGGCCTACAGGCCGCAAGTTTGACACCCCTGATGTATATGAATGTAGCGTCATTTTGGATATTCAAGCTAAAAGTCTTAGAAAGTGCATAAAGTTATTTCTTTTTTAGGGACATTTTGAACTTTTAAAAAAATCTAATACATTACCAAAAAAAAAAAAACCAACAACAACAACTAGGAGACTGCTTTACTTTCTCTAAGACTTATGAATTATATTTATATAGGTATTTGTTTTTGAGATGACTTCATCTTACTGTGCCTAGGAGCCGGCTTGCTCAGAGCTGAGTAAATTGTCCTGAAGGAGTCAGAACTCATTTTATGCACCAAGATTAGGCAGTTTCTACAGAAATAATATTTAGTGGTTAATTGAGAACACTTAATAATGTTACTAAACAATTCAAGTTGCCCTATTTCATTAATCTGAAAAGGGCTGATTGGGTTCATGACATTTTGCTGGATTACTTTATTATGCTCCATACTGTTGTTCAATAAATCTTTTTCTTAATTGATTTCTTCTTGTCCAGATTGTGAAAAAGTATTCATTGACACAAATTCATTCTTTGGTAAGAAAAGTGCTGCTAGCAACAGCAGAAGGGACCTAACTGGAACTGGAACTGGAAATTTAGAGCAACTTCCATATTCAGGAAAGCTTATGAAACACTGGATTTTTTTCTTAAACAGGTAGACAGGTATCTGCAGTAGCTGCTTCCTTGGCTATTATCTATTGATTTCCTAGTTTTACAGCTGTTCTCCTTCTCCTAATAATCTGTGATGTAATGTAATTGGCTGAAGAAAATATTAATTGCTGTGCATTCACCATCACAAGGCAGCATAGCTGTGCAACTCATAGCCCCAGCTAAAAATCAGATCTTTTTCCAATTTGGAGCAACTGACCTTTTGGAATAACATTTATGGCCTAAGAATATTTACAATGCTCCCCTTTGACCCCACATCTTGCTTTAATGTCATTACACTTTCCAGCTGGCTTGCTTGTGCAGTTTTATGAGCTCGCCATAAAGTTGAGCTTAGTGGCAATGAAAGCCACTCTGTGCAATAAACTAAGAGGCCCACCACAAGATCCAGATAGCATCGTATCGGAAGGCAAGGAATTAGCTTCCCTCTTGGATAATGCAAAAAAGGCAGACACTCTGAATGCAGACGCCTGGCAATATTTTCAAAGTAATATGGCTCTTAGTCTCTTTGGAGATGAAGAGAAGATTCTCCTTTTTCAGGGAAAGTAGTTACGCTTCACTTAAGGTGAGAAGCTCAGGCAAGGGTCCTTCTGCATAGAAACCCAACTTTCTTCAAGGAGTTTTCCATTGGGTAAAATCTGAGATCTTTTTACTGGCAAAGGGCGATTTAAACTTACTATTTGCTAACATAATTTTGGTACTGCTGTTTCTAATTCTTAAAACATTTTATGCTATTGCTATCTGCTCTAACAGATGCTAGGCTGGAGGGGAGAACATAAATGTTTATAAAACTATTGGAAGTGTGTATGTTAGCATGATTTACACTGATAAACTTCTGCACATATGAGCCATTTCACGTCAATGCCTCAAACTGGAACATTATTTGCCTCACCTTTTAAACAGAAATCCCACATCTTTGAATTAAAGTCCATAATAATGCAAATAGGCCAGTCATCTTGAGGGTAAAAGAAATCTGTAGCCCTGATCTACAGAAGTTGTCGTTTATATCAGTGTTTCATTTTCTGCATTGCTCCTGAAAGTGTTTTTAAATGTGAGATGCACTACAGACATTGCTAAAGTAATAAAAATAATGTTAGATACTTAATCATATTCACATTCTAATTTTCTTTCAAGGAGTTCAAAAATGTTCTTAGGTTCAGTTATTTTCATACCAATCCCATGAGGTAGATTAAGCTGACAATGTATATCATTTGGACAAAAAACACAAAAGAAAGTCTTGTGGCTGCTTTTTAAAGATTGACAATTTATTCTGACAGAACATTTCACAGATGACAATAGGTTTTAGCAGACACAAATGATATTTTCAGAAGTTAGATTAATCTTGCAGATGATTTGCAAAACAAGAACGAATTTAAATATTCCAACTTTCTATTCAGAAACATTTAATCTTCCGCTGAAAAATGGGTGATAAATATAAAGCTAAGATTACAGTGAGGGAGAATGAGAATATAGGCAAAAAACAAACAGAGTAGATACACAGTGTACCTTTCTTGTTCACTGAAAATTAAATTCTGGTTCACTGAACAACTGGATAGATAAAAGCATTTAATATTCAATTAAACTGGTTCAGACAGGCCTCTCTAAGAAAGGTATTCCTTAACTATTTCTAACATGGACAAAGCTCCATTGTCTTTGTTCACATCAGTGTTCAAAGCAATAAAAAGAGTCTTGATAGTAGAATTTAAAAGACTAGCAATTTCATATGGAAGCATACTGTTTTTAGATACTCTTATCTAAATGGTTAACAACTGAGTGATTCTGTGATGACTCTCTAATCTAGGTCTCTCATATCTAATTCCAATTTGCTTGATGAAAAGACATATTACAATGCCATATGGAGTTTAAATAGTTTCAGCATTAAGTATAAGTAGGAAAGTTTGAAAAAAAAATATCCACAGGAAGTTTTCAGCTGAAGAAAATGTTAAAAGAGACATTTATACAAAATGAAAGATGGGTGTAATCCCAAAGGAGATGTACTAATAAGAGGCTGATATCTACAGAAAGTAAATTACAAAGATTAAAGCAGAAAAGGAAGTTGGACTTGTAAAGGAAATTAGAAGTAACAAAAAGACTGTTTTGACTATGTCAATAATAATTTTAAAAAACTAAGAGGTGAGTTTGTTGTTAGAAGATATTGAGAGGAACATGTGATGGGAAAAGAACTGAACTATTCAAAGTAGAACTGTGTCCAAGTGGACTTAAGCAGAACTATTGACAAAAGAAGGAAAATAAGGACAAGTATAAGTTGTCCTTTTATGAAGGACACTGACAACTAGAATTCTCCAGAGGAGCAACTAAGTTGTAAAAAGGCTGGAAGGAAAAACCTATGAGGTACAGTTAGTATTGTTAGATATGTTTAGCCTGGAAAAGATTTTGGGGAGTCATGACAGTTATCTTCACATATATGAATGGAGAAGGTAAGACAAAAAAAATCACCCAGTTGTTCCAGAAAAAAAGGAAAGAAATAATAGACTCAAATTAGAAGGAAATAGATTTTGGTTGAACATCAGGAAAAAAATTCCTAGCAATAAGATCCAATCAGGAACAGTCTGCCTGTAGATGGTGGACTTTATTTTGTTGGAGATATACAAGTAGAGGCTACATAACTATCTTCTAGCGATGCTATGAAAATGGATCCCTGCATGGTGATCTCCAGGTATCTGTTCAACAACGATTCCATAAATTCCATAATGTAAATTCCTTCTGGCAAAGGGGTTTGAATTTACTGCTCTTGGACTGGTCACAGATGGCATCTTCCATCAGTGAAATTTCTTTTCAAGAGGGCAAAGCCAACATTTTCCACACCACTTTAGCTAGCACTCTTTGTGAAAAATTAATTTTTAAAAATGCCACCTACAACTTGCACAACTGTCAGCTCCTTCATCTACATAACCAGCTTTCAGTTTTTTAAATGAATAGTCAGTTAAGAAATAAGAATGGCTATTGCAAGTATCTGAGATAAATAACCAAGTTCAGTTTGGAGAGTTTAATCTACTATTTCCATTCATTTCTCAGGCTTCTAGGGTCTATAAAAATCTTGAACCATTTTGAACTACAAAGCTCTTCCCTAAGTATATAATACCATGTTTCCCCAAAAATACAACCTACCCCAAAAATAAATCCTAACCTGATTTTTTGGGGGGTGGGCCTAATATACGCCCTACCCCAAAAATAAGCCTAGTGAAGGGAATGGGAGTGGCCAGCAGAGGAGACAGCCCTTCCCTTCCCCGGTCACCTCATGGCTGCTGGGCCCCTTAACTGCAGCCCGCAGATCAGCTGATCCAGCGAAGGTTGGGAATTCTGGCTCTCCGGGTGCCTGGAGATGTTTCCAGCGCACTCTTGCTAGCCCCAGTCCTGTCCATGGCACCAGGCAACCTTACTCTCCTCTGTTGTTTCTCTTTCTCTCTCTCTCATTCTCTCTCACACACACATAGACATTTGATCGCTTGAAAGAGACAGGCTGGGCTTTGCTTCTATCATAAGCACGCGCTTCCCACAATCTTCCACAATTGCCTGTCCTTTTCTCAAGCAGCAGCAGCCTGGTAGAGGCAGGAGTGGGAGCCATTTCTGACAGGCCACATGGCTTTCTGCCTCATTGTAGCAACAGCCTAAGCAACACCTGAGCTCCAGGCCTGGTGGAGCGGAAACCGTGGTCGCCACCTGCTCCATAGCCACAAGGTGAACTGCTGAACAGAGGGGCTCTTGGTTGCAACGTTGCCTGGCACTGTGGGCAGGGCTGGGGCTAGCAATAGTGCACTGGAAACATCTCCAGGCACTGGGAGAGATAGAACTCCGGGGCCTTGCTGGATCAGCTGATCCACGGGCTGCGGTTAAGGGGCCCAGCAGCCATGAGGTGACTGTGTTCGCCACCTCCTGCACCTCCAAAAAATAAGACCTCCCCGAAAATAAGCCCAAGTGCTTATTTTCAAGCCTAAAAGAAAATTAGACCCAGTCTTATTTTCGGGGAATCACGGTAGCAATTCAAGTTATAGCTACATGGAAGGGCATGCTTGTGGCAACACTTTAGTTAAACTAACATTTAACTGAATTAAACAAGGAACATTTCTGACTACTCTAAATGACTAGAACAAGCCAACCAGGAAGTTCATGGAACTAGAAATATGATCGTTGTTTAACTAATTGCAAACATGCTTATAGGGCTGCCAAAGTACAGTATAATCATTTGAAATACATTTCTATTTGACTTCAAGAGGAAATCTCCTTAAAATGAATGGGCCGGGAAAAAGAAAATTATAAGAAAAATAGGGACAAATATTGTACATTCCAAACACTTTGGAAAAGCACAACAAAACCTGAACTGGAATGCCAATTATAAGTTAAAAATATACCTATTAAATAAAGCTTTAAATATATATTTAAAACATTTCACTTTCACTATTGTATGAATGTATGTATTTATTCTGGAATCTTAAAACACAATTGTGTTAGCATAATGCTGTAATGCATAATCTGATCATTTTTAATAATAAGGAAACAGGATAATAATATGGTTTCTGTTAGCAATTCAAATATACCGTACTTAAAAAAACAATTAATTTTTTGAAATGAAGAGTTAACACGTGGGTTTGATAGTCCTGAAATGGAATCAGGCACCTAAAGTATAAAACTCATTTTAGATTTCCTGTAGAAGCCCAATAAACAACTGTTGGAACAAGAAGCAGGAATAAAACTTTTGTTACAATCCAGTACAGAATTTACGGTACACCGGGGGTGGGGAGGTGGGGGTGGAGGGGAGAGATGGAATGAAATTTTTAGTTCATTGGATATATTCCTCTGATGCACATTGGCATTAAAGATCCTAAAAAGTTTTCTGCAGAACAAATGTGCTAATTTTTTTTTTTTTTGCATATTTGAATCAAATGGTGCATTATGTATTTTAAATCTCTGTAACTCCATTGTCTTTCTCAGTGTGAAGTACAGATCTGTGTCTATACAACACACTGTAGAATGAATTCTTGGGGCAGTATTTCATATGAAAGGTGGACATATTGTGCATTGTCCTGTTTCTTTCTTTCTTTCTTTTTTTCCACAAATCATAAGATCACTATCAAATGGTCCCTACTTCCTCATGCAGTAACAAATCCAGAGGCAGAAATATAAAGTTTTGATTCCTTCCGGGGAGAGCTTGCTCAAGACTGTAATTTCTGCTTTATTTATACTGATTCAAGCAGGTCATATTGCAAGCAAATTCCTGTGTTAGTCAGCAAAATCACTGAAACTACATTTGATTCCTACAAAAACTGAAGGTCCTCCAAATCTCTTATTCTAGCTAGAATTATCAGTAGAATCTTTTTTTGCCTCTGAATTAAAAAAAAAATAAAGATTGCTTTTCTTTTCTTCTTTACTAGTAGTAGAAGGGTTGGAAAGAGATTCTCAATCATTAAGAAACATTTGTCATTCTAAATGACAAACGTTTTCATAAATCAACTAAACTCACAATATCTTCAAATCACACAGGATTTAGCTGCATTCTTGATTCACAACCAAGTCCAGGAATATTAGGCTAAGAGAAGAGAGAAAATACGACAAATTCAAGAGGATTCGTATTAGAAATCATGGGATGCTTTGATTGATTCAACTATTGGAAGCACTGCTAAAGCTTCAGGTTATCAATTTTATTTCAGCTTTAACACAGTAGAGAGATTTGAAAGCTATTAGATGGAAAAGTAAGATAAAAATACATATTTGTAGGCAGGAATATTTGCAGCTGAGTTTTCTATTTATGCAGGATTTCTTTAAATCTCAAATTTTTATTTTTACAGTTACAAGTCTCTAACAAATTAACTCAACAGGCTCTCAAGCCTTAACATTTTCGTGCATTGACTTTGTATATTAAAATGTATTATACAGTAATATAATTGGTTTGTATTTTGCTTAGTATGAGCACATTGCATTATGGTATAGCACTATGTACAAGATAGTTCCCTATGGCTTATTTTTTAAAAAATGAAAAAACCCTCTGGTTTAGAATTGTGTGTAAAAAAAGCTAGTTTTGTTTGGCATGGAAATGTACATTCTGAATCCATACTAACCATATGATTCCTCAATGCAAGCTTCCTAGCTAGATTTCTGAAACAAAGCTCATCACAAGCTTTCAGCCTAAGTTAAGCAAGCCCAACTCTCTGGTAGTGCTAGATATGCCAACATCATAGCTGCCTTTTGGTAAAGTAAGAGTTTTTTCAAGTCAAATTTAACCCTGGCAAATAGTCTTCTTGGCAACAGTTCAGAAATACTTTGCCATTGTATTTATTCTTGATTATTTTTTCAACTTCCTAGTCTAGTAGAAAACCTAGGATTTCTTGATATTCTTCTGTTTAAATCCCAATCTGGTCGGTCTCTTAGCAGCTCTCTTAGTTTCGGTTTTTAATAATATTTTAATCTGTGTAATTTTAATGTTTTAATATTTTAATTAGGTTTTACTGTTTTATAAGCCGCCCAGAGTCACCTCGTAGGGGAGAAATTATCCGGGCCAAATTATCTAATGTGGTTTTATACTGTCTTTTAAATTTTGTAATCTATGTGTTTTATTTTTTGGCTGTTCACCGCCCTGAGTCCTTCGGGAGTAGGGCGGTATATAAATTTAATAAAATAGAAATAGAAATAGAAATAGATGAGCAGCATAAAAAATTAAAATAAGATAAACAAATCTGGTCCAATCTTACGTAACCTTTTCAAGACCAGTCCAGGCTGACTAATTGCTACAGTCTTCTGTGATGTGTTTTGGTGCTTCGATCAAATCATGTATCTTCAGTAAATGCAGTTTTTTCCACAATGGACTGTCTACGTATAAGAGCACCTAAACGCTGGGTATCATAATCAATGAGATATCGTTCTGAAATGTTCAATACTGTGTGTGCCAAACAAACCCAAATGCAGCCTCCAGAAGCCCACCTGAGAACATTGTGGCATATTACTTCTAGGTACAATTCAAGAAGCTGGTGATCTCCTTTAAAAGCCTACATGGACTGAGTCCTGGCTACCTTTGTTTTAGTTTATGCCAAAAAAGATCTGCTTACCGATGGTATGCCTGTGGAATTGCTGATAGTTTCACTCTTTAGGAAATGTGAGGAGAGGGAACTTAGAGACGAGTATTCTTTGTGGAAGGGCTCCTCCTACTGAATGCCCTTCCAGCAGATGGAAGAACCATGTTCTCACTCTCTCATATTCAGGAAGCTTTAAAAACCATGGCTTTTGGAGACTAAACTGAGGTTGGTCAAAGATACTAGAGTATGATGACTTTTTGATTTTGATTATATACGCCACTATTGTTTTATGATTAGAGAATTATATTTGCTGGACATTTTGATAATTTTTATCACTTTGTTGTTTGTGTGTTCTTGCCTGTAAGCCACAGAGTCAAATGACTGAAGTGACCTGGAAATTCACCAAAATCCTGTTCTGACATTTCTTGAGAACAGATGAAGCTACACAGCATTTCTCTCGGCCCACTTTCTTTCCTCCTGGAATTTTGCCCACTTATTTATTTTATCCTAAAAATCAAATCAATCAATAAAATCTAACTACTTTAAACCAGCTGGACTGCATTAGAAACAGGGCATACTGTATATCAGAATAAAAGGAACTAGAATTACTAAGCTAAGAAATTATAAATTTGTAAATAGTGATGGTGCTAATACTATTAATCTCCCAAGGCCTTCTGAAAGGAGATTCCTTGGGAGATTAATGTGTTTTTCATGTGCATCTAGAAAGCCATGAGAATAAGGGCCATCCATGCTTCAAGGAGCAAGCTCTTTCAGAAGTGGGAAGCTGCTTCAGGAAACACCCACCATCAACCACATTATCCTGGTTGGTGTAGCTTCTTAGCAGGTACTCCTTAAGAAGGACAGAATTGAAAATGACCGTGTTTATCCCTTCAACTCCTAGGAAGTGGCAGAAATTAATGCAGCTCATGCTATCTAATTCTAACATACAGGAATTGCTATAATCCTTTAGGTCTAATTACAGTAGCCACTCTATCTGGGCAAGTTAAGAAACAATTGATATTTACCCTATACAGTATAAACTTTTAAGATTAAATTTATATAAGAGAAAATAAAAAAGAAATACATTATTTACACAAACAGGGGAAAAAGAAACTTCAGCGTAATTATTAAATATAAACAAAAAGCTGCCCATAATTGCCCTGTGGTAAGATGGGCGGCCAATAAATTTTAACAGTAAATAATAAATGGAATTTAAAAAGAAAGTACAACTGAACTTTGCTCACAAGGAGGAGGAAAGGTCTCTAATATACAATAGATGTATTACACAAGAGAGTGTGAGAGACAGAAATTGCCAAAAATTCTCCTCTTCAGTTGGAAGCCCTTTCAGTCAGCAACAGGTGAACATTCATTTATGGTGGTTTTCTTAAATCCAATAGATAAAAATTTGATTTTCCAATTATGAGATGGTAAGCAAGTAACATCTTTTCAGCATAGATGAGAAAAAGTCCCCCCTCCCTCTCCACACACTCTCTTGCTGAAGAAGTGTCCGTGGTCTGTTGTGTCTTCGGTTCTTTTTGTAAACTGAACACGTTTTAGGTTCAGTTTGAGAACTCTAAAGGCAATGTGGTAAGATTAATAAAGGCCTTGCAAACAGAGTCAGGGAGAAGAAGAGTAAAGAGAACTTTCTGCTTGCAGGAAGCTCCACTTTTTCTTCTATCAAGGCTTCATTGATTCATGTTAAAAAAAATCTTACTTGTGTAGATTTGGGAGGTGGGGGAACCATAAAAGTCAGGTGTGGTATTCACTTACCTTCCCTAACAGTTCCCAAATGTGCACGTGTGTATCTTCCGTGCATGCGCAAGGCCTTCTCCGTATGCACAGAGCCTCAAAAACGTAAAAAAATAGGATGTCATGACATCTCCGCAGGTGGGCAGGATATCTTGCAGTCGCCCCTACCAGTTTGCCCGAACCGGATAGAACCGACTGAATACCACCACTGATCAAAGTGTCAAAACAAAGCTTTATTCCACAGTCAGCATTTCCACATGCAGTAGTAAACCTAAAGGAAGAGTCTTAGTGTTTCAAAACTGGCTTTAGAATATTCCAAAAATCTTAAATACATTTTTGTTCTCCAAAGCCAAATACCTGAGCTGAGTGCAGCAATTCCCCAAAATGCAGATACCTCAAAGAGAAGACCCACCGCACACACCCATCCCCAAATACTCCTACCTTTTTGTTGGTGTGGGGGCTCCGGAGGACACATGGCTAACCATGGCATCATTCATGTTAACGAGAGGCCGAGAAGGGCTGGAATAGAAAATGTTTGTTGGATGTTAGGCTCCAGAAAGACAGAATAAGGGAAAAATGCTTACTAGTGTTTACTGAAATGTTATCTCCCTTATCCCCTACATGGCTTCTTTACCTATTTTGCTGCAAAAGCAAGAACTGCTGATATAGTAACCCTGTCTGGCTGTTGCCATGCTTTTTCATCAGTTTTATCAGGACCATTTCCAGACAAAGAAAGGAGTGAATGTCACAGGCATTATAGAACTTGCTATAAGTGACGGAAGGTCTTGGTGGAAGGTGAAATCTAAATAATTTAAAATATACAAAACACCTCACCTTTGCACCTTAGACGCAGGCAAACTAGAAAGCCTACCAGAGATGGCTTTATTTCTTATGGGATTTTCCAGGCCGTAGTAGGTTATCGTAAGGAACTTCTGCTCTCAGAAATCAAGATCAAGTATAGAAGGAATTCACCCTGGTGAGGGCTCAGAATAGTTATGCAATTGCAAAAATATTCATGACTAAAAAAACACCCAACAACAACACTACTACCACCACTACCCCAGGTCTCCTTACAAGTAAAATCACAATTTTGCAATCCTTGCTTCTATATTTTTCGACATACCAAGGTCTGCAGAAAAAAAAATGAGCCCTTTAGTCTTTCTAATATTATTCACTAGAGTAATTGACAGATGCACCACTCTCTTTTTCAATAAAGATTTTGGCACGTGTCTGAAGTCAGTTATGTGGGGTTTGGAAGAGTCTTCCAATTATAGAACCAAAGAATGTGTTTTCTTTGCAGTAGGTCAACGATTAATCTCTCTTCCCTCCACATTTCAATCAAGAATGCAAGGAATGCATGAAGAAGTGAAGTTCAAGCATTAGATTGCTCTTTTAAAAAGTAATTATTTCTCAAATCTGATGTCAAATTGCTTGCAGTAAGGCAAAGGGCACCCAAAATTAGAGGTCAGATTTAGAAGCCGCAGTTGCCAGTAAGACAAGCATGGCTTCCAGAAGTCCAAGATGTAAAATACAGTATTATTGCCTCTTCACCAATCTAAAATCATCTGTCAAGCTACAATCAGTTCAACCACTTATATAGTGTACCATCTACCTTCACTAAAATGAATTTTAATTAACAAGAACAATGTCATTGTAAATGTGATAATAATTAGGTATTATTGAGGAAAGATTTTCTGTCTTGTAGATATGTACTTTGTTTTCTGCTAGAATTAAGAATTCCAAAATGAATTTAAAAACAAAACAGAAGTTCGTTGCAAAACCATCAGCTGACCTGAGTTCTCAGCACTTCCACATAAATATTTCTTGCTGATTAGATAGAATTATAGACTTGGAAGGGCCATTTAGGCACTGAGTTTAACCTTCTGCTCGCACAGGTATAGAAATTAAAATATCCTTGATAGATAGTTCAGCCTCTTCTTGAACATATCTTGCAAACAGAAGTCCACTACTTTAATATTTGTTTGCTTTTATTCTTAATATGTTTCCCTTAACATTTCATGAGAATCTGCTTAGTGTAACTTAAAGCCTGAAATAAGGGAAGGCAAAGGCTACCAAGTTGAATAGATCCTGCATACATTAAAACATTTATACAAAAGAATTATTTGAAACAATAAAAGAATTAAAAGTATAGCCTGCATGCTTCTAATTAAAAAAATGTGCATGAGAAAATAATCTATCCCTTAGATCACGTGTCTTCTAGCTGCTTTAGGGGTTCTTCTACTACAGAATTAAGGATTTTTCATATAGAAAGTTGGTTTCCTATAGGCATGAAAGAACAATAATGAGAATAACCAATATTCTTTCTTTCTTTGTTTCCTTTCTTTCTTTGTTTCCTTCAAATGCTAATTTTATTGCTCTTGTTATCTTAGACACCTGATTTATAATATTATCACCAAGCCATTCCAGATCTGTACATCTCCATGGCTTTCATACTTTTGATCTCTGCTAACTCTTGATAAGCAGGGAAATAAATTTAAAAATGAATATCTGGCAAAAAAAAAGGGATTTCATTGCCAACTCATACTTGACAATTAGCTTCTTACTGCCCCACTAAGCTTTTTCTTTCTTAATTAATTCAGTTGATTAATGAATTGATTCCTTTTACTTGCATTCTGTTTTAAAAGTGTGGCCAATCACTGCTTTCTAACTAAAAACTAAAAACAATGGTATTTGCACAATCAGCATCTAGTTATAGTGCTATTCAGCACTATTGAGAAGGGTAAATGAATTTATCCTTTGAAGACAAAAGGTCAGCAACACAAGCAATCTCCTGGAAGTCTCCTGTTAATCCACCTGTGGTGAATCTCCACTTAATAGCAATAAGACCTGCATTCAGAAACTCCAAGCAGATAAGGCAGAATTGCCATCCTACAAGATTTTAATTCATAAATAATGCCAACCTAGTACAAAAGTTGACATTGCTCTAATTTCCCAAGAAAGCAAACAAAGCAGTCTGGAAACATGTACGTTATTATAAAGCAAATCATTCATAAACTTGCTGTTGCTCTTGCATACACAAACATACACATTTCTATCTATAGAACACTATCTCTGTAAGAACAAATACACTCACTCACACACAGAACAGCCTACTTCATAAAGTTGAGACTGCAGTCTCCTAGATCCTAGCAGGTGGACCACTATACTAAACTGGCTCACAATGGGTATAAAGCAGAACCCCAAAATACCATCATCTTCACCCAACCTCATGCATTCTGAGATGTTCAGCCGAGGCCCCATTCAAATTGCCTGTCACCAATATCAATTTAGGTCACTGAGTTGGAAAGTTCTGAATCTATGAAATTCTGCTGGCAGTTAATTAGGCCCATTTTTGTAGGCTTCAGAAAAAACTGAGTGGTGATTTTATAGGCTTCTTCTTGAATTACATTTTGGACACTGTTATTCATGATTGTTGACCTTGCTGTCGCTCTACTGCTTTATGTACTTTTTTTTTTTTGCCACCTCAGGAAGATTCCATCCTAAAAATACATTTGCATGTGTAGACTTGCAGGAAAAGGTTGAAATAGTTTTGTTTAAAAGATAATGCATGAGTCAAAGCTATTCCATTTCTTATTAAGGAAGCTTGAAAAGAAAGGTGTTAATATATGAAGGCTATGAAAATATATGAAAGAAATGTTTAAGATTATGTTGCCTTTTAGCTGTTTTACAGCAAGAGAAATTGAATTTCTCCTTCAGCTCAAGCTATTTTCATCAACAGTGTTGGAATGAAAGTGAAAAGATGATCCAAACACTGAAAGTTAATGGTTTGTTGATTAGGTGTGAGCTGGAATGGACTCTATCATGCAGTCTGCAGAGAGTCCTAAGAGCTTTCCAGAACCAGCAGAAGAAAAGATTTAGGTTGGAATATAGGGCCATTGTTTTTACACAATCATTCTCTGTGTAAAAATGACAACCTTAAAACATAACATGAGATCACTAGGAGTTGAGTTCAACATGAAGAAAATTTTTGAGAGTCAAAGTTTCTGAAAAAGAAGAAATCCACTCCTACTTCCAAATTTCAGTTTTTGTTACTCAGCTTTTGGATAGAGCACTTTCACTTATCTCAGAATTTAATGAAAATAACCCCTCAAACTGAAAGCAAGCACTTTTCATTTTATACAATTTGTATGATTCTTCATGAAACTGAGACTTACAAACGGGCTATCAATGGCCTACTTATCTTAAGCCAAGCCAGAGCAGGCCCTGGCTTCCCTTTATGCCTCTAGAAAGTGGCAAGAAGATAACAAGGCTTTGTGTTTGCAAGTGCTGTGGTCTTGATATTTTTTGTGCCTTCAAGTCAAGTTAAACCCTATTGTCAATTAGTTATGTACTATCAATTAGTCATGACAAGTCCATGCAGTTTTCTTGGCAAGATTGTTAAGAGTAATTTGAAATTGCTTTCTTCCTAAGGCTGAGAGAGAAAATGACTGGCCCAAGGTCACCCAGCTGGCTTTGTGCCTAAGGCACAAACTCAAAGAACTCACAGCCTTCTGGTTTCTACCCTAGTTCCTTTAATCATTCCACCAAACTCACTCTTGATCTCATTATAGGTTATTACATTTGCTTTTGACATTGGTCAAGATACGAATTATTCTGGGCCATGCAAATTTTCCTACCAGCTGCAGAAGGATAGCCCAGGGATTGTCAAAGCAAAAATTGTATTTTACACACATATAGAATAGAAGGGAAATACATTAGAATCCTGAAGTATTACTGAGAATTAGGCATATGGAGGGACATCTAGAAGTGGATAGAGATGTCCACTTCATAACAATTCTTACACAAAGCCTCCTTTGATGATACTTGGAGAAGATATTAAAAACAAAAGAAGTGGGCTTCACGGCATGATAAAAATCCTAACCTTTTAATGTACTTACAGCATATGACAATAGCTTAGTGTCTATCTTCTGGAATTCTTCACATCAAAACTTTTGTTATCACAGTTGGTGAATTGTCCAGAAAAGGGAACTAAGCAATCTAAAAAAGGAGAGATGTATGGCTGAGAAAGTTACCCATTAAACAAGAAAATCTGACATTATTCTAACATGAGCTTATCAGAGTGATCTATGAACAGAGCAGTATTTTATTCACTGAAATAGACAGAAAGCAGCTTTCTGCACTTAGACTAGCTTGATGGTCCTATCTATCATTGGATAGCAGAGCTAAAAGGTTTTAACAGCCACACATGTCAGCAACACAACCAAACACATCAGACTCAATTCCACTGAAGAAGAGAGCATCCAGATTTCAACAAGATGATAATGATATATCTCACCTGAATGCATTGTTAGATTATTAGTAATAAAAATAATCAGGTAAGATTATAGTTACAACTAACAAACAAAGTAACCCAATTAAGTTAGTTTACCCCAAAGACTAAGTGTGGGCTAAAATTTTCATCAACTTTACAAAATGCTCCAAAAGTTTTTTTTTAAAAAAGTAGGAAAGAGTGGGGAAAAAAAACTATCGATGTAGAATAGATATAGAGGAAAAAACCCAGAGATCACTAAATTGTCATTTGTATTTAATCTTTTAAGATATTTTTCTTTAACCCATGTCAAATATTAATATCTATCTTCATTCGTTCCTCTTCCAAGAATTAGTTTTCCCTTTTGCTGACAGGAAATATTAACAATTGACCTTGCATTTTGCTGATTGCTTTCCCACCTGCTCCAAGCCTGCTTAAGAGACTATGAACTGCTACTTCACAAAGACTTCATTCCTGAAGCACTTCAAATCTGGCTCCAAAATTAGAGTAACTTAGATATGCAGGAAGTTACTGCTTTGTGCAGCTGTTCCATAAACTACCCTTGAGTGAATCCCCATCTCTCCAGCCATTGTTGTAATCTATGTATAGCTAGAGGGGAAGGAAGCCCCGGCAACTTTTACTACAGCTTCATCCTTCACATCCATCTCTATAACCATGAGCTACTAAGAATTACTGGAAAAGGTAAGAATTTATCAATAGCATTCAAAGATTATTTGCTTGGCTCTTGAGGAAGAATCTCTAAAAGTGCATGCAAAAAACCTTCCTGCCTTAAAGCGGCACAACAAAAAAACAGAAGCAAGTAAATACAGCAAACCTTCTGTGCTCAATGCAAAAGCCTCTGCTTTCCCTTTGCCGAAGAGGCATCCAAAGACACTCCTCCACGGTTGTCTCCAAGGAAACGGAACTGGCACGTGATGGAGGAACTTATACATGCAAAAGGCTGGCTTTCAGGGGAGAGAGAGCAGGTACCATCATAACCGTTCAGTGGCAAAGTAATTCCCTCTTCATTCTCTAGCAAGCGTCCCTCTGTACAGTCAAGGTGACTGGAGAGGAAGAGAAGCCCTCAACAATAAACACACGCACTCACGCACACACACAGAGCCAGGGGTAGCTTCTATTTTAACTTTTCTTTTCATGGAATAATTCATTTCTGCAGTTCCCCTTTAAATAACCTAAAAGACTTTGTAGATAAACCAAATAAAACAAAACACAGACAGTTCCTTGTTAGTCTTTATTTCCACTGATTCTTAGGAAAGCTGCTGAGGAATATATAAACCATAGTTATTATCCTATTGAATAATTACAGGCTTTCACCGAGCCTTGTAACCACCAGATTACCACAGAATTTAAATCCCTCCCAGGCAATAAAACAATAAAGAGTTCTGACATCAGCCAGAAATTCATCTACATCAATTTAAAATTTAATTTCTCTGACAGCCCAGAATCTTTTTGAAAGCAAATTAGAGGATGTAGAGGATGAAAATTTAAAAAAAAAAATTTTTTTTAAAGTCCCCTTACATTTATGGGAACAAATTCAAATTTGGGCTTCACAAATTATTACCAGGCTAGTCCCAGAGAAGATGCCAGTTAAGCCAGCTAGCTTAACTGGCATCCAGCATACCATTAAGAACCAGAAGTGTGAATGTGAACAAAGTTTTTGGCAGAAAAGAAAACTGGCTGTCACTTACTTATGTGTGCAGCCCAATTCTTGCTTCTATGAAGAAGGCGCCTAAGCCTAAAGTCTTAGTTCTAGCCAAATGTTTGTATTTTCACTTCAATTGTAGTTTCATGGATCTGCAGACCATTATTCTGCCTATGCAACTGCCATAAACCTACTCTGTCTCTAAAAGTCATTGGGGCCAAAGGACAGCACTGTGCCAGGGGTTGCCTTTCCAAAAGTAAAAATGAGGACAAAAACTGCATTTGATTTAATTTATGGGTTGATCAAATAATCCTTAAAAATAATTACTGTCGCATTGAAAAATTAAACATAATTTTTCCAAAGGACTATAAGAGTCACATCCAATTGACTGAAAACAGCATATGGCCCAGGGGCCACCTTTTGCCTCTCATGCAAGATTACAGGGACAACCACAATTCAATGAGAGATCACCTGTTTTTCATGCAGGCTGGATTCATACCACATACCTGATTAGTCTAAAATGGAGTCGGGTAGTTTTGTGATTTGGCATGGCAACTCAATTGATTCAACATATTGTGTTAATTGGGCCATTATATCATACTTGTTGATCGAAAGGTTGGCAGTTCAGCGGTTCAAATCCCTAGTGCCGCGTAACGGGGTGAGCTCCCGTTACTTGTCCCAGCTTCTGCCAACCTAGCAGTTTGAAAGCATGTAAAAAATTCAAGTAGAAAAATAGGGACCACCTTTGGTGGGAAGGTAACAGCGTTCCGTGCGCCTTTGGCGGTTAGTCATTCCAACCACATGACCACAGAAACATCTTCGGACAGCACTGGCTCTTTGGCTTTGAAATGGAGATGAGCACCGCCCCCTAGAGTTGGGAACGACTAGCACATATGTACAAATGGAACCTTTACCTTTACCTATCATACTATATTATTGTTTGTGCATGGTAATTGTGTTTTATTAACCAGGTTTATTAATGCACAACATCTGTATTTTATTAATCTAGGTTTAGAGGTTCAGTGTGTTGTGCAAATCTTAGAATGTTGGTTATTTAATTCCTGGGAGCAAAAAAATAAAATAAAATCTCAGTTAAAAAACAGCCTTGGAGAGCTGCTGCCAGACAAAGTAGGTAGTGCTGGAATGGATTTGGTACCAGAGGGTAAATTTATTTATTCAAGAAATTCAGTCTGGAGTTGTTACATAGCCACAGAACAATGATAACTCCACCAACCCAACTGGCAGTTACCAGATGAAAATGAGGCTGCCTTCTCCAGCTCAATTATACTGTTTATAGCCATCTGAGATTTCAGCATGTTCTCGAAAGTGCTCACATTAACTGGCATTTGCAAGACCTATTAAGCTCCTGCAATGAAAATATGGTATCGACAGGGTGGGAATGGGGCATCAGTACTTTATTAAGCTACAAATAAATATCTAAATATTTTAAAGGATTTAAAGATCTTTTCTGGCTTTCTTTCATATAATTTATCAAAATAACATATTGCATCAGAGATTCACTGAGATTCAGATCAGTTATATCTTTCACCTATGAACCTATAATCCACCTCATCCATGGGGAACAAGGAATGATGTCAAAATGTCACATCCATCATAAAATTGCCATTTAACAGAAGTTACGCTATCATATACATGTTAAGGTTTCCCCCAATGTCGACAGAAAGAAGGAATCTTGTAAGAATTGAGGATAATCTAGGATTATTAAATTACTGTTTTTTTCGGTGTATAAGATGCATTGGAGTATAAGACGCACCTTAATTTTGGGGGAGGAAAACAAGGAAAAAAGTATTTTACCTCTGCCTACCAGCATTTAAGGTGGCGCCGCCCTCCTCCTTCTCCTGCAAGTGAGAGGTGCAGGGATTACTCGCTTTTCCCCAAAGAGACCCCTCGCATGCTCTGGGGGGAGGGACAGAGCACAGCCTGAGGAACAAACCTCTTTGGGATGGCCGGGGTGGGGGGGAATCTGCCCTGCAGCTTCGGGGAATAAGGCGGGTGCCACAATTCGCGGCTGGTCACCCCTCTGGCTGTGCTGACTTCACTCCCCAGCAATGTGAGGAGCCACCGCCGCCGCTGCCTAAGCCTTCTCTGTGCCCAGGAGCCAAGCTGAAATGTTCCTCCTTTCCAGCCATTGCTGCCCGGATTCCCCGATGCAATTCTCAAGAGTTGCGCTTCAGGTGGTGGCCAGTTCCCCTGTAATGTGCAGCGGGGAACTGCGAAGTGATTTGGATTCAGGGAGGAGATTGTAGCGCTGCTGCCCAAACCTGGGATCCCCTTCCCGATTCCAAACACGGGATGTGCAGAGACAAAAAAAAGTGCACCGTGTTTCAGGCAGCAGATCTGGCCAGGAAGAAAGAGAAGTTGAGTCTGCTGAGAAGGAGGACGGGGGCGCGCGGCTCTGCAATGTGCAGAAAAATACTTTCAGGCGGCAGTTCCCGCCTTATTCCCCGAAGCTGCAGGGCAGATTCCCCCCCCCGACCGTCCCGAACAGGGAGGGTTGTTCCTCAGGCTGTGCCCCGACCCAGATCCCTGCCACCTGGAACTGGCCGAAAATGGCCAAAGGGTAGGGGCCGACGGGGCTACATTCGGCATATAAGACGCACCCAGATTTTCACCCCCTTTTGGGGGGTAAAAAGGTGCATCTTATACGCCGAAAAATACGGCAGTGAGTGTTCATTAGTAAAATGCAGAAATCACATCATTAGAACATTACCCTCAGATGTGGCTGCTTGTTTCATTTTTATTTGTACTCTATGACTATCATTAAGTGTTGTACCTTATGATTCTTGATGAACATATCTTTTATGTACATTGAGAGCATATGCACCAAGACAAATTCCTATTGTGTCCAATCACACTTGGCCAATAAAAAAAAATTCTATTCTATTCTATTCTATTCTATTCTATTCTATTCTATTCTATTCAACAAATTACATGATCAGTTTGTTAAAGATACTGATACACAACCGAACAATTCAGGCAGAATGCTGAAAATTGGTTTGGCATTACAAGTACAGTTTTTAACCTTGAATCTTCCTTCTCCTTTATTGCATTCAGTTACTACAAAATTCCTTTGTAATCTTTACAGAAAGCATATGTGTCCATAAACAAAGGCTGGGAACTCTTTTTATTTAAACTATAGCCCTTCAAACCACAATTTGCTACATTTGCGCAAAATAGAAAAATATAAATAGGGAAAAAATTAGGTCCACTTCACTGGACTTTTTTGAAGCAAAGCTTAAATATTTGTTGAGGATGCTTTAAATTCAAATTCCTTCCATTGCTATGATCCTTTTTTAATTAATTCCAAAACCAGGTGAAGAAGCGCAGTTGTGTTTGAGAAATGAAAGAAGAAATAATTCAGTTAACAGCCTAAGGCTTGAATTCATAAAATCAAAGAGTGGATTAGCATTATGTCTGGATGTTATCAGTATCATCCATCAAAAAAAATCTAAAAAAACTTAGCGAGGGAGAAATCTAGTTTTTCACAGTATGTTCTTTCTCTAAGCCAAATATTTAAATCATATCACACAAATCAGATATGTACAAGACAGTAATGAGGTGGAGCAAGGGAAATTCAGAGTTATCCCCTGAAAGAACTTGGAATCATAGGAAAAAAAATAGCCTGGAAAACAGCATAGCGCAAGAGATAGGCGTATAGACTTTTGTGAAGATAATTATTTTTATTGCTATCTCCCACTTCAAGAAACCCAAACCAATTACTGAACTTCAAAGCAGCATGAAGCAAAGCAATGAAAGGGTCAGGTGCAAGCAACCACATGCGAAGGGTCAAGCTGACAACTTTCTTGTGTTCTGCCTATAGTATAAGAATTTCTCCAGACTCCTTGCCTTCCCTTGCCAACAAACAGATAAGGTACCATGGAACCTAGGGGGTCAGTCCTAGGTCTCTTGAAGCTGCAGAACGACTCAAAGCTAACTCCCTGCTTGAATTCTCCTCCTCTGCCTGGCTGGGAATTTCCCAACAGAAAGTGTCATCAGTTCTGTGTCAATCAATTTGGAACAAGATCACGTAGACTACAAAACTGAAAAAAGAAAAAAAAAAAGAAATCGGTACCTAATAAGGCGGATTCAAGAGAATGTGCAAATTACTGATTCACTACATAAAATCAAGCAAAGTTTTGCATGGGCTCTTGAGAAGAATGAAGGTTAAATCAAAATTAGAGGCCAAAGCACATTTTAAGGTATTTATTTGTATTCTACCTTATTGTTTTTACAAATAATTCAAGGCAGTGAACCTTCCTCCTCCTATTTTCCCCACAACCCCAAAATGACCCAGCTGGCTTTCATAGCTAAGGCAGGACTTAGTAACAACGGAATGTAGTATCAATTTGCATGCTTAGATAACTTTTAATATGGATCATTGCCTCTAAGTATTCTCAACTCTTTCAGGATAAAATGGGGAGGGGGGGGGAAGGAAGTTCTGACCTCATCAAATCATCAAGAGCTTTTAAACTTTCAGAGTTTGAAAAGCAAAATAGTGAAAACCTCCTTTGTGGCAGTTAAGAGAATTTCAATAGTGTGCTACAGATGAAGAGGTAAATCAGTTATCCAAGGAGGAAATGTCTTGATTACTCATATGCAAATACAATAACACCTTTATCTCTTCATCAGTCTCTTTGAAAAGCAGCAAGAATCATCCGGGAATCCCTTTAGGGTTCACATTCTAACTCCTTTCTCCTTTAAAAGAAATACTTAAATGATTTCTGAAATGAATGTCCCAAAAAAACCCACCCCACATTGTATGGATGCCACCTTTGATATTAGAAATCAGGATTTTATTGATTCATTTTATAGTTAAGTGTGAACATTAGAATCACTTTGGAATTTTCTGAGGTGGGATGTGCAAGCTTGCAACAGGCTTTGTCAGCAGTTGCCTATAGCAATAGCAATAGTACTTAGACTTACATACTGCTTCATAGAGCTTTGCAGCCAACTCTAAGGGGTTTACAGAGTTAGCATATTGCCCACCAACAATCTGGGTCCTCATTTTACTGACTTGGAAGGATGGAAGGCTGAGTCAACCTTGAGCCGTTGAGATTCAAACTACCGAACTGCTGGCAGCCGGCAGCCAGCATAAATAGCCTGCAGTACTGCATTCTAACCACTGCGCCACCTTGGCTCTTCTATAGGCTCCCCTAAAAGCTGGTGTTTTGGAGGCAGTCTTTGGTTAATAATAACTCATTCAGTGACTGTTTGGAGTTACAATAGTGCTAAACAAGTAGTTAGGGCCAGCCATCCTAGTAACTTCAGAGTCACATGATTACAATCTAGGCATTTTGTAACTGGCTCATACTATGTCTGCAGTCATGTGATCATGATTTGCAATTCTCCCTGCTGGTTTATCACAAGTATAATCAATGGGGAAGCCAGTAGGGAAGGTTGCACATTGGTCAGGTCTCTCCCACTTGCACACCCCATCCAGCTATTCACACACCCTCTCCCACCCAACAGCTGCAACCCAAAAATTCTACATCATCTCCTCCACCATTGATCAGGTGGTTAAAAGTGGCAGTGGGAAATTTGTACCTTTGGACTTTCAAGATTCTGTTAATTTAGCCTTTCAATAAATCAGAATTAGCTCATCTTGTTGTGTTTCCTCTCTGGTTTACCCAGCAGGGCTGACATCAATCTTGAAGGTACAACCTCCCCTGCCTTATTATAGACTGATCAAATAGGGCAGATCCTTCCTCGGTTTCTTCCTAGGACCGTTAATCCATTGGGGACTCCTCTCCCTCTTGTCTGAGTGTTTCCTAGGCAGCATGTCTCCCCCCAAGGACATTCACACATTCTATTACGCTCCTGTATCCTCTCCCCCCTTGCAGCAGCCACCCGAAGCCCCACTGTGCTCATGCCACACCTCCCACACCACTCACACAATCTGCCAGTGGACACCCAAACAATTGTATTTCCCCACCACTTGTGCACCCATGTGCATTCTCTCTCACCCAGCAGCAGCTACTTACCAGCCTTCATGCCTGCTTGCAAACTACTGGGGACCTGCAACTTCCTGCTGGCTTCCTCACTGATTTTGCTTGTTGGAAGCTGGCAGGAAGTTGTAAAGAGGTGCTCAGGGATTGCTGTCACTAAGCAATGTGGTCACCTGACATTGCACTTTATGACTGCATTGCTTAGCAACAGAAATTCTGGTCCCACCTTCCATCGCAACTTGAGGACTATCTGTAGTAGAATGTCAAGCACTCTCTACTGCTTGCCATTGCTGTGTCTGTTGAATATCTATTTATTATATAGATGTTCAAGCAACTCCAAAAAGACTGGGTGACCTCCAATATTTAAAAGGATACATAATTTTACAAAGAAACATGATTATCTGGACAAAACAACCTAAATAACATGCAGGGAAAAATTGCTGTTGGCAATTGCAATTGCCAGGGACAATCCCAAACCGCAGTCCTAGGAACAGAGCCTGGGTTTAAGAGACTGCCAGAACATTTGAAGGGTGAGAATAGAATATGTGTCTAAGCGGGTGTTGTGCTAGAGGGCAGGTGCTACAATGGAGAATGCACATTTCCAATCTGCTCCTACTCATTGTTTTGAATAATTTTGCTGATTATTTTCTGCATATTTTGTGGAGGCATGCTACAATGCTAAAAATAATGTGCATATTTTTATGTTTTATAGGAGCTAGTGGGTTGGATTTATTAATTGCCTTGGTATCTTATAAATAGAATAGGAATGACTGAATGAATGAATGAATGAATGAATGAATGAATGAATCAGCCAGTTAACTGATGCATGCATACATATATTGTACTGTTCTGCCCCAGCTCTGGATTTCCGAGGATATTGACACACACCAACGGTCCTTGTCAAATTTATTAAGTAGCAAGAATAAACAAGACCAGCAAACGTTGGCAACCAGCCCAGAAAACAAGATATGATAAACCAAAATACTCTGATAATAAATACGAGTTGCTTCTAGCAAGAAACTTACTAAGGGCGTGTGACTTAAATAGGCTAAGGGAGTGGCCAATTATCCTCAAGCCTTACTCTTGAGGAGACCTTCTCCTCCTGAGTAGCCACTCCTGCCTTTTGGCAGCCCTGCGTGCTCGAGCATTGAGGAGAGGCTCCTCCACTTCACTCTCTCCACTGGAAGGAGCCTCTGGAGGTTCTGAAGGTCCTGGCTGAGTCTCTGCCTCTGGCATCACATCCTCTTCAGCCTCCTCGCTGTCCGACACAAGCGCTGGCTGCGCAGGCTGCTGGTGCGACACCACACCAGCCTCCTCTTCGTCAGGATCAGCCACGATCCGCGCAGGCCGCTGGCGGGCCACAACATGTACTCTATAGCAATAGTAATAGCACTTAGACTTATATACTGCTTCATACTGCTTTTTCAGCCCTCTCTAAGCGGTTTATAGAGTTAGCATATTGCCCCCAATAATCTGGGTCCTCATTTTACCGACCTTGGAAGGATGGAAGGCTGAGTCAACCTTGAGCCAGTAAGACTTGAACTGCTGAAGGCCAGCAGAATTAGCCTGCAATACTGCATTCTAACCACTGCGCCATCACAGCTTTTATATAGCATTCTTGATTGCACACATGATCTACAGTGCTTGGGCAAGGCAGACAGACAGCAGAACCTCTAATTTCCAATTCTAATTTCCTCCACTATTTTTAATTTCTCCAGCCAGTCAAAGCTGTCGGACCTCCTTTCTTGCTTGTGGTGTATCAAGATGCCATTTTATTTCCTGGTAGGAATAGGCTGGCATATTAAGCGATGCTTAAATGGGAGACTCTGAATTTACCTAGAGCCATCAATCAACATTTTTGTTTTATTAACATTATGGATTCCACTCTTTAGCGATAATGGAAGAGCTACATCAGGAAAGTATTTGTGCACCACCGTATTTTTCAGAATATAAGACGCAATTTCCCCTCCCCCCCCCAAAAGTGGGTGAAAATTTCGGTGTGTCTTATAAACCGAATACGGGTCTGTTTTTGGGCTCACAAACCCTCCGTGTGTCGTGTTTTCACACTCCCCGGCCCCCAGAAGCACTCTGCAGAGGTCCGCATGTCCTGTTTTCGGCAAAAACGAGCCTGATTCTGCCAAAAATGGGCCCAGTTTTGGGCTCCCAAACCCTCCACATGTCACATTTTCACCCTCTCCAGCCCCTAGAAACACTCTGCAGGCCAAAAACGGGTACATTTTTGGCAAAAATGGGATGTGCGGAGCACTGCAGAGTGCTTCTGGGGGCCGAAGGTGATCATATGACTCTGGGACAATGCAACCGTCATAAATATGAATCAGTTGTCAAGCATCTGAATGCAAATCATGTGACCATGGGGATGCTGTAACAGTCGTAAGTGTGAAAAATGGTCATAAGTCACTTCTTTCAGTGCTGCTGTAACTTTGAACAGTCATTAAATGAACTGTTGTAAGTAGAGGACTACCTATAATATTGTACTGAATAACAACAACTAATAATGATATTTCAACCAATAACTTTAATTACAAAGCACGTTTCTTTATGTTGAATTACAACTATAGATCTCCAACCAAAAGATTTCACCTACTCTGTCATGGTCCTTCAAGTTCCCTATGATCAAAGAAAGACTCTGCTTTTGTGCAAAAATACCTGAAAGCAACTCCCACTAACCTCAGTGTTATTTTTCTTCCTAACAAATATGTCTTAAGAGGTTACATATCAAGCCAGTTTCGTGGTGGGTTATTACACAGAGAAGTCACCACAATTGTAGTACATAAAAACTTTAGCAAATGGAAATAGTTGAATGCAAAAAAATTAATGTGCTATTATGCCTACGTTCTAAAGCTCGGATGGGAATTATTATTGTGTATCACTTTACTCCAGGGGTGAAATGCTACCAGTTCAGACCGGTTCGGCATAACCGGTAACGGCGGCGGGTGGTTCGGAGAACTGGTAGCGATGGCAGCGCAAGGCTCCGCCCACCTGCTGTTACTTCCTGGTTTTAACCAGGAAGTAACCTGTTTTTTACCCTCTGCACATGCGCAGAAGGGTTTGTGCATGAGCAGAGGGTCCGCACATGCGCAGAGGGTCCACGCACGGGGTGCGTGCACTTCCGAACCGGTAGGAAAGGTAAATAGATTTCACCCTTGCTTTCTTCTCCTTAAAAATGCTTTATCAAAGACTGGGGAAATGTTAAAAATGCTAATTCAGGGAAACATAATATAAATTACAGGTAGTTCTCGAGTAACAATCATTCATTCAGTAACACTTTTAAGTTATGACAGCATTGAATGAGGAGACTTAAAGGCTAGTCTTGCAGCCATTCCAGTGTCCTCATCATGATCAGGCAGTGGTGGGATTCAGCCAGTTCGCACCACTTCAGGAGAACCGGTTGTTAACTTTGTGAGCAGTTTGGCAAACTGGTTGTTGGAAGAAATTATTAGGGCAGAGAACTGGTTGTTAAATTACTTGAATCCCACCACTGTGATCAGGTGTCTGTGACTGGGTGCTTTGCAACCGGCTCACAATTCCCATGGTCAGGTGAACATCATTTGCGACCTTCACTGCCAACTGCTGACAAGCAAAGATAATGGAGAACCAGCAGCAAGTCAGCAGTTACATGACTCGTTGCTTTATGACTGCTTCGCTTAGCAACAGTGTCCCAAGTCCCAATTAATGTTATTAATTGAGGACTACTTGTAACGCAGATAAGGAACAAAGGCAACACATCATTTGAAGTTTAAATATTGTATTTCATATGTCAGGATTATAGAACTCTTCTGCTACGAACAGGTATATCAAGTCCTAGCATTCCATTTTACTTAGGAGAAACGGAGTGAATATTATTGCTATGTGATCCTATTGGCGCAGAATTACGAGCTCCATTAAGGGTTTAATAAAGGAGAATAAAAGGGGAGTAGGGGTTTATGGCGATGGGGGTTGTTTTTATTGTTGGTACACTGGGATTTTATTTTTGTAAGTCACCTTGAGCCACTGAGAGTGAGTGGGTGGCTATATAAATTTTTTAAAATAGATAAAGAAAAAGCTCTAATTGTATTTGTTAGGTTTTATAGCTTAACTTTGATTTCTGTAATTTCTGCCCATCCTGTACAATTGGGCAATGTGCTCCAGGCCCCATCTATTAAATAAGGTCATCTCATGAAACTAGGAAACAGATCTTTTCTGTCAAAGCACTTGCCCTTGGGAACAACATTCCCCCCGAGATATGTCTGGCCTCAACACTGACTGTGTTCAAAACAAATCTTAAAAGTGGCACTTTCTGCAGGTTTTGGGTTAAGATTGGGCTGCAACTCTTGCGGGCTGCATTATTTTTAGAATGATTGATTGGTTTTATTTATACTTGTATTTATGATTTTATAATTGTGTGCGGCCCAGAATCATGATGGAGTTGGGCAGCCTTATTAAATAAATAAACATTAAAAATGAATAAAGATTCTGCTGACCTTCAAGGCCCCTATGCCCTCTACAACTACAGAGATCTATAATAGTTGCTAAGTGAGCTCAGTGCCAACTTACTGTATCTCTCTGCTCATTTTTACAGAATCATAAGCAGTGCAGATATTAGCACATCTCTACAATAAAACCACCTGTCCTATTTGAAGACCTTTGCTTGCTACATTAGCTGTCAACAGATAGTTCTTGACTTACAACTGTTCATTTAGTGACCGTTCAAAGTTACAACGGAACTGAAACAAGTGACTTATGATCATTTTTCACAGTTATGACTCTCGTAGCATCCCCTTGGTCACGTGATCAAAATTTAGATACTTGGCAACTGACTCATATTTATGACAGTTGCAGTGTCCTGAAAGTCATGTAATCCCCTTTTGCAACCTTCTGACAAGCAAAGTCAATGGGGGAGCGAGATTCACTTTACAACCGTTTTACTAACTTAACAACTGCAGTGATTCACTTAAGAACTGTGGCAAGAAAGGTGGTAAAATGGGGCAAAATTCACTTAACAACTGTTTCGCTTAGCGAAATACATTTTGGGCTCAATTGTGGTTGTAAGTAGAGGACTACCTGTAGTTCCACTACCTAATGGTTCATATAGTCAGGTGTCTGATCTATTAATTTCCTGACATCTGGCTTGAACCTCCTTCATTGTAATTTTAACCCGCTGATTTCCAGGCCTGCTTTCAGAAGCAACTGAGACTAATCCTACTTTGGCTTGAACCTTGCATTGGGCACATTTATTCAACCAAGTATGAGTCCATTTAATGAACATGTTATTTAGCTCATATTTTGCCATTTTATTGAAACTTTATTGAAAGCCACTGTGTAATTCCAAATATATTGGTACTCCCCTAATCTATTAAACAACTGTTAAAGAAACACAGTTAATCTGGCATGATTTGTTTGTGCCAAGCGCCTGCTGACTTTATTAATTGGATAATTATCCAAGTGCTCACAAACATGCTGCATATTTTATGCTTCCCTTTACCAAGGGCAAATCTAAGTAAGAAACTTCAGCAGAGTTCATCCATCATGTCATCAAGTTCAGCCTGAGAAAACAGCAATTTCTCAGGCTGAACTTGATTAGAAAGCAGTTTCCACCATAATATATACTTATTTTCTCTTCCAAACATCCCTACCTCTTGTAGGGATGTTTGGAAGAGAAAATAAGTATATACTTATGGATTCTGTCCAAGTCATGAGTACAAGAGATTCCCTTGTATGTTAAACAATATAATTTCAAGCACTTAAGATAGTTTTTCTAATGAAGGTTGAAAACTCATTCATTATCAAATTGAAAAGATTTGTAAAAAATAATGGGGAAGGGAGTAGAGTGGGAAAATCATTATAAATGAGTATACTGCAAGTCAGAAAATGTTCTATCAATTCCAAGAATCATCAAAGTAGTTAATCATAAAAGGGAAAGTTCTGCAGAAAACTTTCCTTTTGGAATCAGATTTTTTTTTGTTAAATAGAACAAAATGCACCACAGATCAAAAGACAACAAATTTAAACTATTCATAAAAGACAGTGAGAAATTATTACTGTCTGCCTTCACTATACAGATAACTTAGGGAAAATGCCTGTGTTCTTTAGGAACACACAAACTGAGGCAAAGAGTGACAATCGATGTTCTAGATATTACTGATAAATAAAAGAGAAACAAACCATTTCCATGGAGATATCATCTAATGTTCTTAAAAACTGAGATGGGAAAATGCTGAATTTCTGGAGATAAAAGTTACATTTCCTTAACACTAGGCTCTCTATCAAACAACTGGAAAGTAGATATGATTTCTTTCCTTGTTTATAGAATTTATATAGTACCTCATTTCAATCTGGTCACTCTGGGTGACTCATGATACAAAATATAAAACAAGAAATAATACAGCAATATTACACCAAAGCATTATAGTCTGGCTGCATAATGTCAGTGTGTAAAAAATTATGAGCTGGGATAGCCATAAGAACAAGTCAGCCAATGGGACCTGTTTGGTTACTGAGAGCCATGTCAGATAGCTCGGAGCCTGTGCTGGTTGGATTACTGCAAACGTTAACACATAACAATAGAATTATAACTCAATTAAAAGATACCTATTTAACTCCACAAAGCCTGAGGAAAAACCAGTTTCTTTGGAAGTCTAGCATGGTTGGGGCCATCCAGATCCCAGAGGAATGCTATTCCATAAGCCAGGTGCTACAACAGAGAAAACATGATTCCTGGGTTCCATTAGATTAGTGATGACGAACCTTTTCGGCACTGAGTGCCAAAAAGGGAGCATGTGCTTTGTGCGTGTGTGTCTGGGCAGCAACCTGGAAGAGGAGCTGCCCAGGGCGCATGTGCACCCCGAAAATGAACTTTCGGTTTCAGCTACTGAGCTAGCTACTCTTCCGGGTTT
Source organism: Arizona elegans (assembly GCA_022577455.1). NCBI lineage: Eukaryota > Metazoa > Chordata > Lepidosauria > Squamata > Colubridae > Arizona > Arizona elegans. The sequence goes on along the minus strand of JAKOOJ010000001.1, from coordinate 313,888,665 downwards.
CTGGTGCACATGTGCACACAACAATCAGCTGGCTGGCATGCATGCTCATGCAGGAAAACGGAAGGCCAACTCTTCCAGTTTCCAGCACTGCCGCATGGAAAAAGGCCAGCTAATTATGGCACGCACATGTGTGCCAGAAACCCAGAAGAGGAATGGGCGACGTCACACGTGCCAGGCGACAGGGCTCTGCGTGCCACTTCGGCCACACGTGCCATAGGTTCACCATCACTCTAGCAGTGCTCTAGATGGCACTGCTTTAGAGAAGAGACCTAGAGCAAATCTGCAGACAGACTGGCCTTGTGCCATGTAAGGTTTTATAGGTTACTACCATACCTTAAATTGCACCAGAATTTACTGTCTGGGAGACTCTTACCTCATCCAGAGTCAAAAATAGAAAATACTGTTTTTTAAAATGTAGAAGTGATCTAGAAAGATACAGAGTGATTTGCTCATCATCTGTTCCAGATAAAATTAATAAGATGTTATAAAATTAGAAACATAAATTACCAGTCAACAGAGGAATCATGTTGAAAAAATTAACCTGGGTTCTACAAGGCAAGTCACATCTTAGCAATATTTTGTAGTTCTTTGAAATATCAATATAGATAAAGAGTTTATCTGGCTTTCATTGTTTAGTTAGATTTTTAAAAGACTTATATTCAGTGGTGGGATTCAGCAGGTTCGGGTCGGTTCGGGTGAGCCGGTAGTTAAATTGCTGGCTGGCCCCTCCCCTCGTCTCCCCATCCCTTCCAGGACCAACATGCCCCATTTTGGCTCCCAGGTAAGTGCAGGGAGGCCTCCTAGGCCCAAAACAGGGTGCAGGGGGACGGGGCATCCTCCCCACAATCCATTTTTACTCCCAGGGGGGTGCAGGAGGCCGAGTACTGCCTGTCACACCCCTGGCCACACCCACCACGGCCACGCCCACCCAGTCATTAGGGTAGAGAACCAGTTGTTAAATTATTTGAATCCCACCACTGCTTATAGTTGAGAAGAAGACTGCACAGCAGCTTCACAGAATCCTGGATGAAATGGATTATCTAGAGACTTTTCAATCTGGTTTCAGGCCTGAGTGTGGGACAAAAACAACATTGGTTGCCCTTTTAACATGATCTCTAGTGAGAGCGGGATAAGTGTGGCTCACCTATTCTTGCTCTATTTGACCTCTCAGCAACCTTCAAAACCACTGATTGTGGTATCCTTCTGGACCAATTCAGTGAATAGGGAGTGGGTGGCACTGAGCTGTGCTGGTTTTCTTCCTTTCCCTAGGGTTGATTCCAGTCAGTGGTGATGGAGGATAGAAAGATCCCATCCTCAGCACCTGCTATGTGGGGTGTCACAAGGTTCGGTACTCTCTCCTTTCCTGTTTAACATCTACATGAAGTTGCTAGGTGAGCTCATCTGTTGCCATGGGACGCTTGAGTATCATCAGTATGCTTGATGATACTCAATTATATATCTTTTCCCCTGGAGAGTTAAGCAATGCTGTGGATGATTTATCTTGGTGGCTGGAGGCTATGAGGGACTAGATGGGGAATAACAAGTTTTAGCTGAACCCTGTCAAGACTGAATGCCTATGAATTTTTGGAGCCTGCTGATTTGTGGACAATATCATCATTGCTATATGACTGAAACTTTTAAATATATTATGGATGTGAATGAAGAAGGCAGTATTTTCAATATTAAGCAAAAATCAAGAACACAGGAGCATAACCTCAAACTGAGAAGAAGGAAATTCAAACTAATGTTAGAAAGTATTACTTCACAGAGAGAGTAGAGGAAGCTTGGAACAAACTTCCAGCAGAGGTAGTGAGTCAATCATCAGTAACTGAGTTTAGACATGCTTGGGATAAACACATGTCCATCATCCAGCAAAAAATTTAAAAAATGAATAACAATAAAAATTTAATTAATTAATAATTAAATATACAAAAGTATGAAGGCTATTGCTTAACACATTGTAAGCCGCCCTGAGTCTCCGGAGAAGGGCAGCATATAAATCAATATGAATTATATAAATATAAATCATATAAATTATATAAATCATATAAATCAAAAAAAAAAAAATAAGGAAAAAAACTCAAAGGGAAAACTTGCTGGACCACTAAGTCTTTTTCTACTGTCAGTTCTGTTTCTACGCTACTATGGTACAGGATGTAACTTTTCCCAGTTACAAATGCCCATCTCATCAGATCTGGCAGAAGAGGTATGCTGTGGGTACCATCTATGAAGCAGCTATATCTGGCAGAATCCAGAAAAGGGACCTTTTCTGTTGTGGCACTTGCTCTATAGATCATCTTCCCTCCCAAGGTGGCCCCTTACCTGCTGTCTTTTTGGAAGTCCCTCAAAACGTGGCTCTGTCTCAGGGTCTCAAGAGAATGTTGGTCTCCTGAAGTAGCTCTTTTGTTCTTAATATCTAAGACTCTTACTTTAGCCTTTTAAACAACAAGTTTTTAATGGCATTCTCTTTTAATATTATTTTATTGTACACTGACCAGAGCGAGATGGCCAGCCATATGAATATAATTTATAAATAAATAAAATTTTAAAAATTCACCTTGGAATAGATATAGATAACTATATATCTATGAGAAGAAAATACATTTGGTGATAACACCAAATTGTTTAGGATGATTAAAACAAAAAGTTAACAAAGTACAAAAATACCTCTCCATGCTGGAAAATGGACATTAAAATGGCAAATACAGTTCAGTAAACCAAACTGAAATTTGGGGCCAATTTCATTAATCCAACTTCCACCACTAAGTAATGGTTGATATAAAAGAGATCATGATATTTAGTGGACTGCTTGATGCGAAAGAAAAATATAATTAAGCATAAAACTAAGTATGGTTATATTGTAAATAGATATTAAACTGAAACTAGGGGTTCAGTATAGATAGAAGAAAGTTTGCCAAACTAATTTGTTTAAGAATAAAATTATCAAGTATAGTAACTTTACTAATCCAAACAGCATTAAAGGGATTAAGGAGACTTCATGTAGAATAAAACTATCAATACTTGTCATAATGGTTACATATTCAGTATATATGCATTACTTACAGCGTCTGAGGCAGAATGCCCCTCAATGCCTTATGCTGGGGAGAATAAACAGCAAAATGCTACTGCATCTCTGTCTTTCTTATGGGATTCTCACTGGCATGTGTTTGTTTACAAATGAACAAGACTTTGAACTGGACTTTTGGCCTGGTTTAGATGGCTGTTTTGGATTCTAATTCTGTATTTGTTCTCCCTCAGGCACATAGCTGCGAACATTAAATAATGTTCAAGTATGTAATACCCTTAGCAATAGGTCTATGGTTATTATTTTGCTCACACAGTGACCGTTGGAAAAATATTAATAAGGGAGACATCATAACTTCTTTTAGTATCCAGGAGGTGGTTTAGGAAGACAGAATCTTATCCCAAAGGTGCTTTTTAGGACTTTCTGGTTTTTCTTTAAAGACGAAAAAGAGAGCTGAGAAGCTTCTTGGATAAGAAGTGAAATGTCTTCAAAGAAAACCCAGAAAGTCCAGTTGCCTCTTGAAAAAGCACCTTTGGGACAACTATGACCGGGATGATTGAGAATCTCCAAAGACAGAATCTTGCAAATGCTAGCTATAGAAAAACAAATATGTAATTAAAAATCAAATGTAACCAACTACAGGTAGTCCACGACTTACTACCATTCATTTAGTGACCATTCAAAATTACAATGGCACTGAAAAAAAATGACTTATGATCAGTCCTCACATTTACAATCTTTGCTGCATCCCCACAGTCATGTGATCAGAATTCAGCCACTTGGCAACCGGCATATATTTACGATAGCTGCAACATCCCAGGGTCATGTGATCGCCATTTGTGACTTTCCCAGCTAGCTTCTGACCAGCAAAGTAAATGAGGGAAGCCGGATTCGCTTAGTGACCATATGATTCACTAAATAACTGCAGTGATTTGCTTAACAACCATGGCAAAAAGGTCTTACATTGGGGCACGACTCACTTAACAACTGTCTTGCTTAGCAACATAAATGTTTGGCCCAATTGTGGTCAAGGATTACTTGTAATAAGTTAGAGTCAGGTCCCAAGATAATACGAATATTTGAAACAGAACTGACTCAAATTGATAATCAGTATTTGAAGGAGCACTAAACCAACTGTCAATGCTTCAATATACCCAAATCTTAATTATACTTTTTTTTTCTAAAATGCCTAAAGTTTATTTCATTTTTAGACCTCTCCTGAACACAAGCACCATGTATATCAAGGGGGGAAAAGACTCAAGAGAACACCACCTGACCAACAAGAAAGCAATCAAACTGAACAGAACAAATCATATTTAAATGAAGATATATACTCACACTATATGGGCAAGGTCAAGGGGCTTCTCTGGCTGTTCCGGATATACAGGGTGAGGAGGATCTCTAGTGGGTACACAACCAAGAGATTTACTAATGGCATGGCTCAGCTTCTTGGCAGGCGATTTCTGTTTGTTTTTTTTAGAAAGAATTAAACATAGAGACTAGTATTAACACAGCAGATCAACCTGTGCAGCACACTAGATAAGAGCTGCAACTGAACCTCAAAAGAAACAACTCTGTGCTCAAACCTTGGAGTTGTTTCTTCAAAAGAAACAACTCTGTGCTCCAAACCAATAGCCTTGGAGACACACCTGGGTTCCCTAGAAGAGGTCCATGGCTCATGCTCTCTCCTCAACATTTCACTGTCTTGTGAATACTGAACTGCATATAGAAGGAGAATTTGTATTCCAGTGATTACTTTGCAGGATGAACAGAAGATTACTCTCCTTCTCTCCTTTCTTATTTCTCATGTTCAAACTTGCTTATCAGTACCTTGCTCTAGAGCAGATGTGTGAAACACGCGAATCCGAATTCGACTGGTGATAGGCCCAGAGTTGTCTTGTGGAGCTGTCCTGGAGACGGCGAGGGACTGTCCTGGCCACGCCCACCCAATCAGCCGCGATGATCAGGCCATGCCCACCCCAGCCCCCCAAAGGCAAACAAAATCCTGATATGGCCCACAATGGGATCGAGTTTGACACTCCTGCTCTAGAGGTTTTCTTGAGCAATGGGACAATGGAACATGGCAGGGAGGTATTTACTTATTATTTATTTTAATTGGTTTATATGGCTGCCCATCTTACAACTTTAGCAACTCTGGGCAGCAAGCATACTTAAAAAATTAGAAAAACAGTAACAACAAATATGCATATAATGGCAGCTGAGGACAACAGTAGTCACAACAATAGCACTTGTGTCACAGGCCTCATCAATCTCCCAACACCCACATCTCAGAAAACAGACATTTTTAAAGGTTTCCAGATCTCAGGGTTATGGTGTTCCAGAAGTCAGGAAAGGGGATGATTATTTTGGACAGCAGGTGGTAGTGTAGTATTTCCAGCAAGGTTAATACCGCTGGCAGATTCTCTTCTGCTAATGGACCAGTCTGCCTTTCTGTCTGATCTTCTGCCATGTATGATAATCAGCCCCTCTATTTTGCAAACAAGATAAATTATTTTCAAGGTCTAACATGGAGAAGTAGTGAGCTCTTAACTTTGAAGAGTGGAACATAATCAGGAAAGTCAATATTTTGTTTCCACAGATTCTTTTTAGCAATGTAATTAAGAAATCAATTTTTCCCCCTGACTGAAGAAGTACTTTCTGGGAAAAAGGAGAAACCACAAATGCATACAATGACACACGGACTCATTGTACAAGATGCGTTAAACCATCTTTCTTTTTTAAAAATAGAGTTATTCTTGTCACAGTGTGAAAGATCATTGAGTTCAGCAAGTATAAATCTACAGTACTCAATTCTAAGACAATGTTTAGGATTTAAGAATATGTAAATATTTGGCAAGGATAAGACAGGAAGATGGAGCTTAAATACATCACAGCGAGTTATGCTATAATGTAAAAAATGTCTTTAAACAGATTTGTATACATTATTTCTTCACTGAAACAAATTGATGGATTTTCACTCATTCCTTTAAAAAAGAGAGAAGCAGACCTTTAAGCATTTATATAGCTTCTACTTGCAATATTTCTTCAAACTGTTGGCATAAGTACATCACACAAAACGGCTTTGATATTAGTGGAAGGGGTGCAGAGCAAACCCTTTCAACATGCTGTATAAAATATGGCAACATGAACTGGCTGATACTATGCCATTGCTATCAATTCTGTTTCCAGGTCCACTGGATTTGCCAGTTTCTAGACTATTTTCAAAGACAACATTGTGTAATACCCAGCAACAATTAAAACAGAAAGGATATACACTTGAAGGAACATAACCCAGCTAGAGGTGGTACGGTATATCAGCATAAACTCTTTTTATAAGTGGGGAAAATGGGGAGATGCTGACTGGGGAATTCCAGCAGTTGAAGTCCACATATCTTAAACTTGCCAGAAAAAAAATTATTTGTTAAAAAAAAAAATGGTTTAAAACCACTAACAGAATACAGAAATCTTACTACTTGTAGCAGAAAGATGTTTTACCCTGGATAACCAGCAGAGATCTGTAATTAATCTGTGTATAGTTTGAGTCTGAAAAGCACTTTGACTAAAAAAGTACACACAATCATATTCTGGTCATGTACTTTTTAAAGCCAATTTAAAAGGTTTTGCAATAGACAAAGTTAACAATATTAACGTGTTTAAGATTTTCAATAAATCAGCTCTATTGTGGATACCAGAATGTGTTAATTTTGCTGACATTATTTTAAAAAGAAATCTGCATTTCTTCTACTCAAAACCTTTTTAAAAAATTAAGAGTTTGAGATCCTAATGTTATAACAATAACTGATGGTGGTTGTTTGTACCACTTATTAAAATAAAATTTCCTATGTGAACTACAAAAATCAAGTTAATCTCCTTATTTTTTTGTTTGAAAAGATATTTGTCCACTTACTGCCTTTTATACTTGTTGTATTTTACATTAGTTGTATTTACACGTTTTCAGAATTTTCATGTAACGTTCATTTTGAAATTATATTCAACTCCAGTGTTACATTTGAACTAGTGAACTACACAATCAGATTCTTACCATTTATTTACTTATTTCTGGACAATATTTTATTCCACTATTTAGTGCTCTTAGAGTCTCCAACAGAATGGAAAGAAAGAAAAAAACATGTTCTTAAAGTTACTTTCATATCATGACCTAATAAAATAAAGATATCCAAGTCACCTAACAGAATGGCTTACGGTGGCTTAAGTATGCCACATTACATTTGCAACTAAGGTGAAAACAATTTATTATATGTGAGTAGTGGACTCCTCTTTTTAATAATTATTTTTATTTAAAATAATATGACAGATATAGCTGTCATATTACTTTAAGTAAAAATAATTATTAAAAAAGGAATCCACTACTCACATATGATAAATCAGATATATCTGAAGAGCCTTGGTTGGAATATTCCAATTTTGCATCACCTATCAACAATTTTTAAACTATAAATGGCCATAGAAATAGTGCTGAAAACACTTTGCTTTTTTCTTGCATACATAAATACAGTCACGTCTAAAACGTTTCATATTAAGCACAAGAAAGCTTAAAATATTAATGACTAGAGTTCTGCCATTGTGTGAGTATAGAAGGCTTTGTCTCACCTAATCGCAAAGGGAAGTGGACATTCTGGATCATAGCCCAAGTACTTATTTATTATGTGGTGAAATGTTTAGAACATACAGGGAAAATAAGTAACTTCTGGACAGGCATTATATTGTAATTCTACTTATGCCAGTAAGTGCACTGAAATGAAATAAAGTCCACTGTAACTTTGAACAAAACAACATGTAATTGCCAGGGCAACTTACCGGTATATACAAGAAGTCATTATAAGAAGGAAATTGTTTTTCATATCCAATAACCTTAGTTGCTTATGCAATACAGCAACCATTGCTCGTGGCTATAATTATGAATGCACATCATCCATACTATGAATAAATCCACATATACGCATGCGAACACACATGTGTATAACAATATTTGTCAAAGCTGACAAACTCCAGTAACAAGAACTACTTAGATTTCTGACAAGTCCATTACTGGATTGCTAGCAGAGTAATACAACAGAATATAGAAAGCCCATTAAAGTAATTCTTTTAGATAACCTAATGTAATTAAGGCAGAGTTACTTTTGAGTCTTTTTATTATACATTCTCCTTCCCCTGGATTCAGGAACTTGCTGTGCTGGCCATGTCTTCTCCCTTAACTGTCTTGTCTTGCTGCCCTCCCTATTAGGTATTCCATCACATCTTACATCCCTTCCACATAACTCAGTTAATCCTACAAGGGAAATGTCCCCTAAATATTAAGATCCTGATAATATAATCAGGATGGTTAATAAAATAGAATTAGCACAGCTATCAATCGATACTTCCAGACATGATTCAAACAGCTTAGCCAGAAAACAATGTACCCGTAATGTTTAGTAGCAAAAGCCACTGAGCAATCAAAAAATAAATAAAAATAGCAGTATGTTTCTTGGTTACCTGCCATCTCTCTGAAAAAAATCATATAACAGTTTCTATAATTAAATATAGATCTGAAGTCTAAATGAAATGGATCACAAAACCCAGCTTTTATTATGAATAACTGAATCCATCACCTGGCATTCTCTCAAATCCTTTGCCAAGAAAAGGAATACTGACCATCAGCATATTGTTGAACTATTTTTTTTAGATCTAGGCTAAGCTATTTTTACTAATAGTTTTATGAGCAAGGTATCTCACCTGCCAGTAAGTAGTTTTATTAAATAAACAGATAATTCAGTCTCTTTTACAGCCTCCCAAGCATTCCCTACCAGCTTCAAGTCTCAACTGATGCCAAAGAAAACCTTTTCTCTTTTAAAATACTAATTAATTTTACTAGACAAATCCACGGAATATGCATTGGAGTGAGAAGGCTGTCATTAAAGTGTAATAAATCATCAGTCATCTCTTCCAATGCAAATTCTGCACAACTGGGCAAACTTTAGAAAGAAATTAGGATGGAAACAGTGAAGGGATACATTGGGATTTGAAGAAAGAGGCTGAGCATCTCATTGCAAACATACTGCTGGCCAGACAAAGATAGTGCACAAAGTGTGCTATCTAAAATAGATAATCCTAAAAATATAGTATTTATAAAAATATACCAGTAGTATTTTATAAATTTCCTAAATTAACTACTGAACGTTATATTAAATGTTATGCAGCCTTTATTCCCTAAATTAGCTGTTTATAAATTCCCTAAATTAACTTTTTTTTTTTCTTTTCATGATCCTATAATCCCTTTTTCAGGGTGGAGTTGGGGCAACTGAAAGGGTCTAGGTGGGAAGTGAACGTCTTCACCTCTATGCCACTGCGCCGCTCCATAAATTCCCTAAATTAACTGTTGATCATAAAAACTATCCTGCTCTATTAATTATGCCAAAATAATTGATAATAAGGCTAATAAGGTTAAATTAGCTTTCTATCATAAAACTTTTTTGAGATATTTCCTTCTTTAATGCAGTAATATTCTCTATATTATGATTATAATTTAATTGCTCCAAGGCAAACACAAGGTCTGATGTATGGCAACCAAGTGTGATGGGTTATAGATTACATTTGCTAAGACTATACTTGCTATGACAGCTAGGAATTCTTAATTTTTCCCTGACCAGGTCCCTAGGCATGGAGACTGAAATCACCCAGCATCATAAAACAAGGAGATTCCAACACCAGCCCAGAGACCAGATCTAGGAACCAGAGAGGGATCCATCTGAGCAGCAAAGCAACCAAAAGATAACCAGCTTGTTCCTACAGCCAAACCTAACATACTTGTCACCTTAGAAGCCATCCCTGGTCACGAGTATTATAGTATACTAATAAAAAAAAACCCATCGTTATCTATGTTCTGGAAATAACTCATACAAGTGGCCTCTAAATATTCCATCAAGGCAACTTGTTCAGAGTGCATCAGAATTGTAACCCCTCATATGTTTTTATTGCACTGTTCAAGCCCTCAGAGTGCTGTGGGGCTTTCTATTTAAATCAAAGGACCAACAGTACTAAAAAGTATGTTGTTTGGTCTGTCCATCATTCTCCCCAATATGGCTGCAGACTGTGGAATGTTCCTTGCTTATCACTCACATACTACAATGGCACCGGACCTGCCTCTAGAGAAAAGAGTACATTAGAGAGTGATTACCCAAGAGGAATGCTCTTTCATTTGATGCTGGTTGCTGTGAGGGCCATTTGCATGGCCACGCCAAAAACAGTTTTGACAGAGCTGATAGTTGTGGCACTGCTGGCATCGGTATCGGAAGCCCATCATGCTCTCACACCGGCAGTAAGAACATTCCACAGGATGGAAGACTTGAAGGAGATAAAAGGGGAAAAAAGGAATAGTAAGAACTGCATCTGAAAAAACAGGCCTCTTCATCCTAAACTGCATAAAAGGTCCTCAATGAGACTAGTGTTACGAAAATTCTACATACTGTACTTTAAATAGGAGTCATATATTGTCTATAAAGAGGACACAGTGGCTCAGTGGCTAAGACACTGAGCTTGTCGATCAGAAGGTCGGCAGTTCAATGGTTTGAAACCCTAGTGCCGCATAACGTAGTGCTGTTACTTGTCTCAGCTTCTGCCAACCTAGCAGTTTGAAAGCACATAAAAAATGCAAGTAGAAAAATAGGGACCACTTTGGTGGGAAGGTTAACAGTGCTCCGTGTGCCTTTGGAGCTGAGTCATGTCGGCCACATGACCATGGAGACGTCTTTGGACAGCACTGGCTCTTCGGCTTTGAAACGGAGATGAGCATCACTCCCTAGAGCCAGAAACAGCTAGCATACATGTGCGGGAAACCTTTACCTTATTGTCTATAAACTTCTAGTTCTACCCTTTTTTCTGGTTTTAGATAACTCAAACAATAACAAACACAACCCCAATTACTAGCAAGTGAAGAGTTTAATAGCTATGAAATATTGGACAGAGGCTAAGATAAACTGATTAGTCTCTAAGCTTACCAGATATTTTGTAAAGGTGCAAGGCCAATCCAAGCTTGGAATGGAGGGAGGGGATCTTCCAGCTCATATCTCCTGTCTATAATTGCTACACTGTGCAATATTTTAAGTTAAGACTTAGGAAGATGAAGTTGAGATTAGGATTCTCTTAATGACAGTCAATGGGAATGATTACAGAGTCCTCCCCCGGAACAGGGTATGAGGTGTAGCTGTTAATGAGACTCTTTGAAATAACAACCACACTGCTATCAAGTTCAACATAGAAGTAGTGAGGAATAGCATTCCTAGAAAAAAAATTATAACCAAATTTGACTTAGAAAAATCAAGAGGGGAATCATGAAAATTAATCTTATTACAGATCAAGAAAGGTATACTTAAATGAACTTGTCCATGCCACTGCTCCTAAGGAAGACATCAGATACAAGAATGGTTCATTTAGAACAGAGGTCTTCAAACTTAGCAGCTTTAAGACTTCTGGACTTCAACTCCCAGAATTCTCCAGCCAGCTATCTGGGAGTTGAAGTCCACAAATCTTAAAGCTGCCAAGTTTGAAGACCTCTGATTTAGAACATAGTTTGCGAAGGGACCCAACAGAAGACTTAAAAAGAAGTTAGACAAATTCATGGAATGTAAGGTTATAATTAGCTCACACCAATGGAAGCTGTACACTGTTTCCAAGACCATAAACAGTATGCTGTTGCCTACCAGTTGTCAAGGAAAATACGTCAGCTCATAGTCTACATTTCAGCCCCTCAGAAGTAATGACTAGATATTGAGGAGAAGTAGAATGGTGGATTAGATTGGGCCTAGACTTGATTCAACAAGGTTTTTAAAAAATTTTTTACTAAAGTGAAACTCAATGATACATGGTACGGTAGACTTAAATATTGTTTAAGTTCAAATATTGAACTTAAACAAGTTCACAGAATGTTCCAGACATGCATATCATTCCGTTGCACATTAAGTCACACAAGTTTGACTTAAAGAGCACCCAGGTTGCAACAGATAATTCAGTGAACTTGGAAGCACAAAGCTCATACATGTAAAAAACAGTTCAGGAGTATAGGCCACATACCATTTTCAACATGGGCAAGTCTATGCATCAGAGGTAGCCACACAAGGCACTGGGGTGGAGGGTCAGCCATTAAGGTGTCTAAAAACATGTTTAATGTTACTTTTTTCTGCAAAATAAACAAATAAAAGTTCAGAGAAAAGCCAAACAGAATTGGACTAATAAGTGAGTAAAAAAATCTACCCAATACAAAACAATGCTTGTAAGAAACATAAAGCACACAATACAGCTGAATTAAGGTTATGTGTTTTTGAGTTCTATGGCAGAGTTAAACACATTGCTAAATGCATCTTTCCCTCTCCAAAATCCATTAATCTTAAAAATAAAGAAATTCTGATTCAATTGTGTTTTTTTACTAGATAGCATTTTAGTCTCAATATACTCACATTTATCTTACAGTTATAATAAATCTATAAAATAGGTAATTTGCATTAGAATTTAATTAGAAGGCAAAGCAGCATTGTTATCCCCTACGCTTTTCTTTAAAATATATTTTAGAAATGTGTGTTTATTTTAGGATGAATGAACAAATGAATGAATATACTGTATTTTTCAGACTATAAGTCGCACCAGACCATAAGTCAAACATAGGTTTAGAGGAGGAAAACAAGAAAAAAATTTTTTGACTCCGTGCATCCCATTTTGCCTTCCCCGACTTCCAGAAGCAGTCTGCAGGCCAAAAATGGGCCCATTTTTGGCCTCCAGAGGCCTCTGCAGGTCCCGTTTTTGTCAGGGAGTTAGGGAGGCCGAAAATGGGACGCGTGGAAGGTTTCTGCAGAGTGCTTCTGGACGCCCGGAAGGGCAAAAATGGAACCCATGGAGGGTTTGGGAGGCCAAAAACAGGCCCGTATTCACTCTATAAAACGCACAGGCATTTCCACCCACTTTTCTTGGGGGGGAAAGTGTGTCTTATAGTCCAAAAAATATGGTACATCAGGTAGCTGTGTTTTTCTAGAAAATTAGAAAGGGAACTTAGTCTTTCATAGATTCATCTTTTATGATTAATTTGGAGGACATTGAATATGTCAGCATTTAAAGCCCTGTGAATCATCTCACATAAAGCTTACCTGCTGAGGAAAACATGTTCGCACAGAGTTTTCTGTGTATCCAAAAGAAGGCCCTTCAAAAACAGCTGTAGGAAGTTTCAGAATTTCTCTTAGAAACTGGTCAAATTTTGAAAATATCATCAGTCCATTGGAATCTGACATTTGAGAGAAACTATCTAAAATGCAAATCAAAGGCAGATATGAAAATGTGGCTCACAATATGTTATAAGTTTAATATTTAAACCCTAACATGCAGCAGGCAGTTCATTTGTTGTAAAGTCTTACTATTTTACAAATAAGTATATTCCCTGAATAAAAGAAAAAAGTAAAGGATAATAATAGGAACCGTGGTGGCAAAGTGATTAGAATGCAGAATTGCAAGCTAATTCTGCCGACTGCTAGCTGTTCGATTCTCACCGGCTTAAGGTTAACTCAGTCTTCCATCTTTCCAAGGTGGGTAAAATGAGACTGTTGGGGGCAATATGCTGACTCTGTAAACTGCTTAGATAGGGCTGTAAAGCACCATGAAGCGGTATATAAGCCTAAGTGTTATTGCTATTGCTATAATGTTATATAATCTCATTCTATCCCATAGCAAAAAAAGTAATGATGAAAGCATTTTAAATGCCACAAAGTTGGTGTTTGTTTCCATAAAATTTTAATAATAGATTATTAGCTCAAAATACTCACATCTTAACTTGTCCAGAATTTTTCCACCACACATAGTTGCCATCATTGCCTTTATGGAAAACACTGTCAATTTTCCATGACCTTCACTGTAAAAGATAAGCCATACATACTACATAAGGAATTTTAAATTACTGCTGGAGTAAGAAAGCAACTGATTTATGGACAGCTACCATTTTATTCAACAGGACAACATATAACAATATTTGTCAAAAAAGCTACTTTTCTGCTAGGAAAAAAAATATTATGGGAAAAGAGAGCTAACTGAACTGAAGAGGAATTCACCTCATCTATTATACAACACAAGCAGTTTCTGGAATTGTTAAATCAAGGTCAGATACCTAAAAGACACATATCTTCTATCTGAAAAAAGAATTCTGCTTATACAATAATTTGTTATGGGGTTTTAATTCTACAGAGTTATTTGTGTTAATTCTGTAGTAGATTCTGTTTCAGTTCTCAATTGCCTCAGTGTTCCAAGCTATATACAAAGATAGTTTCATTTAGCTGGATGTGTGTAGATTTGAGAAGCTATCAATTGCCTCACCAATATTGTCATTTTCTATATCAGTATCTCTATCAAAAGAGCACACAGTGGCAATTTAAATATTATATGCATGGTACTTCTTACATCTTGCCAAAGAGGCTATAGATGAGATCTTAGTATGTAAGAGTTGTAAGAGTATGTTCAGGTTGCTATACATCACAATTAACAAAAAAGCTTGTTTTTGGATAAGTCTGTGTTCACATTTTGATGGGCTTATTCAGCAGTTATTTATGGCTAAAACAAACTGACCAAATATGATCATTCAATCCAACCAATCTCTTTTGCCTCTCTCCTCTTTCTTGAATTAAATATAGCTGCTAAATAAATTTTGAAGTTTTAGCCACTATTTCTCACCTTGCAAATGAATCCTTCCAAATTATTCCCAGTCAATAAATTCCTATTCTGCTTCAAACTAACTACAAATTTATTTTAAGGAAGTTTGCTTTGTAAATAGACTGCTTTTTACTTCCTTCAGTTGTTCACAGCCTGCTTCCTTCCTTCTGCAGGAACTAAAAATGTTTCTTTCTTTCAACTTCCACCTCCACAACAAAATTAAAAAAAAATAAACCAAAAAACCAAACCAAAGCTTGGCACAGATCTGTTCTCTTTTATCATCTGAAAGCTAGAGTAACAAGTGAAAAGTGAAAAGTGAAAAGTCTGTCTGCAAACTGGGCTTTGCAGACTAGGAACAAAGGTCAAGAAAAAAAGTATAATTTCCTGGCATTTTTAACCCAGGTTTCAAAACAGATGGTCACAATAATGTTTCTTAGGCAAGAGAGGATGTTTAATTTTCCTTTTTAAAAAATCATATAAAGGATTTAAACTTCTACAGAACAATGCTGTTTGCTCTACTTAGTCTTCTCCCTTATGTGGGAGGAAAGATTGCCAGTTGCTGAGTGAAAAAGGAAAGGCACCCTCATCAGGCAACAACTAATAGGAAAAAATGTGTTAGCTACCAAGTAAAAAGGTAAAGGTAAAGGTTCCCCTTGCACATACGTGCTAGTCGTTCCCAACTCTAGGGGGCGGTGCTCATCTCTGTTTCTAAGCTGAAGAGCCAGCGCTGTCTGATGACAATTCCGTAGTCATGTGGCCAGCATGACTAAACGCCGAAGGCGCACAGAACGTTGTTACCTTCCCACCAAGGTGATCCCTATTTTTCTACTTGCATTTTTACATGCTTTCAAACTGCTAGGTTGTCAGAAGCTGAGACAAGTAACAGGAGCTCACTCTGTTATGCGGCGCTAGGGATTTGAACTGCCAAACTGCTGACCTTTCTGATCAACAAGCTCAGAGTCTTAGCCACTGAGCCGTACATACATACTAATTTGATATTTTAAATAGAAGGCTTCTGAATAAAGAAACATACCGTATATACTCAAGTATAAGCCAAGTTTTTCAGCACATTTTTTATGCTGAAAAAAGCCCCCCTCGGCTTATACTCGAGTGAGGAAAAAAAATGCCTTTTTTCCTGCAACCTTTTTGGCTCCCAGGGGCTGCAGGGAGGCTTGCTAAAGGTAAAACGGGGCGTGGGGGGGTGCGACGCCCCTCCCCCGTGTCCCTTTTTGGCTCCCAGGGGCTGCAGGAAGGCTTGCTAGGGGCATGAGGGGGGTGCCTAGCAAGACTCCCTGCAGCCCCCTGGAAGCAAAATTCTCTTGTGTAATTTTTTATAGTGTAAAACTAGTCTATTATGTCTCAAAATAAAAGGGAGATCAAAAATCCAATTAGTGCCATGTAAATTCTGGAATCCCCAAAGACCTTTCCTATTGTATTTATTAAACAAATTTATATAGCTACCCAATTCATATACAGTACTTTTAAAGTTATTGTTGATACCAAATTGTTTTTGTTGATCCTATTTTCCACTTACAGAGCTAGTTTACTGTTTTTCTTTGAAATCAATATTCAAAAAAAATTAACATACTGATGCCTCAATTAATGTAATTTTATTGGTATCTATTTTTATTTTGAAATTTACCAGTAGCTGCTGCATTTCCCACCCTAGGCTTATACTTGAGTCAATAAATTTTCCCAGTTTTTTGTGGTAAAATTAGGTGCCCCGGCTTATATTCGGGTCGGCTTATACTCAAGTATATACGGTAGTATTTGCTATTGTAGTTTACAGTCAAGGAAAAGTAAAGCAGTTGCCATTCCTAGTATTACAATCTAAAAGACAAAAGGGAAAAGAAGAAAGAAAAATACAGACGATCCTTGCTTAATGACCATTTGTTCAGTGACCAAACTTATAATGGGGTTGACCGAGTAGTACTTATGACCAGTTCTTGAAGTTCTGGCCATTGCAACATCTCTGAGGTCACTTGGTCACCATCTGCAACCTTCTTTGCCAGCTTCTTACAAGCAAAGTCAATGGGGAAGCCAGAAGTTAACAAATAGTGACCATATGATGTCCTCATATGGTCACTATTTAATGATGTCTCAGTTGCTGCTTAATGATAGCAACTAGGAAGTGCTACAACTGCCATCGCTAAGCAACACAGTTATGTATCACTTAGCAGCAGAAATTCTGTCCCAACTACTGTTTTGTTAACCGAGGACTACCTATAAAAAATTCTTGTCTTAAAAACTTCGGTTTTGGTTTTGACTATTCAATTAATTCAACAAATCACAGTTAGAAAAGCTAAGATTGCCTCTATTGACCCAGGCTCCAACTTGGGTTCTATAGATCTCAGGCTTACTCCAGGCCACCTAGTTTTTGGTCAGAGGAAACATAGATTGCTTCAAGAACAAAACCACTTGCCTATCATATGCTGCTATCATGAAGTTGAGGAGAAGGCTGATGGATTGCTCCACACTGATCTGGTGAGTAGATGGAAGGCGTTTATTCAGCTGATAGTAAATGGAAGAAATGATAGTTTCTAGTCGAGATACATTGATCTCTGTATTATGGTCCAATGTGTTAAGGCCATTATCTCTGAAGGCTTCAATCATATTCCAGATATCCACAAGATGTACTGGAAAAACAAAAATATTACAAATATTACAAAAAAATAATCGTAAGGTTTCTATATTGCTTCAATCTATGGACAATTAAGGGATTATACAATATGTACAACAATCAAAAATAAAAATAACAACATTAAACAAAATTTCTGGTGCCATGTCTGGCTCAGACCAAAATCAAATTCCAAAAGTCATCTAGAAAAGCTACATCTTAAAAGTTTCTGAATAACCATGAGCATGGGAGTTACTTTCACCTGAGAGGGAGCTCACTGAAAATGTTCAGCTCCATGTAATTTTGCTGCCACACCTTACAATAAATAAGTGGAACATTTCCTGTTTACTTGTACTAGGCAAGCAAATTCTACCCAGAATAGGCAACATATATAAACCCCAAGTGATGTAAGGTGTTATAAATAAAATCAGAAGGAAGGAAGGAAGGAAGGAAGGAAGGAAGGAAGGAAGGAAGGAAGGAAGATACAGGGTGGGGAATATTTGCCTTGGTAATAAAATGTGTGAAAAGGACCTCAGAATTATAGCTGAAAGAGTTACCAGTGTGATTTAACTATTGTATTAAAAACAAAAACAAATAGAAGCCTTTTTTTTTTTGAAAAGTTTTTTTTTTATTTTTTAAAACATAAAACATAAAATACATTTTTTTAGAGCAAGGATTTGATCCGGTATAAAGTAAATACAATTACTCACATTCCCTCAACCAATTTTGTTCCAAATTTTATCCATTTACCTCTTTAAAAAAAAAGAAAAAAAATCTTATTCTAAACATTTAGATTTTAAACATTCTATTATGTCACCCTAAATTCTAAACAATTATTTCCAAATAGACATCATTCCAAATCTTTGTCATTTTAACAATCAGTATTTCATATATATTCCTCATTTCTAAGACCTATTACATCGAGTCTATATTGTACCTCTTTTAAATGGCAAATAGTATCCATAATCTTGACAAAGAATATTTTCCTCCTCTCTTAATTGTTTCTAAATCAATCAACATTTCCATCTAGAATTTGTCACTCCCAAAATACTTTATTTTAAAGACTAATATTTAACTGATTCATAATTTAAATAGCTATTTCCCAACAGTGTTTTCCGCCACTTCTATCTCTATTTATTTAACTGGTTCACAGTTTGGCTTAACTATTCTCCAGTATTATCTCCTCCACTTCCTCCTGAGTTTATTTTTTGGCTGGTTTGCATCTTAATCGATTGCTTTCCAGCGATGCTTTCCTCGACTCCTAAATTTACTTATTTGAGCTGGTTCACAGTATAATTTTAACTGCATACCAACATTATCTCCTTCAATCCTCCTAAATCTATTATAAAACTGGTTCACAACTCAAATAGTTGCTTCCCAGCAATGCTTTCCTACAAATAGAGGCTTTTTGATGCCTCAATAGAAGTATAGTTTCTAAATCACAGAAAGTAATATTACTACTAGAGTCTGCATTGGTCCAAGGCTACCTGATGTATTTATCCACTTCTGAGTACCACTATTTCAGGAAGATGCAAAGAAACTGGGTAGAATAGAAGACTCATAGCATGGAAACTTACAAGAACTGGAAATGTCTAGCCTTGGGGGGATGGGGGGAAGACTACAGGAGGGTCATACATATAGTCAAGGTCTGTCTTCTGTCATCCCAAACATTATTTCATGGAATAATAAATAATAAACTAGGGATAGTAAGCTGTTTGAGATTGGAGCAACCTATATGCCTCAGTAAATTAAATAAACTGATTTATTTAAAATTTTAAAAAACCCAACTACAGAACATTCTGTTCCTTCTCTGATCTACTGTACTAATTAATTTAGCGATTTCCAGAAGCAAATCCTACAAATCAGAAGCAATTTGAAGTGTTTCAGACACGATGTTCCAGTATGGCATGGTCCGGGAGAAAGTTCTCCAGAATATTCCACTATCAAATCAGTAAATTTTGCACATTGCTGGGTTTAAATTACAAGAAGACAGTTTCTGGCTAAATGTTAGGAAAAAGCATGCTAACTATAAAAACAGCTTGGCAGCGGTGCCAATTATCCAGGGCGGTGATGGGCTCCTTTTCACATGTTCAAGCAGAGGCCAGAAAACCATCTGTTAAAGATGCTTTAATAATTAACTCCTGCAGTAAGCCAGAACTTGGACTAAACAGCCTCTTTCATTTCTATGATTTTATAGCTACTAATACACCCTTTGTTACAATCTTACCTATATATTTTTTAAAAAGGAAATTCTTCTATAAAAGAATTGTATAATAATAAAAATTGCAGAGATTCCCTTCATAAAAATAACTTCTATTTATCTATGAACCTCTTTAGAATAAGCATTCTAAAATTTGCGGTGCCATGACCCTTAGAGTTTTGTGACTCCATGAATGAAACTGTCAGGCTGTGCTCTAAAAGTTAATAATTAACTGAAGGGAACAGTTTCTTTTGTTCCAGTGAACACACTGGTGCTCTCCCTTCATCTGCAATTTCTTGATGCTATATTATTATGTATTCGTTAATACACCCTCTTCTTGCAACTTTATTTTTAACAAGTAACAGGAATTTGCTCTGTACCACATAATGCAATTATAATTTACACATACTTCCTCCTAACACATTTTTCCTGTCCTGCCTTTTGGCATACCTTCAAAATTGTACATTATACTCCCAGCTTTAGGTCTTTTAAGAACTACTAGACTACACAATCCTCATTGAATACTATCTTCTATTTCATGAAACGCAAAATTTTCTCTACTGCCACAGCATTTGCCTTCATTCAGGCACACTTGTTTTCAAGAATATAAATACTGTATTGAGGATTTTCTCTAACTTCCACATCACCATCATTTGATAGCAGCCAGTGTAAAAAGTCCTCTGGATTGCATATAAAAGACCCACGATATTTACACTGACCAAGATGGAACTACCTTTTTCCCCTCTTTGTTACACTTGTATTTTTCAATGTCTGATAATCAAGTCAAGGTGAGGTGAACAGAAACAAGTGATAAATTAGGACAAATATTTCTAAATTCTGATTGCTGTGAACAGCATGTAAAAGAAATGAGCCCCAGATCTTTTGTCAAATAGCAGAGATGAAGTCAAAATCTACTCCTCATGTCCTTTCTTTTCACTTTCACCTGTCTAGATCCAGCAGCTAGAATAGAGATTTCACCCCTTATTTTTTTGAAGAAAAAAAAAAAACGAAAAGAAAACTGTAAAGGTATAAGCCATAGTATTAGAATGCAGTATTGCAGGCTAATTCTGTTGACTGCCGATTGCCAGCAGTTCGGCAGTTCGATCCTGACCGGCTCAAAGTTGACTCAGCCTTCCATCCTTTCAAGGTCAGTAAAATGAGGATCCTGATTTGTTGAGGGGCAATATACTGGTTCTGTAAACTGCTTAGAGAGGGCTGTAAAGCTCTGTGAAGCGGTATATAAGTCTAAGTGCTATTGCTATTGCTATTCTTTGGGTTATAATGGCATTGGGATAATAGGGCCAGTATAGGCCCTGGGAGGCCGGCGCAAATCTCACACGAATCAAGAGAGGGAGAGAAGCACTTGGGAGGCCCAGTGTAGGCCATGCATGAGTTGTTGGAGGTTGGGAAGGACTTGGGAGGCCTGATACAGGCCCCAGTTCTCATTTCTCAGCCTAAGGATCCTAGTAATCCTGACTGCTGAAAACCAAAGGCATAGAAGAGGGCCTGGATGGGGTCGATGGAGGCTGCCTGGGGATGGAAGCTGTTATGGGTGAGGCCGATTTACTGGAGCCACTTATGACCTTCCCTGCCAGCTTTCCCATTGACCTTGCTTATCAAATGGTGACCACATGACCATGGTCTCTGCAATGTTGTAATCACAAGCTGGTGACATGAGCACCCAGAGTGCGATCAGGTGGCTGCAGGGTTGCTGCCAGGGCCAGAACTCTGGGGACCAGTCGTGTGCCCATTTTTTTGTAGCTTTGAACAGTTGCTGAACAAATGAACATAAGCCAGGACTGACTGTACCACAATCCATTCCCAGGGCTGCATATGGCCCCAGTTCTCATTTCTCAGCCTAAGGATCCTAGTGGATCATGACTGCTGAAAACCAAAGGCATAATTTCTTAGCATTCTGAAATGAAACACCTAAGCAACATGTAAGTCTTAAGTCCTAGGCACATTCATTAACTACCCCTTCAACTACTCCAAAAATGTATACTTGCCTACATGTGAGGGGTTGCCACTTATTTTCTGGCAGCCTTGGCCAAAATGAATGCAGCTTGTGGCCCATTTCTGCATTACTTATTTGTTTATTTAATTTAATTTAGTACGCCAAACTGACTTGGCATGGCTCACAATATAATAAAATAGAAAAACACAATCGAAAAAGAAAACAAGATGGTAACTGGTCACTGTATACAAAACACACACACTCATACGTTAAAAAAAACACATCCTGCAAAGTGCTCCATCCAGTTTAACCCAGGGCCTAGGAGAAAAAGCAGGTCATCACAGCCTTACAGAATGGCAATATGATAGGATTTCAAGGGGGATTTCATCCCAGAGATTCTTATTTACAACCTCTATCTATTAAAGAATAGAATAGGTTAAGAATGCATTTCTGAGTGTTTACAACATGCTAGAGAAAGGGAAATCAGTAGTTTATGGTCCAGGTCCATCATATTGTAGAAATTCAGCCTGTTTTAGACCATTGGCTGAACCAAGCCATCATGTTAAGCTATTATATATTTATTGCACTCATTGAGGATTTGAGGAGTGTTTATAATGACTTGGGGTGCATGCGAGCAAGCAAAGGGAGGCCTGGGAGGGGGAGGGGGGATATATGCAAAATCAGGGAGACCCAAGAAGGAGGATGTGGGTTGCATGCAAACAAAAAGAGGCCCAGGAAGAAGGATAAGGGGTAGGTACAAGTGCATAAGTGTCAGGGAAGGAGGGTGCAGGGTCGGCACAAAAGTAGTGAGGCCCAGGAAGAAGGATGTGGGGTGCATGCAATCTTAGAGAAGGGTGCGGAATGTGTGTGAGCACAGGAAAGTCAGGAAGGAGGGTGCGGGGTGTGTACAACATAGGAAGATCTAGGAAAGAGGGAGCAGGGTGCATGTGAGCACAGGGAGACTGGGAAGATCACTGGTAGGTACGTGTGAGTACAGGAAGGCCCAAGGTGGGAGGGTGTAATTAGGTGTGCAGGAAGGATAGGGAACTTACCAAAGCAACTTGCAACCTTCCCCACTATCTTCCCCATTGATTTTGCTTATAGGAAGCTAGCAAGAAAGGTGCTGCAACTGTTGGAAGTATGAGCACTTGAACTGTGATCAGGTGACTGCAGGAGCACTGCAATGGCCAGAACTTCAAGGGCTGGTCATAAGTACACTTGTTCAGTGCCATCACAACTTCAGTCATTGAACAAGTGGTCAGTAAGTAAGGACTACCTGTATATAGGTAATATAGGTAACCTGTACATACATAAACAAACAAATAAAAAGCATACCTTGTATCTTGAATATGCTATATAAACACACATTTATATAAAATAAATATTGTGTTTTGTTAACTCAGGCTTAGTATTTAGTATATTGTACAAAGCCAGTGATGGTGTACCAACAAAATGTTTAGAATAATATTAGTTTTTGTGGAAATCCTACACAAACTTGAAAAGCATCGTTACAGCAATTCTTCCACTAAACAGAAAGAGTAGGATTTTTTTTCATTTTCTATTATCACTTCAAAATGTTCACATTTTACATCATGACTGAAAAATTAGTTTGAACTGTTAATTTGAAACATGTCTTTATCAAAGTCATGTTTTCTACTTACAGTTACATCTTTTTTGCACAAATCTGAGTTTGCAGGCAGTCCGATATGTTGACAGTCGGATGACATCAAAATTCTGAGCCCCTAAAAAATAAAAGCAAAGAGCTTTCCCACATGTATTCCAATTTTAAAATGAAAAGAGGACTTTTATTACATTATGCTGTCTAACTACAACCGCAACTACATTAGAAACTTAATCCTTAAGGAGTTGTAAACTTTTATCTGGATTATACTAATTCTGTATCATACTCCACCCTCTCTCGTGTGTGTTCATTTATTCCACCACACAAAAAGTAACCAATGTATGGTTAACTATCATATTAAAAAAATATTTATCTGTGGCATTTTTACATTTATTTATTTATTTATTTATTATTGAATTTCTATACCGCCCTTCTCCCTGAGGACTCAGGGCGGTGTACAGCCAGAATTAAAAAGACATGCAAGACAAATATTAAAAAACAATTAAAAGATATATAAATTTGGCCCAATTAAAACTCATTACCAATTAAAACGTTTAAAACATTTAAAACAGTTAAAAATTTCATCTTAAGCCAGCCCGGCTTGTTCAAATAAATGGGTTTCAAGGGCACGACGGAAGGCACTGAGGTCCTGGATTCTCCTTATCTCTGGGGGGAGCTGATTCCAGAGGGTAGGTGCCCCCACAGAGAAGGCTCTCCCCCTGGGGGTCACCAGCCTACACTGTCTGGCTGATGGCACCCTGAGGAGGCCCTCTCTGTGGGAGTGCACGGGTCGATGGGAGGTCGTCGGTAGCAGCAGGCGGTCTCGGAGATAGCTAGGCCCTATGCCATGGAGCGCTTTGAAGGTGATAACCAGCACCTTGAAGCGCACCCGGAAGACCACCGGGAACCAGTGCAGCTCGCGCAGGAGCGGTGTTACATGGGAGCGCCATGCTGCTCCCGTCACTACCCGCGCTGCTGCGTTCTGGACCAGCTGGAGCCTCCGGGTGCTCCTCAAGGGGAGCCCCATGTAGAGAGCGTTGCAGTAGTCAAGGCGAGAGGTGACGAGGGCGTGAGTGACTGTGCAAAGGGAATCCCGATCAAGAAAGGGTCGCAACTGGCGAATCAGGCGAACCTGACAAAAGGTCCCCCTGGTTACAGCCGTCAGATGTTCCTCCAAGGACAGCTGCGTATCCAGGAGGACTCCCAGATTGCGAGTCCTCTCTGTGGGGGCCAATGACTCGCCCCCAATAGTCAGTGATGGAGTCAACTGACTATATCGGGATGCCGGGAGCCACAGCCACTCAGTCTTGGAAGGGTTGAGCTTGAGCCTGTTCCTCCCCATCCAGACCCGTACAGCCTCCAGGCACTGGGACATCACTTCAAGGGCATCGTTGGGGTGGCCTGGGGTGGAGATGTACAGCTGGGTGTCATCAGCGTACTGGTGGTATCTCACCCCAAAGCCACGGATGATCTCACCCAGCGGCTTCACATAAATGTTGAACAGAAGGGGCGAGAGGACCGATCCCTGCGGCACTCCACAAATGAGAGGCCTCGAGGTCGACCTCTGCCCCCCTGCCAACACAAACTGCGACCGGTCGGAGAGAAAGGAGGAGAACCACCGCAACACAGTGCCTCCCACCCCCAACTCTTCCAGCCGGTGCAGCATGATACCATGGTCGATGGTATCAAAAGCCGCTGAGAGGTCTAATAGGACCAGAACAGAGGAACAACCCCTGTCCCGAGCCCTCCAGAGATCATCAACCAACGCGACCAATGCCGTTTCCGTGCTGTGCCTAGGCCTGAAACCCGACTGGAACGGATCTAGATAAGATGTTTCCTCCAGGAATTGCGGAAACTGTCGGGCGACCACACTCTCAACAACCTTCGCCATAAAGCGAAGGTTGGAGACAGGACGATAGTTGGCCAATATTGCTGGATCCAGGGACGGCTTCTTGAGGAGAGGCCTCACCACCGCCTCTTTCAAGGTGGTGGGGAAGTAACCCTCACTCAACGAAGCGTTGATAACACCCTGGAGCCAGCCTCGTGTAACCTCCCGGGAAGCCAGTACCAATTTGGGCATACATTTGGCATTTCTGTGGCAAAATTTAACTTATTTATACATTGCATAAGGAGTATGAAATAGTACATTCTAGAATCCAAATTTACCATCAGTGAGAAATAAGTGTGGAATGGGAAAAGGTAATATAAGGTCACTACTAAATCTTATTTAAAGACTGATGCTAGGGCACAAACTCTCAAGAAACAACACCCTGTTATTTCAATGTAATAATTTAAGGAGAAACAGGAACTGATTACATTCTTTGAAGAGGCTGCAACACATTTTTAATTGAAGTTTCAAACTTTTAAGACTTCTACTCACTCATTTCCATGAAGAGCTGTCTTTTCTCTGCCATTGTCCTCCTCCTCTTTCCACTTTCTTCAATCATCCTAAAAACAAATTTAGAATTTTAGCAGGCTGTTCGGAGAGAATTTAGATACCAAGAAGAAATTCATAAACTCATTATTCAACTGTTACGGCAGAAAACAGCCAAATAAAAACCAAAAGAAGCCACTTGGGAAATGTAGACTACTATATATTCACTGAGTTAAACTATGCAGAACAGGAAACAAATACCAGAAGTTCAAAGACACTTCCACACCTCTGTTTTAATAAAAATCCATAATAATTAACTTTCTACTGTAACCACCAGCAAATAAACTTGAAGAACAGTTAATTTACTGTTGGGCTGGGAGATTCAAAAGGGGAAATACGTGCTTCTTCCTACACTGCACTAGAGCACAAGCTCTTCTTCCTATTAGGAACTGTTCTGTTAAATATAGCCCCTAATGGTGCAATTATAATTTTCATGGTGAGGGTATTCTTGAAAAAAAACATCTTGCAGCTATGAACAGATGGTCGGTCCTTTTCCGTTGGCTTCGTTATTAAATCAGTTTAAGAAATGAGAACATCAAGACTGAGTTATATGATATTCCTTAAGTATAGTTAAGAACTAACTTTTTTTTTTTTACTATAATATTGATTTTTATTTTAAAAAAACCCCAGGAATTCAAGATCACTAGTATTTATTTATTTATACATAAATGCAAGTGGTCCTCAACTTACAACCATAATTGGGAACATAATTTCTATTGCTAAGCAAGGTAGTTAAATGAATCATGCCCTATTTTATGACCTTTTTTGCCAGTTAAGTGAATCATGCAGTCGTTAAGAGAATCAAAGTTCCTCCCTGATTTTGCTTGTCAGAAGCCGGCTGGGAAAGTCACAAATGGCAATCACACAACCCCGAGAGGCTGCAACAGTTGTAAATGCATGTTGGTTGCCAAGCATCCAAATTTTGATCACAGATGCAACAATTGTAGGTGAAAGGACTTTAGACTTAGACTAACTTTATTGTCACGTTGAATGTACACTAATCGGCATACATTAAAATGAAATTCGTTGCATACATCTCTCAAAGGGTCTCCACCTCTAATATACACTACATAAATATACAGCATAAAAAGTTGTAAATTCAACTGTAAATTCAGTTGTTTTTCAACGCTGTTGTAATGTTGAACCCTATGGTCCAAATAAATGACTGCAACTTAAGGACTACCTGAACAATTATGCCAAACCAGCATATCTGTCCAAGTTCTTCACAGATATGCCAATTATGTTTTTGGAGTGTTAAAATTTAAAAATACCATTTAACTTTCTTCATCTCATTTCTCTTGTGAGATTAAATCAGGAAAAATATGTTGTACATTAAAACAGGAAAGCATGATGTAGAAAAGTAGATGCTATGATGAAGAAAAACCGAAAAATGCTCAGAAAACCAGATTATTATTATTATTATTACTTATGAACAGGAATGCCAGGTCAAGTCCTAATAAACTCCAGCACTGAGTAATAGTTGATTCCAGGCTGCGTTTAGAATTTATCTGGTTTGCTCATTTGTGAAGAATTTAAAAAGACAGGTGTAGATATGACCATGCAAAGAACTACTTATTAAGGCCAATACTACAGGACCTATTTTAACAGGTTTCGCTCTTTTTGGAGCTCATCAGCTGTAGGTAACGGCCTATTTTGCAATATTTTTTAAAAAGAAATTCAAAGACACTGATTTAATCCCTAAATCTAAATCCAATACCAAATCATATTGCACTATGAGACAAGCATGTTTTCAGGATTTAAGCTAGCAATTGTCTAACAGTTCCCAAGAAAAAATTCCATGTGAGTCTGAAAAAATTGTATCTGCTTTAAAATTCACTTTAACTTTAATTGGTTCCCTAAAACAACTCACCTTCCTATTCACACAGAAGCTTAAAAAAAAAGGACTTACTGTATTTTTAATAAATTCAGGTAGTCCTCAAGTTACTGCCATAATTGGGACTGGAAAGTCTGTTGCTAAGTGATATGGTCATTAAGTGAGTCATCACATAAATGTGTCTTATTTTACTACCTTTTTTGCTGCAGTCATTAAGCGAGTCCAGCTTCCCCCATTGACTTTGCTTGTTGGAAATCAGCTGAGAAGGTCACAAATGGTGATCACAAATTACAATCATGTGACTGCTGGGATAATGTGATGATTGTAAGTGCAAGGACCGGTCCAATATAGCTAAAATCCACCTCCTCATATGCACAGACAGAAATAATTTCCCACATCTTTTTTTTTTAATTTGTGCTAAAGGAACTGAATTACATATTGAGAAGAAATATTACAAATCCAAGTCATCAAATTAAGCTGAATGGTGGAAGATTCAAGACAAGTAATTGAAGTGCTTTTTTTCCACACAGTATATAGTATAGGAACAATTGAGAATGGACGTTGTCTTACCTGAACGTCCCTTTTCTGGGCGCTGCGTACACTATCCATGCATGGGTTAATCCTTCAGTGCTTGGCAAACAACTGAGTGAAAACAAAAGGCTTTTGTTCCCCTTTCCGGCTCCCAAGCCACGCCTCTGGTCCCATGATCCCCCAGTCTGAATGAAGGCGCAGCAGACAAGAATCCACACTATGAGTAACTTATAAACTTAACTTTATTAACTCAAATTAGCGTAAAAAAAATAAACTAGTTTCAGCCATAAACAGTGGCAGGCAGCCCTGACGGGCGGGATATGGATAGTGTACGCAGCGCCCAGAAAAGGGACGTTCAGGTAAGACAACGTCCATTTTCCTGTGCGCTGCTCCCACTATCCATGCATGGGATATACCCAAGCTTAAACTCCCTGGGTGGGAAGCTGACTGCCTCCAGAGTCCTCCTCCGTCAGTACTTTTTGCAGGATTCTGCGGCCAAAGGATGCCTCAGCAGAATTGTACGCATCGATCTTGTAGTGGCGGATGAACGGTGTGAGGGATGACCACGTCGCAGCTCTGCAGATGTCCATGACCGAGGCTTGGGTGGCCCAGGCTGCCGTGGTGGCCGCACTGCGAGTCGAGTGCGGGAGGATCCTGCTGGGGGTCGGTTTGGCGTTCAGGTCATATGCCAGGGCAATGCAGGCCTTGATCCATCTGCTGACTGTGGCTGCTGATATCTTCTGACCCATGGACTTCGGGTTGAAGGAAACCAGGAGACCCTCCGTACGGTGGAAAGGAGCAGTCCGTCGGATGTAAGTGCGGATGGCGCATCGCATGTCTAGGGTGTGCCACCTCTTTTCTCTGGGATCACGAGGTGAGGGGCAGAAGTCCGGCAGGATGAGCTCCTGGGCTCGGTGGAACCACGAGTTGACCTTTGGGATAAAGGCGGGATCCAGGCGTAGGGTCACCGTGGAGTCGTGAAAATACACAAATCTTTGCGGACAGACAGAGCCGCTAACTCTGACACCCTCCTCGCTGAGGTGATCGCCAGCAGGAAGGTCACCTTAAACGATAGGTACTTAAGCGAAGTCGAGTCTAGGGGCTTGAATGGGGGCCCGGTCAGTGCCCGCAACACAAGCGGTAAATCCCATGAGGGGTAACGGTGAACTGTGGGGGGTCGCAGGTTGGTGGCCCCATGCAGAAACCCCTTGATGCGCGGGTGGTGCGCGAGGGATTGGTACGGAGAGCATGCAATGACTGTTGACAACGCCGCTGTCTGTCTCCATAGGGTTACGGAGCCAGGCCCTTGTCTAGGCCAGCTTGTAGGAACCGCAGAATGTCCCGAATATCAGCTGACGTGGGGTCAATGTGCTGGTGGGCGCTCCAGCGACAGAACGCCTGCCATGATGACTCGTAGATGCGGGTCGTAGCCGGACGTCTGGCCGCCTGGATAGTGGCGACTACCTCGTCTGGCAGGTTGTCCTTCTTCAGGATGACCCGTTCAAATGCCAAACGGCTAATTGCAGCCACTGGGGCTCTGGATGCGTGACTGCTCCTTGGCACAGAACGAGCTGCTGCGGTGGGATCACCCATGGTTGTTCTACGGACAGTGCTACTAGGTCGGCGAACCATGGTCTCCGGGGCCAGTTCGGGGCTACCAGGAGTAGGTCGGCTTTCTCCGCTAGTGGCTTCCGAATGAGGCGCGGTAGCAGCGGGACTGGCGGGAATGCGTACAGGAGACCCTCGGGCCACCTGCAACGCAGCGCATCGTGGTCCTCTGCTTGTGGTGTTGGGTAGCACGATACGAAGCAGGGAAGCTGAGCGTTGGCTGGGGTTGCGAAGAGATCTACGACCGGGTTTCCGAAGCGTGAAGTGAGTTCTCAAAACAGCTGAGGGTGGAGCTGCCACTCCGCTTGATCTATCGTTTCGCGGCTGAGCCAGTCCGCCCTCACATTGGTTGCCCCGGAAATGTGATCTGCTCTGATCGAGAGCAGGTGCCTCTCTGCCCAGCTGAAACGCTCCGCGGTCTCCTTCATCAGGGTACGGGACCTTGTGCCCCACTCCCTGTTGACGTGGGCCTTGGCCGAGATGTTGTCGGTCAGGATTAAGATGTGATGCCCTGCACCATCGGCTGGTCAGTGCCAGTCTGATCGCCCGAAGCTCTAGGAGGTTGATGCTGCATTGCTGTTCTAGTTGCGACCACTGCCCTTGCATGACTAGGTTGTGGAGATGGGCTCCCCACCCCCGAAGGCTGGCGTCGGTGGTGAGTATCAGACGGTCTGGTTCTAGGAAGCTGGACCCCTTGAGGAGTGACGGCGATGTCCACCACCTGAGGGACCTGCGGACCCGGAGGGTGAGACACACTTCCCTCTTGGAGTTGGCCCTTCCCGTTTGCTGGAAGGGAAGGAGGAACCACTGCAGTGGCCTCGAATGTCTGCATGCCCATGGTACGATGCCGAAGCAGGATACCATCTTTCCGAGGAGGGTTGAGAGGTGGATCAGGGCAACTCTCCTCCTCGTCAGGGTCCGCAGAGTTAAAGTTCGGATGCTTTGGACTCTGTCCAGTGATAAAAATACCTGGCCGCTGGACGAATCTATCAGTGCCCCCAGGTGAAGTATCCTGGTGGTGGGCAGGAGCTGACTCTTTGCGAAGTTTATGGTGAAGCCGTGGTCTTGGAAGGCCTTGATCACCATCTTCATGTCTCTGTAGGCCTGGTCGGGCGTGGACGACAGGACCAGAATGTCGTCTAGATAACAGAGCACCCGGATCGGGACGGCTCAGAGCTTGGCCGCCACCACCGCTACCAGCTTGGTGAAGGTGCGGGGGGCCGACGAGAGTCCGAATGGCATCGCGCGATATTGGTAGTGTCGACCCGCGTATTTGAACCTCAGGTACTGATGGTGATGCGGGTGGATTGGCACGTGCAGATAAGCCTCCCGGAGATCGACTGATTGAAGGAAGTCGCCCTGTCTCACTCCCGCTAAGATGGACTTGAGGGAGTGCATCTTGAACCTGCGGTATTGTACCGACAGGTTCAGGCGCTTTAGATTCAGTATGCCCCTCCAGCCCCCGGAGTTCTTGGGAACCAAGAAGAGGGTTGAGTAGAATCCTGAGCCCCGCTGGCTGTGTGGAACCGGCTCTATGGCCTCGACCTCCAGGAGGTGGACAATCTCCTGCGACATTAGGTCCTGAAGTTCTGAGGATCGAGGGGTTGGACAATGGACAAAGCGGTGGGGCGGCTGGCCAGAGAATTCGATGGATAATCCGGAAGAGGTCGTACGCCTTACCCAGGAGTCCGAAGTCGATCTGGCCCATTGTTGATGGAAGAGGATGAGCCTTCCCCCTATGGGTCCCGTGGGCCTGGAGTCATTTCCCCCTTCTGGCAGGCTTAGGGCAGGCTTAGGGCAGGCTCCACGGAAATTGCGTTTAGGCTGTTGTTGTCGTCCTCGGTCTCGGAACTGCTGTGTCGTGAAATCTGTCTCCTCCCTGGTAATGGGAGCGGTGCAAGGAGGACCCCCTGGGTCCGGCGCCTGCACGAAAGGGCTGTTGGAGCGGGTAAGGCGTGTACCTGCGTACCTGGCATCGGTAGGTTGAGGGGAGGATCTTCCTCTTGTCCTTCCCCTCGATCAGTAGGGGTTCTAGTGAGGCGCCAAACAGATCTGGTGCTTTATATGGGGAAGTCGCCAACTTCCACTTGGCTTCGGCTTTCCATGGCCGAAGCCAGAATAGCCTCCTAGCAGTATGAGTTGAGGCCAGAGCCCTTGAGGCGAACTTGGCTGAGTTCAGGGAGCTGTCGGCCGTGTATTCGGTGGCAGCTATTATCTTATTTAGATCTTGATGCAGTCTAGTGTCCTCAGGCGGGAGACTGTCCTGCAGATGTTGAAGCCAAATGAGCGAGGCTCTATTGAAGAAGGACGAAGTTGTCGCGGATCTGATTGTCCAGCCTGCGGCCTGGTGTGCCTTGTGGAATGCCCCCTCCATTCTCTTCTCCTCTGCTTTGAGAGTGTCTAGCGGGTCGGTGGAAACCAGGGAGCTGGAAGATAACGCTGCCACCGGCTGGTCTACTGAGGGGAGCGCCAGGAGCTCCTCCAGCTCCGGGGCTGAGCAGTAGAGTTTCTTATCCAGGCTGCTGGGAGTTGCCAGGGAGGCCGGTTGCACCCAGGGGTTCTGGATCACCTCCGTAAACAGCTGAGGGCAAGGGATATAGTCCTTTTGCGGCTTTGCTGATTTGAAAAGCGCGTCATAAGGACCCGCCGCCTGCGGGGTGGCGGTTGCGACGTCCCCTGGTACTCCGAGGTTGGTTGTGAGCCGCGCCTTGTGGAGCAGGGACTTGAATAGGGCCGGGCGAAAGAGGCCTGTGAATGCGGGGGTGTCCGGTGCCAGGCCTTCGTCCTCTGACAACTCCATCTCCTCCGGTCCTTCCTCTGCTTGGTCTGAATCATCAGACGAAGAGTCTTGCCCACATTCAGGGGTGGGGGGGTAGCCTGGTACTCCGAGGCTGGGCTGCGGGTGATGTTGGCGTGCCTGGACCAGTGCGGGTTGCACGGGTGCCTGGGATGCCTGTTGTAAGGTTGCAGTGAAGAAGGACGAGAGGGCAGCCGAGAACATAGCCTGGAAGTCCATTGGGGACGCCATCTCTGGCCCCCTCTGGGTTTGGTGGTCTACCCTTGAGGGCGTAGAGCTTGCTTCCCTAGTGCGGATGGGCTGTGCTGGTGATGGAGACATTGAAGGCTCTGGACCGGCCCCTGGGCCTACCTCGAGATGGGAGGTGGTGCGGTCCAGCCTGGGCACATCTGGGGTTCTTGGAGTTACTGCAATGTCGGTCAGGGATGTAATTCCCAGCTCTGTCTCCCGTGGGATGACTTGTGCTGGCTCCAAGGACCCAGGCTCTCTGGACGAGGCTCCGGCAGCCGCTTTGTGAGCCCTCTCCCACTGTCGCTCCAGCGCATTGTGCCTCCTTAAGGCGTCCCTATCCCGGATGGGTAGGCAGCCTTCTGATGCAGCCCTGCTGGTTGAACTCTCGTGCCTCTTTTTGGATTTCTTTTTCCCCCCTTTTGAACTTTTGCGAGGGGGGGGTTAGCTCCAGCTCCATATCTGAAGATGGGGGGGGAGCGAGACATGGCTGTAGGCTGTTCAGGCAGGCCCCTTGCTCTATACCGGTCAGGTCGAGCGGTAATCCTCCCAAGAGCGCTCGGGCTGCGCTGGTCTCTCCCCCGCTGATTGCCCTTCCAGGGGTGGCGTGGTGGGGGTAGTGGTCTATAGCCGGCTCCCTGCTGATGGGGGGAGACACAGGCTTGAATCCTTTACCAAATATGGCGGCCCGAAGGTCCGTCAAAATGGCGCTGGCACGTGGTGCGCTGACCCACTGTGCCAGACTCCGGCAGCGAACTCACAATGGCGGCCCAAGGGTCCGACCAAACGCCGCGCTTTTCCCCTGCAGCGGGGGTTCTGTAGTGCAGGGGGAGGCTGCTGAGGCTTTCTGCACTCTCTCTCTCCTCTTCGCGCCCTCGTAGGACGCTCCGGTGAGGCGCGGCTCAGGAATGAGTGTTACGGGTCGGCGCCACGTGGCCTGAGCCTCCCGATCCGCGCCCAGCTGATGAGCGCGCAAGCCGCTTGGTTCCGGGATGAAAGCGGCACGCGTTGGATTAGCGGCAAGGGGCTCCGAACGGAGAGCTGCTGGTCAGCTGGAGGAGCGTGATCCTGGCGGCAGCAGTAACGGCGAGGAGAGAGCAGCCGTTGGAAAATCTGCCCCCCCGAAGGAGCAGCGTGGGCGGCTGAGCTCCGCTCCCCCCCTCCGCTGGTAATGTTGCAGCCAAATGCAACGGTAAAGGGACCGCGGAAAAACAAACTAATCAAAATTAACTAAAAAGCCTAGACGCCCTAAGGAAAGGGAAAGCCTAAATAAAACGTAAAGAAAAAGAGAGAGAGGAAAGGGAGAAAGTCCCCACAGATCTACAATACCTTCAGAAACTGTGGAGCTCCCAAAATCACTACAGTGTTTGCCAGCAACTGAGTGAAGACTGGGGGATCATGGGACCAGAGGCGTGGCTTGGGAGCCGGAAAGGGGAACAAAAGCCTTTTGTTTTCACTCAGTTGTTTGCCAAGCACTGAAGGATTAACCCATGCATGGATAGTGGGAGCAGCGCACAGGAAAATACATAGGCAAATTCATGAAATGAACAGTTAGTTACAAAAATAGCTATTAGACATGATTCCCTTTGTGATTAGATGTGCTATAAAAATAGGGGTGTCAAACTGACAGCCCGCGGGCCGGATGCATCACACACAGACCACACCCATTCCAGCTGCACAAAGGCAAAAACCGTCACAATACGTCACATGACGCAATCAAGTTTGACACCCGTGTGTTACAACTTCAAGGATCAACTGATGGGGTGCCTAAATGAAAGGCTACCATTGTCTGCATGTCCTAAATGTGAATACGGTTACTGGATTTCTTACCCCAATGTTGAATCAAAGAGTATTCTTGGCCTATTATTTCAGTGAATATAACCTCCTACCAAACATATTGAATAGTATGCAGTACAATAAACAGGGGATTATTTTCAAGTCCAGTGAAGGATGTTTTCCTTTTCTTTTCTATAAACTTTTTAATGTCTGGCTCTTATGTATTTCTTCCTATTTCCCAAGAAGCAAAAAAATTGAAATATATGTAGTTGAGTTTACCCTTCAACAGATTGCAACTCTATCTGCAGATCACCCGGTAAATTTTGAACTGAATAGCAGAATATGCATTTTGTAAACTAACTTTTATACTAATGATTCAATCTTTAAAAGAACTCATCATAAACCATGGCTTCAAATTTTGATTTACAATAAGAAAAAGAAGTTACAGATCGTGGTTTGGACAAACTTTGGAGCTTTGATACTATTAAAACTGTACTTCTGTTGTCTTGTCCCAGACAAATACAAATGCATTTGATTCTTTTTGAGGTTGTTTATTTGTTTTAGAAGAGCAAACGATTTAGTCCGTGTAGGATGTATAATCTTAATTATACCTTCTGAGTTTATAGAACGCTAGCTACTGCATGACTAAATTGCTTTTTTAAAATATATTTTACAAAACTCTTAAGTACAGTTTGCCATTTATTCTCCTACACAACCTGTAGGTTGAGAATTACACATTAGTTGACTTCATAACTATTCACTGTTATAAAACAACTACTGTTCAATTTTCTTCCCACAAGTATATAAAAAAGACCAAATTACTCCTATTTCAAACTAATTAACAGTGATGGAAGCCGATAGTTTACTTTTAGATGATATTCACCCATGTATTTGCTCTTGAGAGCCAGTTTGGTATAATTGTTAAGGCTAGAAACCAGGAGACTGATTTCTGTTCTTGCCTTGGGCATGAAACCACCTGGGTGACTTTAGGCCAGTCACTTTCCCTCAGCCCTCAGAAGGGGCAATGGAAAGCCACTTCTGAAAAATCTTGCCAAGCAAATTGCAGGGATTTGTCCAGACCATCTCTGAGAATTGGACATGATTGAACAGAAGGGGAAAATGCAGTTACTCTACAGATATTATTAGACCTTCTTAGACAAGTACAGTAACCGAATGTAGAGCTTTGTTTTTAGTTCTTGTATAAGAATATGTGCCAATTGTTCTTAACTTATTCTACTGCAGGATTTTTCCAAATAAAGTCTTTCCACTACCATTGTCTAACCAAACTAATTTCTGACATTACTCTGATCTGCAACAACAAAAGAGCTAGACAATTTTTTTCGAAGAGAATTTCTTCCCTTTTTTTACTGTTGTAAAAGCATGGCTGTGGCAAGCCAAATCAAATTAACAAATCACATAATCAGCAGTTAGATTTTCAGTGCCTTGGCAGGGGAATTTGCTGAAAGTATCTGGATTCAAGTGTTCATAGTGCATGTATTTAATTTTAAAACTATTCATGCAGAAATTAATCCTGCTTTTTATTACATCAGCCCACAGCTCAAACAAAGTTATTTCAATGCTGTATATGTATATGTACATGTGGTCATGCACTTTGCCAAAGTAACACCCAAAACAGTTGGAAAAAAAATTCAAGAGCTACAGTCCCCACCCCAATTCTGCCTCAGCTCAGAAAGTATTCATTTTGAAAGAAATCAGAAAGAAACAACTTCAGAGCTTATTCACACAGCCTGCTGAAAATGATATTGTAAAGCTGACCAGGCCAAAACTGCCTGTCAGATTATAATATTTCCTTTTTGCCATAGAAAACTGGAAAGGAACTAAAGTATAATCTTCAGAATTGAAGAATACTTTAAAAGAATATTTTAATTCATGTCAAAGCATGATTCTGAATTGTTGTTCAGGAGTCAAAAGCAATAAAAATGCTCTCAATGGTCTTGAATCAAACATATTTATCTTATTTTCTCTGACTGACTGAAACCAAAACATGACATCCAAAATCTGAAGACAATTATCTTCCTTCAGAAAAGTATGCATGTGTTTTAGTGCAAGAGGAAATGGAAATGAACTGTAGCTCAAATAATCAAATTTCCAATTTCTGTCAGATATTCAAGAACTCATTTAAAATCATATTTCATTTGAACTTGCAAGGAATAATCTTGCAATTGTTTGAATTTTTATTGTCTTTTTTTAAAAATCAGTTAATTAAGTTATTGGGCTGGAGATAATATTCTACCTTACAATAGAAATGAAATACTACTCTTCCTAAAATCATGTTCTTAGACATCCCTCCTACATGTTGTTCTATTTCTTGTTCCATTTTCAACTGCATCATATTTAAAAAGTAAATGTCACCAACAAGAATCTTAATTGAGCAATGTGACTTGTTACTAAGAAAGATCCTTCAAAGTACCAGTAGCAAATCTAGTTGCTGATTTGCCATGCAGGAAAATAAAATCTGAAGCTACAAAACTGAAGTAGAATGGCAACAGAAGACATGAGAAAGATAAACATAGGAGAACTCTACACAATTAAAGATAAAATTCATCAACCACACATTAACATCGTAAACATTAATAAATTGAAATAAACTGGAATTGGACATTTTTCCTGGTTATTAATTAGGAACATGAAAACAAAGGAGTGGTTTTGTGTTCAGTGTTAGGAAGACGGCAGAGACAGTCCTTGGACACACTTCTGTAAATAACTGAGAATCAATAAGACGTTGTAAGCAACCATTTACAGGCAGTCCTCAACTTACGACCAATTGCTTAGCAAACAAAGTTACATGGGTTCTCTCAAAGCTACTTATAATTTGGATTTGAAGCTCTAATGGCCACTCCCCTGCAGTGATATGATTGCATTGATACTCAGCAGCCAGCCCCTTTTACAGCTAGTTGCAGCATCCCATGGTCCAAACCACAATTTACATTATTTTGCTAGAAAGTGGTGTTTACAGAATAACAAAGTCAGAAGGAACCTTGGAGGTCTTCTAATCCAATCTCTCTCAAGAGGAAACCCTATACCATTTCAGAACCAATAGTTGTCCAATCACTTCTTAAAAACCTCCAGTATTAGAGCACTCACACCTTCTAGAGCAGTGGTTCTCAACCTTCCTAATGCTGCGACCCTTTAATACAGTTCCTCATGTTGTGGTGACCCCCAACCATAAAATTATTCCTAAAACCATTGAAAATGGTCGTTGCTTACCTGAACGACCCTTTTATACTCGCTGTGAAGACACTCCTCAGACTGGGTAACGATCACTCTCATTTGCACTGCTGAGTGTCAATCAAATCCCTCTGGAGCTGGATCCACCTCACTTCCTGCTCCTTCCTCAGACTTTTCACGAAGACAACTTGGACCAATAGCAGTAGAATCGACAGTGAGAGACTCCACCAAGTAGACAGACAGGAAGCAGACAGCTACAGAGGGAGAAAAAGCAGACCTCCACCAAAGCCAGGCACGGCCAAGAAAAAGGGAGGGACGGAGTGTCTTCACAGCGAGTATAAAAGGGTCGTTCAGGTAAGCAACGACCATTTTCCTACTCACTGTTCAGACACTCCTCAGACTGGGACATACCCAAGTTAGAGTAAAAAAGGGGGGGAACTAAGCCGTAGACTGGCCTTGGGGAGAGATTAAAGCCTGTAATACCCTTCTGCCAAAGGCAGCATCTGCCGAAGCAAACTTATCCAGCCTATAGTGACTTACAAAGGATGAAAGGGATGACCATGTGGCCGCCCGGCAGATATAATCTACTGAAGCCTGGGTAGCCCAAGCCGCTGAGGTTGCGGCGCTACGGGTAGAATGGGGCAGTATCCCACCCGGGACGGGGGCCTCACTTAATTCATATGCCTTAGATATACAGGCCTTGAGCCACCTGCCCACTGTAGTCGAGGAGACCTTCTGACCCAGGGAAGAGGGAAGGAAGGACACCAACAGAGCCTCAGTCTTGCGAAAGGGGGCAGTCCTCTTAAGATATCTTCTCAATGCCCGTCGCACATCCAAAGTATGCCATCGCTTCTCAGCCGGATGACGCGGGTTCGGGCAGAAATTGGGCAAGACGAGTTCTTGGGCTCGATGAAAACGAGTGTTCACTTTGGGCACAAAGGCCGGGTCGAGGCGTAGAACAACCCGGTCAGGATAGAAAACACAGAGATCACTCCTCATGGATAAAGCGGCAATTTCGGATACTCTGCGTGCTGAAGTTACTGCCAACAAAAAAGCCATCTTGAAAGACAAGTAACGTAGGCTGGACGAAGCAATGGGTTCGAACGGTGGATTCGTTAAGGCCTGCAGCACCAAGGTAAGGTCCCAAGTGGGGTAGCGATGGATCGGCGGCGGCCGCAGGTTTGAGACCCCTTGGAGAAAGGAACGAATCCTGGGGTCCTGAGCCAAAGGAACACGAGCCTCCCCTGACAGGACAGTGGCCAGGGCCGCCACCTGTCGGCGCAGAGTCGCAGGAGCCAGGCCCTTGGAAAACCCCGCATGTAGAAAACCTAGAATGTCCGGAACAGATGCAGATGTGGGGTCTACGTGATGATCTCCACACCATCTGGTGAATGCATTCCATGAAGCGTTGTAAATATGAATTGTTGATGGTCTTCGAGCTGCCTGAATAATGGAGATAACATCGTCAGACAGGTTGTCCTTGAAGAGTTTTATGCGCTCA
Source organism: Arizona elegans (assembly GCA_022577455.1). Classification (NCBI taxonomy): domain Eukaryota; kingdom Metazoa; phylum Chordata; class Lepidosauria; order Squamata; family Colubridae; genus Arizona; species Arizona elegans. Next base: position 313,849,671 of record JAKOOJ010000001.1, on the reverse strand, counting down.
AATGCCACACGGCTAATCGAAGCCATTCTGGTTCCGGATGACGGACGGCCCCTTGAGTTAGTACTAACTTGTCGAGTGGAATCCTCCACGGTGGTTCGACCGATAAGTTCTTGAGGTCGGCGAACCACTCTCGACGGGGCCAATACGGCGCTACTAGTAGAAGGTTCGCCCGTTCTTGAATGACCTTCCGCACTACCCTGGAGATGACAGGAAGGGGAGGAAAGGCGTAAAGAAGGCCCCGGGGCCACTGACTTCGAAAAGCATCCAGCCCTTCTGCTGCTGGAGACGGGTAGCGGGAAAAGAATCTCGGCAATTGGGTGTTCTGAGCCGTCGCGAAAAGGTCCACTAGGGGCAGGCCGAACCTCTTGGACAGGTCCTGGAACAGGCCGGGATCCAACCTCCACTCGGCGTGATCTATTTGGTCTCTGCTGAGCCAATCTGCTTCTTGATTGAGAGTCCCCGAAATGTGTTCCGCTTTTATCGACGAGAGGTGAAGTTCCGCCCACGACAGAAGACGCTCCGCCTCCTGCATTAGTGTCCATGAGCGGGTGCCCCCTTGTTTGTTGATATGGGCTTTGGTGGCCACATTGTCCGTCAGAATCAGAAGATCCTGGCGATATACAAGGCGTTTGAAGTGCATCAGGGCGAGACGGACCGCTCTGAGCTCGAGCCAATTTATATTGTGTTGCAGTTCCTTTGACGACCAGACACCTTGGGCCAACTGACGGTCGAGGTGCGCCCCCCAGCCTCGCAGACTCGCGTCCGTGGTCAACACCATCCGAGCTGGTTCCAAGAAGGGGGAGCCCTTGTCGAGGGCCGGAGACAGCCACCACCTCAGTGAAAGGCGCACAGGAGCTGGAACTGTTACCTTGAGAAGAGTCTCTGCTCGACCTTGTCTCTGGTAAGGGAGCAGAAACCATTGAAGGCGACGTAGATGGAAACGTGCCCACGGGACAATGTCTATGCATGAGATTAATTTCCCCAGAAGCTGGGAGAGTGTCAGTAAGGTCACAGTCCTGTGTAGTAAGACTTGAGACACCAGGTTCCGTATGCTGACTCGTCTGTCTGGAGATAGGAAGACTACACACAGATTGGAATCTATTGTTGCCCCGAGGTGCAGAATGCGAGACATGGGAACTAGATGGCTTTTGGCCAAATTCAAAGTGAACCCGTGGTCTTGAAGGGTCTGAAGTACTAGCTCCCGGTCGTGGGTCGCCTGTTCTGGAGAGGACGACAGGATCAAAATGTCGTCGAGGTAGCATGCCAGACGAACAGGAACCTCTCTGAGCGACGCTGCTAACGCCGCCAGCAACTTTGTAAAGGTCCTCGGAGCGGACGAAAGGCCAAATGGCATAGCCCGGTATTGGAAGTGGTGGTCTCCAAACGCAAAACGGAGGTACTTTCTGTGGGAGTTGTGAATGGGTACGTGCAAGTACGCTTCCTTCAGATCTACAGATTGCATGAGATCCCCTCGTCGGATGCAGCCGAGCAGAGACTTGAGGGAATGCATTTTGAACCGACGGTACAAGATGTGATGATTGAGACGTCGAAGGTTCAGAATGCCTCTCCAATCGCCCGAACTCTTCGGGACCAGGAATAGCGTTGAATAAAAGCCGGTTTTGAGTTGGTCCGATGGAACTTGTTCTATGGCCCGAATCTGTAACAGATGATAAATTTCGAGCGACAGAAGGGAACGCTTCTCCGGCTGAAGTGGCCAAGGGCAGTGAACATAAAAGTCCTGTGGCATGGTGGTGAATTCCAAACGTAACCCTTCAGTGACAGTTTGGACAATCCAGGCATCCGAGGTGGTAGTTGGCCACAGGTGAGAGAATGCCTGGAGCCTGCCCCCGATGGGGACCAGGTGCGGTGAGTCACTTACCGCGCCTGGAAAAACGGCCCGCTGACTGCCTGAAGGGTCGCCTGAAGTTGGATTGTCGGCGACCGCGGTCACAAAAGGGCGCCCTGTCCGAAGCTGGCTGGTACTGAGACTGCGAAGATCTGTAGTAAGAGGCACCACCAGCGCCTTGCTCCTGTCGAAAGGACTGTCGATTATAAGGTACATAGCGCCTATCCTGACGCCGGAAGGACGTGGGTAACACCTTCTTCTTATCCCTATTCTCGATCAGCACAGAGTCCAGGGAGGAGCCAAATAAGGCAGAGCTTTTGTAAGGGGCGGCAGTCAAACGCCACTTGGACTTGGCGTCAGCTCTCCAGTTACGGAGCCACAAGAGACGTCTTGAAGATACTGTCGAAGCTAAAGCCCGGGAAGCAAACTTAGCTGCGTCCAAGGACGCATCAGCTGAATATTCGGCAGCTGCGACCAGTTTGGCTAGATCCTGCTGTAATCGTGCATCTTCCGGGGGAAGTCTTTCCTTCAATTGGCGCAACCACACCAGCGATGCCCGATTAAAAAATGAGGAGGAGGTTGCAGCACGAATAGCCCAAGCCGCAGCTTGGTGTGTTTTACGAAAACCCATTTCGGCTCGCTTGTCCTCAAACTTGAGACCATCCCCCGCCTCACCTACCAGGATGGAAGACGATGTGAGACTCGCCACCGGATCATCAACTGTAGGTAACTGCAAGAGAGCGTCCAACACAGGAGCCGAGGCATAGAGTTTTCGATCAAATGAATTCGGCCCCGACAACGAGGCGAGGCGGTCCCAGGGCTTTTGTACAACCTGGCAGAAAAGATCCGGACAGGGAACAAAATCCTCATCAGGCTGAGGCAGATTGAACAAGTTATTATTGGGGCCTGATGGAGCAGAAGCAGAGGAACCTTGAAGAGGCGTGGAATCCATATTAGTGGCAGCTTTTGCTTTGCGCAGGAGAGAGCGAAACAAAGAAGGCTTAAATAGTCCCGGAAAGGCCGGCTTGTCCTGAATCTCCTCCTCATCCCCTGACATCTCAAAGTCATCTAGGAAATCTTCCTCCCGGGCTGATTCAGGCTCAAGACTACAAGCACCAGATAGCTGCTGATGTTGTGCAGCAGGGGGATGCACAGAACAGGCAGAAGTAGTAGGGCACGCTGGAGCGGGTAAGGCACCAGTGGCTTGCTGCAACCCCATTTGGAACATATGTGACATAGCGTGAGTAAAAAAGGACTGAAAATCCACAGACTGAAGGAAGCCCGGGCCCGTCTCAGGACGGAGGCCGGCTGCAGTGGGTGTAAAGGTAGCTTCAGGACCTGACCTGGAAGCTTGAGAAATATGACTTGCAAAACTAGAGGAGCGAGACCTAACACTAGGCCCTGGCTGATTAGTTGCAGAATTTTGGACCTCCTGAGAGGCCAATGGCTCATCCTCCCTCAGATCACTGGCCAACAAACCTCCACTATGAGAGGCCGAGGGCTCACAGGTCACCTCGTGGCTCAAGCCTTCAGGAATTGGACCTTGACCAGGATCCTGGGCCTGTTGTCTAGCCTTAGCAAACCGCTTTTCTAATGCCTTATGCCTCCTTTGGGCATCCTTATCTGCAGTAGCAGATTTGGAGGACTTCTCCTGTCTAGAAGCCTTAGACTTCTTCCCCCTGAGCTGTTTAGGGGAAGGTACTGGGGAGGGAGATGGACTTTTGTCCAGATCAGAGGAAAGAGCAAGTTCCTCCCTGTCACCCATGATTAATCACCCCAATGAATTAATTTATTTTCACCAATCAATTGTAAATAGACAAGAATTAATTCTATAGAAATAATTGAATATTAGCAAGCTAAATCCTAGTATATATAAATGTAAATGTTTTTTTAAAATATATATATATATATAAAAAATTATTTCTAAGCAAAACCGTGCTATCAGTAAAACAAGGTAAGCGCCCCCTCCTTTTTTTTTTTTTTTTAAAGAAATATAAATTAATTTAAACAATATATACTTCCCTGTGTCTTTCAGAGAACCGTGCTGCAGACAGTTGCCAAGTGCAGGTACGATCAGGACAGCGTCCTCACCTGCTGCCAATCTAGCGACCCTGGAAACCAAAGCCCAGGTCGCTAAGGCCACGGAGAGAGCAAAACGGCGGCGAGGATCAGGGCTCAAAATGGCGGCCCGCGAGGCGACGTTTCAGAAGTCCTAAGCCAGGCGAAACACAGCGCCTGCGGCCGGACTGAAGCTGCAGCTATAAGATAATCACTATTTCTTTTAAAAAAGGCTAATGAGTATGCCAGCCGGCAGGGACTCAAGCCGATAGACGTAATGGCCACAAAGGCAGTCCAAAACCTCGCAAAATGACTGGCAAAATGGCGGCAATGGCGGCAATGGCGGGAACAGCTGAATAGAATTAACCGCCAGCCAAGCCAAGCCGCTAGCGGCGGCCGGAGCCCCGAACCGCCAATATGCGCTTTAAACTTCACCAAAGTGAAGGCAATCGAAGCGCAGCACTTTTAAACAGAAAACAAATGATATTGAGTCAATTCCCTTGAAATAAGACAAAAATAATAAAGAAATTTAAACTAGACAACAGACACTCGATGCTATTGCAATGGCTGAGTGAAAAAGTCTGAGGAAGGAGCAGGAAGTGAGGTGGATCCAGCTCCAGAGGGATTTGATTGACACTCAGCAGTGCAAATGAGAGTGATCGTTACCCAGTCTGAGGAGTGTCTGAACAGCGAGTAGGAAAATATGTGTTTTCCAATGGTCTTAGGCGACCCCTGTGAAAGGGTTGTTCAACCCCCAAAGGGGTCCTGACCCACAGGTTGAGAACTACTGTTCTAGAGCAAGTCATTCCACTGCTAAGAAAACAAATTAGTAATAGAACAAATCAATCCATATTCAAGGTACAAATGATCAGACTCAAAATTACCATATTTTGAACACGTTATGCAAAAATCCAGATCCCTTGAGAAATCCATTATCCTGAGATGAATGGAAAGAGGAGAAGAGGATGATGAGCAGCAAGGTGGATGGAGTCAACTACAGTAGTAATGGATACACTGATGACTTGAAGGGCCAGAAAGGGCCTTGAGAAAGTCTATGCAATAATTAAGACTCAACATCAACTTGATGGCACCTAATTAACCAATCAATTAAGTTTACTTTGCAATAAACCTTTTCATGCATGTCTTAACTTCAAGAGTTTCTGGATTCAATTGTGCATGTTAATTTCTTAGTAATTCTGAAGAATACATTTAGTTGTTAATATGGTCATAGTGTACCATGTAGCATGCATTCCCCAAATCCCAGTTATCAGGACTGTATCTCACTGGAAATCTGTTAGGGAAACATGAAAGTCTGTTCCTAAGATATATATGTAAATGGAAAAACTGCTAGGGAGGGGTACACGATTTAAAAAGCCCCCTTGAATATTGTTTTTCAGAACAAGTGAAATTCTTAGAGAGTTCATCCCTTCAGAGACTAGGCTTGTATTGCATTAAAAGTTATGGTTTAATTAAACAAGATTTGTTGAATAAGCTATATTTGGCTTATTGCAAGGCATAAATCATGCTTTATAAACACAACAGTCGCATTCACACATTATATTGACTCTAGGGCAAACACTCTGCTTTATGGTTTCATGTAATATATGAACACAAAAAGGCTGAGGATTAGTTTGTATAGTGAAGATTCAACAATATTGTTGAATGAGCACAGGAAAATATCACTGGCAGTCAGCATGCTACATGCTTTACCTCCAGTATTGTTCTTCCTATGAGATGCACAGCCCAAGATATACTGTATTCTTTACAAATTTCATGGCTGTTGTTCAAAGAAAAGATTTTGCATTCCACTGAGAACTCTAAAACAAGGGCATCAAAAATCTATGCCACAGAAAAACCTGGTACTGGGTCGAGTTCATTTATTGTGTAATAGTCTACTTCAGCACACTTTTTTTAATGAACAGCTGTGAGACACACTAGATGCTAGCAGAATTCAGCACACGTTTTCTGCATTTTTTTGTTACTGTTATGAAGATACGTAAATTGTCCTTTTTTTAAGAAGCAGGAGCCTCTGCTTCCCAATTTCAACCAATTAATAATTTTGGAATAGTGATATCTGTTTATTATAAATACTGTAAAGCCAAATATGTGTAGAGTGCTGTCTATTTTATACTCCAAATTTACAAAATCTATGTTCTTTACATATCCTAATCTAATAACATACCCCAGCTTTTCCAAAATTCCTTTTGAATGAAAAAAATTGGATAAACTTGATATAGACCACATTTTAGAATAGGTACTGAACAGAATTTGCTGGAATAGTTACAAATAATTTATAGTCTTGATCCCATTAAAAAATGGTGAGGGGGATTTAGTTTGTGTGCTGTGACCAACTAAGAGTCACAAAGGACCTAACTGAAGGTCTCCTTCACTTCTTAGACATTGCAATTTGAACTGCCTTTCAACTTCAGTCACTATTACATTTAAATCTGTTGCCTAAGTAATAATAAAGAGGCATTTACTGAATAAAAATCATACTTTTTTAATAATAGTGATATCAGTTTATAGATACCTATAAATATAACTATATAATACCTATAGATATAACTATAAACCTATAGATATAACTATAAACCTATAGATATAACTATTACAAACTGATATTAGCAATGAATATGTTATACTTGCTTCCAAGCTTATTCTAATCAATATAGGAAGCAAGCATCTTTGATTGTCTAGTATTTTATATTCATCTGGCCCTTAAGTCTTGTTTTCATTTTCTTTAGATTCTATCAAGAGTATTAGCATTGCCTAAAAATATTCTTCTTTACTCTTGGGAAGACCTCACATTTGTAAATTATGCACCAAGCAGTTTATTGTTTCCTACTCTTGAGGTAGTAAGTCATTATTGTGCAGTTTAGAATAAAATGTCTGAAAAAAATGAAGTACAAGTCTTTGTCTTTTTAAATATCCCTTAGGATTCCTGACTCTTGCAATGATCTATTTTTCATTTAGACTAACAGGCTAGTAATTCTTCTGTTGACGTGATATTGACGTTTTTGCCAAACTGAAAGCCACGGTTGCACAATGATATTCAGCTGCCCTTTTAAAGTTATCATTCAATATTTTGTATTTGCCAACCCTGCTAGAAAAAGTATATAGATTACAGGTAGTCCCAATTTACAACCACAACTGAGCCCAAAATTTTTGTTGGTAAGTGAGTTTTGCCCTATTTTATGACCTTTCTTGGCACGGTTGTTAATTGCAACAATCATTGCAATTGTTAGATTAGTAACCTGGTTATTTACGGGACCGCCTACTACCACCAATAGCCTCCCACCGGCCAGTACGCTCTCATAGAGAGGGACTCCTCCGAGTGCCGTCAGCCAAACAGTGTCGACTGGCAGCCCCTAAGGGGACAGTCTTCTCTGTGGGGGCACCTACCATCTGGAATTAGCTCCCCCCGGAGATACAGAGGATCCCGGATCTGCGCTCCTTCCGCTGTGCTGTGAAGACGTTTTTATTCCATCAGGCGGGCTTGGCCTAATCTCTTCCCTTTTTAAATATGTAAATTTTAATCTGTTTTTAAATTATTGGGGTGTTTTAATCTGTCTGGGCCAAAATGATTTAATTTGATTTTATCTGGTTTTTAAATTTTTTGTATTTATGTATTTTATTGTTGGCTGTTCACCGCCCTGAGTCCTTCGGGAGTAGGGCGGTATACAAATCAAATAAACCTAAACCTAAACCTAGTAACACATGTGTTAAATGAAACTGGCTTCACCATTTATTTTACTTATCATTTTCGCAAAAGATGATCACATGACCGTGGGACACTGCAACCATCATAAATATGAATCGGTTGCCAAGCATCTGAATATTGATCACATAACCATGGGGATATTTTAATGGTTGTGAGTGTGAAAAACAATCATACATCACTTTTTTCGGTGCAGTTGTAGCTTCGAATGGTCACTAAACAAGCTGTTGTAAATCGAGGACTACTTTTATTTGTCCTTAAATGTACATTTCCACAAATTCCTAAAGAAGCATTTTTACTGATTTTAGAAATCGATATTCATGCATTTCTATTCCTATCATTTACATAAAGTGGAACTCCATAGCAATAAGCTTCCATTTATTTAGGAAATTTGCTAGTACTTGAGCCACAATCAGTAATATTTTATGTCACAAGAAGACATGCTTTATTCCATTTAGGGTGAGACTGCATTTGTTTGTCATGGTCACACTGGACGAGTCCAAGCAGTTATCTAGATAAAGTTTTCAGAAGTAGTTCTTTTTCCTACAGCTGAGAGTAACTGATCCAAAATTATCCAGTTCTATTTCATGCCTAAAGTTGAACTAACTCTCTAATTTCCACGCTATGTTGGAGATCAACCATCCCAGTTCGGAGGAGGACTCAAGCAGGGAATTAGTCTGGACTTGTTATATAAACACAAAAGAGCAAGGTCTCACCTTTGCCCTCCTTTCCATGCCTGTGAGCTTTATCTACTCTTTCCCAGGCAAAAGCTGCCAGGAGATTCCTGTAGAATAGGCACAAAACAATAAAGTAGCAAATTTGAACTCTACATGTATGGATCTAATTCAGCGGTGCTCAACCTGGGGGTCGCGACCCCTTTGGGGGTCGAACGGCCATTTCACAGGTCGCCAAAGCCCTCTCTCCCCCCCCACGCCTTCACTCACCCTCTCTCTCTGCTCTGTTGGATCGCCGGCCGTTCGTTTACACCGCCCACTCCCAATCTATTGGTGCCTCCGATGGCTAGAGGAAAAAAAACTGTTTAAATTCTTGCCGCGCGACTTCAAAGGGCCGCCCTATAGCCAGTGGTGCAGCTGAACCGTTTGTTAAATTGCTGGCTTGCCCCGCCCCTCCGCACCACTATTTATTGCTAATGGGCGAGGGGCGGGGGAGCCAGCAATTTAACAAATGGTTCGGTGTTTTTTTGTAATTTTATTGGCCCACGGAGCTTCAACATAGGCTAATTAGCCCTTGCTTAGATCGGCTCCCAACCCCCAGCTGATTTGCTCTCAGCTGTTTTGCTCAGAGCTCTGCTGCTTGTTTGGAAAGAGTGCAGATTTTTTTCCCCCTAGCTATACTGAAAAACGAAAGAGAAAGTAAAGCAGGCTGTTGGCTTTGCACGTTGGAAAATTAGGCAGGCAGATTTCTTTTCTTTTTCCTCAGCAAAAAAGGTAGGGGCAAACAACGGGAAATTTAGGGAAAAAGAGGAGATTTTAAAACACAAAAGAAAAAAAGCTCTATTTAACTAGGGAATTGTAATAATTGAGATACTATTAATTGTATATTGTGTTGAAAGCAGAAATGGTTAAGTTGTGGTTTGGAGGAATATATGGGGGAAATTATTTGGTTTATTATTATTGGTAAATATAATTAATTGATTTGTAAGAAATTGGATTGCATGGAAATAATTGGAATATTCATGTTCATATTGATTAATATACAAAAAAGGTAGTTATATAACTAATTGATTTATATTAAAATGTTGAATTCATATTAAACAACTGTAATATTACATAATTAACCAATGTGAGGATGGATATAAAAATAGATGACAATGGGAAGGGGTATAATATAGAAGGGAAAACTTGAATTTGATTAAGATTATAGAGATGAGGATGAAGGGTAATATTGGTTTTTTACAAAAATAGATGAGGAATAAATATGGCAAAAAGGAAATATAGAAATTGTAAATTTAATTGAAATAACTAAACACTGTTTAAATTTATGAACCGGCCAAATACTCTGTTCAAAGAAAATACATTGTATGTTTGTATGTGTGTTTCTAATTATTGTTATTTATTCATATTTGTTCTCTTTTATTCTTTAAAGTTTAACAATTCATTCTTTATCTTAATATCTTTATATTTGTTTGGGGTTGGCTTTCTTCCCTTTCATCTTTTTTATTGTACAGCAATCTTTCTCCTCAAACCTACCACCTCTCTCTTTTCTTTCCTTCTTACTTTCTCTTCCTCACCCTCTTCTTCTCCTCCCTACTTCCTCTTCCTTTCTCCTTCTCCTCCTCTCTTCCTCCCTCTCTTACCCTCACTCCTACTCTAATTTCCCTTCCCTTCCTTCATCCCTCTCTATTGCTGTATCCTTTTGTGCATATGGACTACTCAGAGGGCTGAAAAAGTTATTTCTGACTGGTCCTCGTACTTTTGACCAGTCTTCGAACTTACGACTGTCCTCACATTTTACGTTTTTGCCCTATCTTGTCACCATGGTGAAGAGAAGCAGTTGTGAAATGAGTGACACATTGTTAAGAATGCTACAATGGGCATAAATGATGACCAGTCATAAGTGCGAAGACCGGTCAAAAGTGCGAGGACCTGTCAGAAATCACTTTTTTCAGCCCTCTGGGTAGTCTTTTTGTGCATATGGACTACTCAGAGGGCTGAAAAAGTTATTTTTGACTGGTCCTCGCACTTTTGACCAGTCCTCGAACTTACGACTGTCCTCACATTTTACGTTTTTGCCCTATCTTGTCACCATAGTGAAGAGAAGCAGTTGTGAAATGAGTGACATGATTGTTAAGAATGCTGCACGGGCATAAATGTGAGGATGGTCATAAGTGTGAGGACCAGTCAAAAGTGTCAGAAATGACTTTTTTCAGCCCTCTGAGTAGTCCCTATACACATAGCCATGGCCACCCGGTCACATGACCAGCTAGCCACACCCACCCAGTCACATAACCTCCAAGCCATGCCCACAAAATAAGCCACGCCCACAGAACCAGTAGTAAAAAAGTTTAGAACCCACCCCTGGTTGGGGGTCACCACAACATGAGGAACTGTATTAAAGGGTCGCGGCATTAGGAAGGTTGAGAACCACTGATCTAATTGTTTGCCTGTGTCACACTTTTACTCCACCATCTTAATCACTAGACTAAGCTGACTCTCTTAGATTATTAGATTACTATTTATTATGATTATTACAGTACATTAAAGTTATATTAGGTTACTAAAGTAATATTAGTTAATAATTAATATGGAAACTGGCATGATGAACCACTGAAGAAAATCATAGACATAATGAAAAAGATCCATTTCTCTTCAGGACCAGGAGAAAGAGTGAAATAACAACATAGTAACAACAAGACAGGCTGTATTTCTGATTAATGAGATCAATAAAATTAAATGTTTATTCTGCATTCAACTTCTTTATTATCTACTTTTTGTAGTATTTGTCAGCATGATGTACACTGACAAAACTTTGTGCAAACAGCCTTCAGTAAACAAGGCTTCCTCATAGTAGCTTTAAAGCTTCACTGATTTTTAAGAATTCATGACTCTTGTATCTCCTCAACAGTTATAAGGCAGTGGATTAGAGATATTGCTCCTATATCTAATTTGGGGGATTTTTAACAATAACTGGCTAGCCACTATGCAAAAAAGAACGCTGCACTAGATAAACACTGCTTCAGTTATTTTTATGATTTGAGTTGCAGTGTGATGCTCAGAGTAGGCTTTGCAAATTTAAATCAGTAGTAGTAGTTAGTTCTTTGCTTTTCTTTCTTGTTTTCTTCCAAAGTTGGCTGCTACTGCAGTAAATTGAATGACTACTTCTGCAGTAAATTGCAGAAAGTATACACAGAATATCTAACATTTCTGCATGAGGTGAGAACCTAAGCAATTAGTTTTCATTCCACCTTTCATATGTTTAAGACTCTGAATCTAAATTAAGCTAATTACAGCCTTCGCTAGGAGTCCCATTCATCTACAACTTCAGATCTCAGTTGCTTTTATTCTCTGTGAGAATTTGTGGTAAGCAGACACTGCTGAACCGCAACTCATATAGGCATTGGCTACAAACTGCAATGAAGAAAAGATGAATTAAATAGGCAGTGTGACATCATAAGGCAAACTCTGGCCAATATTATTTGCATTGTGGCATTAGGCACAAGTACAAAGTCATGGGGTTTACACCATGACACTATGATGCGCATATTTTGTCACTTACCCATCTTGCTCCCAATAGATGCCTATGTTTCTAGCAAGCACAAGCTCAATCATATCAAAATTAAATCAATAGTAAAGGATGCAAAATTCAGTAAATCTTGGAAAGTCACGTTTCTTACTCTTTTATAAGCCTTCTTGGTTGTGGATGTGGGTTGAATTAAAATGTATAAAATGTAGGGCAAAGTAAATACAGTGATATATTCAAGTGTCTAAAATTGTGATGCTTGTGCTCAGAAAATGAAAGCAGTGGGAATTTATAGGGGTCCAAAGATATGCTGCAAACAAATAACTTAAAAGTTCTTTCCTATGGGTTGCTATTGCGTGGGAGACAGCCATGGGCAAATCTACTCTTGACCTTTCAACATAAAATACACCATTCTTCCCACTCTTTGTAATCTAAACCATTGCACAGCTCCAAACAATACTTCTCATTTGACTTACGGAACTTATTCTCCATAGAATTAAAACATTTCTTTAGAGGTGGGTGTCCTGCCTTAGAGAGCCACATCTGCCTCACTTCAACAGTAGTTGCAGTCAGTATCCTCTTTAAAAGCTTCAGTGCTTCTAAAGTTTATATTGCAAAACAGGACGGTCAGCATACCAAGTAGAATACCAAAACAGTTAGTTACCAGTTCCAACAGTGTTTCTGTGTACATTTCCTCAAGACTATATAAAAGAAACCACCACAATCCCTTATATTTTTTAAAAAAACAAACAGCCTCTGCATGTAACTATCAACTGATTGAAATAAGGAAGCGGGCAACTCAGTCAGTTGCTTCAGGATAATTTTTTATTATCTAAAGTAGGAAAGCAGCTAATTCATGGGTGTTCAATGTTTTGCTTGCCTGGGCCATAAAGCGGAATTGTCTTGGGCTGAATATGAATATATAATTTAGTTAATGCATATAAATAACAAACTTCTATCGTATGTATTATACTATATTGAGTCCTTCGGGAGTAGGGAGTATACAAATTCAATAAATAATAATAATAAAATAAACAAATAATATTGCACTACATTGCATTATACTGGGGCCGCATGCAGCCCATGGCTCACAGGCTGCACATGCCTGAGTTAACTGGAATCCTGATGGACATGTGTTGGAATCTAATGTTAGTCAAAGTAGGAACCACATTTATTATTTTATTCAATAACTGTATTTAATATTGTACACTATATATGATCTTAGGCATGTCTCCAGTGGTGTAAAAATAATTAAAACAAAATAATTTTAACAATGAAAAAATGAATACAACATATACATTATATTTAACTTTTCCCAATATCTCACCTTTTCCTCTCCATTCTAAATAACTTTTAGAATAGTTCATCACTTTTTAAGTGCATGAACAAAGGCAACCAAAAGTTCACAAGATGTATTTCAATAGAACTTCCAACACCTTCTTTCAAATAAATTTCCCCGGGAGGTTACACGAGGCTGGCTCCAGAGGATTATAAACGCTTCTTTGAGTGAGGGTTTCTTACCGCCCGCCTTGAAAGAGGCGGTGATGAGGCCCCTCCTCAAGAAGCCCTCTCTGGACCCGGCTGTTTTGGCAAATTACCACCCTGTCTCCAACCTTCGCTTTGTGGTGAAGGTTGTTGAGAGTTGGTTGCGCGACAGCTCCTGCAGTACCTGGATGAAGCTGTCTATCTGGATCCATTCCAGTCCGGCTTCAGGCCTGGGTACAGCATGGAAATGGCATTGGTCGCTTTGGTTGATGATCTCTGGAGGGCTCGGGACAGGGGATGTTCCTCTGTTCTGGTCCTATTAGATCTCTCAGCGGCTTTTAATACCATCAACCATGGTATCATGCTGCGCCGGCTGGAGGGGTTGGGAGTGGGAGACACCGTGCTACGGTGGTTCTTCTATCTCTCCGACCGGTCGCAGTCCGTGTTGGCTAGGGGGCAGAGGTCGACCTCGAGGCACCTTGTTTGTGGGGTGCCGCAAGGGTCGGTCCTCTCGCCTCTCCTGTTCAACATTTATGTGAAGCCGCTGGGCAAGATCATCCGTGGATTTGGGGTGCGGTGCCATCCATACGCTGATGACACTCAGCTGTACATCTCCACCCCAGACCACCCCAATGATGCCCTTGAAGTGATGTCCCAGTGTCTGGAGGCCGTGCGGGTCTGGATGGGGAGGAACAGGCTCCAACTCAAACCCTCCAAGACCAAGTGGCTGTGGCTGCCGGCGTCCCGATATTAGCCAGCTGGTGCCATCGCTGGCTATTGGGGGCGAGTCATTGGCCTCCATGGAGAGGGCTCGTAACTTGGGCGTCCTCCTGGATGCATGGCTGTCTTTAGAAGAGCATATGACGGCTGTGGCCAGGAGGCTTTTTATCAGGTTCGCCTGATACACCAGTTGTGTCCCTTTCTGGATCGGGACTCCTTATGTACGGTCACTCACGCCCTCGTCACCTCTCGCCTGGACTACTGTAATGGTCTCTACATGGGGCTCCCCTTGAGGAGCACCCAGAGGCTCCAACTGGTCCAGAATGCAGCCGCGCGGGTAATTATGGGGGTGACATGGTGCTCCCATGTAACACCTCTCCTGCGTGAGCTGCACTGGCTTCTGGTGGTCTTCCGGGTGCGCTTCAAGGTATTGGTTCTCATCTTTAAAGCACTCCATGGCTTAGGGCCCAGGTATTTACGAGACCACCTTCTGCCACCGATAACCTCCCACCGGCTAATGTGCTCCCACAGAGAGGGTCTCCTCTGGGTGCCGTCGGTCAAGCAATGTCGACTGACGACCCCCAGGGGGAGAGCCTTCTCTGTGGGGGCACCCGCCCTCCGGAACAAGCTACCCCCAGGAATACGATTGATCCCGGACATCCGTACTTTCCGCCGAGCTTTGAAGACTTTCTTATTTCAGCAAGCCAGGCTAGCTTAAAATTTTAATGGGTTATTTTATGGGTAAAGGGTTTTAAAATTGGGGAAGCCAAACTGATTTAATTCTGTTTTAACTTATTTTAATTTTTATATTGTATGTATTTTAATCTTGGCTGTTCACCGCCCTGAGTCCTTCGGGAGAAGGGCGGTATACAAATTTAATTAATAAATAAATAAATAAACAAATAAATAAATAAATAAATAAATAAATAGTATAGACATGGACGCATTTTTAAAAAATAGTCAAATAAAAAAGACTGTAAAGATATAAAAGATTTCTGTTTCAATAATAAGTTCAAACTTCCAAGAGTCTGATCAATATTACCTTAAAAGCAAATCTTGCCTATCACTGACAGGAGATGCATGCTCATTCTCATACCATGCAATTTACAAACACATTATCCATGCCTTTTTGTACTATTGTACTATAATTTCTCCTCTAAATTACAAAATTAGCTATATCTGTGAACTAATAAGTTGAACACTTAAGAAAAACCATATAAATTATTCAGAACTAATGGAAAACAAGGACTATTTCAAACATTATACATCCCTATTAAAGATTGTTCTTTTGTATATAAAATAAAACATCTCACACAAACATCCCCATGAATGACAGTTATTTGTGTGTGTGTGTGTATATATAAATATAGGTTACAGACATTTCTTAAAACTTTCTAGCAAATAGTGAATAACACAATTTATATAAAAGGAAGATGTGTCATGACACAAGTGCATAAAAGTGGGATTTGCATCGTGATGTTACTATGCAGATCTAATTTTGGTTTGCTGTGGATGCCTCTGCTGGAAAGATCCATGTTCAAACTCCCACTCAATCACAAAGTTTGTTGCTTGACTTTGAGGCAATCAGTCTCTTTAGATCAATCTATCCTTTTTAGGCTTTTATGATGTTGATATTTAAGGATCCCCTTGTGTAAGCTGCCCTGAGCTTTCACAAAAAGGGTAGAATAAACATGCAAAAGGTGGGATAGTAATACAAACAAAAATAACAATAAAATATCCCAAAACAGCTCTGAATATAGGTAAAACAAAGGTCATTTTTCTAGAAAATGATCCTCAAGTAAGTAGTTATCCAGAATTATAACCTCTACATGGTATTAGATAAATGCATTGAACACCTAATTCCAACAAGTAGAACCTTAACCAGTAAAACTCTAGAAATCTTATGCCATTTTAGGTTTTTGACTCAACACTACCAGCCTTCTACTCCTGCTTATCATACAGGGCAGCAATCAAAATGTTTTTTGATCAAAAGTCTTTGATTCTCTATATATCATTAAGCCATCTCTTTCTTTGTTCCATTCCCTTTTTAAAAAGAATAAACATCTTCTTGTCCATCCTTCCTAGCATACCTTCTTTCTTAGGAGTTTCCCAAAGCCCTCCCACTCTTGCTCTTTTCCGGCCTTCACCTTAGTTCCCCTTCAATTCCTGTCTTTCAGTCCACTGCTGACTTCACACCTTTTCTTTATTCTCCTTGTTATCAGATTTCCTTGTTTTAATGTCTCAGAGTCTCACCTCAATCAACTGGTCTTTCCTTGTCCAGAAATAATCAGTCTTTTCTTTAAAAAAAAAAGTCTTGGCTATAAACTATCCTGCCCCCGAGCAATTCAATACTCCAGACAATTGCAGCATCTGTATTAAAAGCTTCAATAGCATAACACAACAACACATAGCTATTGTATAATCTGTAAATCCTACAGATAGCTTTAATAACTGCTTAGTTCAGTGAAACTAGATCCTATTTTTCACAATTAAGAACTGGTAAAATCAGTTCTCACCTTTTGATTCTATGTCTTAATTTTTCTATCAATATTTCGGCTTTAGAGCAATTCAAATATTATACAGCTATCTTACAATTTGGTTTTAAAAATTATTTAAAAATTGAAAATAGCACAACACATTCAAATATATACTCAAATAAGAATTAAATTCATTAACCCAAAACAAAGTGTTGGTAGTAGGAACTATTTAAAATAAGAAATAATAAGATAACTGGGCACACACAATATTGCATGTGGCCATTTCTATCGTGTAGCTACTATATTAGCAAAATGGTGATCTTAACTGTCCTTACCAACTTCATTGCTCTATTTAGCAGATATATGAGCAAGAACTTCATTATGGCCCTTAGGCCTAGGGCCCTAGGCCATTTAGTATATGTATACGCAGTCTTTCAAATAATTGTGTCTCAAGTTATGCCTTTCAAGGCCATGCTGCAATTACAAAAAGATGAAAATAAAAAACTCCTTTATTTACAGGTACTGTCCACTTTATTCCTAAATGGAAAGCTTTTCCTAAAGGCAAAAGTAATAAGCCATGTATTGTGCTGTCCATCAGAAACTGGTGCTGATTTACCCAAGTAATAATCAAGGAGTATGGCTCAGGCACAGTTTTGCCCTATAGTTGACTTCCATTTTGCAGCTCAAACTGGAGTTCCTGCCAACACCAACCAAAAAATAATCATACAAGATGGATGTTTTTTAGATAATATAATTCCCAGCAGAGATTCTTCATGTGATAAATTCCTTCTCAAGCAAAGGTGTGATGATCAGCCTTCTTTTTTCCTCACAGACCAGTCCGTGTCGTTTTGGCTGTGCTAAATGAAACCCAGACATTTTAGTATCTTACGCATTTGCCTTGCACCTCTTGAGATTGGCTGTCTTTCTAATAGCCACCTAATTAAAAGTTGCTTTATTAGTTATCTTGTAATAAAGAACCATCTTGCCTTTCTTGGATTGTTTACACCAGAGAATGAACAGAAGAGATGTACTGTTTACATTGTTTCTGTTTCAATCTAGCAATTATCCCTCAGGGTTTAGGAATAATAAAAAGCAGCATTAGAGACATTTTTAGTTGGACAAGTTTTAACTGTCATGCCCAGGCTAAGATACACATTGCAGGATGTTAATCTACGGGACGGTTTCTTTTGTTCTAATTTTGTGTGTTCTCTGAAAGGCATCCCTGTGATTTGTAAATCATGATTTATCATTTAACAAGTTATATGAGCCCCTCACAATATGGTTTAATCAGTAAACCATTATTAAAGAAACTACAATTTAACAAAATGTGTTAAACACCCATAGAGGCCTATACCTTCAGCACTACAATTCCATAGAAGATTCCCTTTCCCACTGGCACATTACAACTACCATGAGTCGTAATACTATGGCCAAGAGAGGCCAAATACCTATAAAGCCCTTCATGGCATGGGCCCGGGGTACTTGCAGGACCACCTCCTACCGGCCTCCCACCGCCCAGTGCGCTCACATAGGATTGCCCTCCTCCGGATGCCATCAGCCAGACAATGTCAGCTGATGGCGCCCAGGATGAGGGCATTCTCTGTGATCGCACCGACCCTCTGGAATGAGTTACCCCCTGGGCTCCGGACGGCTCCCGACCTCCGCACTTTCTGCGGTGACCTGAAGACATGGCTTTTTCAGCAAATTCCCTGATCTGCCGGGAGTTTTAATTACTTGAGGATTTTAAATTGGATTATTTTAATACCATTTTATTGTCGTGTTGTTTTATCTTGTGAGCCGCCCCGAGTCCTACGGGAGAAGGGCGGCATATAAATACGATAAAATAAATAAAGACGTCTCTAGCGGATCTAAAAATGACATGGAAATCGATCACAAAAAGTTATCAAATGAAGCCAGGATTTAAAAATGGGTCCCTACAAGGTCCCTTTCCACTCTGCTATTCTGTTATTTCTGTTAAAACGCTGAGCTCCACTACACGAATTTTTAAAGAAGTGCTAATGGTCACTTGACGATGGACCTCAAAAGGCTGTTGCAAGCTTGAATAAGATCACCGTAAAATATACAGCACATATACGGGGGATCAACGTATATTCTAGTCTTCAGAAGTTAATTTCTCCAGGAGAAAGGAACTCCAGCCCAAGGAATTATCCCTGTCCTTTTCTTTTGCAGACCGGGTTGGAGAGCTGCTGCTGCTGGTGGTGGTGCTGCATCGAGAATACCTGCACTGTGGCCAAACTGAGCATATGCGCGCCCATAGAGCATGGCTTGGCCCCCGCAAACATACGCGAGGTTGACGCTGCAGGCGACCACCCGGCTCCGGGGAATTCGCGAAAAGCAACCCAGGGCGCAAGACCCCCATCCAGCCCTTCTCCTTGCAGATCGAGCTTCAGGGGGTTCCCTGCGAAGAGGCGAATAAACCGGCCCTTCCCTCCCCGTCCGGATCTCTCGGGGACCCTCCCGCGCCGATCCCGGGCACTTACTTTTCCACCGGGCCCTCTTCTCCGCGGGAGGGCGGAGGGAACGGCTGACCGAGCCAACCAACCAACCTATCCTGCCTACCTTCCTCCGCCTCCGCGCGCGCGCCTCAGACCCCCGCTGCTCTTCTCCGTTCCCACAGGCGCTCCGCTCGCAGCCGCCGACAATCTAACCAACCTAGCTCAGCTCTCGGTTGCGGAGGACCTGCCTCTTTTCAACCTGTCCAATCCCGACAGCGATTGCAATTAGGGAGGGGAAATGACAAAGGGGAGGGTAAGTGAGCAACCAACCCGAGGGACAGCTCAGATCTCCTGGAACTTGGCCAAGAGTTTCACCAATAAGAAAAAAAGAAGCAGCCGCAAAAGTCCCGCCCTCCCAGCATTGACTACATGATAGGTAAGCCAATCAGAAGCCAGAGAAGGAAAACGCGTTCGATTTCCCCCCCTTTCAGCCGCACAATGTCCCACGGGCAGGAATTGGCGCATGCGTACGTGAATCTACCCAATAGCCTCGTTTATTCTTGCGCGCATCACGATTTTTCAGTCGCGCGCGTCAACAATTGCTCGTGCGCTACGCGGTCCTCTTTTTTTTTTTTTTGCCCGGGCGTACGCAAGCTCCGTGCGTTGCTATGGTGATGAGGAAGCTTGCGCCTGCGGCCTTCTGAGCTTCATCTCTCGTCCGAGCGGCTTGTTTTATTAGTCCTAGTCCTCATTTTCCTGCTTGGAGATATAGATTTTTTTTCTTTCAAAATAAACACCGTAGTATGGAGCCGGCTTTATCTCTGTAGCCATATATGACTAATTCCCTGCAACTAACAAAGCTATTCAGAGTCCAGAGAGATGGATGATATAGTCCAGAAGCCGGAGGGTCTTTGATGTGTGTCATCGCATCCTGATTTTGTGTCCTCAATAAATGTGAATAATAAACTTCAGTAATCCCTTCGTTCAAATGTCGCTTGAAATCTTACCTCACCCCCTCTCCCATTGTATTATAATTAGGAAGTTGCAGGAGGCATTTGGTTTCACTACTGAACTGAAATCTTATCATTTCCAGGTATGATTAAGAAGCCAGCTGACATCCTGGAGAACAGGTGTGAGGGGCTTGTGTTTTTGCACATGCCCTAAGGTGATAGAGTTGAACCAGCCATTTTAGACAAATGGAGTTCAACATGGTTAGCTGTTTGCATGCAGCAAATGCAAGTTTGCATTTGTATCATAACATTTGCATTATTATGCTTTTTTAATTGAAGAAACCATTTGCCCAGAAAGCATTAGAGTTGAAGGGTTATGGAACAACTAAAGGAATATTCTTAATCAGAATCAATCTGTGATCAGAAAGTCACAGTCTAATGGTTTATGTATGAGTTTATTCATAGAATCATAGAGCTGGGAAAGACCATTTTGACCTTTTCATTATTCTGCAGTAACCCAAGTTATTCCTGGCAGACAGTGATCATCTAACCTTCACTTGAAGACATGGAGTGAAGATGAGATTACCATCCCTGGTTCTATTGTTGATTTAATGTAGCCATTTTCTAGCATTCAGTTAGAATCTGTTTTGCATTTACAACAAAAACCTAAGACACTAGCCAACCCACATGGTTTCTGTCCATGTGGTGTTCTTGGTAAAAATACAGCACTATTCATATCCTTTTTGAGGTGGTGTAACCATAACTGCACACAATATTCCAGATGCAGTTGCACACTTAATATTTATAAGGACATCATGAAATTGGCATCTCTACTTTTTCTACTTTGAATACTGTTTCTTATTAGTCTTAACATGCTGTCCACTTTTTTCTTTTACAGTAAATGCCTTTGGAGATCTTTTTTTTTGTCCAGGAGCAATTTAGTATCAACAGCAACGGGCCTGGTAGCTCAGCAGACTAAAAGCATTGTGATTAACACCAGCTGTCTGCAATTACTGTAAGTTCGAATCTCACCAGGTTCAAGGTTGACTCAGCCTTCCATCCTTTCTAAGGTAGGTTAAATGAGAACCGTGTTTGTGGGGGCAATAAGCTGACTTTGTATAAATATACAAAAGTATGAAGGCTATTGCTTAACGCATTGTAAACTGCCCTGAGTCTCCAGAGAAGGGCGGCATATAAATCAAATTAAAAATAAAATAAATAAATAAATAAATAAAAAACAGCAAACCTGATCTTTTTGAACACTGATGTTGAAGAAGACTCCAAAAACTACCAGGGGTAGCCAAAGAAACATGGATCATTGAACAAATCAACCCACAATTCTAATTCAAGGCACAAATGACCAAGCAAATAATGGATACATTTTGTGAAGACCTAGCTTTCCGGAAAAGATTCAGATGCTGAGAAAGATGAAAGGAAAGAGTTTCAGAGAAATACCAGCAGTCAGATGGATGGATCAATTGCAGCAGCTGTGGGTACGCCAATGGAATATCTGAAGAATCAGGTTAGGGATAGAACATCAGGACACAGCAACACAAGGAAACAATCAATGACTTCATAGCCAGCCAACAACACCCTAATTAACAACTAAAAGCTACACATAACCAGATACCATATAGAAAAAGTGTGGAATAGCCTAGTGCAGATATTCAAGAGAGAGAGAGAAGTTCCCTGACAATGGGCTCCAGCATGAGCCCAAAAGCTTGGAAGCTCTGGTCCCAGTGATTGACTCATATTGAATCCTGCAACATTATCATGGGACATGTATATTTGCCTTCATTCACAAATATCAGTTTGGCCCCTAGAAGAATAGAAGTACTGATATAAGTATTGTTTGATCCAACATAATTATACTTTTACTTTTAAAATATTGTTGAAAGCATCTTCTTGTGCTGAAGCATTAGTTTCATTATAGTGTATGTTACTATGCTTGATTACAGGGCTGAAAAATCCATTCTGTAATACCTATTTATAGATGCACCATTTATATTTTACATTGAAAATTCTGTGGTAGAAAGTTGGGACATATATCATAAATATAAATATCGGGAGAGGGCTATGGAGAGAGAAAAGTGATAAATGTAGAGAAGAGGTCAGGCAGGAAGAGAGAATTATCACTGTGGCCTTATATATATTTATTACGGCCATTTAATACTCTATAACTGAAATCCCAATTGTCAAACTGAAAAATGAAAAAGAGCCAGTAAAAGCAGTTTTGAGAGGGAGGAAAAATTAGACTAATCAAAACGAAGTTATAAAGAGGATAAGAAAGAGCCATTAACTATGGCAGGAAGATAAGATTGTTGATATATTGCAAGAACATAAATGGTTTAGAGCACACAAAAAAAAGGCTCAATGGAATGGTTGTAAACTATAATCACAAGCAGCAGGATGATAAAGCAACATAGGAAGTAAGCAATATATAGAACCCCCTGCAGACAATTTGACCAATCAGTGAGGCACAGGCTAGCAAAAATACAGAAGTCTCACAGGAACTGTTTTGTTTCTCTTTTGCTGCACTTAATTTAATGGGGCAACTGGAAATAGAATCTTAATAAAGGCAACTACACCTAGAAAATCCAGGATTTGTAGGCTTGGTTGGAGGGAAAGAAAAGCAGATGCCTACATCTACCTGAACTGGACAGCCAACTTTTGTGTATACAGTGAAATCTCAGGTTTGGTTTAATTTCAAAATCAGGTGCATCTGAATAACAAACTTAACTTAAAATCCACATACACATCTTAAAAAACACATTTGGACTATTTTGTACACGTACCGGCAATCATTTTATTGAGAGAAATTATTTCTCTTTAAATTAGTGAACTGAACAATCAAATGTGCAATTGACAGTAGATTTCCTCTCAACATCTCCAAATGTTTGCCAAGCAACATATAAAGCTGTCAACGATAAACCAGTTCTAGGTACCTTGCCAAAATTATTACTAAGCCTCCTGCTGTAAACTTTAGATAGCTCCTGGATCTATGCAGATAAATAGTGAGTGAATTAAGTGCATTAAGTTGGATTTTTACTTCTAGTGACAGTATCAACAAATGTTGTCATTTCTCCCCCCCCCCCCTCTAGTAATAATTTGGCATTCTTCCAAGGGCATTCTGAGCATTCATTTGATCCCTTCCATCCACATTATATCAGTATAGTTTTTCTACACTTTAATTCATTTTTACCAAGCAAAATAAATATTGTCTATTATCCATTCATATAACATGTCCCAAATATAGAAGTTTCAGTTTGCTAATCAATTCCAAAGGAGCAATCAACCTTTATTTGGTAACAACATGACCTTGTCTAAGTTTACAAACTGTCATTCAATTAGACTTAAGACATGCTAAAATATGGATGCATGAGTATTGTTTATGGATATGCTGTGCCACTTGTTTATGAATGAAAGTATCTGTGCCTGACTATTTGAAGAATGCTGTTCTGTTTCTCTTGTGCAGACAGAAAGGTAGCAAGACAGAACGCAAAAATAATAAGGGGAATAGTTTGTTAAATGTTTCTAAGAAGGTATCTGCCAGAATACTGATGAAAAGGGAATGAGTGGTGACAAAGGGCAATACAGTATTTGAGAAAAGTAGGATTAGGGTTCATACAGCTGGGATTTTGTATATAGTGGTGGGAAGAGCCTCTCTGAATTTCTAAAAAGTATTAGATGCATGTCAGTAAAGTGGGAAGGTCAGCAAACTGAAATTCATATCCAGACAAAGATGTGAAATTTACAAATCTATAGCAGAGTGCTTTCTATTGTTTCTATCCTATATTGTATTCTCTTATTTCTATATTACCCTAATTACTATAACAATTCTTATACTAATATACTATTCAATTACTGTTACAATATTTCCTCTGCGCTATATACTCTGCAGTATAACTGTTCTACAATTGCAACATTTCCTCATCACTATTATTATACTGGACACCATAGAATTACTAACAGTATTTTCTTCTTAGACATCTTATTCTGCCTTTTTCCATAATTATTCTCTCTGGGATTTCTTCTGCTTTTTTTTTTCTCTGTCAATGGCCAGCATATAGAGTACTTGGACTTTTCCATGGTGCCTTTATACTTCTTTTTCCTCTGGATCATCCATTATCTTTGAAGGAAAACTACCTTCTTTTTAATTGGCTGCGTTTTTGTTTGCTGGTATCTGCAGACTTTCCAAAATGTGCATCTTCTCCCACACTTGCTTCAAGGCTGCATCTTTTTTGTCAATTCTACCATGCTATTGCTGGGGGGGGGGGGAGGTTCAGATGGGAGGGGTGTAAGGCAGCACAGTTACCTGCAATTTTTCTAAGCAGCCTGCACTTCCACCTAGAGACTGCCATTAAATATATTCAACTGAAATGTACCTAATTCTTGCTTTTGATTTTGCCCAGCTGCATGGGACTTGACACACGGCTTTTGGAGTTCTTTCTACAACGACATCTTTACCAGCAGGAGAGTCTTTCTTTTCTTCTTCTGTGCATCAAAGTAAAGTGTATATTGATGTGCCTGTTCTCTCTTCATGTTGCGTCTGTGTATATTTGTACGCATGTGTGCACTGGGAAACACTGAGTAGGGACATATGCAGTGGGAATTGGGTTTTTCTTTTTCTTTCACAACCTCAGCACATTTTCAATCTCAGCTTCTCCCCTCGACATCTCATTCAGTCCCTTTTAGTTTTTGAGTAATTGTGCTGACGTACAGACAATGTGTCCTGACCCCCTTTACCTAATTCCTTTCCAACCTTCCACATAGTTAGAAAAAATAAAAATCAAGGGAAAAGTGCAGATCGATGGTTCTTTTTTTTTCTTAACAAAAATGTTGGCAAAACAAGAATAAAAAGTATTTCTGAAATATCTTTTTTATTAGCAGAATGGCAGTAGAGAGTTTTAGGAAATGCTGGTATTTTCTTTCTGATGGTGGCAAATCTTTTACTCACAGAATATCGAATAGGTACGCGCTTTGAGCTTTGTGTGTGTGCTATCCGTGCTAATGCTAATCCTCCCTCGTGCGCTGTGCATACAATTGCACCATCTGTACATGTGTGTGGTTTTCATGCATGCAATGCATGGATGCAAACACTGTCTACACATACACGTGCTGCGCGCAAGTACTTTCATGCGCATGCGCAAATGCACACATATGCGCAGGAGAGGTCCAAAGACCAGCTGGGTCCCCTGGATTGCACACATGTGTACCAGAGACCCGAACACCAGCTGGGCCGCGTGCACATGCGCAGCTGCAGTTGAGTTGGGTGACAGCTCGCATGCCCGGAAAGATGGCTCTGCGTGTCACCTCAGGCACGCGTGCCATAGGTTTGCTATCACAGTGATAGACAAAGTACAGTGGTACCTCGGTACTCATTAATTGGCTCCAGGAGGCACGAAAAGTACCAAAAACAGCAAGAACCAAACCAAATTTTTCCATACGTAATAATGTAAATAAATGTAATGCATTCCCAAACCAAAGACAATGCACCTTTTAAGGCAATATGTAAAAATATAGGGTTGTATATCATTACTTTACATGAGAAATAAAGATTAATATTTAGATTAAATAAAATAAAAACTTCACTTTACCTGTACTGATGAGGAAAAAAGTGCAAAAATACACAAAATGATTACAGAAGCTAAGACAAGACCACAAGGGGATGTACACAGGGCAAGAGATACCATGTGATTAACAGGTGACCCTTTGTTTTGGCTGGAAAGGGTAGTGAGTCACAAGGCAACCAACACCAACAAGTTCTAGCTTGCACATCAAGTACCAAACGATGAATATTAAGACAAAATTTTCTGGTCAAAATGTATTGGGTACCAAATTTGACAAGTTTCAAAGCAGTCAAGTGTCAAGTATCATTGTACTACACTATTGTGAAAAGCTCTCTGACTTCACTACTTTTCTTTTTGGAATAATTTGAAAATAATTTGACGGGGCTTTGGGGGAGTTTTGCAAGATGCCCAAAAGAGTGGCTATGGTGCCAGTGGACACTTGCTGCCTACACTTGAGTTGTCTTACATTATTTAGAAGGTATATTATTTCTTTTGTTGACATGATTAAGTTTTATAGAAGGTGTTTACTCTGATCCCTCAATTGGTAGGAAATCTGAATTCCTGAATCCTATTTAATGGAATTCTTATTGACTGCAGTCATTTACTGTTTGATCTTAGTTATGGAGCAAGCTAGTCATCTCATCTCTATTTCCCAGGAAACGCCCAGGAAGCATTCTCATTATGTACTGAATGGATACAACGAACAGTAAATTGAGTGTAATCATAGTCTTGTGGACTATGTCATACCTGATCTGGAGAAGAAAGTGCAGAGTTAGAAAAACTATTGAGGCAAATTTTGGATTAGCATGGCAGCTACCATTTGTTTTGAATAGAGATAGTCTTGTCTTAGTACCCCATGTATTCATAACATAATTGTAAAATGAACTAATGGTGGCTCCCTTTAATAATTATCCAGAAATTGCAACCAGCAAAAACATTAAGTTACTTAGTATGCTCTAAGCATGCATCGAACCTATCCATTACTGATGCTATCATCAATCCAAGAGAAGTTCACTCAATTTTGAAGCTTTCTGATGTATCTTTGATTATATTTCTTAAAGTTAATATTCACAGGGTCATTTAAGATTCGGAGTTCCTTCCATCTATTCTGCATGGAGCAAAAGAGAAATGGGAAAAAGGGAGCATATTGGAAAAACTTATGGGTGAAAACATCTGCGATGTTGCCATGATCAACAGAATTCACCATTACTTTAGCAAAAGTTGGAATCTACAACCAAACCAGTTCAAAGAATTTTAATATCCATCTGTTTACAATAAATTGTAAAATAAAAGAATATATGAAGTACATACAGTATATTTACATACCTATATTTATTTCAAATACTTAAAATTTTTAAGTAAAATATTTTTCTATATCATTTATGAAAAAATATGACTTTTTAAATGGTCTCAACCTGACTCACTATATTCTCAATTCCAATTTAAGTTTCTTTTTAAAAGGCAACAATTAAAGTTTAGTACACTCTAAGGTATCTTTACTCACTTCTTGGCTTATAAAAATGAAACAGTTCCTGGGAAACCTTGTTTTTTAACAGTTCAATTTTTATTGCAACCTGGGGTGCTTACCAGGTCCCCTAATGGGGGGAAAACACGTTCAAAATTGCATACATACACATACACACACCAATTTCACAAATCTTTTATCATTCTTGAAATAGAGGTATTAAAATATATATTAATTAAAATATATTACTTATAAGCTCTTAAAATTATTTTTCAATCATATCAAATGTATTGCATGGTGGGGGGCAGGGGGGGAGAAGGAAAAAAAAATATTCTCCCTGCCAAAATCTCTTAAATTTACCTAAATGGCTGTGTGTGATTTCATTCCTGCAGGATACAATGTGGAAGTCAGAGAAGTGTCTTTCAGTCATTCTAACAGAAAGACATAGTGCCTTTTACCTTGGCAAACAATTGATGTCTCTCTCACACATACACACAGAGAAACACACGTACATCACTTTAGCTTAAACACCAGTTTCTAAAAATGAACCTTGACAGAGATGAAGGTACTTCATGGCCACGTCTCCTGCAACTCATTTGTTGCCAATCTTACCCTTCCCTGGTACCATGCCTCAAAGGTGGGATCAGCATGGGCTATGAAATTTGGGTACCAAATAATTTGCACAGTAATGGAGCTTGCCTTCACTGCAGAAAATACTGTCCTACCTTCTATTTTTCACATTGGTGAAAAAGCACTGAAACCACAGTACAGTTAAGACAGACTAAATGCTTCAATTTCATTCTTTACTTTCTTACAAAAGATTTCAGCTTCACCAGGCTCAAAATAAACACATGTCATTGGCCTGTTAAAAGTAATACTGCAAGCAAGCAAAATGGCCTACTAATAGACTATGAAGAATGGTCCTGTGGTTTGTACCCCAAAATACAACTGACAGAAAATGCAAACTGCCTGGGCATTTTTAATGGCTTCTAAAAACTGCAGTACCTGACATCAGAAGATAGAGATGAATAATATATGTTGTGTTACACAGGCACATGGGCTTTCCTTCTGAAATGAAGCTGTACACCTCAATGTTTGCCACGGTATTAATTTGGGGTGACTGTATGTTGAGTGACAGTTGATTCACTCCCACAATTCCAGCATGAGTTGCATCATTAAATCATCTTAATTCAATAAAAAAAAAAGATGTCTCCGTGTCCTAGGATTTATAATCTGAGGATGAGATAAAAGAACTAGTAACATAGTCAACAGCCACCTGTAGTGCAATTTAATGGGCCAGCCAAAGAGCATGGCCTGCTAAGCTTATAATCACCCACTCAGAAATCGCACCTCAACTTCTTTCAAAATCAAGAATGTTCCCACCTTCTATTTTAACCTTGCGTGTATTAGTAGGGTTTACAGCCGAGTTCCATCCTTTCAGCTGTTAGAAGTGTTGTACATATTCCTTGCACTTCACCCAAGCACCCTTTCAAAAAAGCACAGTTCAGTGCAAATTTGCTTTGCATGAGCTTTCTGTTGAAAGAAAGTGCTCCAAACTGCTTTCTACTTGAACTTCCACATGAGTAGTCATGTATAAATTCTTCTGTAGTTCTACTTAAGAAAATACTTACCAATATTCCAGAATCATCATCACAAATATCAGAAAGGGAAAAGGAAGGAAATGGGCTTTCACAAAAAGAAAATGTCAGATGCTGCTATAGATGTCAGATATAGCCCAGAAAATTCTACTCACTGATGTTGCTGTTCAGTTTAGAAAGGATTATGCAGAACTTTCCAGATTTACCCAATCTAGCATCTCCAAAAATATGACCAATTATCCCCTACCAACAAGGTCAAGGATATAAATGTCCCATTTAATTGTTGAACACCTGGGGCTTTTGGATCTCAGACCCCATCGGTGCACTCATAAGGATGCAACCAAACATACATGGTGTTTCAGCTAAGAGAAATTTAACAATTATGTTATGTCATGTCATGAGTTGAGCCCAAAAAACCCCCTCAGACTGGCTTATTTTATATCAGATAGGTAGATCCATCTTGCACTAATAACTGCATGGATGAAAAGTAAAAGTAGATGCAGCAACACTTTAACTCTTATGTTAGCCAAAAGGGAAGATTTTCTCCTCCCATCAGATGAATATTGCTTAGCTTGAGTGAGGTGGCTGAATCAGTTTAAATTTTTGTCAACATTGCTATATTCTATTGATGAAGCTCTGCTAAACTAAGGGGAAGGTGGTTATACAATCTGCTTTTCCATGCTCCTTTCTGCTAAACAATCATTAGACATATGATAAAGCATATGGAATATGCTTTAAAACCCTTTTACATTGCAGTTATGTGGATTTAACTATGGGAAACCATTGGACAAAAATTATAGTACTCCTTCAGAACTTTGGAGCCTAGAAAAAATGTTCTTAGCTTTTTACACAGCCTTATATGCAATTATTATGCTTAACTACTAATCTGACCTTTTACAAATTTTCTACCATCTTCTAATCAGCCCTATGTTTGTAATTTGTTATTAGTAAGAGGCTCTTAATCCAGTGGATCAATGGGCTGTCTCAGGGATCTCCTTATCCAAAATACTTTTCTTTGTTCACCAGATCAAGAGCTCCTCCTTAAGATTGCAACCCATTTGAAGACAGATAGGTATGGGTCAGAAGGCAGGCCCCATCCTGTTGAATGAGCTATCCTTGGAGATACGCTTGGCTTTCTCATTCTTGGTGTTTAGGGAATCTCCCAAGACCTTCCTTTTTAATTGGGCCATTGATGTTCTTCCTGCTTAGTAAAGGATCATCATTGTTATGACAGTGTACTCTAGAAAGTAACTTTTATATCAGATTTTTTTGGAACACATTTCAAAGTTTTTAGCATGATATATAAATTTTATTAATAATTTAAAAATAAATTAACTACGATGCAGGAATCTATAGCTGCAAGTATGAAATGTGCTTCTGCATGTTTTATGGTAAAATGTCCCTGCTGAAGGATTCTGGAGAATTCAGGCACATGAATATTATTATAATCATAATTCCCCTAAGAGAAAGGGGAAACAATTCTGAGGCACCATTGTGAAAGGGAGGGGACAAATCTGCTATTAATTATTTTAATATATGAGAAAAGAATCATGTTTTGACTCCTCACTTGTGTTCTGTAAAACTCAATGAGAACCAGTAAATCCATTAGTTATAGAATTCCCCCTTTAATGTTATTTTAATGTGTAAATTTGAGATGTTGCTAAGAGGACAATCACAGAAAATGAATATTCATTACTTGAAAGATAGAATGAAGATGGAATGAATAATTCAGTTGCAGTGAAGTCAAGGTTCAAACAGAAATTGAAGTCAGAAGGGATTGGATGCTATTGGGATTGGAAGGCAGAGGCTATTATTCCGCTGATCCATCACAATAAAATTTTAGTGACACAGCGAATAATTATTGAACTTAGTCTCCTTACTCGAATATGAAAAGGTAGCCAAAGTAACATCATTGTATTAAAAAAAAAGACCGAAAAATAAAATAAACATATTCGCCTAACATTTCCTTCAGTTAATTATGAAAGCTTGCACTACTACATACACTAATAAAAAATTGCTAAGGAAGAATAAGCATGGTTTCTGAAGTGGAAAGTTCATTTTACTAATATTTGGAGTATTGAAAAGCATCAGCATTTGGGTAGCAGAGATCTTCTGTATATAAAAATGAAGGGCTGAAAAAGTCAATAATCACAAGTAAAATTTTGTTAGTGGATTAATATTTGGGAAAAGAACAGGAAGCAGACAGTAAGTATAAACAAATTTGAGGAATGTGAACAAAGGAATTCTCCAGAGTTTGCACTTTTTAATATGTCCTTATATAATCTGCATTTGTTTCCCCGATTAGTTTTGGCTGAAGAGTTAATTGCTTGAGTTTTTAGGTAATACCAAAAAATTCAGGAGAGAAAAAAATGTAGCTGTAATGAGCTAAAAAATGGCTAGGGGGCATAAAGCAAAAATAATTATTTAAAATAACTTTTTGTAACAGAGTTACAGAATCTGATAAAATAAGATCTAAGTGAAAATATTATCCTAAATCATCCTGATAGCTTAATGAAAATGCAAAAACTATACATCAATTATGAAGAGAAGCTAATTAAATATTAGGAAAAGGTCTGAAATGGAGGGTAGGTCCATGATAATTTAGTGTGCCCTCATCTGGATGTTTCGGGTGCCAGGAAAAGATACCAATGACAGTCACAAGTACCAAAAAGGCTACAGTTTTCCTCTTGCCAGTGAAATCTTAAAAATATGGATTGTTTGCTTAGAAGCAGCAGCAGCTAAAAAATGAGGGGATTCTGATACCAGTTATACATTTATGAATTGCATGAATAAAAGGGGTAAAGTATAAGAACTAGAAATTCATGCAATCTAACTTATTTACTTTAATATTTAATATAAAGACGTGTCTGGTGGAATTGAATTTACCTAAATTTTGTTCTCTTTCTGGTTCTTATTGACTTGATTAAAAATTCTGTTTCCTGTATGTTGACCACTCTTTTACCTATGTAAAGTACAAGACACACTGATGTGTTCTTACTTATGTGTAAAAGAACAATACACACTGATACTGCTGTATAAATACTGTAGATGTAGAACATGCAAAAAAAATAAATGGCTAACTTACAGGACTGACCAATACAAAATGTGATACTGCCTTTGATACCTTCTTCAAGGTATAATACAAATTCAGGGAAGAGAATAGGCCTGCTCAAGATTTGCTGTTTTGGGGGCACGTGCAACTTGAAAGACAAGTGATTTCTATACTCTGTCAATAGGCTGCTGGGAAACATCTGGCAGACCATTATTAAAAACAGAAGGCCAGATCACGACATAAAATCATGAGAAAAAGTGATCCAATTCCTATAGCAGTCATTGTAATGTGGTATTTCCATGATGAGTAGTAGAAATGGGCAATGCTTGCTGAAATGGATAATGGAGTCCTTGGTTTTCTTCCAAGCAATTCTCTCTCTCTCTCTTTTTTCATTCCACCTTTATTATTTCTGTAAATAACTCAAGCCAGGAAACGTATCTAAAACTCTCTCCTCCTATTTTCCCCACAATAACCCTCTGAGATGAATTGGGCCAAGTCTGTATGACTGACTCAGGGCCACTCTGTGGCTTTCATGTCTAAGGTGGGACTAGCACTGCTTTCCTGATTTCTAGTCTGGCGCCTTAACATATTTTTCAAAAGGTTAGTGGTGAAACCGTCTCAGTCCATAAACATCAGTATTGGCTTTTATCTAGAATGAAGGATAGAAACTGGAAATGATATAGTTCAACTTGCATGGAGAGGCTAAATTATCTTTTCCTACTCTTATCTACCAAAAGGAAAATATTCTATGAAAGTTAACCCTTCTAAAGCTTGTTCTTCTCTTCATTTATCTCTGACTTGACAGCTTTTCCTATTACTCAATGGCTGGTATTTCATTTAAAAACCTGCACATTAACTGGGGACTGGAGCCCAAATGGCCACGTACAATTCTGTAGTTATATGCTATCAAACTACAGCGAAAATCTAGAACAGAGCTGCAGAGGCTCTAAATATCTCTAACTCAGTGTAAATCAGCCTCACAAAAAGTAGAATCTGGAGCTGGAATAAATTATGCTGATTTCATCAAACTTTCCATAATTTAATCCTTTCCAAGTAGTCTCAAGAGTGAAGGAGACACTGGAAATTCTGCCATGCTTTGAGAGCTATCTTGGCATAACCCTGACAAGGCCAATAAAGAGCAAAAGGCAGCTTTGTACATTCTACAAATCAAGAGTATGGAACCTGATTACTGCCTAATCTTAAAAGCTCTTTATAAGCAATTAATTTGAGTCTCTGGCAATAGAAATGAATAGGGGTAGGGGAGAGCAAGGAGAGGGGGCGGGGAAAAAGGTGTCAGAAAGAGTAGAACAAATTTTGTATGCCTCAGGTTCCTTCCTAAAAGCTTAAGTTCCATCCATCATTGACATGACGTCTTACAAATTAGTTCCAAGGAAATGCCCTTCCTTCTATAAGTGAAATCCATGTCCAGAAACTCCATTTTCTTTTAAATAAGGTGGTTCTGAGCAGGATCAATTCTGTTTCTAAATATAATGCTCTGTGTGCATTTGAAGAATATACACAAGAGAATAACAAGGCCCCACTATCTTTTTCAGCTTGAAATCTTCAATTATTTGAGTCAGAGCTGATTCCAGAAGCTGACAAGCTGACCCAAAATTATGGCTTGATGTTAAAAAACCTGAAACGTTTCTTCCACTCTATTCTACAGCATTTACCTCACCGAGACATTTTTCTTCTTGAAAAATGGGAATCTAGACTCTGGGACCAAAGGAGTTTGTGCTGCTGTATCTTGATTGAAATTCAAAGCATACTCATTCATATAGGAAAATAGAAATCATCTTTGCTGCCATTGGTTAATTCAGAGCTATAAACTGATAATCCCCACCAATCCCCATTCTGCCCTGCAAATTCTGATGATCTGCAGTACGCTGCCTCTGCCTTTCCTCAAGGTGATTTTATATAGTAAAGAAGAATTGATTACTGTAAACAGCAACACAATAAAATTCAACTGGGCGGTAGGCTATCTGCCCACCTTTTGTATGCTCCTGTTGCTTAGGGCTGCTGATGTAATAGTCTCAACCACTGTGTTTCACTAGGACATTTGGCAAGTCCGTTCAAAGAAAAACACGGAGGCCACGATGGTAGCAAGGTGGAGGCAAATCAGGCCCTTTGGGAAACAGGGGCACTGAAGGTGAAGAGGGACTTACTGGGCCAGAATTCTGCTACTACAGGACAAGAGGCAAAATGAGCATCAGGTTCACATCCACAGATTTATCTCAAGGTTGGAAAAAAATAATCTTTAAGACAAAACAATGAAACATATTTACATGATTCCTTAAGTGCACACACTTGTCCCACTGGGTTCAGCCATTCATCCAAGGTGCTTTCTTTATTCTCAAGGAAACCAAGTAGATGTGGAGTGGGATAAGGACAGGGACTCTTGACTCAGCAGCATACCCTTCCTGCTCCCTAGATGAGATGCCATCTACAAAAACCTGCTACCGCACGACGAGACAGGAAACACAGAGCTTGGAGGGGCCAATACAGTCATCATGGCAGAAGGCCCCACAGCCCTTGCACACAATCATGGCTTTCAAGCGACAGTAGCACTTTGAGGGCAAGTCCTCCAAGCCAACATCTTCTGCAAAAGCTTGGCCACGGAGAGATTGTCCATGGCTACCAGTATTTGCTGGGTGGCTAGCAGGGATAGCTGTTACAGTTACAGAGAAGGACACTACATCCCCCATGCGGCTGGGGTCTGACAGTCCAGTGAGGAGAGTATCCTGATGCATGTCTGGAGAAGTGGAAACATTAATCGTGCCACTGTAGCCTGGTCCAATAAGTTGCGCAGGAGTAGGATTTCCAAAGAGCTGAGAGGGTGGGGGTGAGAGCAGCAGGGGCCGCTGTAGGGTAACATTTGCTGGAGCACAAGTCTGAAGTTCCCCACTGCCAGATCTCCTTTCTCCTCTAGTTGTCTGAGCCACTTGGGCAGCCTGAATAAAATCTTTTGCTGAGTTGCTTTCAGCATAGTCTTGACCTGCTGGGAATAAGCAAATGTTTCCATCCTTGTGGCTTATTGCTGCCTGCTCCAGTTTTACCTTTGAAGCTGCCTGCCTTCCTCCTCCTCTTCCTGGAGCCAGAGATTCCTCTTTAACCTTGAGATGTGCTGTTGCATGTTCAGTCACATTGCCATCTGTGTCCCCTTCATCTTCACCACCGCTAATGTTACTGTCATCTCTAGATGTATGCTTCTGTTCCTCTAATTTCTTTGGGGGCTCATCTGAGCATAGGTGGCTCTCTGGAGGCTGGGCAAGGTTTCTTCTTAGGTTCTCTGGACAGCGTCCATAGGTAGAAACATTCAGGAGGTAATGGCCAGACATGGCAGGCTTGAATGTCCTTCTCCCTATGAATCCCAGTGTGAAACTTTGGCTGGTGGAGCTGCTCTCTACTGGGAAATGCGGGGGGAGGAGGGGAAGATGTGGAGGGGGAGAAGGAGCAGCAGGGAGGCTCTGCACAGGGACTTTCTGCTTGACAGTCTGGAGAATATGTTCTTGGGCACGCTTGCCTGAAGTTTCCTGGCTACTGTGGAGGTCTGTAGGTTTGCTCCACAAGTCCTGCCCTGATAAAGAGGATAAGGGTGGGGGATCTTGGGATTGTCCACAGCGACTAAGGCTTGGCTTCCCACCTGCTGGGAAAGTGATGTGCAGCTGTCCTTCCCCTTCCCTTGGAGGGCCAGGCCTGGAAACCATTGTGGCTGCTTTGCCTTCCTTCACAGGCAGTGCAACAGACTTAATCTCAACTCTTGTCAGAGGCCTTGGGAGGATCTGCTCCATTGGGACGTCTTTACCTTGCAGCAGCTGAGTCACCAGAGGATTATTAGCAGGTATACTGGAGCTGGCTTTTCCTGCAGAGGTACTTCCACTTGAACCTGAGGAGCTTGGGGGAACTTTAGGGCTATGGGCTACCAACGAAGTATTATGGGAAGGAGAAGGTAAAGTGGACTTGGGCAGAGGGCCACGTGGAGAAGAAAGGGGAGGGGGGGCCTTGAAGGGTCTAGCCAACACAGGAGATACAGAAAGCAAGGCCCTGGTTTTGTCTTCTGGAACACCTGTGCTGGCGGTAGAAGCTGTTTTTGATATACTTTTGCAGTTCACTCCAGGCTCAAAGCCGCAGGATGTTCTTGTAACCTGGTTCAGAGCAAGAGGGTTATTTCTAAGTTTCTCCATCATGGAAGCAAGATCAGCTGTTGAGCCCAAAGAAGCTGTGACATCCTGAGTGGCAGGCACAGTCAAAAGGCTGGGATTTGTACATTTGACATTCCCTATTGCTGCTTGCGAGATCGACGCCCTCTCCACCTCTGGGTTGCTGCTTGAAGTTCTGGATTGTGCTGGGGGAGCCGACTGTAGTTGTGCTCTAGCAGCAGTGCTTGTAGCTGCTGGTTCTGGAGCTGGGGAGTCTGTTGGGGAGAAAGGGGCTGGGCAAGAGGGGAAAAACCTTTTTGGGCTTGTCCTGCTTCCAGAGCCTGCCATGTCCAATGTAGCTCCATGAGGCCTCCCTGAGAGTGGACTGCTCTTGTCTTCTCCTTTCCCCCCTCCTGGCCCTGGGCCTGGGATGGCTTCCACAATGGAGGCAGAAGTAGCAGCAATGGAGGCTGCTGCGGCTGCTTCGGCAGCGGCAGCTGCTCGCTGGGCCCTGGCCATTCTAGCCCTGGCTTTGACGTCGGCCAAAGTCCTGGCCCCTGTTCTCCTGATGATTGGGAAGGGGGGCCTGGGAGAGACCTGGCTAGCAGACAGTAATGCTGGAGATCCTTGGATTCTGGAGACGTGGATCTGGAAAAGAGGAAAGTGCATCAATAAACTGGAAGGTAAAGCACTC
The DNA here is from genome assembly GCA_022577455.1 of Arizona elegans. Taxonomy (NCBI): domain Eukaryota; kingdom Metazoa; phylum Chordata; class Lepidosauria; order Squamata; family Colubridae; genus Arizona; species Arizona elegans. The sequence continues at coordinate 313,813,243 of JAKOOJ010000001.1, read as the reverse complement.
TCTCACTCATGTTTCTTATCTTGGAACAAAGCAAAAGACTCAAGGCAAAATGGGTCTGATGAGTTCCAAGGAAAACACTCACCATCTTGTTGGCAGACACATCAAGTTGAATACATTGAACTCTCTTATGCCCACCTATTCTTCCTTTTCTTTTTTAAAAAAAATATTTTATTAATTTTCAATAATTAAAATACAAAAAGAAAGAATTCTTGTGCATAACTGTGACCATTTACATGACATATTACTATAATTTACTTATACTCTATACATTCTAACTAAATCCAATCCTAGTTTATCTAATTCTTTTTTCCTTTTCTATTTTCAATCCATTTGTACCACTTCTCCCATATTACGTGGTATTCCAAATCCATCAATCCTTTTAGTTCAAGTGTCAATTTGTCCATTTCAGCACAGTCAAAAACCTTTTTAATTATTAAGTCTTCAGAGGGTATATCTGTAAAATATATTGGGTATATTAGCAAAAATATACCCAAATTTAACCCCAAATTGTTGGAAATGTAGACAAAAACAGGGTACCTTCTTTCATTCATGGTGATTATGCCCAGAATCGAAAAAAGTTTGGAAAAAAATACAAACTTGGTTACAGGAATTAACTGGCTTTCAAATAGAATACACACCAGAATTGTTTCTTCTCGAGATAACGAAAGGGAAATATGATAAAAAAACAACGTACATCATTCTACATATATTAACGGTGGCAAGACTAGCCTTTGCACAGTGTTGGAGAAATACAAATATACCCTCTGATGCCCACCTATTTTTTCAAGAGGCTGTTAAACTGAATAATAAGTGCCTCCTTCTGAAAAAAAGGAGGTGCAGTAGCCAAAAATTTAGACTACTAATTCATCAACCTTAGTGCTGATAATTTCCCAGTATTTAGTTCGTTTGTTTGTTCAGTCTCTCACTTCATTCATTCATTCATTCATTCATTCATTCATTCATTATTTGTGTATGAAAGAAATTACACAGAGAATCCCTGAAGTAAATGAAGCAACTCAAATGGCTTGGCTTAAGAACAAGATCTAGATGCCTTACTCTTCATCCATGGGATCTCTCTTAAAGTGAGATTATCAGTGGTGAAAGTTAGGATGTCATTCAAACAGTCTTGGGCTGAATCTCCCTGATTAGAACTGCCCAAACTGAACTCACTCTCATTTGCTTGCAAACATTCAACCAGCCAGCAAACTGCAGTGACAGGTGTTCTTTCGCTTTCAAAATAGAAATGTAGAACAATGCAGGGATTGCGACAAAGGACCTTATCAGCCTACAGAAGTTGTAACAGAATGAGCTTAACACATATGGTTCCTTTACCCTGAGCGGAGGGACTTTTGGTGTAGGCGCGATGGGAAAGCACTGCTGTGGGGCCTGAAAAGGCGGCCTGGTGGGGCACTTTTCCGTCACATGGAGCTGTTTTTCAGGTGTCATCAGTGCCTCTTCAGGAATCTCTGATTTTCTCTTGAAAGCCCTGCTTCCAGTGTCCATTTGTTCTGTGCAAGTGGCAGGAGCCTCCTTTGTGGAAATCTTCTGAGATTCTACTTCTGGGCTTAGTTTAGTGCCAGCTATGGCTGCATTCTTTGGTTTGCTTGGATTTTGTCTCACCACAGACTCCAGGCAAGCAGGCTGTGGTGTCACCTCTTCTAGCTCAACTCTCTTGGAAATCTTCTGAGGAATCTGGCTGCTATTCTGGAAGGAGGCACTGTTGCCAGAAGAATTTACAAGCTCTTCTGGCTTAAAGACCTTGGGCTGCTCAATCTCTTCTCCTTTAGCGGCTGCTGTTACAGCTGGGAGAACCTGTACCTTTGGACCCACCAGAGAATTGGTCTGTTCTTTGTCAGGTACTGCTTTATGGACTACTATGCATTTCTGTAACGGAGGTGCTAGATTCCCAGTCTGTGCTTGATTCTGAACAGTAGGAATACAAGCTGTCAGTTCTTTGGACTCTTCAAGGCTTAACCCAGAACTAGAAGACAGAAAGAGAAAGCAGAGACATTGATAAGATACAGGACAATTCTTCCCTTCTCAACAAGCAGAGAGTGTCACTCAATAAGGAAATCTTTTGGAACTGCCAACTTTTCTCAGGGAAGCAACAAGTATTCATGTCTTGAAGCCTGTCAGAATAGGAATAGGTTGGTTCTTGTTATATATGTACCTTGGTCAAATAAATACCTAGTAGGTACATTTACACAACACGCTAAGCTTGATTTATGTTAATCTTGGCTAGTTTTTGTGTTGTGGGTTAATATGTTGTTGGGATGACGTATGAAACCCAGGGAATGGGTAAAAGCAATAGCTAGGTTAGGAATGAATAGATACAGAGTGACAGAAGGAGAGAATGAATCAGCATAATGGAAAATCTCAACTGATTGTCAAGGGAAGGGATATTTTTCTTCATTATGAAAAAGCAGTAACTGAGGAGGACTAAAACTGACATAGTAGATTAAAGGAGAAGAGACTAATTGTGGTCTTAAGGCAAATGGTGGAAACCTCTTCCTTTAAAATGGCTGTAAATTCCTTCTTCCCTCTTTCTGAAGCTGAAATGGCAGGAGGAGCTCCAATCCTGGGAACCATGTACCTTATAAAAACAATACAGCAGAGATCTGCATTGCACTAGCCAATAGACAATTCTGTGAACAGAGAAGTTCCAGTTTTAGTATATTCTCAGCTATGGACATTCTGCTCAAGAGACTGCTTTTTCAAACCTTCAACTGAAATATTAGGCTCCTTTCCAAAATTATTTTTAAAATTTCTGGAATCAACTTTTTAAAAATCCTTTGACTATTTGGATAATTCATTTCTGAATGGTGCAATACAAAATAAAGCATTCCTCCAAAGCAGCCTTCAGTGCAGTGCTATAGTTCAGAGTCCAGGCCCACATCCACCAGCTCAAAAGTCTCAGAAAGAAAAGAAAAAGGCACAGGCAAGGCAGGTTAAATCCTTACCTCTGACCATAATAGCTCTCAAAGAAGTGCTCTTTCCAAAGTTCCACTTTCTTCTCCTTTTCTAATTCCTGTCGTAGTCTTAGCTGCATCTCTGGAGTGAACTCCCCTGCCACACACAGAGTGGAAGGAAAGAACTTAGCAAGATATAGAAATGTCTGCCTTTTCAAACTCAATTGCTGCACTGACTTTCCTGAACATGTCACAAATCTTTTCAAAAGTCACCAATATTCATACCTTAAAAATGGCAGAGGAGGTTATTTTTATTTCATTTATAGCTCTGGTCTCCTGCTTCTTTGCACAAGTAATTCTTTCAGTAAAATTCTGTTCATTCTTATCAACCCCTCTGAAACATCCTCAGAAACCTACAGACCTGTCTCTGGAGGTCCTCACCTTCCGACAGTCGCTCCTTCCATCCTTGCGCAGCAGAATTAAAGAATTCGTTGTTGAGGGCAGAACTGCTAAGCTTCATCAAGCCATCCATTCCAATCTGAAAGACAAATGGGGTAGGATGAATAAAAACTATGCAGCCAAGTACTCAACTTTCCTCAGGAATTCATGAAACCAGGCAGATAAAGCAATGGGTTAATCCTAGAGAGGCCTAAAAGAAGGAACTCCTTGCACTTTATCTTTCTAGGGTAAGATGGTTTCTGATAGGCCATGTTTAGCTTCTTCTGCCTTATAAATGATTTGAGAATGATTGTTCCTTTCTGCAGAGACTTTGGGAACTAGGAAAAAATGGGTGTAACAGCATAGAACAACAGTGCTTTGGCATATTATATATATATAAGAAAATACAATAGATATGAAAGTTTGCCCCCATCTGTCCCAAAAGCACCAGGTGTTCCCCATGAAGGCCTGGATGTCCTATTAAAATATTTGGAGATGGATACCCATGGGAATAGCTTAGTAGTAAGGCTCTCAAATGTAGCCTTGCACTTCTTTGCATTAAATGCCATAATCAAAGCACAGTAAAAGCATTGAAGATTAAGACTTTTATTCTCATTAGAAATGCTAATATTAGAGCACCAGGGGCCTAAACAACAGTGTGTCAGCACTTCAAGCTGCATTTACTCTAGTGCTGACATAAGAAGGAGAAGCGGAGGCGTCTGGAAAGGGACATTTGACTTTTCACCTACTTATTTTCCCTGGAGATAATATCCCCTAGGAGATGGGATGAGAGGGGGAAATTCCTTTGAGCTGGAGTGGTAGATTAGGGGTAGAATGACTTGGAAGATGGCCAATGAGTGCAGGGGAATGGGGAACGGAAAGGGAGGGTTTTGGGTCTGGAAGTCAGTGCTGGCTTCGATGGAGTCGGATTTAGAATGTCATGCTTAATAAATAGGAGTTTTCCTTCAAAGACTTTGTTTGAAATGCAATTTATTTGAGACAACCTCGAAACCTGACACAGAGAGTTTCCTTTTACAGAGCTCTAAACTATCACAGGGAGCCAATAGAGACTCAATTCTTGCTGATACATCAATAATAAGAAAAGGGATGGTTTTAATTTTGAGCTGAGGAAGCAGAAAACAAGATAGTTTCACAAACTGAACACCCATTTGCTAACACAGAAGATCAATTTATTGAGTATTTGGAACCTTGGCCCCTTACTGTTACACAGCCTAGGTTCTGCGCAATAGCCCTGTTATATAAAACTGTGGGAAAAAGTTGACTCCCTGACCTGTTTCCTCCCCTCCCTCCATGGATACATACCTGCCTGTCCACCTCTGGCAGGAGCGAGAGCAGCTTCTGCTGACATTCGATTGGTAGTCCCATGAATGTATGCTTGTTGATTAGAGCTCGCAGATTGGTGTTGACCAAGATGGATTCTGGGGTTTCTACATCAATTTCAGCACATTTTGTCCTCTTCAGCTGCCCTAAGAAAAAAGAAACCAAAGATCATTATTAGGAAGAAGAGGTCTACCTATTTTATTTCTGCTTCTCACAAGGAATGGGAAAGTCCCTTTCCAGGACTGATACTTGAGTCTGGAAAGCCACTCCATTTGACAAATCTTCTTAAATATGTTAATGTTACAGGACAGCTTTCTTTCTACTACACAGAAAGAATGTTAAAGGAAATAAGATGGATGGCACCTCTCAAAGTCTAAGTCAGTGAAATCTCAAGGGATGCAAGAACTCTAGCTTATTGAAATGCTACTTATGTGTAACTTCTAAAAACTGCTTCTGTCCAGCGCATTTCAGATACACTACATCATAATCCTTCACCAGAGACAAGAAAAGGTATCAGGAATATGACTACAAAATATTTGAGCTTGGAATACTTTCTGTGAGGCTGGAAAATCTCATCCTGAGCACAAAATAGAAAAAGGAGAACTTCAAACACAAAGCTTTTCAATTTTCGAACATTCTGTACACCAATCCTAAAGGTGCTTTTCCAAAAGACAGCTGGACTTTCTTTGTTTTTTCCTTGAAGATGTTTTGCTTCTTATCGAAGAAGCTTCTTCAGTTCTTGGATGAGAAGAAAATGTCTTCAGGGAAAAAGCCAAGAAAGTCCAGCTTCCTTTTGGAAAAGCACCGTTGGGACAATCATGACCTGGATGATTGAGAATCTCCATAGACATTCTGTCCACCTCTAATGAGAATTATATAATTCATCATTAGGATATTATAATTAATATTTCTAATCTGAATCAGCATCTGGGCATTTGCAATAAACAAATCAGAGAAAGAGCGTAACTCTTCTTTGTACAAATGCCCAGATACTACTTCAATAACAGTATTCATAGTAAAATGTATTCTTTGTGCCCTTACAATGGCAAAAAGAATGATATTACAATATCAGAAAGATAAATGTATGGATCCATTTATTCAATAGATTGAAGATCTGATATTACTTGCCACCTATGACTGAATTGCCTACATAGATGTATTATTACAAATGATATGTATAGAACAGTGACCTTTTTGCCATCGCGTGCCAGGAAGGGAGGGTGGGGGAGATTCACATGCATGTGTGCCCTCACTCATAATTCTATGCGCCCTGCCCCACGCATGCAAACCCCCTCCCCCTCCTGGCACGTGATGGCCCAGTAGGCCCATTTTTCTTTCTCACCTGGCTCCAGATCCTCTCTATGCATCTGGGGAGGGCGAAAACAGCCTTCCTCACCCCCTCAGAGTCCATTCAGAGGCCCGAAACGGCCCATTTTCCAACTTTCGATTCGACAAGAAGTGACATTTTTTGCTGTCCCCAGCCTCCAGAGACTCCTAGAGATGCAAAAAAATGTCACCTCCTGTCCAACTGAAAGTTGGAAAATGGGTCATTTCGGGCCTCCAGAAGGGGTGGAGAAGGCTGTTTTCGCCCTCCCCAGATGCATAGAGAAGATCTGGAGCCAGATGAAAAAGAAAAATGGGCCTTCCCCCCCACCCCCCAGGCCCTCTGGAGGCAGGAAACAGCCTGTTTCCCTACTTCTGGTGGGCCCAGAAGGCCCGAAAATCAGGGAGCTGAGCTGGCGTGCCAGGCGACATGGCTCTGCATGCCACCTGTGGCACGCATGCCAGAGGTTCGCCATCACGGGCATAAAATATTACAAATATATGCATAGTATATTACAAATATTCTATGCATAGAATAGCACAAAGCACACATTCTATTAGAGAATTGTTCCCTCAGAAGTCTAAACCTCTGGTCCCAGTGACTGACCCAGATTAGATCCTACAACCTTATTCTGGGACTGCCTTCACTTGTAATATACTGAAATTTCAATTATTTTACTCTCTTACAGTTATTGGTAAATTTTAATATTTAATTTTACTATTCCATTTGTACTTAGATGCCTTGAATACTTTTTACTAGAAAGAAAGCTGACATAAAATAAATAAATCTTAGTCTAATCCAACTTCATTAAATACTTTATATATGACACATATTTAAAAAGTACCGACTGCTTGTATCTTCATCCAGACTATACAATAAAATTCACTGGTTTTAGACAAGATATACACCAATGATGGCTAACCTTTTTGCTGTCGCGTGCCAAAAGCAGGGGTCGCGCGCATGCATGCCCACACCCATAATTCAATGTCCCGTGCATGCACGTGAGACCCCACCCAGTGCTCCCCCCACTTATGGCATGCGACGGCAAAAAGGTTACCGGTGGGCTCGGTAGGCCCGTTTTTCACTCTCCCCAGGCTCCAGAGGCTTTCTTGGAGCCTGGGGAGGGCAAAAAACAGCCTCCCCCATCCCCTGGAGGCCGGAAACAGTCCTTTTCCTGACTTCCAGTGGGCCCAGTAGGCCCGTTTTTCACTCTCCCCGGGCTCCAGAGGCTTTCTTGGAACCTGGGGAGGGCGAAAATGGCCTTCCCCACCACCCCCGAGGCCGGGAATGGCCCATTTCCCCACTTCCGGTGGGCCCGGAACACCCAAAAATCAGCTGGCCGGCACATTCATGCGCGCTGGAGCTGAGCTAGGGCAATGCTTGTGTGCCCACAGATATGGCTCCGCCTGCGACCTGTGGCATGTGTGCTATAGGTTCACCATCACAGCTATACAGCAATGATATTTCAATGATGTAATGTTTACAATGATGTAAACCCAATGAAGTGAAAACTCTGGCTGTTCATTTAGCAGCTGGTCTTCTAGCAGGAAATAGAAAACTAAGAAAACACCCACATAAACAGAGAGAAAGGACTTTTTTTTAAACTTGTCCGATCCATTTTTGTTTTATCTTGAATAACCGAAGTATTAAAATTTAAAAATGAATTATGAAATACATTTTCAAATGTTTTTATTTATTTTATTATTTTATTTTATTCAAAATAATAAATAAAATATTTCTAAGTTTCAGATCCTGATAAAGTATCAGGCAGGTTTTTTTTTTGTTTTTTTTTTTGTTTTTAAAGAAAGCTGTTGTCTTACTTGCATGGAGCCTCTCAGATCTCTGGAATGGTTTCTTCCCAAGGATTGGCAAGGAAGGCTCAGTTTTAATGGAGGGAGAAGAACTAGAAGTAGAATTCTGTGGGCTACTTGAATGTCCATCTGATTGTTTTCCTTCCCAAGCTGCAAGGAAAATAATAATTGACTTACTTGTTTTAATCTAATGAAAACTATCTAGCTTTAATTTTTCAGCAGCTCATTTAATGTTTTCTTTCAAATTTTTGGAAACCTTAGATTTCTACTGGCTATCTTTATGAAATATGGATTGTAGCACTATGCAAAGCCACAACAAATAAAAAGGATCAGAGGTAGATAACAAATTATTTGTGGATTCTAAGTGCATGTGTTATTAGTAGTAAAGATTGAATTGGAAGTTTCCATGAAGTATCTGCTTGACAAGAAGTCTATCAGTCTTAGAAGTTGTTCAGTTAGCTATTCTATACACAGCACATAATTAAACAAGAGAACTTACAATGTGCTGCTGATGCCTATAAAGATATTAACTTTAAAAATGTAATATTATCAATTATCAATATATATTAGCTATTTTGGAAACTTAATATTGAACTAGATGGCCTAGAAGAAGAAAGGAAGGAGAGTTTCATTCAAAAAGAATTAATCACTGCCTTATTTCTCAAATCTTCTGGTCACAGTAGGATAGTTAAATATAAACTAATCTTGGGCCCTTCCTCTTGCCGTCATCAGAGGTCAAGGGTGATGAGCTGATGAGTTGAGGAAAATAATTAGCAGTATTGTGTAGAGAAGGTGTGTCTGAAAAGGGCCCATACCGGCTTTTGCAGGATGGTTAGCAATCTTCACATGCTGCTGTAGGAGGTGGTGATTAGTTGATACAGGCACACTGGTTCGGCAATGATGCTGCTTCCTTTGCTTTTGCTTCAAGGCCTAATAAGAAAGTGAAAGCAATTCATTATACAGGAGTTTTTTAAGCTGAAAAGTCTACACAGTAGTGCAGAATTCCTTGTTCAGGAAAGCCTGCAGAGATGTTGAAATAGTTGGCTGACAGGGCTACTGCTCTATTATCAATTATTACATATTGCACTTTACTGAAGATGGATTTTCTGTCTCCTACTGATTTATTTTCATATAACAAATGAGATAGAAGACTGCAAAATAATTTTGACATAAATTTCCTGTTATCAGATTTGCAGACAACAGATTTTATCTTGCTATCAAAGATATTCTCAAATTAATGCTTATGTTAAATATTTAGAAGTGGGGAAATTTTCCTTCTTTGATACTTGGCAAAATATTTTATCTTAGTGTTGCAAGATTAAAGGATAATCTGATTTCATTAATGATGAATGAGCACTATCAAAATAATTTCCCAGTATCCAGATAATTTATTTTTTATTTTATTTTTTATTTTATGTGATTTGTATGCCGCCCTATCTCCGTAGACTCAGGGCGGCTCACAACAATAAAAACAAACCCAATGAAACATAAAATACATACAAAATACATAAATGTATAAATATAAATTTAAAACATATATTAAAACCCATTAAAATAATCAAACCCCCTCAGTCCAGGTTGGGCGATGTAAACAACCATGTTTTTAATTCGCGGCGGAAGGTGCGAAGGTCAGGAGCCAACCGAAGCCCCAGGGGGAGTTGATTCCAAAGAGTGGGCGCACCCATAGAGAAAGCTCTGCCCCTGGGGGTCGCCAGCCAGCATTGTCTAGCCGACGGCACCCGGAGAAAGCCCTCCCTGTGAGAACGTACCAGGCGATGGGAAGCTGTTGCTGGCTGCAGATGGTCCGACAAATATCTAATAGATATTTGATAGATATAATAGATGTAGACAAATAGATAATACCCAAGGCATTATCATAATTACAAAGACCTTTCTCAAAACTTAGATATCTTCTAGAAAGTATGAACAAATCTGACCCATATAGACAGAGCAGTTGCTCCATGGGAATGTAAGGAAATAATATAATTTACATTATATTATATAGGCTCTTCAACAAATACAATTAATTCATAATTATGACGAAAACTCTCTGTGTTGAGAATGCTCCATTGCTAGAGGTTTTTAAGAAGAGATTGGGAAGCCAATTGTCTGAAATGGCATAGTGTCTCTTCCAAGGTCCCTTCCAACTCTGTTACTCTGTATTCTATTCTATAGTTAGAGAAACAGAAATATATCCTGGTAGCTAAAAGAAAAGAAAGTATTGCACTGACAGAATGAGATATCTTCCTAAAAGAAAAACGACTGCTTGCATATTTCTGCAAAGCATCAAGGAAAGGAAAGGAAAGAAAATCTAGGAGAAATCAAAGTCAAAACAGAAAATACCCTCTAGAGAAAAATCTAAGCAAATTTCAAAGGCTAAGAAAAACATTCAGTAAATTATATTGGAAATGTGATTATCTTAAGGAAATAATCACTGTGAAAGAAATACGAGAATGGGGGCGGGGGGCGGGAAACAGACCAATATGAAAAAAATGCTAGGGCATTTTGAGCCAGAACAAACACAGTTGCCAGAGGAATACCTCCTGTCTGAAAGGAAAAACATACCAAGCTGATGCATGAGACAAAAAGTAAACAGGACAACTGAAATTAAGCAATAAATAAACCAAAGAGAGTTATAATTTATTTTTATTTGGGAAAAACATGAGAGTCAAGGATAAAACAATAATTATTACTTTACAGCTGTTTTGCAACTGAATGAAACATCAATTAGCTAACTCAGTACGCTCAAGCTAACAGACTAATAGCTAGAGCCTGCTGAGTTCTTTTCTGCCATATATAAAGACTGTAATGCAAAGAAATCTAGCATCTTAGTGGCTGTCATTTCTACAAAAAAGTGAGGTAAATTTTCATGAAAAAAATCCTAAGAAAAATTGCCCATTCTTCAGGGGTGAAATCCCTGGAGAACCCATAGCGGAAATTTTGAGCAGTTCAGAGAACCGGCAAATACCATCTCTGGCTGGCTCCAGAGTGGGGTGGGAATGGAGATTTTTCAATATCCTTCCCCCAGGAGTGGGGAGGGAATGGGGATTTTGCAGTATCCTTCCCCTGCCCCACCCACCAAGCTATACCACGCCCACCAAGCCATGCCCACAGAACTGGTAGTAAAAAAATGTGGATTTCATCACTGCCATTCTTCCATGGGTACAGTTTGAATAGAAGCTTTATTTCATTACATATATTTTAGTTAACTTTTATCATTGTATCCATATGCTCAATTATGTAGAATTTTTAGCAGAATGTAAATTGGAGCAAGGTGCAGAGCAAATTTATCTTAAAGTTAAGTTAGTTTTTTAGTGCCAAGTAACCTGCAGATAAGCACAAATTAAAGGTCAGATAAACAAATCAGTATGCTCACCCACTTACTTGTTTAAGTGCCTTTTTGCTATGCTTCTGAGATGAAGAGATGATTTTACCTGGTGGGATAGAAGGAGATGGGCAGCCTGGCTGTGGGGAGGACACTTGTGAAAGTCTGGCTGATACTGAAGAAGCAAGAACAGAAGATGACAAGATGTTAAGCAAGCATGCCACAAATAAAGCCATTTATTGTAAGCATGGAAAAACAGATACCTGGAAATATAGTGCTGGACTCTGGAGCTCTGGAATAAACTCTGAGTATTTGATAGTCATATATCATACTTCTCAACTGTTCAAAAAAAAAATCATCCATAAGGACCCCGAGGAGACTCTTTCTGTAATTGGCCAGAATGTCCTCTTAAAGGGCATCGTTTAATGGAAAATGTCACAGGGCCGATTTCATCAAGAATGGCATTCTCAAGGGCTCAAGGGCTTAACAGTTTGAGGAAGAGGGATAACAGGAGGCAGGGCCATGCCAAGGACACTTACTGAATTTGTGCTTTTTACTAGGTTTATCTTTTAAACTAATCTTATTTTAGGAATTATATTTAGGCACAAGTGGACAATATTTGAAGGACTGGAAGCCACAATACGGTTTCTTGATGCTCTGCAGATTCCGTAAAATTTATCTCATAAATATCAAAATTTTGGAGGGCGTTTATTAGAGGTTTTAGGACAGAAAAAGCAGCTTCACGGAGTCAAACCACTTCCGTCCCTACCCTTCAAATCTCCCCAACCTCATCCCTAAAATCTGACCATTGTAATTTGATCTCAGGGCCACAAAGAATTGAATCTGCCCATTCGGTGTTCAAGAAAATTTCTGTGGAGGGTCCCTTGAGAGTTACATGGGACCTCATGATAAGAAATAGGTCTATTCAATAGCAGCTTCCCTTCTTTGAAACACTCTGCCACTAGAGGCACTAGAGATGACCCCTACCATAAAGCGGTGATGATTCACCAGACTGGTCCTCAAAGCAATTTCAATCATGGAGCACCTATGAGATTTTCCCTTAGGGTATTAGGGTTTTTAACAATGCAAATATTGTACACTTCTTTTTTTTCCTTTATGCGTATGCCTTTTTTGTATCCAGCCTAGAGATTTGAAAGCTATAAATAGATTTCCAATGTTGGGGCATTCACAATTTCTGCAGGCAAGTTGTTCCACTTATTAATTGTTCTATCTGTCAGGAAATTTCTAAATTGCTTCTCTCCTTGATTAGTTTCTACCCATTGCTTCTTGTTCTACCCTCAGGTGCTTTGAAGAATAGATTGACTCCCTCTTCTTTGTGGCAACCCCTGAGATATTGGAACACAGCTCTCATGTCTCCCCTAGTCCTTCTCTTCATTAAACTAGACATACCCAGTTCCTGCAACCATTCTTCATATGTTTTAGCCTCCAGTCCCCTAATCATCTTTGTTTCTCTTTTCTGCACTCTTTCTAGAGTCTCAACATCTTTTTTACGTCGTGGCAACAAAAACTGAATGCAATATTCCAAGTGTAGCCTTACCAAGGCATTATAAAGTAGTATTAACACTTCACGTGATCTTGATTCTATCCCTCTGTTTATGCAGCCCAGAACTGTGTTGGCTTTTTTGGCAGCTGCTGCACACTGCTGGTTCATATCTAAATGGTTGTCCACTAGGACTCCAAGATCCCTCTCACAGTTACTACTATTGAGCAAGGTACCACATGTACAGTATGGTACCTGTGCATTTTGGTTTTTTCCCCTAAATGTAGAACCTTGCTTTTTTCACTGTTGAATTTCATTTTGTTAGATAGCGCCCAATGTTCAAGTCTGTCAAGATCCTTCTGTATCTTGAGCCTATCTTCTGGAGTGTTGGCTATTCCTGCCAGCTGTCATCTGCAAATTTGATGAGTTCCCCATCTATCCCCTCGTCCAAGTTGAAGAGCACTGGGCCTAAAACAGAGCCCTGGGGTACTCCACTGCATACTTCCCTCCATGTAGATGCAGTTCCATTGAGGACTACACATAACTGGTCAGCCAGTTATGAATCCATCTGGTGGTGATATTGTCTAACCCACATTTTTCTACTTTATCTAGTAGTAGGTTATTGTCTACTTTATCAAATGCTTTACTGAAGTCCAAGTAAAGTAGGTGGAAGTACTCTGGAAGTCACCTGGCAACAAGTCCAGCTCCCATCACTTCTGTTCCAGATACATGGTTAGGGTAAACAACTACCTCTGATTTTTCAATATTAGCATATCAGAAACAAATGTAATATTCATTGAGTACTGGAAGTGTTCATGTGGGTAACTGAAAAACTCAGTGATGGACATTAGATTTATGTAAAGCTTTAAATCTGCTTGTATCACTGATACAAGCAAAAGCACTTAAAGAAGCAATTACTAATAGACAGTAAGTGTCATCTAATGCTAGTGAAACTATTTGACTGGTGATGTTACCCAACAGGATAATGTAACATCTGCAAGCAAATAACCAAACTCAGAGAGCACCAAGGACTTTGCTCTTGATCTTCCGAACTAGTACCTGAAGGAGGGCTAACAAATGGAAACTCAATCAAGATTAAGAGAAGAACAGTTATCAGTTCTTGCCTGTGGAATCATTACACCAATTTTGCATGTTTATAAAAGCACAACCTATACATCCTAATAAAACAAATTATCATTTGGTGTAAAAACACTGGGTGCTTTTCTTAAAAGGCAGTAGGGACCTCCTTTTATTTCGGAGATCAGTACCACTCTATTGAAAGCTATACATGCACTGTGTCTTTGGGGACCCCTGCTCTAGGGACTCATCTGAAACACTGATACAAATCTCAGAGTATAGTCCAGACTTATCATTTGGCTATCCCAGTTCAAATACATTGCAACTGATCATATTCTAGTTTCCGTAGCATCTATTTAACAATTAACTATTTGTATTTTCTGGTTTGGATTACACTATTCTTCCAACCTTCCAGCTGAATATGGATACATGACTAGAAACAACCCCTTTGTGAACAGTCCAAAGACTTTCCATGACCCAGGATCTTCTGGCTGCAAAGCAGGCTCTAAAGCATTTGACTGCCTAGATTCAGAGTTGTTGCATCCTTAAAACAAATAGCAATCATGGTGATCAAAAGCCTTTCTACTAGATTTCTGAAATTTGGAAAACTCTAATTGATCAGCTGTAGACTGACCACAGCCCATATCAGTAACCGACTCAGAAAAATAATCCACATTTGCTTTCTCTTTCTAGTCTAATATTCAGTAGCCTGAAGTTGTACAGAGAGTTGCTAGCTCTAATAAAGGCCAGCTCTTTAATTAAACAACCATAAGTTTTGCCTGGAATCATACAGAACCTCCTGTTCCTTCCAATATGAACAACATTCACTGCAACATATTGTGGGAAAAATTATCTAAGTTCACTTCAAGATAGGGAAATGTAGTCTTACCTTGCAAAGGAATCTCATTTGTGGACATGGTTACAGCACCCATAAAAAACTTACAATCTGGATTTCTACCTGCTGTGGGATCTTGCAGGAACACACACACAAGAAAAGAAATTGCAACCTTAGCTATTAAACCCCTTCTGCCCCACGGTTGGATAGGCCTAAAAATACGGGGCTTGCCTATGTTGTATCAATTTTTGCCTTTGCTGTTTCAGTCAACTTTATTTTTGTTCATATAAGGAAGTAGATTGCTGATATGATCTGAAAGGACTTCCTGTTTTGTACATATATACATAACGATGATGATGCATTAAGCTAAATTGCAAAGCTCAACAAAGCCAGTCAGTCCTCTTCCCTCAAAGGATACAAAATTTAAAGTGTAGACACTATAGTTCCACTTCTCCCCAGTCAAAAAATAAAGTATTTGAAAGACAATCCAAGTTTGTCAGGCTTTGGACTTTTAGGTTTGCTTCTTGAGCTCTGCTCAAACACTTACAATTATGCAAGATTTTAACTGCATCCAACCACAGACATCCACATATTTAAGAGCTATATTACATCTTAAAAGAACAAAAAGGGGATGTAATAGTTGTAATAGTTCCAAAGAAGCAAAATAACTTTCAAGCAAGTGAAGTCAGAGTATTTTTCTTTTGAGTTTTTGAATGGAATAAAAGGACAAATACAGCCATTCTTTTTGCCAATCTCTGTATTTTTTTGCTACGTGAAGCCAATTTTACTATAGTTTTTGAATTATCATACCAATATTTGAGAAGTCTCAGTGTCTTATACTGATTTTGCACCAAATGCAGATATTCAGAGGATACATTAGGAGATGTACTTTGAGTGTCTTCAGACATTTTGTGTAATTTTTCTAACAATAAGAACAACATGAGTAAGGGCTACTATGAACATAATTCTATGAAGCTCACATTACATTATTTTTACTACTTTTAAATGCCTTTATCAATAATAGAAAGGGAAACAAATCTGCCTTTACTTTTTTCCTAGAACTTGTCATTTAACTTGTCATTTCTTGTCAACTTGCCACTGGTCTGAAAGTTCCAGCTTCTAAAGAAACTCGAAAGAGCAACCAGTTTTCTTCAGGTCTTTGCAACATCTTCTCATGGATATTTGCAACCAATGAGATACGCTTTGGAAATTCAGTTTCCATTGTATCCTGCCAAAATCCTAATATGTCTGTTCAAAGATAGCTGCTTCTAGGAGATTTCAATTCTCCCCCCACCCCCAAGTTTATAAGAGACCACTTCTGTTTTATTGCAAAGAAAGCTATATGGATATATCCATGAAGTCGCCAGAGGCAAATTTGACTCAAAGGAAATTTTACTATCATGTATTTGTAGGCTCCCCTTAAAATAATATTATATTGTCATGCAAGTCCTTACCTAATACTTTGTTTAAAATTATTCATGTTGACTTTATTTACTTATACACTACTGAATCTCGCAATTCATGGCAATTGAAAGTAACATTAAAAATAAAAGAATGCAACCAAAACACAGAAAGTGCAATTAAGTACTTAAAATTGGGAGTAAATAGTTTTTAATATGCTGGTGCCAGCCCATCAAATGCACTGCAGAAAAGGTCGGTCTTGGCAGTTTTAGAAAAATGTACTAGAGTTGGTACAAACTGGACTACTCTGCGTCACACAGAAATATCCAGTCTCATCTCTCCTATATGGGGAACATTTAGCATCCCCAACTGGGATGAACATACTGAACAGGTAATAGTTCTTTCTGAAGAAGGTGATCCCACAAGTATCTTCTCTTGCAGCCACTACTTTGAATAGTATTTGTAATTCTATTGAAAGCCAATACTTAATGTTATATGGCTGCAGCAGGTCTCACTTGCCAGCATGTAGATACTTGCATTTGTACTAACTGCAGTTTCTGGTTAGTCTTCAAAGGAAGCCCCATGTACACCATGCTCCAGCAGTGCATCCTGTGATGAGGAAAACATGGGTTATTGTTGCTAGGGCTCCTGCTCCAGGAATGGCTGCAGCTGGCCTACTAGTTGAAGTTGTGCAAAGGTCACAGCCTCTACCTGCAAATTTCACAAGAGGACATACAACTCACAAAACTACTCTTTCAGTGAGGATGGAACACCACTCATGTTTAAAACCTGAGCAAACAGAATGCCAGATTATTTTTAGACAAATAGTTCATCCAGCTTGTTTCTTCCATCCAGGTTATCAGAACCTCCCAGCACTGGGTCAAGAATTATTTTGCATCTTTGGCTTTGTCCAAGAAGACACAGTTTGGTATCAATGCCATACTTATCCTGCATCTTTTTGTATACATGTTAAACATTAGGAATTAGACAGAGCACACTTCAGTTCAACTTCTTGTACTACTGCTTCCAGTAGTGTCTATTTAGGATCCACTGTAAAACATGTATCCAACTCTCACAGCTCATCCAAAAGGATATCATAATTAATGCTACAAATTGCCACTTAAGAGGACAATAAAGATGGGACATTCTATCCATGTTATGAGATAATCCACCAAGGTTATCTATCCATTTCTGTTCTATTTAGGGCTTGAAAAGGGCCCAGATAATACACTTCATCTAGTGCACTTATAATTGAAGCCACACCACTTTTTCCACAGCTATCCCTAAGAAGGGAAGATCCAAGGAAGGCATCTTCAGAAGAAAGACACATCAATTCCTCCTTGAAGGCATCTAGTACATCTTCCCCTAAGAAAGCACTGACTACTTCTTAGATCCAGTTGAAGGAGTGAAGGAAAGTATAGATAATAAGCCATAAGTGTTGCAGCTCATAATAAAAGGCATCCTACCCATTTCATCAGAAATCTACAAACTGAAACAAATCCCAAATAACTTTACAAGATGTTCCAGTTATCATTTCACACTCTGCCTGGGAAGTCAAAACTTTAGCAAACTTGAGTAGCTTCATTAGAAAACTATTATGAAAATGTATCATAGTAGTCAGAATTATTTGCTATATCAATATTACACTGCTCATCAGGAATTCATAATTGAAACAACTAAAGAGAATTTTGTTTATTTTTATGACCCTGTAATCCCTTTTATCAGAGTGGAATAGGGGCAACTGAATGGAGCTGAGTGTTTACTGGCCAGATGCCCTTCCTGACACCTATGCAGAGTTCACAACAGATATATTTTCTTTGTGCCCTGATAGAGAAATATCTGTTGCTACCTAGGATTGAACTCTCAAGCTTACGAATGGGAGGCAAGTATCTTCACCTCTAGACTATTGCACCACTCTAAACAACCCAAGAGAGTAAAGATCTTTTATCATGGACAAAACAAGGGATCTGACTTTTTATTGTAGCTACTTCAGACTACTGTTCTTGAGGCTCACTTAGCCTGTGTTCAAACAGTAAATTTATTTATTAAGCAATTTTATATAGCTGCCTAACTCACACACAATTACTCTGTAATTGTATAGCATTAAACATCTATAGTTAAAACTCTACAATTTAACCCCCACTCCACCCCCATCCTTCTGCTACTACAAATAGGGCAACATACTCAACATTTTTGGCTAGAAGGCATATTTAATAGCAGCTTTGCTGTTCAGGGTTATGAACTGACAAGTTTAGACTGCTATCATTTTGAAAATGCTGATATACAGTTATGGAATGGAATGTGACTTTCAGGAACTTAAAGGACCTCCACTTCGGCTTAACTAAAAGAACTGTATATGACTCAATCTTCAGTACATGAATTTTCACCATCATATGGTTTCTAGTGAGTATATTGGAAATTCCATAGAATTTCCAATATCTTACTTTTCTATCCTCTCTATTCATCTATTAATTAATTCTTCATGTAAAAATCCAATATAGAAGGTTTGAGACCCATGATCTTAACGGCTTTCTAGATACTCTTGCATTGCATGAGGAAGGCCAGATGTAAAATTCCATACAATACCCCTAAAAGAACACTGGAGTGTGACTATATGTAAAAAATCAGGGCAATTGTGAACATCTCAATACTCCAATTATCAAGAGTGATTGTAAACTTCTTTTCACACCATGCATTCAAGTGGAGGCTATATAGTGGAGGTCCAAATCCATCCAAAAACATTTTAAATATGTATCAAGGGGCCTAAAAATGTTTCCCGAGTCCTGGATTTATTATGTTTTATTGGATTGCATGATGATCCATAAGTATATTTCTTGCATTTATGTGCTATTGAAAGAATTACACCAAGCTTTATGAGATATTCCAGCTAAACAATAATTGCCATTATTGATCTGCATAGCATAGCAGTACTGCAATTGAAGCTGTGGTATTTGGAATTTTGAACACAATCGGTGTGACTATATTGGATCCAGCATATTCCTTCATGCAGGTTCCATCTACCTCCAAGTTATGTCCTTGAGTTGTCCTTGACAACTGCAAGCTCTTTGGGTCAGGGAAGACAAACTATCAAGTATACTCTTATTGAGAAAATAAATAATTTTGAGACCTTTTTGGCACATGTTGGAAGAGATCCCATTCTAATAAAAGAGCACTTGGCACATTAATTTTATTACCAAGCCTCAAAACAGTTAGCAGTTAGCTACAGTTCTGTAGCTAAAGCAAGACTCAATAAAGCAATCCTCTCCAGAGCGACATGCTAACTTGAAAGTCATGTACTTTGCTGACACTTCTTCTTGTATTAATTACATCCCCTTTGAACTTTCAACAATCTTCAGTTAAAATATCAGAATAGGACTGAGATGAAACCACGGTGTTTAAAATACTCCAGTGTAGCAGTATAAATGAAAGAAATTTGCTCAATAGGTTCTTTATATAATTATTTTATGTGCAAAAGTTAATGAAACAAGACAGACTCTTTCAGTAACTTGATTTAATGCATTCTGCAAAACCAAGCTTCTCTACATAACAAAATGCTTTTGCACAATTTTTTAGAACTTCAATGCTTTTGTCTCACCATTGGCCATGTGGTTACAACTCAGAGGAGCTAAAATTCAGCAACACTTAGAGGAGTAAATATTGTCTATTATTGTACTAAGCGAGAGAAAGAAGGTGTGGTTTAAGGCAAATTAACTTTAGTCTTCAACGAGGTTTTTTTAAAATCAGTTCAAAAAAGAACAATTAGTCTGGACTGCAAATTAATGCTGAAGTACAGTAGCACTGGAGGACCAAAGCAGGAAAAACTGCTTTTTCCCACTGTTTTTACCAAAGGTGGCACAAGATTGGATGAAGAATTTTGAGCAGCACTGTTTTTTCTTAAAGACAGCTCTTAACCCAGTGTATGAACAATATGAGTGACTGAATAGTTGATGAACAGAACGTAACAGTTAAATATACAAATACAAATGTATACAAGTCTGGAGATGATACAACAAAAACCAATTGAGACCAATTCGTTATTTGCTTACACCTAATGGACAACATTTTACCAAATTAAACTATAACTTTCTAACCTACTAGATAGATCTTGAGAGAGTCTAGGTAGGATGTCCTGAACCTTTCCCCCATCCATCTTGCAACTGCATAGTCTCTTAATCTAGGCCTCTCTCTGAGAAAGTTCTGCCAAAACTCTCTCCCACTGCTTCTCCAGCTACATATTCCATCCCAAAATGTTACTGTATATTTCTCCTTTTTTTGAGAGAATCTTGATGGAGGAACATTGAGAATATGTATTAAAGTTTTGTCACTAAATTGGACAACAATGATTTATCTTGTATTGCAACCTTCCTCTAGTTTTTGCGATTAACTTCTCAGTTTAGAGATACATACAAGAGACGAAGCTGCTGCAAAGCTACTGGCATTCCGAACCCACTGTGGGACCAAATAGTTCCTTTGAAGCTGTTCTTTGTATGTGATGCTGCATATATCTGTAGGATATACAGGTAGTCCTTGATTTGTTTGTTCAAAGTTACAATGGAAAAAGTGACACAATCTGTACTCACACTTATGATAATTGCACCACCCTCAGGGTCACGTGATCACAACAGGGGCATCTGACAACCAGTTTGCATTCACGACTGGTTGCAATATCTTGCGGTCACAAGATTGCAATATGCTACCTTTCTTGCCATGGTTGGGGAAGCCCATTGGGGGAAGCTGGATTTGCTTAATGACAAGATTTGCTTAAAAAGCACAATTCACTTCAGAAACATGATAATTTGCTTAACATTTGCAATACAAATTATCGTAAAATTGGATATGACTTGACATACAACTACAATCATTTATGACAGGACAGAAATTCCAGTCTCAATGGTGGTTGTAAGTTGAGGGCTGCCTGTAAAAACACATTAGAGCCATACATGCCACAGAGTACAATGTACAATATACAGTATTCTTGATATACAGTCCACCACTAATTCTTACTTTGCTTATTATCGTTCTGACAAAAGAGACAATCTTGTTTGTTAATATTGCCTGAAAGACAGGTTAAATTAAAAAAAAAAAATAGTGCTAGAAAGTGACATTCTGTTGTGTCAGCAGGAGAGGGGTTTATTCTAGAAAGGTCTAATGTGCATTGAGATCTGGACCAACTCTGTATCTGTCCAATGTCCTGTTATGTGAGATAGGAGGCTATGTACCATACTTTTTGGAGTATAAGACGCACTTTTCCCCCCATAAAAGAGGGTGGAAATGTTGGTGCATCTTATACACTGAATACAGCCATTTTTGGCCTTCCAAAGCCCTGCCCCATATGTCCCGTTTTTGCGAAAAACAGGCACATTTTTTGCAAAAACAAGCATATAGAGGCTTTGGGAGACCTGCAGAGTGCTCCTGTGGGCTGGGGAAGGCAAAAACGTTTTTTTACTTGCTTACCTCTTCCAAATCTTGGTGCGTCTTATACACTGGTGTGTCTTATAGTCCGAAAAATATGGGTACTGTAAATTTGTTAAATAAAGAAACAAACCTCATTACAGTTGTTCCTATTCTGAGATCAATGGGTGGGAATTCCTCTTTCTAATTTTAAAGAGCCTGTAGTACAGTGGACTAAAGCACTGTTATTAACATCTGCTGCTTGCAATTACTGTAAGTTCAAATCTCACCAGGCTCAAGGTTGACTCAGCCTTCCATCCTTTCAAAGGTAGGTGAAATGAGGACCCAGACTGTGAGGGCAATAAGCTGACTTTGTATAAATATACAAAAGTATGAAGGCTATTGCTTAACGTATTGTAAGCCGCCCTGAGTCTCCGGAGAAGGGCGGCATATAAATTAAAGCAAAAAAAAAAAAAAGAGAGAGAGAGAGAGAGAGAGAGAGAGAGAGAGAGAGAGAGAGAGAGAGAGAGAGAGAGAGAGATATCGGAATGATACAGAAGATACAATTCCTGAATGAAAAAAGCTTAAACTCTGACGTGGATCAATTGATCTCTCACTTGAGTTAGGAAAAAGTAAGTCACCTGAGGCTTTTTAACTATCTGTTAATGATCCATTCTTTAAAATAACAACTACAGCCACTTCTGATCATAACTGCTAAAAATTGATGTTTTAGTTTCTTATTATTTTGGAGCAAAAATACACAAAGAGTAATATAAATTCCAAAATAGATTTTTTAAAAATCAAAATCAAATCCCTTCCCATCTAGGAAACAGCGAAGGCAAATGAATGACACAGACCTCTTTGCTTTGCCTTGCTACTGTAAAAGATGTTATACTTAGCCTCCAGTCCCCAAAACACTGCATTTAATTTTTATAGGTCTGGTCTACATACAGCCTTTACAATGTCTTTTCTAGTAAACTCATATTTTCAAATAGAAGAGAATCTATGTAGCGGTTTGCACCCTTGAGATTTGCAAGATTGATGTCAGCCCTCCCAAGTAAACCAGACAGGAAACATGATTAGATGAGCTACTTCTACTTTATTGTAAGGCTACATTAAGAGAATCTTGCAAGTCTACAGGTTCAAATCTCCCACTGCCACTTTTAACCTGATTAATTAGGGTGGGTCTTTGCTACATTTCTTCTTCTGACAATTAAACCACTGGGGGTTTCTCCCTCTCGTCAAGTATTTTCTAGGAGCATCTCTTCTCCTCATCCCTCAAGGTCATTACAGGAAGTCAAAAGTCAGTGGGGTAAGTCTCCCCACCTGTGGCTACTCACACACACCCATGTACCCTCCCTAACCTATTGCTTTTAGGTTACCAGCCCTGTATCTCTAATGCACCCAGACAGCCTTGCACACCTTCCCTAATTTGTGCCTTTTGTTCACCTGTGCACCTTCACCGATTTGTGCCTCTTGCACAACCTTTCATACACATGCACCCTTCCGAATCCATGCCACATCTCTCACACACACATTCCTGACTTTCATGCATCCCCTCCCACCTTTTCTAACCTGCGCTAACCTCTCGCACATCCCCTCATAACCACATGTATGCCTCCTGAACCTCAGGCCTTACACACATCTCCTTGCACCCTTGTACAGCCTCTCCAATTTGTATGCTACTTCTCTTATTCATTCATTCATTCATTCATTCATTCATTCATTCATTCATTCATTCATTCATTCAATTTCTATAGCCATTCAACTCAACCAAGTGACACTGGATGCCATACAACCTCACACTCGTGCTGATCCTCCCTCACCTCATGACCCTCCCTGACACCCCCTGCACCCCTCGCTCCCTTCTCCATCTGGTAACAACAAACTGCCTGCTACTATGGGACTTGCAAATTCCTGCTGACTTCTCTGCTGACTTCAGTTGTGAGAAGCCAGCTGGTAGTTGTTTCAACTAATGACTGTGGGATTCAATTAATAATGGCCACCAGGACTGCAGGGACTGATGTTGCTAAACAATATAAATGTACTTTACAACCACATTAGTTAAGAGATGAAAATTCTGGTCTCAATTGCCACAGCAAGTTGAGGACTATATGTATCATTCCCACCTGCGAAAAGATGCTTTCAAAGCTTATAAGCTTTTGGCATTTTAGAGAAGAAGCAGACTGGGGAAAGTTACAAAGCTCAGTCTAGAGCAGGAGTGTCAAACTCAAGGCCTGGGGGCTGGATCCGGCCCACAGGGTGCTTAGATCTGGCCCGCGGGGCTGCCCTGGAAACAGCAAAGGACCACCCCGCGGTGCCTCTGCCAGTGAAAACAGAGCTTGGGAGGGTAGCCCTCCCAAGCTCTGTTTTTGCTGGCAGAGGGTTGCAGGAATCCATCGCAGCCGAAAACAGAGCTCGAGAGCCTGTTTTCACTGGCAGAGCACTCGGGCCACCATAGACACCCCAGACACAAGTGACTTTCGAGCTAGCCACGCCCACCCTGGCCACGCCCACCCTGGCCCCCCAACACCAAACACAACCCTGATGCATCCCTCAAATGAAATTGAGTTTGATGCCCCTGGTCTAGAGTAATGTTTCTGAAGACCTGGTCCTAGGATCCTTGGTGTTCCTGCAAGTCCCTCCCAGAGGTTTAAAAAGTCAAAATTGCCTGCCTATGTTTACAAAAAATAATACAATGTTGTATTAAAGTCCCATCAAATAATTGTAAGAAGCAGTTTTGGCAGCAAATGCATCTATTCTAATTTTAAATAAATATGACCCATGCAAACGAAGTTGTTTTGAGGCCTCCCATAATTTTTAAAAGTGGGAAGTGGTTCAAAGGAGAAAAAGATTAAGAAATAGGGGTCTAGAGCAATACTAGGACAATCCATAAAAGCTTCAACGTCCAGCTACAGTTTCAGGTACTAGGCTTTAGTCTGCTGCATAACCAGCTACAAAATTCATGAACAACTGCAGTTAATAAAGCATCTTGATTGATTTTGCAATAAAAACCAATAGAGGGGAAGGGCATACTTTGTTATGGAGATGAGGTGGAAGAAGATATTTTTAAGGAATATCTACCTTTCCTTTGCCACCTGCATTTTCTTCCTTCCTTGTTGCTACTCTGGTCACTGCTAGTGCTACTGCTGCTCTCTGAGGTGAGGGAATCTGATTGTATATCACTGCTTTCTTCTGAGCCTTCAGACAAGTCCTTCAGCCCATCAGGAACATCTTTCTGCAAATGAGTAACAAAGAAAGAATTATACAAACCCACAGGCAGAAGAATCTAATGTGTAATGTGTAGTTTCATATATCAGTTTAACATAAAAGAGAATTAAATTCCAAAACAAACTGATGCCACTAGTTCAAAAATGAAGGGACATGATCTTCTAGGAACATGCATGTAAGCGCCATTAAAATTAAAGGCAATTATAAAAGATGACACAGACCTTATCTGCAGATAACTAATACGGATGGGACCATTTAGGTGGCGGCATCTATTTAACTTTGGTTGATCTGGGAAAACTAAGCACATTTGGATCTGATTAGTACTTGAATGGGAGACTTCCAGAAAATTCCAGAACTATGAACTGGACTGGAAAATTTAACTAAATAAATAAATTGAGGAAGAAGACAGTAGCAAACCAATATGATATAGCTCCCAAGAGAATTAAATAAATGTGTCTCTGAATTCACAAGGCATTACACTCAAGAGGAATTTCCATTTTTAAAAAATATGGATGGATACAGGTTAGCTTGAGAGCTCCAGAGGAAAAGTGGATCTCATATCAGCCAGTCCAAAAAAGGACTATCCACATCTCTCAATATTCCCAAAAGATGCCTCCCAAAGTTCCAAGGAATGGAGACTACATCTGTTCTTTTGTGTACCTCAAAACACCTCAAATTGTTAGTATGATCATAGTTAACATTCCATCTATTTTTTTTTTTAATTTGATTTATATGCCGCCCTTCTCCGGAGACTCAGGGCGGCTTACAATGCGTTAAGCAATAGCCTTCATACTTTTGTATATTTATACAAAGTCAGCTTATTGCCCCCACAAACTGGGTCCTCAATTTACCTACCTTAGAAAGGATGGAAGGCTGAGTCAACCTTGAGCCTGGTGAGATTCGATCTTACTTTAATTGCAGACAGCTGGTGTTAAATTACAGTGCTTCTGTCTGTTGGGCTAAACCAGGCTCTTCACTTAGTTTCTTTAGTTTGTAAAAATATAATTCTTGGAAAACGATCTTCATGATAATACATTTTATCTTCATCAATACATTCTACACTACATTCTCAACCTATCGGAAAGTCTATTCTCAGAAAAGAAAAACCCTAGCTTAGTGACAGAACATGCGGAAGTTCTAGATTCAGTCAAGAATGTAGACCCATGTCTGAAAGCCTGGAGAACTATTGCCAGTGTTAATAATATTGAACTAAATTAATCAATGATGTACTTCAATAGAAGGTTTCTTTTATTTATAACAGCTTCTCGAATGCCTAATTATGGATTGTATGGATTTGATTCAATGAACTTCCTGTTAAGTTAATTAAGACCTTCAATTAATAGGTAACAATTGGTTTGTGATCTAATCAGTCATAAGGGTCAATGCAAGAACATTGCCAAAGCCATATTCCACATATTGTCACTACTCACCATTTCAAAAACCATTTCAATTATGCCCAATTGGGAATATTTCTTTAAACCATCTGCATTATAAATTTTTAAAAATTGACAGTTTGTACTTTGAAATATAATTTAACATTAAAAGATGGTGCACTCACTTACTTTCAGTGTATAGACCCCCATTCTTCCAGGAACCTTATAGAATATTCCTTCATCTCCACGTGAGTTGGTGTGCAGCATAGCATTCAGGCATGCAAGTGGAGAAGTTCCACTGGAAATAGAAATGCAGAATTAGCCACCAGTGATACAAAGCGCAACTATCACACTTTGTATTTGCTGGAACTATACATTAAAGGAGGGTAAAAGAAATTATCCAAGAAACGCCTTGCCCAACTTTATTAATTTTTAGTGCAGCTCAAGTCCGACTAACTTCTAAACAATTCTTCAGTATTTGTAAATTACCATTTTTAAAAAATGAAATAAGGGTTGGCACAGATGCTACAGTCCATGGCACTTAGGGAAATTTTAGGGACAATGCACCATATAATTTAAAAGGTAAATTCTCTATAAGCAAGCATATACTGCAAAATATATCACAAAAATGTTCATACACACGTTAATTATAAAAGAGAAAACTGCTCTTGCTTTTCAGAGAATTCCCAGAAAGGAAATAAATTTCTTCAGTCATTTAATGCATAGTCTGCCACGTTCCCAAACATAAATGCCAGGCAATATGTTAAAAAATGCAGCACAGATACTAGAACTTTCAGTAGCCCCGACAATCAAAATGTTAAGAAAAAAAGTTTCAACATTTCTAAGAATAGCTCAAGAGTTTTCATTGCTTCAGACATACTGGGATTAAAAACATTAAAATATGCTGGATTGAGAATAAAATATATCGATTTCACAATGTTTCCAAAAATAAGAGTTGCTTTTAATTCAACTGCAAATTCCAGTGTGTGTTGTGGATCCATAATAAAGCTGAGAAGCAGCATTACAGAACAAAGTGAGCTAATACGTTCAGTCTTTTTACTCTTCCATGTTGCTTCCAATGTGTGCTTGTTTACAGTTCAACACCCAGTAAAAAGCAACTAATACATTCATAAACCTATCACTTTCATTTATGAACAATGCATTAAGCTTGACAAACATGAAATCTAGATGTACAAACTATAACCACAATATGTCAAGAAGTGTGGGTTTAAATTAAATACAAGACTAGACTGAAACCTAAGTCATAAGAAAAACACTGGCTAATATTTACTCCCATAAAACAATTAACTTAATTTACTTTGGCCTGTAATACCAATGAGAGATCAGTTCATTTCCTTTGCTTATGTACAGTAGGCAACATTTAGTCAAATAAGACCGTGTTTCACATCTAGAAAGAACCTAAGAGCTGAAGAGAAGGTGATGGTACATAATATGGATATAGCACTGATTTTTCCCCTTGGATTTTGGAGTGTTGAGCTGTGTTTCATTCTCTCTCTCATTTGAAAGCATTTGAAGATTCAAACAATATTTTTCATGTACTTCTTGTCTCAAAAAGTGCAAAATCATACCACCAATTTTCTGGGATTCTAGTTAAAAAGGGGTCCCAAGTCCCCAAAAGTCATAGGCAGCTCATAGGCCTACTCTAAAACTAGAATACAGAAAGATTGTGCCAAAAAACTGTGCAAAGAGTGAATTACCAGTAAATAAATGCACACAGCTTATATAAATGGATTCAGGAAATGCACTGCTTCTGATAGTCGTTTCAGTGTGACTTCTCTTCATAGGTGAGGGAGAAGTTGCAAAACTAATAATGGTTTTTATAATGGTTGCATAAGTAAGTTCATTAACTCATTGTGTGGAAATCACAACCTTTCTCAGGGGTACATCTTTTTTTTTTTAGAAGTGTGTTGTAGCTAAAAGTCACACTGTAGATATACCAGTAGTCTGAATAGGAAACCACTAGCCAGAGCAGAGGTATATCTCTGGACTTCCCTTGTCATCTCATCTGGCCCTTCCCTCTATATAGCAATTAAATGTTTTAAATTAAAAGCTTTTAGTGATGCCAATGAAGAATATTTCAAATGTGTTAACTGCTGCACAAGGATAAAATGGAGGTCAGATTAAACCTCCATGCCTCATGCTATGGAATCACTCTAGAAAAATAATTCCTTCCTTTCCTATAGCAGTTCAGGCATCTAAAAAGTTTAAATTGCTATAAAAGGGCTCTGCAGGGGAAAAGGGGGGAAATGGGACTCTGAAGGGAACAGTTTATGTGAAAAGCTATGGGAGAAAGGAAGCATAAGAAGGAAGAGAATGGTCTTACTCCGTACGGCTCCCTGGCATGACCCTGGAGGGGTTTAAATGATTGCCGCCTTTGGGCCAAAAAAGGATCCCCAGTTCTGCTTTATTTTAATTCAACATTCAGAAGATCCTAGAGTGAACAACAAGATGGTTCAGAAAACCCTGCCAAGTCAATCAGAGATGAAATCATCCAAGTAGAAGAGCCCAATGCTAAGCTTCTTTCATTCAAGGTCAAAGAAAACAAAGACTCGACTGGCAAATGTCAGCCCTTCCCACCTCATCTGGCTAGCCATGGCCTCCCACAAACAAGCTTTAGGTACACAGAGAAATGATTCTTCAACCTAACAGTAATGAAATTATTGCTAAGCTTCCATGCAAAGCAAGCTAAATAAATGTAGCATTACTTATGTGCAAAAGAATTTATTCATTAATTGTGGCTCTTACCTTCTGGAAAAGATGGAAATCCAAGAAACCCAAAAACAAATTGAAAGAGACAATGAGAATGGGTAAAGGGGGAAAAAAACAAGATAAAAATTTAAGTATGTCAGTAAAACAATATTTTCATATATTTGCAATGACCACCCACACAACTCATACCTGACATTTTCCTTAGATTATAGAGAACAAAGGGGACAAGAATGGGACAAATTCCTCAAGCAGGCTTTGCAAGTCTCAAGGGGGAGTCTTGGTAGTATAAATAAAAGATACTACTTTGGCATTCAAGTCCAAATTACACTGAAGGTAAAAAAAACAGTAACATACAAGAAAAGGCTGCAGAATCAATGCCACCTCTAAGTAGGAGCAAAGAATATTGCTGAAACTGCTCCATTATTATAGATGTCATCTGAGAATTACATGTTCCACATTCATTTTACAAACATATTCCTCCCAATGTAATTAAGAACATCTCTTGTGGGTTGATTGCATGACTTAATAAAAATATATATGCTTAAAATACTCCATGACCCTTTACTGAACCTAATTTCTGGTGGAAATTGTTTTATTTCTATTTATTACTGTGACTAGAAAAAAAAGGCCCATATTGTTACACAGAAATCACGCTTGTTAGAAACAAATTGCTTGAAAGATCTATGACCAAGAGACTTATAAAGCAGAAAAGTTATCACGAGTAAGCATCCGATATTTGAAAGAGACTACTGAATACAATTTTATTCATTCTAGCATCTGATCCAGACTGGAACCAGAGCCAGGAAGTCACCATATCAAGCTAATTGTGGAGAAATATAGCATGATGTGTCACTGGATACATCCTTGCACTATTTTTCTGACAACTTCAATTCTGAAGCTTAAGCTACAATGTTCATGTAAGAATTTTTCAATAAACCTCCATTAAAAGGAAAACATGTCTGACTACCTTATTTTTAATTGAAGTATTGAAGAAAGGGAATAATTTTATATTTTAAAGTATTAACAGATTCGTTCAATTAATTCTGAAAGGTATTGTAATATGATGTTCTTATTACTTTTTCTAATTTCTTAAAAAGTTCTGTATTTCTTTTATTCTTTTGGATTTCAAATAAAAACATCTGAGTTGGCCTAGTTCGATTAATAATTAACCAAACTAAATAATACATTTTTAACCTAAATTCCATCTCTTGACCCAATAAAGCAAGAATAATCATCAAAATTAGGCAATTTTAAAAGGCAAATCACTGGAAAATGCAACATCTCCAGTCAGTGGCAGAATATCAGAAAACAGAGAGCAAAAAAAGAAAAGAAAAAGGGAAAAAAAGCCCCTCTCAAACTCTTGTGGGTAAAGGAAACAATATTTTAAGTGAGATTCGTCCGTGTAAGCAAGAAATAAACAATATCAAGCCCTCTCGTTCTGGAAGTTCCCAGGGTCATACATAGTCACTAGAGCTTGCCACAAATTTAAAAGTATGTTTTGCTTTTAACAATGGGCTGAAAATCTTAGTCTTGTCTCCTCTGGAGATAGTATTATCTCTGAAAAGCTGAGGTGGTGCAGTGGTTAAAGTGCAGTACTGCAGGCTACTTCAGTTGACTGGTAGCTGCAGTTCAGCAGTTCAAATCTCACCAGGCTCAAGGTTGACACAGCCTTCCATCCTTCCGAGGTGGGTAAAATGAGGACCCAGATTGTTGGGGGCAATATGCTGACTCTGTAAACTGCTTAGAGAGGTCTGTAAAAACACTATGAAGTGGTATACAAGTCTAAGTGCTATTGCTATTATACCTATCCCACATCCTGTGACCTTCCTCATCCCATCCCAAATTAAAAATGTTTCTTCAATCTACAAAAACATTAACTAAATTAAATCATTACTGTATGACTTTTAAATGGAACAAGCCACATAGAAATCCTTAGCAGTAAATCCTTCATCAGAGGCAAACTAACCAAGCTAAACACTCAAAAAATGTAGCATTAACCATTTTCAATTAGTGGTTTTACCTCCTCTAATTTTTAGCGCCTTAATTTTTATTTTCTAAGCAAGTCATATTTACTATATTGATAATTTCTTTACCTTCAAAAATATTTGTAGTAATTAATAGAAGAAAAAGTTGTAAGTAAAAGTTAGTTTTACAAACATGATCCCTACATTGCTAAGAATTTCTTTATCGTATTCAAGTCCCAAAAGTGTACCCTATTTAGTAAAACTGAGGAAAAGTGCAAACTACAAAGCTTTTTTTAAAACAAAACAAATGTATAAATATAGAAATTGCCATAATCTGAATGGAGTACATTTCAATTTTCTATGCAACTTTTTTTAATACTATAAAAGCCATTTGATTACAAAGCATGAAATCCATGTTTGCTTTCCAGTAAAAACAGTGCATGCACACAGCAACTTCACAGCAGGCATACAAAGTCCAATATTTTTTTAATTGCATATTTATTCCCACTAGGAAATGCTTCCCATTAAGCAGGTAGGTTAGTTAACAACAAGCATTTAACATTTTTATAAAACATATTAAAACATTCAAAGTATTTCATATGCTTGTTCTAATAATTCTTTAAACTGAACTGTAAGGCAGGTCATTATTACTCTCTTACAGATAAGAAGATTGTGCACCTTTGTTCATGAAAGGCCTCATCCAATCCCTGTCATTCAACTTGGAAAGAAAATACTGTAAAAGTAAAATTAGAAAACATTTCAACTGTCTAAATCAGGGATGTCAAACATCATTTCATTAAGGGCTACATCAGGGCTGTGGTTGACCTTGGGGGGCCGGGCGTATGTGGTCAAGTGGGGTGTGGCCAACTGAGTGGACGTGGCCAGCTTGATGCCACTCCCCAAATTGCTGGCATGTTTTCTTTTCACATTGGGTAGACCAGGCCAAAGTTACATTGGCCTGATCTTTCCTCTTCGGATTGGGTAGACCAGGATGGCCCCATGGACTGGATCCAGCAGGCCTTGAGTTTGACACCCCTGGTCTAAATCATTAAACATTTTCTAGAATCATAGTAGTCAACAGCAATCTAGATAAATGTCAGGTATTTGAATATGGTATTTAAAATGCCAGAGTTCATCCAAATTATGGAGTTAATTTTAAAACTGTTACCTTCTCTCAGCCTAACCAACCTCACAAAATTGTTGTTAGGATAAAATTAAGGGAGATCTTTCTAAAAGTTGCCTTGAGTTCTCAGAGGAAATTGGAACAAGCATGCAATAGATAACATAATAGTGATTCCCAGAAAAGTTTAACTTAGTCCAGTTCCTAAGCTTAGTGAAATAACTAATGATTTACTGATTGATAACTTAGTCTCAACCCCCAAGCAGCTCTGAAAAGTAAAAATTTTAAGGCACATGACATCAAGATGATACTACTTCAACCAGGAAGTTGCCCTCCAGTTAATGAACAAAACTCCTTTTTGTCCGTTACCAAATAGCATTAGTTCCCTATTCGGTGTTTTCATAAATACAAAAAAATGAATTTCAATTTAGAAACAAAACATCTGAAAGAAAATTTGGCAACACAAAATGAACATCAGACAAATGCATATGCTGCCTTGGTCAATTATTTGTACCTGCAATACTTACAAAATCTACAGTTGGAAAATATTTCTGTTTATGTTATTAGGAGTAGCAAGCAGTATAATAATTCATACTCACCTAATCTCTTTTAACCCTTCTTTTTGGATAACCTGAAGAATCTCTTTATGGCTCATAGGTCTGTTAGGATTTTTTTCCAGAACCTTGTAAGAAAAAAAAGTTTTGAATCAACTTTCTTTGTCTTATTTTAGAACCAACGACTGGCTTCAATCTTTTTTTCTATATCCTATGTGTACTTGTGTGCCCAGTGATTTATAATCAATTCTTCCAAACATTTGTCCCACAGTCTGAGCTAGTAAACAGGTATTGCACAATGTTTGCAGGTGGTACCTTCATCTTATTTTTTCATTCATATCATTAGCTAGACTGCATTCTTATCATTAGCCTCATTGTCATCAACCATTCTGTCATGTCTGACCCTTGGCATCTCTATGGATTATTCATGTCATTAGCAAAACTACTAAAATCTCATTACAATGGCAGATAATTTGTATAACTAATTCTACTTCTGCTCATTTCCTATTGACATACCTACAAAACATAGTAGTTAACTGTACATTTAATTATATTTGCACATATGCAATATCAAGATTAAAACAAATAAACAGAAAGGAATGTTTATGACCCCAGAATTAGTGGAATAACTGTTCATGGTGGAATAGTCGATTTGGCTTCAATACTGTCTCTTGGCATTCATCATGCAGAGTTGCCTTAAACCATGAAATGGGTGGCAAATAAATTTGATAAATAAAATTGCACAGTAGAGAGGTAACATTTGTCTTAGAAATGCTTGAGACAAATGCTACATACAGAACAGCTTACCTAAAATTGAACCTATATGAAGCTAAATGGCACAATCCCAATACGTATCAGTCAATGCTTTGCCAAAATTTTATTCTGGATGGCTATTACAGATATTTCTTTTTTATATATTTAATAAATTTATATGGGTGTTCATCTCATAAATATGACTCTAGGTGGCTGACAATTTTTTATTGTATTATTTGTACTTTGATTTCAATCTTCTTATTAGCACTGGACTACTTTGATATTGGTATTGTAAATATTATGATATATTTTATATATCTATAAAATAAATGTTATAGTAAGATACAGCAATGCCACATGTTATACATGATGTCATTATCTCCACCCTCTACAGTGCCCTTTATACTGCTGGCAATAATTGTAAGCCATGGAAATGAAGAAAACAAATCAATGGATCATTAAATAAATCACCTAGTGTTCTCACTTGAGGCAAAAATGACAAGGCACAAATTATCTTATTTCAGACACAGTACGCAAAGACCCAACTGTAATGCTGGGAAAGGTTGAGGGAAAGAGAAGAAGAGCAGAAAGGTGGATGGACTCAGTTACAATGGCAATAAGGATACCATTGGGAGACTTAAAAAAAAACAAGTTAGGGCTACATTGTCATGGAGCAATGTAGTCACTAGGAGTCAGCTTGATGGGACATAATAAGCAGTTATCCATTTAATATCAGGAAATTATAAGGAGGGAAAAGCTGATGAAAAATGTTGGCATGACAGAATTCTTATGGTATATTACAGTCAGAAGATTGCAATTTAAGATCTTTTTAACCAACTTGGGAAATTTGTACTTCATGTAAAAAAAGGGTAATTGCCACAAAGCTATTCTCAAAAATGGAAGCAATAACTGCTTTTCTTTTAAAATGTAAATCCTAGTAGTTATTCATATATGACTAGCAGCAATGGAAAACTTACAAGAATGAAGAAAAAAAAGATAGCTGTTACATTTTGAGATGAATTTATAAATTGCATCAAGAAACTTGAGTTCAGGTGTGTCCAACCTGTGGCCCATGGGCTGTATGCAGCCTGGATAGCTAGTAATGTGGTCCCAAATAGACCGTACACTTTAAACATTATGTGATTTATAAACCTTGACTATATTATATATTTTATATGCGGCTTGAGACAATTCCTCTTCACATAATGTGGCTCAAGCAAGCCAAAAGGTTGGACACCCCTGTTCTAGATTGTATAACAGTACTCTAGACACTCTATAACCAAAGTCAAAGTTCCATCACTAGGAGGGAAAAAACAATTTTCTTAAAGTTCTAGATATTGCCTTCAGGACTAGAAAAGTATTGTGGCTAGGTACAGATTATGAGTCAGGATAGACATTGCTATATGATCTTCTGCATTGTAAAGCCTCCAAAACATAAATATTAAATGGCAAAATATTTATGCAGGAATATGAGCTAGTCTTTTTCTTATAAAATTGGGTATTTTAAAATTAAATAAGTACAAATTAAATATAATACAAAACAATGTATCATTTTGGAGTCAGTGGGCACCATCTAGTGGTATCACGGGCTTCATAGCACCTGTCAGCATCAGACAGCTGCCTTCCTGCCCTCAGGATCCTTGCAGAGTTAGGTTGGATACACTGTCCAAAACGATAAATGAAAACTGAAATGATACTGAAAAGCTATTGGGTTTTTTTTCCTGCGTTAAAAAGCAAGAAGGCAAATAATGAGCTATTTTCTCAGAAGAAAAAGGATTTTTCTGGAAATATCTACCTGCCTGAAAGAGTGCTTATTAGGAGACCAGAAAAATAGTGTGTCTGAAATAGACTGATAGGTAACGTCTGATAATGAGAGCTATACAATATTTTATTTTTGGTTTTGTTTAAGTGGGAAGTCCTGGACTAATCCCCAATTCCCTTAGGTTGTTTACTAAAGAATTACATGATATGACAAGCTATTGTCATATCAAAACACATTTTGGGGGAATCAGATTGAAAGCATTTTAAAAGCACATATTATTTAAAAATATGGTAAAAAGTTAAGCACTTTTATTTTTCAGAAAGCCAAAAAATAAACTGGAGAAGGAGCATGCTTTAACTCTGGAGAAATGTAGTTTGCAACTTTCTTTCAGGGAATAAAATTAGCTTGCTCCTGACTTTGCCAGCTTTTTGGAAACCAGGAAGACAGAGTGTGTTCCTGGCAAGGTGATCAGACCATTAGTTGGAACCTGTGAAGTTGCTTGATTTATGATAGATTGGCTTTTACCTAGGCTATATCATTATATGCATTGCACTTCTGTGTTATTTGCAATATGTTTTTAAATGTTAGCCACCCAGAATTACCCTGATGAGATAGATGTAAGTCGAAGCAATCACAGGAGTAGCTTATCTCCTGCAATGCTACTTTTAATGTTATTAAACAACATCTGCCTATCTGAGGTCCTTGGGAAGGATTCGATAGTGGGGGAAAATGCCAAACTCAGTCTAAACATCTGGCTGACTGCAATGAACCATATTAATAATGTAGGTGGATAAAGATGTCAAGTCAGTCTGAACATCTGCCTGACTGTTCTATCAACCATAATAAAAAAAATTCAAACAGACAGGCACCTGGTACATAACATATCAGACTTAACAATTGCCAGTAAAAAAGACACAAAAGTCTGGATAATGGCAGTACTTGGAGCAGCAGAATAGAAGAAAAAGAACTGTGAAAATTACAAAATACGAAGACCTACAAATAAAATAAAATGATGGTAGTAAAAGAAAGCAAAGAGTACCAATTAGTAATAGGCACCCTCCAGATCCTAGAAGATCTGGAGCACCATTTGAACACCCATCAACATTGACAAAATCACCATCAGTCAATTGCAGAAGGCAGCTTTACTTGGAACACTTTTCATGTTCACAAGTCAGAGTGTGCACACTGTTTTGAGACAACCCAGGAGCAAAATACAGTAAATAGGTTTGTCTTTCAAATAGTGGTTTATCTACAATGAATATATACATACACGTACTAGGCAGTCAGGAATCAATCAATCATCAACTATAGCATGGAAGCACACATGGAAAGAGGGACGTCCTCACAGGGTCTCTTATATATACAGCCTCTTAAAGTGATAGCAGTTAAATAGCTCTGTTGACTCATTCTCACTATGACCACCATGTCAAATCTAGTTTAAGCTCCTTTTCTATTTAATTTTCTAAGCTTATCCTGTATATTTTCAATAAGTCATGGCTTATTTCACAATCTGAAGTACCTCAAAGTTCCCTTTAGAAAAAATATATTCCATCTTCTGAATTGTTGGATTTGTCCAATCCAAATCTTATTGTGATTCCATGTTCTTCCATTTTTCCAACAAGTAGTATTAGGTCCTTTTTATGTTACATTCACTATTCGTGCCATTTGCTGTAGAATTCCTTAATATTCTTTTCCATTGCAAGTGGACATTGCAAATGTATACCTACACTGCTATTATACTAAATGATATTCTTTCTGAGTATCCCTGCCATTTGATTCTTTGATAAGCTCTTATGCCCTTTATTTACTTATTCCTAACACATCTAATTTAATATCCTTTATTTCCTCTTTGATAACTTCAAATTTTCCTTGATTCATGTGTCTGACATTCTATACTCCATCTTAAAATGCACAAGCTTAGGATGACCAGATTTTTTTTTAATTAGGCAGTCTTGGTTTTGGAAAAGATGAATCAGGTAGCCCTCAGATCCCAAATCCAAGAAAACATCTCATTTTCAGGAACTAATCCAGCAAAAGATTTGCATGAGCTACAGTGCAGAAACCACTTCCATATTTACTATCATTTTGGGATGACTGGCAGTGGCAGCATGGAAAAGATTCTTAACAGAAATTACATCTGGTAATCACTAACTCTATTTCCTGGGTTGTTTTTTCCTCTACTCCATTCTCCATTTCCTGTTGGCTAGCAGGGCCTATTGCTTTTTGGTCATCCACTAGATTGATCTGATGTGGAAACATTTTGTACACAAAGTAAGACAGCAGAGAACAGGAAGTGTTTGCAATAATTATAATAATGTTGGAAAGCCCTTCAAATCTTAACTTCCAATCTTTCTGAAAAAAAGGGTGCAGAGCTAAACTTAGATGTACTTTCTTTTATTTGGGGGAGACCATGCCCATCTAATGAGGGCAGGAGGATCAAGAAACAAGCAGTGCAGATTTTATTACCAGTGTTAAATAAAATACTATTATTCAATTGAATGCAAATTAATATAACCATATTTATCAAATTTTACGAATTATAGATGAGCCTAAGAGCTAATAATGATCAAAAGAGAACAGTGAGAATTTTTCCTGTAGAAGCCTTGTAGGAATGAATGGGATTGATACGAACATGATTCCTCTGAGATTTCCATTCATTTCACGTTGACTTGAGCAAGAGAATTTCCCAATGAAATGTATACAGACATATTTATTGAAATGTAATAATTTGCATTTGCACTTGCTCCTGGTATATTCTACTCACAGCCGTAGTAAATAGGGTATTTTACAAATATCTAAAAGCTGCAGAGACCCTCTGAGATGCTGTTCTGGACAAAGCTGGTTTTAAAATTTAAATCCTCTTAATACATTGAAATGTATACATTCATGACCAAAAATCTCCACAGTACTATTCATTAAAGCAATTTGCTGAAAGATGTCTCCTAAATACGATGTTAATTCAGACAGAAGAATTACAGGCAGGTTTCCTCCTCCCTCCCTTTTTTTTGAGTAACGCAGGCATGGACAACACAAAAGTACACTTTTCTTTTACTCACTGTTGAGTAAAAGAACTATTCAAAAACTTCCTTACTCTCCCAAACACACAAATTATGGAATGAAGCTGAAAGTACCAGTATAGCAAATGTTTGCGAAAGCAACTCCTGGAAGAAGAGTTAATTAACTGAAAGATAGTGGCTAAAGACACAAATACTCACTACACTATAATTCTTAAGCACAATATTTAGTCAATGGCCGCCCCCCCGCTATTTCTGCTTTAATTAGAAAACTAAAAAAATGAAAAAGTTCTACTGTGGTCCTACAGCCGTGATGGCGAACCTATGGCACACATGCCAGAGGTGGCACACAGTGCCCTCTCTGTGGGCACACGAATCATCGCCCCAGTTCAGCTCCGCCGCGCATGTGCGCACACCTCCCACCGGCCAACTGGTCATCGGGTCTCTGCCGTGCATGATGGCTGTGTTAGACAGACATTAATGGCTGTGTGTTGCGTTATTTTGAGGTAATAGCACATTTACACTATTATACAAGCTGTATACTTACTACTTTACGCTGTAGCCAGTTGTCAGTTCTTCAGTGTTATCACATGAAAAGATATACTTCAATATTTACAAAATGTGAGGGGGTGTACTCACTTCTGTGACATACTATGTAAGTACTGTGAAGGAATATAGAGCTGACCTTGGAAATAGAGAACACAGGGAAAGTTGGACAGACTTTCAAGATTCGGTTATTTGACCCTACTACAATTCTGTTATTCCACCTTAAATCACTCCAGAGCATTCTGGAATTCCTGCCACTTCTATTTATTGAATTGCCAACTATACTTCAAAGAGCTGGCATTATCAGAACCAACAACTAAAAGAATTTTGTGATTTTGACATTCTGGAATATCAGCAGCTTCTTAACCCAAAGTTCTTAAGTTTCTTTGATGCCTGTGATGGACAGAGTATTAATCTTACTTGTCCTCATGATTCTTCTTTGAATAATATGTAGGTCAAGTATCTTAAAGAGAACGGACACCACTGGTAACTCATCTTCAAAATATTTCTAATCTTTCAATCACAACTGAGTTCATTTTCTAATGCAACTGTGCAGAGATTTCAATGGCCTACATACATTCTCATAGATCCAGCTAGGGCTAGGCAAAATAAATAATAAAAAAAATTGAGAAGAGGCAAAGCACTCTGCATAGTCTACAACTTCAAAATCAATAAAATTTGGTAGAGTGGTGATTGTCATCCGAAAAATCACTTATAGCTTTCAGAGGTGCTACTCCACAGATCAGTGGATGTGAGACTATTCATTTAAGCCGGGCTCTGAGAATCAGTTGGGATTGTTGCCATTGTATCATCCTCCCTGCTCCATGGCAACTTCCCTGCTTGAGCTTCTTGACCCCATCACCATGCTGGCAATGGAATTTCCCAGGTTTGGGGGACTTCAATCTGCCTCCTCCCAGGAGTAGGATCTAAGGCAGTTCAGGAATTCATGGCCACTATGATGACCATGGGCCTATCCCAGCCTATCATGGGTCACACACCGGATCTGGTGTTCCTGTCAGAGCAATGGCTATGTAATCTTTGCTGCAGGAGTTTTCAGCGTCCCCCTTGTTATAGTCAAATCATATCCTGATTACTATGGATTTTCTGGCACTGGAATCCACTGCAGTAAGGCTAGACCCATCAGGATGGGACACTCCAGTGATGGATTTCAGAGGAGCTGGGGATTGTTCCTGTTGGTCTGTTGCACAGTCCTTCCAAGACCTTGGTTGCCACTTGAAATTAAAGGCAACTTAGGCATTGGAATGGATCACACCTATTGTATGTGACCTCTCTCATGGATCTTATCACTCTCTGTAGTTTAGAGGGAATGAAGAAAATGGAAGAAGAGACATTTACAGGGCCATTGGTGCTCAACCAAGGATGAACCTAACCAAACACATGTTAGAGCTGCTATTAAGCCTACCTTGTAGAGTAAGGGTGACAAAGTGGCAATAATTCTAAACCTCAAACTGCTGCCCCCGTTTCAGATGACACAGCCCTCTTGAGTAAATTGAGTCAGAGAATCTTCTGCAGGGACATGTAGAGGAATTTGCTCAAATCAAATAAAATAACTTAGATTTTCTCACAGTTGGATGCTGGCCTAATTGCAGGCCCAAAGGAGATGCCTAGGGTGAATCTTACCTGGTTATCTAGGAACAGTTTGAACCTATGGGACCTGAAAAAGTGAACAGGGTCCTTAGAACTGAGCCCAGCCACCTGTCGTTTAGATCCATGCCCCTCTTGACTTGTGAAAGCAGCCTGGGGAAAAGGGGGTGTTGTTTGAGTGGATCCTAGCAATACTTAATTCTTAATTCTTCTTCAAGTGGGGGGACGGACTGTTTCTTTACCTCTGAAGGAGACTATAGTTCATCCTCTCAAGAAACCATTGCTGGACCTTTTGATACTGGACAAATAATGCCCAGTATCAACCTTCCTCTTTTGGGGGGAGATTGATCAAGAAGGTGATTTCACAACAGCTTTAGAGGACCTTGGATAAAATGGATTATCTGGATCCTCCATCAAGTTTCAGACTTCAGATATGGAACAGGAACAGCATTGCTCATGGTTTTGGATAGTCTCTGGTGTGGGCAGGATGGTGATGGTGCATCTATCTGTGCCTTACTTGATCGCTTAGGGGCTTTCAATACCATTGACCATGGTATCCTTCAGTATTGACTTAAGCAGGCCTTTTCTGCTGTGGTATGTACACTGTGGAATCTTCCCTCCCAAGTGATGAGATAGGTCACATCACTTCTAAGCTTTCAAAGATACCTTAAAACTGGCCTGGGTGAAGTTGTGAGATGGCTCTATTATTGCTGACATTGCTCTATTATACTGTTATTTTTCTTGTTTAGTTCTGTTTTTATAGTTTTTAATATTTTAATAATTATTTATAATGGTTTTTAACAATTACTTTATATTTATTGTTTTATTGGATTGTTGTGTGCAGCCCAGAGTCAATTACTGTGAGATTAAATTAATCAAAAAAATGAAGAACTATTGTCAGGTTTAGCCCAAGAATGACACAGAACAACCCAGCCAGAGTTCACATCTTTATTTGCTTACACACAATAGACAATTTTTTGCCAGACTAAACTTCACTATTCTCACCTCAATGGACATACTCTTGAGAGATTCTAGAGAGTGGCTATCCTCACTCCTTTCCTCTGTGCTGGGCTGCCTCTTGCCTTACCTATTTAGAATGTGCTTCTTCCTTCCCAGGAAACTGCTACTTCACTGTAGTCTATCACATCACCTCCCCCCTTGAAGGCACCATCCCTCACAACTATATACAAAAATAGTGATGACATACAAAATCAGAATGAACAGGAAAAAAAGAAGGGAATGGGTAGAAACATTTACCCTTTTAAAAATAGACATTGCTTTCAAATACACTGGATTTCTAGTATAATTTGCCATGTTTCTCTCTGGAATTAATGCACCTATAAAATAGTTTTGTCAATTATAAAGAATATCTGGATAAATCAAATCTATGTGATAAATTCAAATACAATTGGCAACTCTAAAAATGTCCTTATCTTGAGAGTCAACTCTAGTCAAAAGCTATGCTGAATTCTCCAATAAGCCCTTAACAACAAAAATATTCAGAAATAATTCTACAATTGAAAAAATACATGTAAGAGGAATTTATTATGAAAAAATAAAATCTGCAAGATTTTTTGTTTCCATTTTATTTGGATTTGAAAAACAGAATTAACATTAATAGATATGTATATTTATGCAACTCAATGAATCCCACTTTTTACTCCTGGTATTTGGTAACTTTACATTATCTGTCCTACCCAGAATGATTAAAGTGTTCATTATTCCCAGTTACCAGAATATATGCTATGCACCTCTTCCATCTTCTGCATTCACCACCATCATCTTTTAAAGGTAGCAGATCAATCATTTATTTTCATAATTGTCTTACTAAAATCCTTGATACTGCCTTGCAAAAGAATAGCTAAGAATATCCCAATGTACTTGCAAAATTTGTATGTTTTTGAATTTCTGCACCCAATGAGCAAAACTGTTTTTGGAGTATATCCTTTTTTGGCCTTCCATTTTCTACTGTGTTTTGACTTTGGGAGGTTTGTCTCTTTCCTGTGATTACCTATTCTATCAGTACCTTTCATGTAGCACTAGAAGCATCACTAAGACTAAAGAAAAAAAAAATCAGGTCAGCTGCTTGGCATAGATATTTGCAATCTGCTAACAATTTCCAGAAATTCCTCTGAGTTGCTCATTGTGCAAGAGAACTTGGAATCAGGGGAAAGAATTAGGGGGGGGGGGGGAGGGAATGTGTTTGTAAAAGCCAAGACGGCTAAAAATGCTCCTAATATAAAGCAAAGTAGGACAGCAATTCCTTTGAGGATTTCAATTACCAAGTCAGCTGTATGAGGGAGTAAGTAGGTGGCAGAACAGCCCTACCCCTTATTATCTATTCTGGAAAACAAGGGAGAGACGGATAGCTTCAAGGGAAGAAGTGCTCTAATTCAAATAAATATCACTTCCAGAATGTGTGTACTTACTGTTTCTTCAAGGATCTTAACATAAAAACCAAATCTAGCTTGTAAACATTTGACAACAGTCACTTCATGCTACATGAAGAGACTGCACTGAGAACATCTGGTCAAGAAATAAAACAGGTAGTTCTCAATTTATAATCACAATTGCACCCAAAATTTCCATTGCTAAGCAAGACAGTTGTTAAGTGAGTTTTGCCCCATTTAATGATCTTTTTTGCCACACTTGTCAAATAAATCCCTGCATTTGTTAAATGAAGGGGCGTTGGTC
Source organism: Arizona elegans (assembly GCA_022577455.1). Taxonomy (NCBI): domain Eukaryota; kingdom Metazoa; phylum Chordata; class Lepidosauria; order Squamata; family Colubridae; genus Arizona; species Arizona elegans. Next base: position 313,770,544 of record JAKOOJ010000001.1, on the reverse strand, counting down.
CTACCTGATACGCCCTTTCTCATCATGATTGCCGGGAGGGGCCAGGGTGGGTTATTCTAGGCTCTAACTCTATGGACTGAGTTGAATTTTCTGCCTCCCTGGTGACGTTCTTCAGTTTGACAACGAAGTCGAAGCGAATGGAAATCCATCTGAAACACAGAAACAAAACGCCCCACCTCTCGGGAGTTGGGCCAGACAGATAACAGGGTGGGGCTGGCCCCTCCTGGTGATCACGACGAGAAAGGGTGTATCAGGTAGGACCGACGCCCCTTCTCCATTGTGTATTGCCAGGAGGTGCCAGAATGGGACATACCAAAGCTTGGCAGTCCTACGGGTGGGAACTGTCCTGGGTCGACACCCCTGGCTACTCATGAACACGCTGCAGGACCCACCAGCCAAATGCCGCCTCAGCAGAAGCGTAAGAGTCAAGTCTGTAATGACAGAAAAATGGAGATGGTGACGTCCACGTAGCCGCCCTACAAATCTGACAGTAGCCTGAGTAGCCCAGGCCACCGTCGTGGCCGCACTGCGCATAGAATGTGCGGTTATCCCCTGAGGCACCGGGAGAGCTTGAAGCTCATAAGCACAGGCTATACATGCCCTAAGCCAATGCCCTACCGTGGAAGGGGTCGCCCTGTGGCCCAGAGTTGACGGTTGAAAGGAGACAAAGCGGTCCTTGAGATGTAAATATGGAGGGCCCTCCTAACGTCCAGCGTATGCCAAGTATGCTCCAAGGCGTGCCTAGGCCTTAAGACAGAAATCAGGCATGACCAACTCCTGTGCTCGGTGAAACAAGGAGTTGACCTTTGGAAGGAAGGCAGGATCCAGCTGCAGGACCACCCTCTTTGGGTGGAAAATACACAGGTCCTTCCTCACTGATAATGCAGCCAACTCCGATATCTGTCTGGCCGATGTGACGGCCACAAAAAAAAAACAAAAAACCTTACACGAGAGGAGGTGAAGGCTGGCCTCCCACAAAGGTTCAAAGGGCGCTTTGGTAAGGGCCTGTGATACCCTGGTCAAGTCCCAGGTGGGATATCAGTGGATCGTTGGGGGTCGCAAATTAGAAGCCACTCACAGAAATCCTCATACCCTCGGATGGCGAGCAAGGGAGCCTCAATCCCAAAAGGTCAAGACAGAGCCTAGGGCAGCAACCTGCCTATGCAAAGTGTTAAGGGAAAGTCCCCGTTTCAGGCCCTCTTGTAAAAACTCCAACACCTCCACCACTGAAGTTGAAGTAGGGTCCAAATGTCTCCTGGCACACCAATCCGTAAAGGTTGTCCAGGTTGCGTTGTAAATGCACATGGTTGAAGGCTGCCTGGCCACCTGAATCGTCCAGATGACCCTGATAGAGAATTTCTTCAGTCTTAGGAGCCTCCGCTCAACCACCAAATGGCCAACTGGAGCTGCTGGGGGTCAGGATGGAGCACGGGCCCCTGGCTGAGGGAGACTCTGTCCGGGGGAATCCTTCAGGGTCTGTCGACAGACAGGCCAACCAGGTCGGCGAACCATGGCCTCCTGGGCCAATGCGGGGCCACTAACAGCACCTTTGCCCTCTCCAACAACACCTTCCTGATGACAGCTGGGATCAGGGGTAGGGGAGGGAAGGCATATAAGAGCCCCTTTGGCCAAGGGCTCCTCAGAGCATCCACCCCCTCCACTCCCGGGGCAGGGAACCGGGAAAGTAATCAGGGAAGGTGAGTGCTCATTGGAGATGCAAAGAGATCAACCAGCAGCTGGCCGAACCGGTCTGCGAGTTTTACAAACATTCTGGGATGGAGCCGCCACTCCGATGGATCTACGGTGGCTCGACTCAGCCAGTCGGCTTGGACATTGGCCACCCCAGCGATGTGATCTGCTGTTAGGGATAAGAGATGGGTCTCCACCCACCAGCACAAGGCCTCCACCTCCTTCATGAGGGACCTCAACCGAGTCCCCCCTTGCTGGTTGATGTGGGCCTTCGTTGTGATAATTTCCATGAGGAGAACATGGCGCCCCTCCACCTGTGATTGGAATATCTGTAGCGCCAGATGGGCTGCCCTCAGCTCCAACCAGTCGATCTTCTGGATGAGCTCCAGTTGAGTACACTGTCCCTGGGCAACCTGAGACCCACAATGGCCTCCCCAGCCAAAAAGGCTGGCGTCTGATGTCACAGTCAGCCTGCAATGCTCCCTGAAGAAACAGCCCTTCCTGACGGCTCCCGACACCCACCAGTGCAGTGAGCGGAGCACCCTTGGCAGCACTCTCCCTCAAGCTGTCGAGGAGCTGGTGCCTGCCCTCTGACAGGGAAGCAGGAACCGCTGGAGTGGTCAGGCGTGGAACCTTGCCCAAGGGACTACGGCCAGGCATGAAATCAGTTTTCCCAGCAGTTGGGACAACTGTGCCACTGGAACCATCCTTTCCTGCCAGATGAGTTGAATCCCCAGATGCTCTCCTGCATTTCCTGAGAAAGAAAAACCTGGGCCGCCCATGTATCTATCAGAGCACCCAGATGTACTAGCCTTGTCGAAGGCGCAAGGTGACATTTCTCCAAATTCATGGAAAACCTGTGGTCCTGAAGAGTCCTGATTGTCGTGGCCAGATCCCATTCCGCTAGCCGCTGGTAGGACACCTGGATGATCGTCCAAGTAACAATGGATCCTGATAGGGATAGCCCGTAGGTATGCTGCCAGCACTGCCATCAGCTTGGTAAATGTTCAAGGGGCCGATGCTAGGCCAAATGGGAGAGCCACATATTGAAAGTGATAGCCGGCGTAGCTGTTGTGACTCCGACCCCCGAGCCCGTCTTATCAGAGGGAGAAGACTCCGAAAGTGAAGGAGAGGAGTTGGCAAGGCCTCCCTCTCCAGGACCCTCCTCTCTGGCAATGCCTCAGGTGTCTTCCAAAGGAGAAGAGATAGGCCAGGAGCCAGACACTTCCAAGCAGCCGCAGTTAGACAGCGACGGAGATAAGTCTTGGCTGGATCCCCGACAGCGTCGGAAAGACAAGCGCGCGCAGCAGAGAAGGAGGCGTGCCAGAGATTAAGCTGAGTCACTGGACCACACCCCACAGGGGATAAAAGGGGTTGTGGTGGCCATTCAGGCTTTGTGACGGACAAAACTGAAAAGCTAGCAAGTCATACTGCGTTTCTGGAACTTCGTTATATGCCTTCCTTGAATTTATTATGGATTGGGCTTGACAATTCTTTGGCTTTGTGAATTTATTTTGGTTTATCCGACGGAGGAGGAAAACCTCCCTCTGTGAGTAAAGTTTTTGGCAAGCAGCTACTGGGTTGCTGCCAATGCTGTTATCTCAAAGAAATTCCTGACTGCTGGTTTTATTAACTCCTGGCTGACTGTTTGTGTGCGTGTGTGAGTCGGGGACAGAACAATAGCAAAACCTCAGGTACTGTTGGTGATTTGGACGTATAGGGATGTGGAGGTAAGCCTCCGCTAGGTCTATAGAGGCCAAGAAACCCCCCTCCCTGATCCCTGCTAAAATAGAATGCAGGGAATGCATCTTGAACCTCCTGTACACAAGTATTATAGTTGTTGCGTCCCTTGAGATTTAGAATTACCCTCCAGCCCCACGAGGCCTTTGGGATGATGAACAGGATTGAATAGAATCCTTGCCACCGTTGTACTGCCAGAACTGGCTGAATGGCCTGGATATCCAGCAAATGCTGAAGAGCCGCTTCCATGAGCCCCCGCTTCACTGGGTCTCTAGAAATGGGGCAGCAGAGGAAAAGCCTTGGAGGAGGGAAAAGAAATTCGAGGGAGAGCCCTGCTCTTATCGTCTCCCTGACCCAGGCGTCTGTAGTTATGTCGTCCCAGCAGTCCGCGAATAGGCCGAGATGGCCTCCTATGGGAGCCTGTGGCATGATGTCACTTGTGGTGGCAGGCACTCTGCCACTATTGCCCTGGAAGGGGCGGCCAGATTGCGGCAGTCTGCCCCTGCCTCCATAGGCAGGTCTGTCGGTCTGGAATGCAGATCTGGGCTGGAAGGGCTGCTCTTGACGGGGAAAGCTTGCCCCAGCTGCTGGAAGGAGGCCATCTAAAATATGACTTCGGGTGGTAATCAGTCCATCTGCCTTGTGAAGGGAGCACCTTCCTCTTGTCCCTGGCCTCAACGAACCAAGGATCCAGAGACTGGCCAAATAAATTTTCCCCTTCAATGTGGGCAGAGGCCAATTTCCATTTATTCTTATTCCATTTCTTATTTCCAATTTCCACTTAGTCCATGCGCCAATGACGTAGCCAGATCATACGGCAAGCAGTGACCGCAGATGTCATGGCCCTCGCTGAAAACTTGGTGGAGGCCAAAGTAGCATCTGCAGTATATTCTGCCACCGCGAGGATCTTAGAAAGATCCTGGTGGGGCCTCATGTCCTCTGGTGCCAAACGTGACTGCAGCTGTCGAAGCCAGCGCACTGATGCCCTGGTGAAAAACGACGCTGTGGTCAATGTCCGTATTGCCCAAGAATCCGCCAGGTGAGCCCAGCAAAGTGCTGACTCTTCCCTGAGCTCCTCCCCTTCAAAGTGTCCTCTGCATCAGGCGGGAGAATGGAGGAAGAGGTCAAGGCGCTACTGGGGTATTCACCTTGGGCACCTGAACAAGGTTAAGAAGGTCAGAGTCAACCCCAAAAAGCGTATTCTCCTGACTGGTGGACCGGAGATGTCCACTGTCTATGGATCACCTCTAGGAACATCTTAGGGATAGGGATTATATCTGCCGCTATGGCCCGTTCCGTGAACAGGAAATCTTCCTGTTCTCCAAGGTCAGTAGGAAGCTCAGGTACATTAGAGTCCGTTCCCAAATGGGTAGTAGCCCACGTCTTGGCGAGCAGTGGTTTGAGGAGGGCAGGGTTGAAAAGACCTTGAAAGTGCTGTCTGTCCAGGGAGTCCTGCTGAAAATCGGAAAATCTCCCTCACCCTGGAACCCCTCCGATTGGGAGTACCAGCTCTGGCCCAAATGTCCAGGTGAAGCAGGCCCATAAAAACTTACCCCCTCAGCCGATGGCCCCAAAGGGTCCACATCCACATCCCAGTCAAGAGGCAAACCTGGATCGGTCAAGTGTTGGTGCTGACGGATTCCTTCAGCAATCCCTCCCCTGATCGCTCGATCAATCCACTGCTGTATGAAAGAAGGCATATCCTGCTCCTGCCACCCCCACCCCCGGACAGAGCCCCAGTAAATGTCGCCTCAGGCGTCTTACGTGTGACCCCTAAGGGGCCAGGCCACTGTGGGTGGGTCACTAGGTCCTCAGGTGACCAGGTTGAAGCAGCTCCCGACTGGGAAACCTCCTGCTGTGGTTGCTGCAAAGCGGTATCAGGGGAGTGGCGTACTATGTGGCATTCCGCCCTCGTGTTACTGGCATGGCCTTGTGTAAAGGCACCTGCAGAAGCCTTGGCAAACTGTTTGTCCAAGGCCTTTTGTCGCTTTTGCGCTGTCCGTTCCTCTGCCTTAGAGGACTCCTTATGCACCATTAGCCCATATCTTGGCAGCCGCTGCCAGGCTGGCAGTCCGTGGCCTAATAGTTGCTCTGTCCACCCTATCAGGCTGAGGAGACCAGGTGCCCCCAGCTGAAAAATTTGAGCGCTCCCCACTGTCCTCCATTATTCCTGCGAAGGAAAGGCATGAGAGGCAGATGTCCTATGCAGAAGACAGCAAGGGAGAGAAACAGAATAGAATAGGCCTGTAAAGGGCCTTTTGCCTGGCTCTCCGAGGACTAGGCCCAGCTAGGGTGGGCCAGGCAGCAATGCCTTTAAAATCAGGGTGCAGGGCGAGCTGAAGGAAATAGAGCCCCAACTGGAAAATACTGGCCTGAATCCTGCAGTCCACGACGAAGAAGGTCCAACAAAATGGCTGCCCGAGTCACAAAATGGCCACCCGAGCTGCCAGATCTGTATTAGGCCGCAATAGCAATCCCAGTTGCTGCAGTAGGAGGCAGGCCTGAGGTCAGGACTCCCAGCCACTTATACGCCGAATCCTGCCTCACAAAAATTTAGTGCCCCAATGCTGGGGGAGCACAGCTGCCCGGACTGAAGGGTCTTGGGCAGGATGTGGCAAATAGTGCCTCCGCCTCAGTGCAATTGATCCAGGAGGTGCACTAGGCTGTGAGAGGATGGTGCTGTCCCAAGCACTCTGACGACTCTCTGCGCTCTCAGCATACTGGCTCCAAAAAGAAAACGGCTCACACCCAGGCTGAAAAGGCTGGCGTGGCCGAGCTCACTCTGCTGCAGTCAGTGGCGAGGGATTGTCTCCACCACACAGTTGACAGGCACCGAGGCACGAAAACGGCTATCCAAAATGGCGGGCGCTGAAGCAGCACAAATAAAGTGAAGAGGAGCGCGCCAAGGCTACAGGAGGCTGGTGCGGCCCTGGCAGCTCCTGGTTGAACCCTTCACAGTGGGGAGCTGCCATCCAATATGGGGATCAAACCCCCTTTCTGCAGCACCCCCAAAGTCCGACCACTCCTGTCAAGAGGAGTAGGGGGTGGGAGGCGCCGATGTGGGCCACCCCCCTTCTCAAATCCAGAGCCAGGAGAGACAACCCCCCCTCACAGCTGCAAAGCCAATGCAGAGAACAACTAAAAAATTCAAATAGTAAAAAATAAAATAAAATTGTAAAGTCCAGGGAAGAAAGGGTCAGAAGCTCTATGGAGCGAAGCAATATGTGTCCATAGCTGAGACTGAGTTGAAAAAACTGAGGAATGTCACCAGGGAGACAGAACCTCAGAAAATTCAACTCAGCCCATAGAGCTAGAGCCTAGAATAACCCATTCTGACACCTCCAAGCAATACACTATGGAGAATCACATTGTCATTAAGTGAATCCAGCTTCCCTCATTGACTCTGCTTGTCGGAAGCCAGCTGGGAAGGTTACAAATGAATTTTGTATTGTATTATTTTCACCTGAATTTTGATCACGTGACCATTGGGATGCTGCAATGGTTGTAAGTGTGAGAACCAATCATAAATCACTTTTTTCAGTGCCACTGTACCTTCAAACGGTCACTAAACAAATAACAATAGCAATAGCACTTAGACTTATATATCACTTTACATTGCTTTACCAGCCTCTCTAAGTGGTTTACAGAGTCAGCATATTGCTCCCTATAATCTGGGCCCTCATTTTACCCACCTCAGAATGATGGAAGGCTGAATCAACCTTGAGCCTGGTGAGATTTAAACTGCCAAAGTGCAGGCAGCCGGCAGGCAGCAGAAGTAACCTGCTCTAACCACTGCACCACCATGGCTCATATGGTTCTAAGTCGAGGACTACCTATACATAAATGTTATAAATTTAAGGGAATATTAAAATTTAAGCAGAAATAGAGACAAAAGCATATAGACCTTGCAACTCCAGGTACTTTTTTCCCTTGACATATTGGATGAATAGGTGCTAAAAGGAGTACATTCAGAAAATGCAGTAATTTTTTAATAAACTCCTGTTCAATCATAGTGATGAAACATTAGTACCAGCAGACTTTAATAGCTAGAATAGAATGATGGGTTTGAAAAACAGTACATTGCCTAACAATTTAGGGGAATAACGTAATAACATAATCTCATTCAAAAGGAAAGGACTCCAGAAGGAAGAATAGATAAGTTAAACCTCGACATGTATAGCATTATACAACCATTCAATAGCCATGTATTTTTCCTCTCGAGCAACTTTCAAACATTTTAAGATTCAAATTCCCTTAGCAACACTAGCTGTGATGACTCAGGGCGTGGCATGAAGGCAACACAGCAGAGAACCCGTATGAGTCCCTTTATTGGCACCAACTTTGCCCCAACGACCTGTTTACTCTCTGGCCTAGAGAAAAACTCTCCCACAAACCAGTAGCAGCTTCTGGCTGCAGATACTCCAGTCCAAATGCTGTAAGCAGAATGATTGCAATCAATCACTCCAGCAGGGTAATATAATGAGTCCCAGAAACGAGGAATAATTTCAGCAAGACAAGATAGGCACACAGAAGCACGGCACTAATTCAAACAGTCAGGAGGAATGCCAGGAATGTAGGCCACAACTCTCAACACTAGATGAATTCAGCATTTGTTTCCTGACAAATGTCCCTCCCAACTGCCTCTCCTTTAAACTCCATCCCCAGGTGTGCCTTGTGAAGAGAATCGGGGCCCTTTCCTTCCTTGTAAACCATGCAATCTACGTTGCTCTCTTCTGCGGATGAGGAGAGGGTGGGCCTTGGTCTTCATCTGAACCCCCTCCTCTCCCTTGTTCTACCTCTCCCCTGCTCTGTCCAGCCAGTCTTTGCCCTTCCCCAGTTTCCTCCACAGCCAACGGAGCCACTCTCTCGCTATCGGCTGTTCGTCTTCTGTCTCAGATTCAGACTATGATGGGAGCATGACACTAGCACTGAATCTTGGCAATAATAGTAATAACTAGAATTAGAACTAGAAACTGTAATCCGGGAATATATTTCTTTTTCCACATATATTGCTCAAGTGGCAAACTTATAAAACCGTACTGTGAAATATATCTGTTGATACATAATCCATTCTAAAATTGGTTTGACCCCGCACTCACCCGAACAAATCTCTCAGTATTTGGAAATATGACAAAAATTCATTTTTTCGCCTAGCTTTTGTTAATTAATTTTAATTGCATTAAAGTAATGGTTGAACAAGTGCTAAAATTATTTGTCGTGTTTTATTTCCATTTTCTTATAATTATTGTAGGACACTGCTTATACAAGCAGAAAGATAGCATATTAGTACGTAAATAAAGCCAGAGTAAAATTATTGGCATATTAAACTGCATATTGTAAGTGTGAGACCACTACCAATGTGAACTTCAACAAAACTTCTGCTATCCTACCTTCTTCTTACAAACCTTTACATCTACTAAATATCACCATTTCTAATCAATTAGTGGTATATAATTGCTCCCATATTCTCCGTACATGCTGTAAGAAGCCAAAAACCAAGGTAACAGTACGTGTACAGTCTCTCTCTTTCTTATATACATGCATTCTCAGGTTATTAAAAATACAAGAAGCTCCATCTGGCTCTGTAGGACATAGGCTTAGTAATTATGACCTTCTAAAAGAGGTGTGGCAAGTCACTGAACAATGCAAAGGTTCCTTCCAGGGTGCATGACTTCCACTACTTTGATCAAGGAAGATTAATGGATCAGAAACAATATTATACGGCATGGACATTAGTGGAAGGGATTCTTGCACATGGAAACAATTTTGCAAAGTGAAATACATTGTGAATCTTTCTTTTTACATAAACAATTCAGTGTAGCAACAGAAACAGGTAAGGAGTATATTTACCTGTAAACCAGCTGGAGAGAGAAGTTTGAAAAGGACTTGACCTAGATTACTGTGATTAGGCAATGTTGTTCAAAGCTTTAATTAGAATCAAGATCACGAAAGAAGGAAGATGATGCAAGGTAGTTACAGACTGTGTAGGTCTCTGTACAGTTCAAGAAAGTGTTCCTTCATCCTAATTATTTATCTTACAGGCAATCGTGGAATGGGGGGAAAAAAGCAGCACTGTTCAAATATAGTGAGTACTGATTCTGGAAAACGTAGTGGCATGTAATTCTGAGGACTTTCAAAGGTCACAGGTGTGCTTTTTTTTAGGATGTTGATCTTTAAAAAGAAAAAAAAGCCTTAGGTGTATTTTGATATTTATTTCTGTAATAGCCATTACTGAAAAATTAATGCAACCAATTTTCAGCAGCTCTGTGGGCCACAAAACAGAGAACATGTGGGGAATGAAGATTGTATACCACTGTGATAACTTATTCCAAAGAGGTATACCTTTATTTATTATGTATAGACAGCCTCTTAACATCTTTGGCAACAGCTTTCCATATCTACGTTCACAATATTCACATTATCAGAAAAATAAAACCATATGTAGAAATCATAGTGGAAATATATACATAGCAACCTAAAATTTAATAATTCAGAAATACGAAATGCCTCTAAACCACATTTATGATCACCTTTGTGAACACCTTCAATGAGAGTGTATAATGTACAGTATTTCAAATGGAAAAAAGTTCCACAAGTATAAGACAACAACAAAAAGTCTTTAGTCCCCATGCCTGGCAGCTTGATCCCTCTCATAATCAGGCACACAGAGTTTCTACGGCAGAACTCCAAGTTCCATCAAGGCAGATTGGACTTAATGAGAATCCATAACAGCACAAATATTCCAATTTTGATAATATATACTAACACCAGTCATGCATGGAAAATCCAGTTATGTAGCTTTGGCACCTGCTTTATTCTAAATAAAGAAGGGAAAAGTTGGGGGAGAAGACTACATATGGGTAGTTGGGAACATTTTATTTAGATTTGAAAATGCTAAAATATTTTTGCTCTTTCCATTTCTGCTTGGACTGTTTGTCTCTTACCATCACTTAGGAAGAGAGAACCTGTTAAAAAAATACTTCCATCATTTCACGGTCTCAGGACAACATATAGAAAAATAGAGGCACATTAATTAACAGTACATTCAACTTTCCTGTTATAAAAAAAATGGCACAGCAGAAATGATCATAAGACATACATTATTTTCTTTTTCAACCTTCTCCTTACTCTCAACCTTTTCATTCTTTGTTATATATTTGTTTTGCAATTTGATTCTCATTCTCTCTATGCAACCAAATCACCTAACTCATTTTGTATTCAATTTACATTTATTCAGTACAGAACAATATTTCTCCTTTTACCACAGACAGTTTCCTAAGTATTCCATTCCTATAGCATTCAACTTAATTCTATTTTTCCCTTAGGTTCGTGATGGCGAACCTATGGCACACGTGCCACAGGTGGCACACGGAGCCATATCAGTGGGCACATGAACTCAGGTCTCCAGAGGGCCTTGGGGGATGGGGAAGGCCCTTTTTTTGCTCTCCCCAGCCTCTCTAGGAGCCTCTCTAGGAGCCTGGGGAGGGCGAAAATGGCCTTCCCCACCCCCCCAGAGGCCCTCCGGAGAGGCCCAAAACGGCCTGTTTGCCAACTTCCAGTGCTGGAAGTCGGCAAACAGGCTATTTCCGGCCTCCAGAGGGCCTCCGGGGGGGAGGCCATTTTCACCCTCCCCAGGCTCCTAGAGAGACTCTGGAGCCTGGGGAGAGCAAAAAACAGACCTACCAGGCCCACTGTGCCATCACATGCCAAAAGCGGGGGGAGCACAGAGGGGTCGCGCGCACATGCGCGGGTCACATATAATTATGGGTGTGGGCATGCACTCTAACCCCTCTGCGTTCCCCCTGCTTTTGGTATGCAATGGCAAAAAGGTTAGCCATCACTGCCTTAGGTAAACACTTTTTTCCACAGAACAAAATGGGAAAAGGATACTTTTATTTTCATGCATTTTTCCTTTGCCAACATTCCTTCTTCACAACAGATCATATACTGCCTATTAACTTTTCACCAATATTTGATTATCCTAACATTTCTTCATCCATTTTCCTATGCCAATATGCTATGCCATGATTTGTTCTAGCTTTTTACCATTTACATATTATCGACAGATGTTCACTTCATTTTCCCTGTCAAATATAATTATTTTGGTCTTTTGATAGCTTTTCAGATCCATATTTCTTGCTACATCAGACTACCATTGCCAGGTGTCCACTATTTGAGCGGACAGTCTGCTTTTTTCACATTATGTTCACTATTTTTTTTCACAAAATAGTGGACATTTTTTTATTCAAAAGCTTTATGATGAAATGGTACGTAATCTAAAACTGTACAGTCTAATAGAATAAGGATAGGAGAATCGCGTTTTGTCTTTTTTTTCATAAGTTAGAATGAGACAAAGATTGAATATCCATTGAACTCGATTCTCCGAAAAAATTAATGATGAGATTAAAATAAAAATATATTATAAAATTATGTACAGTTCCCATTTTTAAAATGTATTGTAGCTTCTGTCGACTGACCTAAAATGGCGTCGAGTGATGAGAGTGACAGCGGCGAGATTTCGAATTCTTTAAAACAAAAGAGAGGAGTGTGCAAATACACCAAAGACTGGGAAGCTACTTTTGCATGGATTACCAACAACGAAACCGACAGAACAAATACGACGGCCTACTGTAAATTGTGTCAGAAATCGTTCACAATTGAATATAATCAGTGGTGGGATTCAATTTTTTTAACAACCGGTTCTGTGGGCGTGGCTTAGTTGGGGGTGTGGCTTGGTGGTCATATGACTGGGTGGGTGTGGCTAGCTGGTCATGTGACTGGGTAGGCATGGCTAGCTGATCATGTGACCGGGTGGGCGTGCCTATGTGCATAGGGACTACTCAGAGGGCTGAAAAAAGTCATTTCTGACTGATCCTCGCACTTTTGACCGGTCCTCGCACTTATGACCATCCTCACATTTATACTCATTGCGGCATTCTTAACCATGTCAATCATTTCACCACTACTTCTCTTCACCACAGTGACAAGATAGGGCGCAAAACATAAAATGTGAGGACAGTCGTAAGTTCAAGGACTGGTCAAAAGTGCGAGGACCGGTCAAAAATAACTTTTTCAGCCCTCTGAGTAGTCCATATGCACATAGGGACTACTCAGAGGGCTGAAAAAAGTGATTTCTGACAGGTCCTCGCACTTTTGACCGGTCATAATTTATCTTCTAGTCCAGAGATCTCCAACCTTGGCAACTTTAAGCCTGGCAGACTTCAGCTCCCAGAATTCCCCAGCCAGCTATGCTGGCTAGAGAATTCTGGGAGTTGAAGTCCACAAGTCTTAAAGCTGCCAAGTTTGAAGACCTCTGAGCTAGGGCTTTGGGGCCAGCCTTTTGGGGAGGGGGTCCCATTCAGAGAGACCCCCTGCCTCTCAGGAAGCATCAGGCCCAGGCAGAGAAAATTGCCAAGGTTGGAGATCTCTGGACTAGAAGACCTCCAAAGGTCCCTTCCAACTCTGTAATTCTGGTATTGGCAAGCAAGCACAATTAAGCTACTTAAATCCTCCAGAGCAGGGGTCCCCAACGTTTTGGACCTCAGGGACCACCAAGTTCATAATTTTAAATTTCGTGGACCACTAATACGAATCCAGCGCGTTGCTTACTGAAGCACCTGGACTCCCAGTGACGGGATAGGGTCCTTCAGGCACTCTCCCCCCCTCTTTCTCTCTCTCCCCCCTCTCATTCTCTCTTTCTCTCCCCCCTCTCTCTCTCCCCCCTTTCTCTCTCTCCCCCTTTCTCTCCCTCTCTCCCCCACTCTCTCTCCCCCTTTCTCTCCCTCTCCCCCCCACTCTCATTCTCTTTCTCTCCCCCTTCTCTGTCTCCCCCACTCTTTCTCTCTTCCCCTTTCTCTCTCTCTCCCCCACTCTCTCTCTCTCTCTCATTCTCTTGCAGGGGGCCGATCTGGTGTCTGCAACGGAGAGCAAAAAAAACACCTTGGTATATTTGCGGCGCAAGGCAGCCCTCATTTCCTGCCGACTCGGAGCGGTAAACAGCGTCTGGTTCGGGGAGCAGCCGGATTTTGCTCTCCATTACTCTCTCGGCCCCCTGCAAGCTTTCATCTCTCGAGAAGCCCAACCAAAGTTTCCCGTGCCACTTCAGGGAGCACTCCTCGAGAGACGAGAGCTTGCAGGGGGCCGAGAGAGCAATGGAGAACAAAATCCGGCTGCTCCCCGAACCAGACGCTGTTTACCGCTCCGAGTCCCAAGCGACAGGAGATGAGGGCTGTTTTGTCCCGCAAATATGCCGGATTTTGCTCTCCATTGCAGACACCAGATCGTAATGCATCACCTGCAAAAATGCGAAAATTTCCAAATGTAGCCCTGCCCTCTTACAGCTCTCCTGATGTTCAACTGTTGTCTTTCAAGGAGGATACTTGGCCAGCTTCATGCTTGATGTCTCCCACCTTGGCAGCTTTAAGACTTGTGGACTTCAACTCCCAGAATTCCCCACAATTCCCCAGAATGGGCTAGGCAGGAGTTGAAGTCCAAATGTTGTAAAAGAGCCACAATTGCCCAGCCCTGGGTTAGGGTAGGCTGACGCCGCGCGGATGGGAGGCGGGGCAGAGCGAGGGGCGGGCAAGCCAGCAATTTAACAAACAGTTCGGTGTGCTGCGGGGCCAATAAATTACAAAAAAACACCGAACCGTTTGTAAAATTGCTGGCTCGCCCGCCCCATTTATTGGCAATAAATAGTAGTGCGGAGGGGCGGGGCAAGGGGCAGGGCGAGCCAGCAATTTAACAAAGGCTTCGGCCGAACCCTCTAGAACTGGCAGAATCCCACCACTGAATATAATGGTATAAAAGCTGTCACACAGCATGCAAGCACAATCAATCATTTAGATAAGAAGAAAATAGCTTCCAGCAACAAGCGAATCAATCCGTTTTTCATTGTTAAAGACTCCTCTTTCAGTGAGAAAGTGGCTGTAGCTGAAATGGCTGAAACTTACCATGGGATCAAACACCATATTTCTTTCCTGGCTCAAGATTGCAGTATTAAGTTAATGAAGCAAATTTTTGATGATTCAGAAATTGTAAAAAAGATGTCTTGTGGAAGAACCAAATCATCAGCTATTGTCAATAAGGTTTTGTATCCTTTTTCTATTGAGTTGGTTCTCAATGATCTTAAAACTGGAATTCCATTTTCTCTCTCCACTGACGCATCAAACAAGGGAAATCGCAAAATGTATCCCGTTGTTGCACAATATTTTACTTGTGAAGAAGGACTGTGTGTGAAAATTTTAGACTTTTATGAGGATTCTTTTGAAGATTCTACATCAATAAAAATCAGCTGTGTCAAGTTCTTAGTGATAACAAATTGGAAATAAATAATGTTTCAGCTTACTCAGCAGATAATGCATTATGGAGAGAACAAATCTGATTACCAAAAATTATTGCTCGAAAATGACAATATTGTAGCTGCTCATTGCAATAATCACATTTTACACAACAGCGCAAAAATGCATTAAAGCAGTTATCTTTTGATATCGAAAATGTAGTAAAGGTTTTTGCCGAATTTTCGAATTCTGCGAAGAAACGACAACAGTTGAAATCATTTTTTGAGTTTTGCGAGTCAGAATTCCATGAAGTTTTGTGCCATGTTCCAACACGTTGGTTAAGTTTGTTTAAAGCGGTCGAAAGACTTCTTTTAAACTGGATACCTCTAAAATCGTATTTTATTTCTCTTGGATCTGATGAGTGCCATAAGGTTATCTGGAACCTTATTTCAGATCAGGAAAATGAACTCGCAAAGGACGATGAACCAACAATTTCAGAATTGTATTTATATTTCACGCACTTCTTCATGTCAATAATGCAAGACACCCTACTGAAGCTGGAAAGCAAGAAAATTCTTGCATGTGATCTTCACATTATCATGTGTAAGCTGTGTGATTCTTTGCAAAAAAAATACGATGAGCAGTTTTTTGGAATGAAAGTTTTATTTGCCTTACGTAAAAAACATTTGCCTGAGAATGCCGTGCAAAAGTTCAAGAAAGAAGCCATCAACGTGTATCAAAGAGCCATTGCGTACCTAGAAAAGTGGTATAATTTCACCGATTCAGTATATGAGACACTAAGTTGTTTCAATCTAATTGATCGCAATAATCCTCCAACTTTAGAAGAAATGACGAACATCTGGCTATTATCACCATGCCGAGAAGAACTTCCACCCAACACTCTCTTCGATGAAATTTCTGCCTTAGAAGAAGGTTATGTTCATCTGCAGGGCGATTCATCCCTTGATAAGTGGACATACTTTTTCAAGAAAGAGCCAGCTCCGAGTTTACTGAAACTGTTCCAGTATTGTGCATCAATTCCGGTATCAAATGCAAACGTTGAACGAATTTTCAGCGTCATGGGAAATTTGTGGACTGACGAACGTAACCGACTGCTTGTACCATCAGTTCGAAATGAACTTTGTATATTTTTTAATATTTCTCAACGTTGTACTGAAATTAAAGAATTATTCCTTAAACACAAAGAATTGATCAAAGCTGCGCAGTCAAATAAAAAATACACACGACAACAAAGTAAAATGTAATTTAATATTTTACATATTATAATATATTTGATGTTTTGAATTTTAAGTAAAGTTTTGAAGTGATTATTTTAATACGTGTTAAAATGTTTGTAAGAAAATATATAATTTAATTGTAATTTTTTTTTTTATTTTTTTACTACTTAACACCCTCCCCCCGCCCCACTTGTCCGCTATTTTTTGGAAGCAGACCTGGCAACCCTACATCAGACAAACAACTGAACATTTGCTGCAAATTTGCTGCAAATTGCTCAAATTCCTACGATGGCATCTTAAGTACTCAAGTACCTGAATATTGTGAATAATCATTCACAATCAATTCACCTCTACCATCACTGTTAAGTTTCCAAATATTGTATATTTATCCACAAATTGATTAAACAATATAATGGACATCACACATCTTTTAAAACTCTGTTCAATCCTGAATCATTCATTAAGCATTCCATTTATTCTAATATAATACACATTTAATCATACATGCCATAATCTTATGGCATTGAGAAACCAAAGAAGTTGGTTCCACAACTCCATATATGTGCAAAACATTCTATAATTCAAACGCTTTGATGCACTTTTTATCCAATAAATTATTTCTCTTAGTCACATAGTTCTCAATGACCTTTTGAAGAGCAAAAATGTGATATGCAAGGATAGTATGGTAAACTGAAGTGGACAACAGTGTTTATAATCTGACATTGGCAACTTCAATGTACCTGCTGGCAGCTCTGTATTATTATCATTTCCCCCAACATGCAATGTCTCCTAAACTCAATGAGTATTTCTCTAAGCTTGGACAGCTCCTTTGTGATCTCAGGAAAAGGCACAACTCCTTTAGAAGTTGCTGACAAGTAGAATTACAGTGCCCACATGGGATCTGAAGCATCCTTGCCTACTTTGGATCCAAATATTACATACTTTATCATACCTATTTTTCAGTCATTTATTTGATTTCTTTACATTCTAAGTCACAATTTTATATATAACCATTACTACTGATTATATAGATTACCAGATGAACACAAAATACTGATTTGTGTTGCCTGTCATGGCTTTGGTTAAAAAAAAGGCTTTCATCTCACAATTTTAAGCAAGACAGAGAAACTATATTTACCAGTCTTAATTAACCTGTACCACATTTAGCATTCTGTTCTTACTGTAGTGAAAGTACTAGTAATTTCTAGCACATTTGACTGTATGTCACAAGCTTGACTTAGGCCCAGTTTTACTCCAAGATATTCACACTATTTTATACAAGCTAAGATTACTACTGTAGAGTCTACCTTACAAGTCATTATATTGTTGCCATGTTTGCATTATACTGATATACTCTCTGGATGCATTAAAGAAATTAAAGACTTTCACAGCTTCAATAATAGTGTATTTCCTGCGTTTAGTAGTCTAATGCTACAAATTCTAGGAAAGAAGCAACTGCTATACATGAAGTCTGAAAAGACAGAAAAAAACCACTGAGATTCAATGGTTTAGCATATTAAATCATTTGAATCTCCTATAACAAAGATCTGAAATACAGCAACTGAAGATCATCTTTGAAGATGGCAACATATAAATGCTTGAGCTGCAAACCTAAGCTTGGGCCTTGTTAAGTGTTTGAATGGAAGACCTCCAGGGAATACTAGGCCTGCATGGTAGCCTGGGAAATTGGCGGGAGGGGGCGAGGGGAGAGAATTTCCTGGAAAAATGCAGTGACAAACCACTGAGGGAAATTGTACATTAGAATACTAGACTGCAGTTATATAAAAATTAGTAATGACTTACCTCAGGTTCACAAGATGAGCCTAGTAAGGTTTCTAATAATTTCTTTTATTAAAAGCATGGTAATGGTGGGGGTGTTCGCCTGAAAACCATTAGCTCTTCTGAAAATAAGTTCAAGTACATGTAACTAAATATATAAAAGATATCAACAAAAAGATTTGGGGTTTGTTTTCTACTGCCACTGATTTCCAGAATGACTCAGGTGCACAGCCAGATCTCCTGATCTATTAACAGTTCTATAGCAAAACCTCCTGGGAAAAGATGTTTCTCAATTCCAAGAACTAATTTGCACTAAGAAGCCTCCTGGCTACTTCAAGAGAAAAACATTTTACACATTTCCTGGACCTGGCATTTTTTTAATGTAACAATGATTTCTTGTGTATGTATTACTTAGATAAAACTAGTGACTATTTGTATATTTTACTGTCAAAATAACAAAAAGCTAATTGCCAGTGGAACAGTTGGGAGTCAAAGGAGCTCTGAGACAAGAATAAATTAATCAACTATTATCCTGGTTAATTCTAAAAGATCAGTATATCAAATCACTTCCTTATGTAAATTAAGATAGTGGCCATCACTGGAAACAAATAAGAACAAAATGCCTAAGATATTACTTGTTCTTACAGGATCTTGTCCAGAGATTAAAAATAACTAGAAAATTCTGCCTCTCTCCAATGTTCAGTTTCTTCTCCTACTTTATTCTTACCTGCTTAAGGTTCAATTAGCTCCAATGGTCTCAGCTCTCAGGTGTAATATGACATTTTCAAGGCTTTTTAAGGCTTTAGTTACTTGTTCTCCTATATGTCCTCCTAATTCTCCTAATGTTTCTAAATTGATTTTAATTTAACTTGCATTTTATTCTTTAATAGTTTTCTTAGTTGCCTTGAGAACTTTTTAGTATATATGCAAGATATATATATATACAGCAAAGGACTTTACGTGGCAGTCCTACCCAAAATGCAGCATAACTTGGGTACCTGATGCATATTATCCAGTCTACTATCATGACTTTATTAATGTATAATTAAAAGAAAAATTTATTTAATTGCATTTTCAAACCTGTGGCCTTTAGTAGTCTATTTAATCCTGTGTAATATCTTCTGTGGCATGCCGCAGGGTCCAGTATGGTCTCCAATCCTGTTTAACATCTACATGAAGCTGCTAGGTGAGACCATCCATCGCCACAAGTTGAGGTATCATCAATATGCAGATAATATTGTACGTTACATCTCCACCCCAAGTGCCCAAGCAATGCAGAAGAGGCATGCTGTGGATCCCGTCAGTCAAGGAATTCTGGCTGGTGAGGGCCAGGAGAAGAATCTACATTGCCATGGTCCTGGCCCTTTGGAACATCTTCCCCCTGAGGTGAGATTGGCTCCCACCCTCCACAAGAGCCTGTAGATCTGGCTCTGCCAGTTGGCTGGGGGAGTACTACACTGGAAATGGTTGATCAACTAATAGCAGTTCCCACTCCCCACTTTAAATTCTGTTCCTTTCTTCCCCATCTTTTAGTTACTGTATCTGTATTTTCATTGTGATTTTATACATTTCTGGGTGTGAGATGGGCGGCAAACAAATCAAATCAAATCAAATCATAATAAGGATTTCCTCGATGTTTATATTCCTTCCCTTCCACACACACCCCACCCCCACTATCTCAGTGGATAAAACAAAAGAAACTATAACAACTAAGTTGGCATAAGGACAACTTAAAACCAGTTTGAGATGTTTAGTGTGCCTTCTCTCAAACAGAAAAAGAAGCTCTAACTGGCGGCAATGTAGCTGCAGTTCAGGATAGAAGAAGGTAAAAACTCAGATAAAGTAAATGAATTTCTCCACAATCAGATGAATTAGCTCCTAAAGTACTGAAGGGACTAGAGGAAATTATCACGAAACTTCTAAATACAATGCTTGAAAACTCAAAGGAAATTGGTGAACAGCAAATGTTTTTATCTTTAAAATAAGAGAAGGGAGGTCCAGAAAAATTACAAACTTATCAGTTTGATATCTATACTGGGCAAGGTACTTGAGCACATTATAAAGCAACATATGCATACACACTAGAAAAGAATACAAAAAGAAAGGTACAATGGATTAGCCAAGTTAACCTTATCTTCATTTTTGACAGTACCACAGTGTACTGTCAAAACAGTGTACAGTTCAGAGAATGCTGTGGACAGTGTATCTTGAACTCACAAGGCATTCGAGAAAGCCTCTTGATAGCCACATTAACAAAATGCTAAAACATGGCCTCTACTGTATGATGTAAATAGATTAATAATTGGCTAAATGACCACACCCAGAGTATTCATAATGGCTTTCAAACAGCATGAAGAATAGTATGGAGTGGAATGCCACAGCATTTTGTCTATTCTTTGTATTATTCAACATTTCTATTTGTGACCTGATAAAAAAATGACAAACGGGAAAAGAATTTGATATTCGAGTAGGCCAGAAGATGGACATGAATCAACAATGTAATCAGCTGTGAATATAGAAATTATATCTTGAATTGTATTCACAGGAGGCTAAAGTCCAGATTACAGGAAGTGTAGAACACCTGCTCTGATCAAATTCTCTACATTGGGAATACTGGATTCTGTTCATAAAAAATGGTGACAAATTGGAGTGAGTTCAAAGGGGGCTACCAAGATGTGAGTGGTCTGGAATCAAGCTTTGTGAAGAAATATATATCTATTTTGCTCACAGGAGACAACAGTGGAGAGATAGGATAGCAGTCTTCAAATATTTAAAGGCTATCAAAGATGTGTATATTGTTTACCACCCTAGAGAACAGGACCAGAACCAATGGATTAAGACTACAATGAGAAAGCTTCGAGGTTAGGGTTAGTCAGGAGGAATTTCCTGACCGTACAAACTGTCGCTCAGTGAACTGGATTGCTACATAAAGTGGTGAATGGCCATTTGCTGGAAGTCTGCAAACACAAGCAGGATAGTCATAACCGTCAGGGAAGTTGTAGAGGATGCAGCATTGAAAAGAGGGTGGATTGCAAAGGTAGCACATTATCAGGTGAGAAAGATCAGGTCCACAAATGAAGGTCAATTTCACGATTGCTAAACATGGCTATGCATAGGAATCTTTTCAACTAATAGTTAGCATAAATCAGGGGTGTCAAACTCGATTTCATTGAGGGCCAGATCAGGGTTGTGTTTAACCTCGGGGAGGGGGGGTGTATGTGGTTAGGATGGTCGTGGCCAGCTCAATGTCACTTGTGCTGGGGGCACCTGTGGTTGACCTCCCGAGCTCCATTTTCACTGGCAGAGGCACCTTTCGGTCCTTTGCTGTTTCCAGGGTGGCCCCGTGAGCCGCATCTAAGCACCATGCAGGTCGGATCTTGCCCGTGGGCCTTGAGTTTGACGCCCCTGGCATAGATTGACAACGGTTAACAGAATTCAAGGGACGTTGGACTTAGTTCACTTGCAGCTATGTAGGGATTTTAGACTGATTGCTCTTTTAATTCCACCCCCCAGGTTCTGCTTCTCCTTCTATACACACCCTGTTTAAAATCTTATATCAAAAATCATCTAAAAGACATCATCACATGGGTATGGACAAAATAAACAAATGCTTTGTTCCAAACTCAGAACAAAACCACCCTATTCAGAATGTTCCATTAGAACATTTCATATTTCATGTATCAAGTGTTTAGAAAGAATGAAACTCAAAATATTTTGACTGTTCTGCCAAGGGAACAATGGAAATTTGAGATAAGGTACTTACCCTAGTTTTGTAAGTGCTACCAAATTAGGTAGTCTTATAGCCCATGCTACTGCTTACTATACAACCTATATAAAATTGCCAAAGGTAATGATTAAAAAAAAAATTCCATAGCACACAAAGGAAGCAATACGTAAGCTCACTTTTTGTGGCTTTTGCCTACATTAAAGCTGGTCACAGAATTGAACTTAGCAAATAACAGCAATGGATTCATTTCAACAGATACGTAAGAGCCCCCCAAAATTAATTTCTTTGCATAGTTGTAGAGAACCATAGAGATAACCTTGCAGATAGAATGCATCAGTTAGAAAAGGGTAGATAAACCCAGGAAAGGAAGAAAATATTAGGAACTTAAATTGGCTCTGTCTTAACTCTCTTTGGCATAAGAAGGAGGGAAAAGAAAACAGTCAGATTTTTATGATTCTATTACTATAGCCTACATCAATAAAGTTGAGTTGCAATATTTTATCTGGAATTTGTTTTCCAGATAAAATAAATGATAAGTGTTCTGTACATATTTTAGGGATACAGAACTGGGTGATATAATTATATAGAACAGAGATGTCAAACATGTGGCCAGCAGGCCGCATCAGGCCAGCGATAGGCTGAGTTGTCCCGTGGAGCCATGTTGCCCCGGCCCTCCTGGCCATGCCCACCCAGTTGGCCGTGACGACCAGGTCATGCCGCCCCCCGGCCCCCCAAGGGCAAAGAAAATCCTGATACGCCCACAATGGGAATGAGTTTGACAACCCTAATATAGAACTAGACAAACTGTTAGGTCACTGTCTTAAGAGGTATTTCTGTTCTAGATTCCTCAATGCCTTCAATAATGGCAGAGCTTCTAATGTACTTGAAAAGTTTTTAAAAAGTCAGGGAAATATTAAGAGATGTATCTGCCTTGAAAATAGCCCACGCTGAACTGTCTAGCAGAGTCAAGCATCAAGCACTGACCACAGGAAATATTTTGTAACATTTTATATTATGTCATAAATTGTTTTATAAAATTTGTTAAATCACAATTCCATTGGAGTCATGGGATTCAGGATTTATAAGCATTCTGGAGCCTCAAATTTTAACCCATTTGAGATTTCTTGGTTCAAAAGTTGTTGCCCTACAATAAAACATTTCACCCAATTTAAGAGTATATAGATGTTATTATCTTAAGCTTCTAGTCTCCAACAATGGAAACATTCAAATTAATTACAGATCTTCTATGCCATTTATATAGACTCATACAATATACCTTATCAGTAGATTTTAACAATATGAGGATTTTATTTCAAAGCTGCTTTGAGTTCCTGAGCAAAAGGTAGAATATCAATCTAAGAAGCAAATAAAAACAGCCATTGTTTCTTATAACAATAGATTGCAAAGTATTTTTACTGAAGTCTGAACTTGTAGGATAATATTTAAAATATTTTCATTTAGCAACATGCTTCACCACTCCTAAAAATCACTGGTATGTGATTTTTATATAAACAGGATGATATATGTGCAACCACCTTATTTATATGCGTTTATAACAAAATGGCATTATACAGACAACATATAAACTATCAATAAAGCTAAGGCTAACTTCTGAATACTCAGTATGAGCAAGCCTAAATTAAACTGTGATTTAAAAGAAGCATAAATTTTTAGGCTCTGGGAAAGAAAAAAAGATCTACCTGAAGTTTCTACATTACAAAAAACACCGCATTTTATTTTTGATATCAAAGATTAAAGCCCCCCATATCCTCTACTAAGTGTGTGCGTGCATGTGTGTGTGTGTAAAATTTAGATTTTTCAGCAGAAACAAAGAGCTAGGACTTTTATGACAATTTGCACAAAATTTTAAATATGTAACTATTAATTTTTTTAGCTGTGTTGTATGCCCCTCAGAGCTGATTGTTTGCAAGATGGGTGGCTATATAAATTGGTTGAATGAATAAATAAATAAATAAACAACTTATACACACAGTTTGACATTGCGGGAAGTTAATGTTTCTCTATCTTTTCATTACTAATGTAGGCATGGATATTGTTATTGATAATACAAAGCTGCTAAAATATTGTTTCATTATTAACTGAATAACAGAACAAATGATGAATCCAAATAGCCTGCAGATGAGCACAAAAAACTTTCTTGGTCAAAATTAGTCCACCTAGATTAGCCCTATCTACACTGACAGTAGCTATTCAAGACTAGAACTTCTTGTTAAAACAGCCAATGGAAGACAGAATCTGAGATTTTCCCTATCCAATGCAAATCTTCTGCCAATGAGCTACAGTTCTTTCCTTGACTGTATATGTAACCTCTCTAAGAATTGTTTACTAAAATGAGGTTTATGTGACATTTCATGTTATCAACAAGACTGGAAACACAAAAGTGTATTTTACCCAGAATTAACTACAAATCGCTGCCGAGAATCACTTGATGATGAGATGGATGGCATATAGATTTAATAAATAAATTAAATTAAATGAGATGTATACATGCCAAAAGGATTAAACAAAGTCTGCATCAACTGCAGAAATGAGAGGTATAAGATGACTTTTTTAAAATCAGGAATCAAATTGATCCACAGTGATATCAGATGGGGAACAAAATCTTTACTTGCTTGGTTCATTAATGAAATAATTAGAATTTCAGAAGGCATGTCATCTGAATCTCTAACATTCTTACATAGTCACAAAACAGCATCTCTTTTACTATAGTGCAAATTTATAATGACACACATACAAACTTTCAGAGGTAGTCTTAATGACATGGAAGTAATCAGCTGCCCTGCCAGATCATTCTGGTAATGTGATTGATCACTATGATACACTAGAAAATTGGGTTGAAAAACTTTGGTATTAATGTCTCCCCAGCACCTACTTCAACTAAGCTAGCCTTTGGTTTACTGGGAAACAATGAGAAATATGGGTATATCTGATACAAAAGCTCAGCCACTTGAACATATGCTAAGAGACCTTTTCTAGTCTTGAAAGCAAATGTGACTTTCCTACACCAAAGACTGGTCTTCATCCAGCGAGCCGTTTCTCCAGAGAAGATGGAATATTTGGCAAGCAGTAGCTGCTTTCCCATCCCAACTGTCAAGATCACAGAAATAGAGGCGGGGTTTTAATCATTTACACTTCAAAAACTCGTTTCGGTACAAAGATTTGAGGGAGGGCGGCGCGAGGAGTTGAGAGGACAACGAGAAGATACGGGGGGGAGTTTAGAGTTCCTTGTATCTTCCCAACCATCCAGAATGGCTGGACTACAACTCCTATCACCTGCACCTAAACAAGGAGGCTAAGGACGGTGGGAATTGAAAGCCAACAGCTTCAGAGGCCACTGCCTAGAGGAGAGACCGCCTTAACAAGTGACGACTGCGCTCAAAGAGAGAAGAAAAGTAAACTTGGTGCCACCCGCACCGTCCGTCCCCACCGTCCGTCCCCCCCCCCCACTGCGCCCAGCCCAACCCCGCGTACCGTCCTGGCGGCCTCTGCCCAGGTCCTGCCCTTCTTCTTGCGGCCCTTTTCCCTCATGGCAGCTGGCTACTGGCAAGAGCCGAACAACCGATGGAATGAATGAATGAATGAAGGCACGAGGGGAGGGGGCGTGTCCGAGGCCGGTGCAGGGTCTCTGCCGTGGGAGGGGGGGAGAGAAGGAAGGGTTGGCCTCTGCTGCTACTTAAATCCTGAGTCTTGCAACGCCCGCAGCTACCCCAGCCGCCATGTTGGGAAGCCTACAGTAATCACGTGACAGCGCCTCCACCTCTCTCTTTCTCTCCCTCCCCCCTCCTCCTCCTCAGCCTGCCCGCCAACTGACCGCGTAATCCCGCCCACTGCCACTGTAGGGAAACGGGGTGGAGGTGGAGCCAAAGGGAAACAGTCGTGACAGGAGACTCCGCCCTGAAGCGAGGGGGGGGAGAAGTCGTTGAGGGAGAGATGCGCATGCGTCGTTCTGGGTGACAGGAAAAACGCCATAGTCGTGGCCTTCCACCCAGTGTCGTAGGTTTTGGATGCCTGGGGTAGTTTTCTAATATTACGCATGCGCACCGTCCTGGGACGCGCGTTTCGCCATCTGGGGCGGCGCCGCACCACGCACGGACTCCCAGTGGGAACCTGAATGTGGAGTCTCTGTTTGTTACGTGCAAGCTCTCTACTCGGGTCTCTTCAGTGACGTGCCCGGCCTTTCTCCTGTTGGTGGCAGAAATGAGGCGCTTAGATATTGGCTACGCTCCGGTTGCTATGCTGTTCGTATCAACTCGCAATTCAGCAGTTTCTCGCGGAGTTATAAGACACTATTCAGGGCATCGCTGAGCCGTGGTTTATTGGATTGATTCGGCTCACGCTTATTTGGCACGGCAAGTTAGTAGGAATAAGGAACAAGGAGAAGAGAAGGGAAGGGAAGAGAAAATAGAATAGGGAATAGAATATAGAATGGAAGACTAGACTAGACTAGAAAGAAGAGAAGAGAAGACTAGACTAGAAAGTAGAATAGAATAGAATAGAATAGAATAGAATAGAATAGAATAGAATAGAATAGAATAGAATAACATAACAGAGTTCGAAGGGACCTTGGAGGTCTTCTAGTCCAACCCCCTGTTTAAGCAGGAAACCCTACACCACTTCAGACAAATGGTTATCCAACATCTTCTTAAAAACTTCCAGTGTTGGAGCATTCACAACTTCTGGAGGCAAGTTGTTCCGCTGGTTAATTGTTCTAACCGTTAGCAAAATTTCTCCTTAGTTCTAAGTTGCTTCTCTCCTTGATTAGTTTCCACCCATTGGTTCTTATTCTACCCTCAGGTGCTTTGGAGAATAGTTTGACTCCCTCTTCTTTGTGGCAACCCCTGAGATATTGGAACACTGCTATCATGTCTTCCCTAGTCCTTCTTTTCATTAAACTACACATGCCCAATTCCAGCAACCATTCTTTAGCCTCCAGTCCAGGGGTGGGTTCTATTTACCTTTACTACCGGTTCGCAACGGGGGCAACCCACCACTGGAATGGAGATTTTGCAATATCCTTCCCCTGGAGTGGGGTGGGAATGGAGATTTTGCAGTATCCTTCCCCTGCCATGCCCACCAAGCCACCCCACCCCCACCAAGCCATGCCCACAGAGCCAGTAGTAAAAAAAAATTGGATTTCACCACTGATATATATAGATATAGAGAGATTGGTTTTAAAAAATTATCAGTCTCTTTTTTGTCATATCTAGATGTTTGCAACCTAGATTGCTAATGTCAGCCCTTCAAAGTAGGCAAGATCAGGAAACTAACTAACAGTGTGAAAAGTACCTTAATGCCATAAAGAATATTGTATCAGAATCTTCAAAGCCATTCCTTATATTAAAATATGCCTAACATAAATTAAGGTGCAATTGTTTTCAATTTCTTTCTATTTTCCCAGGAGTCAAATGTATTTTCTGCAAGGGCTTGACATTCTTGCCTCCTCCTCTTGAGTCAAACCAATATTCTATCATAAGTAGCACTATTTGTGGTGTGAAACCAGTAGCACCAAGCACCCATTTATTCTCTAAAGCACTAACTTGATACCAAAAACAGAAAAATAAAATTTTGATCCACAAAAGATTCCACAGATTCCACAGAAGAGATATTGGAGTTGGGAAAGTAAGACAGATGGTCATACAGGTGAAACTTGAAAAATTAGAATATCGTGCAAAAGTTCATTTATTTCTGTAATGCAACTTAAAAGGTGAAACTAATATATGAGAGAGACTCATTACATGCAAAGCGAGATAGTTCAAGCCTTGAATTGTCATAATTTTGATGATTATGGCTTACAGCTCATGAAAACCCCAAATTCACAATCTCAGAAAATTAGAATATTACATGAAATCAATAAAACAAGGATTGTACATAGAACAATATCGGACCTCTGAAAAGTATAAGCATGCATATGTACTCAGTACTTGGTTTGGGCCCCTTTTGCATCAATTACTGTCTCAATGTGGCGTGGCATGGATGCTATCAGCCTGTGGCACTACTGAGGAGTTATGGAAGACCAGGATGCTTCAATAATGGCCTTCAGCTCTTTTGCATTGTTTGGTCTCATGTCTCTCATCTTTCTCTTGGCAATGCCCCATAGATTCTCTATGGGGTTCAGGTCAGGCAAGTTTGCTGGCCAATCAAGCACAGTAATCCCATGGTCATTGAACCAGGTTTTGGTACTTTTGGCAATGTGGGCAGGTGCCAAGTCCTGCTGGAAAATGAAATCAGCATCCCCATAAAGCTCGTCTGCAGAAGGAAGCATGAAGTACACCAAAATCTCCTGGTAGATGGCTGCATTGACCCTGGACTTAATGAAGCACAGTGGACCAACACCGGCTCCCCAAATCAACACAGACTGTGGAAACTTCACACTGGACTTCAAGCATCTTGCAGTGTGTGCCTCTCCATTCTTCCTCCAGACTCTGGGTCCTTGGTTTCCAAATGAGATGCAAAAGTTGCTCTCATCAGAAAAGAGGACTTTGGACCACTGAGTTCTTTTTGTCTTTAGTCCAGGTAAGATGCTTCTGACGTTTGTTGTTCAGGAGCGGCTTGACAAGAGGAATACGACATTTGAAGCCCATGTCCAGGATCCGTCAGTGTGTGGTGGCTCTTGATGCACTGACTCCAGACTCAATCCACTCCTTGTGAAAGTCCCCAAAGCTTTTTTTTTTTTTTTTAATTTGATTTATATGTCGCCCTTCTCCGGAGACTCAGGGCGGCTTACAATGCGTTAAGCAATAGCCTTCATTCTTTTGTATATTTTATACAAAGTCAGCTTATTGCCCCCACAAACTGGGTCCTCATTTCACCTACCTTAGAAAGGATGGAAGGCTGAGTCAACCTTGAGCCTTGGAGAGATTTGAACCAGCAGTAATTGCAGGCAGCTGTGTTAATAACAGGGTGCTTAAACCACTGTACCATCAAGGCTTTTGAATGGCCTTTTCCTGACAATCCTCTCCAGGCTGCGGTCATCCCTGCTGCTTGTGCACCTTTTTCTTCCATACTTTTCCCTTCCACATAACTTTCTATTAATGTGCTTTGATACAGCACTTTCGGAACATCCAACTTCTTTTGCAATTGCCTTTTGAGGCTTTCCCTCCTTATGGAGGGTGTCAATGATGGTTTTCTGCACAACTGTCAGGTCAGCAGTCTTTCCCATGATTGTGATTCCTACTGAACCAGACTGAGAGACCATTTAAAGGCTCAGGAACCCTTTGCAGGTGTTATAGCTTAATTAGCTGATTAGAGTGAGACACTTTGAGCCTAGAATATTGAACCTTTTCACAATATTCTAATTTTCTGAGATTGTGAATTTGGGGTTTTCATGAGCTATAAGCCATAATCATCAAAATTATGACAAATCAAGGCTTGAACTATCTCACTTTGCATGTAATGAGTCTATCTCATATATTAGTTTCACCTTTTAAGTTCCATTACAGAAATAAATGAACTTTTGCACGATATTCTAATTTTTCGAGTTTCACCTGTATATTCCTGGTGCCAAAGAGTTTTGCTGCAAAAAGTGCTGGATCTCATACCGGTAGTAATGTTGATATTTCTGAAGCTTTTGGTATAAGAGACTTCAACATTTTAAGCAAATTTATTTGAAGAATTCAGGTGACGAGGAAGAGTTAGAGGATTTTTTTAAAAATCTTGCCTTAAGGCAAAACTTTGAACTCAGTTTCCTGGTGCTTTAACCATTAGATCAAAATGGTTGCCATTTCAGAATTATCATGGCCCAGTTCAAATTATATCTGCCACTCATTAAAGTAAACCTGGATATTCCATAATGATAATCCATGCACTGGGAGCCAAAAGTGGCCCTTTTGTAATGGATAGATCACCAGCTGGAAGGGTGAGATGGTTGGCTTCAGCCCTCCTTGCAGAGGCACAAGGCAAGATTTAGGGTTAACCCATGGTGTATTCTGGATCTGGTGGAATCCCAGGATATGCTAGGAGGGAAGTTACTGAATGACATTTTTACTGAAATCTTAGTGGAGGACTGGAATAATCTGGCTCTTGACCAGAAGGCTTTTAAGCAGTCTTTGTGTGTTCGCCAAGTTATCTTGATTTACTGAGGAAACATTGGAAATTAAACATGCTAGGTGAACCTGTGAAAAAAAAATCCCGAACTTTCTGGTTTTCTAGACAGATAGACTATCAGGATGAACTGTCCACGCAGAGCAAGGACTAGAGGGGAAGGGCATTCCCACCACAGAGCACATGAGCTAATTGGAGCAGAAGCATTGCCGACAATGGAATGAAGCATGGCAGACAGACTGCTTAGCACAGCAAGAAAATGCTACTTTAATGTGGAACAAGAAAAGAAGGGTGGAGAGTACCCTTGCAGGGGTTGAATGTGAGTTGAGAATAATGTCGTGCATCATTTTGTGTTATTGCATAAGTTTGTTTTATGCACCTTGAAGATGTGGTCAGAGTGCTTATTTGTCTTTCTACCATTGTTCTTCCTTTATATCCAGCTCTCTCTTAGTTGATACTAAATAGCTTTAGTATGTCAAATTTTCATTTTCTTGCCAAGGTGACCTACATATTATGGGAGATAACAGTTCTTGGATGAAACCAATTTTTTGCATATCCTTTCACTCTGGCTTCAGGCTAAGTCATGGCACAAAAGTGGCATGAGTTGCCTGGTGGACAATCTCCTAAGGAATTGTGACAGGAATACTATGTTCCTGTTTGTGCTGTTAAATGTAACACAAGCAACTTTCTATAACATTAACCATGTTAGAGTTGATGGCATAACTTTGTCATAGTTCTGATCCTGTGTTAGGGTAGATTTTAGAGTATAGGAGAGAGAATATTGCTCTACTTGCAACTGTATTGCACAAAACCAGAAAACTGGGATAATTCAGTAAGAAGATTAAGTATGTTTCGTGAATGCAGCCAACATGTCACTCTCAATTTTTTATTTTGCAAATTTATTTGTATGCATTTTTATTATGTATTTGTTCATATATATTTTTTTTGCTTTAGGTACATTATAACTTATTATCTATTTTCAAGTGCCTGCCTGGTAGTAACAGGAGCATGAAAGCAGAATCCCACAAAAGTAGCAAAACAAATCAACACTGTAGGTTAAGTGAGAACTTTCATTTGGGTTTAAGATATGAAAAAGGAGGGATTCTATTTGATTCCATTTTGAACCAGTTCATTCAATAGCTATATTTTTTTTTCTTCAGTTGACCTAACTCATTAATTCTACGGGGATTAAATATATTTTCACCAATTATACTTTTTAATCTGCAGAGCACCAGATTTGCAGTACAGAAAGACCTTTAAATAGGTTTCTGGTAAATGATATTTTCTATTTGATTTGATATATAGAATCTAGGATTAGGGGAATCTAATAATTGTTGAACCCGGTCACTGAATGAATAAATTTTCTGAGTTTGTTTTATATCTCCTGATTTCTAGCCCAGTGCCTTAACCACTACACCAAACTTTCTTGCACTATAAAGCCAGGCAGTTTGGTTTTCACAACACACTAAAGTAGAAAAGCTTAACCAAGATTAATGCTAGAATAATGTATAAATGAGTCTGTTGCTCTTCCTGAATGGGCTGAGCATATAGTATTGTTTGAACAGGGCCACTTGGTAGAAATCTGGTTTGAAGGCTGGATGTTATTTTTCTATATTCGGCTGCTCTTTCTCAAAGAAGCAACCATAACCTTCCATTAAGATCCCCATACATTTCTTTATCAGCTAATCTGTCATTCTGTTATAGATGAGACTCCATTCCTTTATTAGTTTTCCAAGAAATCTGAGAAATCTACTTCAACTCTTGCCTAGGAGAGCTGAAGAATGGATTGAACTTCTTTAACTTGTGTTTGCACAACACTTTAAACCAGTAGTGGAATTCAATTCTTTTTACTACCGGTTCTGTGGACATGGCTTGGTGGGCGTGGCAGGGGAAGGATACTGCAAAATTCCCATTCCTTCCCCACTCCTGGGGGAAGGATATTGCAAAATCTCCATTCCCACTCCATTCTAGGGCCAACCAGAGGTGGTATTTGCCAATTTTCCGAACTACTCAAAATTTCCGCTACCAGTTCTCCAGAACCTGCTGAATAATACCCCTGCTTTAAACCTTTAAAAAAGCTCTTCTTGGTGAGATTTTGTAACCATTTTGTAACATGTTGTATTTAGCAAAATGAGTTTTGTTCAATAAATGTCACATTGGTTTTATATTGAAAGTTTTTGAACAAATTAAAATTGGCCATTTTGGCTCTGACCAGCCCAATAAGCCTTGACCCTTATTAATCAATGAGGGGGAAGAGAGTCAAATGGCAGTGCATGAACATCCATTCAGACTTCTGGATTAAATATAGATTCCAGTTTATTTTGATATATGTGGTTGAGCAGATTCAAAACCAGGGCTACTTTTAACTCCAAATGACCACTAGATGGGAGCAAAGAGATAGGGGAAACTTTTCTAAATCTTAATAAAGTTTACCTATTTATTTTATCTTTCACTACCACCTAGGTATTGAATTTTCCACTCTGTTCAAGACTGCATTGACTTGGGAAAAGAATGCTTTATTCAACAATGCAAAATGAAGATCACTAGGTGTTGCCCCAACACATGCAAAGAAAGACACATCCTGGAGATTGAGACGTTCCCTGAGGATGTGCTCCAGCACGGGTCCGAAAGCTTGGAAGAACAAACCTCTGGTCCTGATGACTCAGATTGGATCCTGCAACATTATCCTGGGATACATATATTTTCCTTCATTTGCAAAGAAAGTCAGTCTACTGAGCAAGAAACAGGACAATATCAGGGTTCATTGGTTTGAAACTTGTATTGAATATTAATAGAGATAGTATATGGAATATTTAAAATAATAAAATGAGTTTCCTTATGTACGAGGGAGTGTAAAGGCAGGATTCTAACTAAAGATATCATAAGCAAAAATGAGGTCTTCCATCTCCTTTCAAAATAAATGTAATAATTTCTTAAGTGTTCTAATGTTTTTCAAGTTAATTAACACATTTCAATGATGTCATTGGTGGTCAGTCACAACATATCATTTCAACATGTATAAGTTGTGCTCTGGTACATATTGTGCCGTAATTGCATTTGACTTGTTCTCCCAGTGTGGAGTCGTTCTTTTGAAACACATTGTTATCCCTTTTTATTTTATTCAATAAACAACTTGTTATTCTCAGCAAACACTCTCACTTTACTGACTCCTCTGAATCCTGTATCCATGGTTATATAAAATAGTGAGGGAACAACACTCCTTGTCACATCATGTATTGATAGGCTTTGCTCTAAGAACTTGGTGAACCCAGTGCAAACCAACTGGATTATTCTAAGAGGGAAAATACTAAGGACAACAATACTAAGCAAGGCATGCATCTATTTCTTTTTAATCTTCTACATAGCTTTTCAGTAGGATTTCAGACTCTGTTACAGTGTGCATCCCTCTATAATCAATCTATCTTCTCTTCCATTCTCTCAGTATAAAGACAATTACAAGTAGTCCTCAACTTACAACAGTTCATTTAGTGATTGAGGTTAAAATGGCACTAAAAAAAGTAACTTGCGGACATTTTTCAGGCATACGACCAGGGGTGAAATCCACTTACCTTTACTATTGGTTCGCAAATGTGAGCGTGAGCACACACTTGCTACACTCGTGTGTGCCTCCACACATACGCAGACCCCTCTGTGCATGTGCAGAGGGTCAAAACCAGACGTGAGGATGTCCAGGTGGGTGGGCAGAGCTTCCTGTTGCTGGCGCTACCAGTTTGCCTGAGCTGGATAGAACCGGCTACATTTCACCACTGCTTACGACTATCGCAGTATCTCCATGATCACATGATCAAAATTCAGATGCTTGACAACTGACTCATATTTATGATGGGTCCATGTCTTGAGGTGATCACCTTTTGCAATCTTCTGACAAGCTAAGTCAATGGGGAAACCAGATTCACTTAAACATATTACTAAATTAAGAACTACCGTGATTCACTTATCTTAGCAAGAAAGATCGTAAAATGGTGCAAAACTCACTTAACAAATGTCTCATTTGCAACAGAAATTTTGGGCTCAATTGTGGTTGTAAGTCGAGGACTACCTGTATATGAAATAAGTAAGGTTATGTCTTGAGAAGGCAATCCACCATACTTCTCTGTTATGATTGCATTTGATTCAGCCTAAAATATTTCTGCATCTAATACAAACTGTATATAATTACAAAATTGCTATACACTGTAGACTTGGAATGCATGTTATAAAATGCTTCCTCTCATATTACTGCTTGTTATTTTTTCTCAGTTCACAACTTAAATCTATTCATCAATCTTAGTTTTAAATGCTAGACTCAGCTAAAATTGCATTGGTGATTTTTATTCTATTGTGTTATGAGAACCAAGAAGTTGTCTTAGCATAATAGTAGAGTTAGATCATCTCATTAAGCTATAATATGGTTTAAACTTTATTTGTTTAGACAGTGAATGTTTCATGAACACAGCAATTGTATTTTGTTAACTCATTTAGAGTTTAACAAGTTAAGACGAACCAACCTATGTTTTGTTAATTTAGGATTACCTCCTTTTTTGTTAGAGAATTCTTCAAATTAGAATGCATTATTTCAGTAACACTATTTCAATACTATATATTGTCCCCAATCATAATGTAGAAATCCATTGGAAGATCTTGGACTAAAGCCATTTCCTTCTCCCTCTCTCTACCTTGCTGCAAAAAAGAGAGTGGCAAATAAATGAGAGATTGTTTTCAACAATGCTCATTCCTTTATTGTCATGGCTGGGATTTGGTTGTGGTACTGCTCAGCACTCTTCAGGCCTACACCAAATCAAAGCAACATTACAGTGTATTGAAAAGCTATCCATCCAAAACCAGAGGGAGTTGGGACACCAACCTCTTCTAGTACATCATGTGTAATATAGTATGCATAATATGTCCTGTATAGTCATATGTATAGAGCAACAAGCATGGGCCACCGTACACCAATTTTTGACTGCCAAAGTAAATCACCACAGTAACAGGCACAATATTTTGGTCCCAGTAGAGGCCTCACCTTGCCAACCAACCAGTCCCTCCCTTTTTTTTAAATTCCCCCTTGGATTCCCCCCACCTCTCCAATCTCCTAAATAGAAATTCCATGATTTTCCCTGGGTGGGACACCCATACATACCCACACAACATACATACTCACCACATACATTCATATGTAAATACAGACTCTCTGACATACAAAGAACAAAGAACATCAGAAATCTACATCTGAGGTTGTTGCAGCAATGCAGCAGAGCTATAGAAGTGTCCTAGCCCCACTGTAGTAGATGAAGGGCTGCCACAGCTATCAGTAATAGGTTCTTGTCTTAAGTTACAATATTTCTTTGCAATAGTTCTTGTGTTTTGTGCTAGGAAGTTATCTGAGGTTAATGGCAGCACAGCAGCAGGTTGAGAAATAGGAGAGATCTTCAGACACTGAATATACGGTCAGAGTACAGTACATTGTCAAAAGTGTCATCCTTCCCCATATTTGTGTGCAGACAAGCTCACTGCTTCAAACTGCTAGATGTGGTTAACTGTCTAGTAGTGACCCCAGATTTCTAGAGCCAACATGTGATTATGCAGGAAAAACAACTGGCCTCAGTTTACCAGCATCCAATTTTAATCCTGGTTGGATGGGGGAAAAAAATCTGGTCAGATGTCTTTTCCATTGTGAGAGTATCTCTTAACTTTCCTTTGCAATGAAGAAGGACGTGTCTCTTTTATTTTCACAGGTCTCCAGTTCATATATTTTTATAGTCCATGGCAAATAACTTCTAGATGACAAAAAGGCCAGTTCTATTAAATTCAAGTGTTATTAATGAGCTTAAGCCCACAAATGAATTGACCAGACTTCAAGTGCCTCAATCTTCTTTCTGTATGTGAACATTGTGCTGTAAACTTAAAAGATGCATTTGGATGTGCTTGATCCTGATTCCAAGGTATTTAGAATTTAAGAGACTCTAGAAATCAAAGGCAAGGAGGCATTGAGTAAGTGGATTCAAGCTTTTTTTCCCTTTTGATGAAGAAGGCATGTTTGGCTCCTTTAAAAGTTGGGGAGAAAAGAAACACATACTGATTCTTATGGTCTGAGAACTAGGTTAGCTTCTAACTAGAATCTTAACTATCATCCCTGAACATTTTTGTTGCCTTGATCTTTAACAATATTCCTGTACTAGCTCCCTTGATGCATCAACTACACGCAGCATAAAAAAGCATGCCAAGCAAACATAATAGGAAGACCAATAGCTACTAAAAACAACCAGTTCAAAAGTTGAAGCAGAACTTTAGGGTCAACAAAGTAAAAGGCAAATTGACATACTACATGTATGCCAATTATGGTAAAATTATATAATACTGAGATGTATTAGTTCTCACATTACCATCTCTAGAAAGTATTTTCTATATCATGTTAATAATAACTTGCCAGAAAATGTCCTCTTGCCATTGATACTAAAGGTACCAAACTGATTACCTATTGCTTGAACGGTGTAATTTTTACGTGGATAATACAATCGGGGAGCCCAAATTAATTATTTTGCAACAGCAATTGCCCTCAATTCTGTACTTACTTCATTTGAGATAATAGATTATGTAACAATGGTAAGAATTAGTGCTATTATGATTCTCTCAATGGTTGAAAGATAATAAATGATTTGAACATTTTAATCCCAGAGGAAGCAAATTCCTAAATAAACCACTGAATCCTAGAACAAAAATATTCCTGCGAGGAGAAAGCAAGGTATATACAAAGGAGACTAAAGGTATGATTTGGGAAAATCACTTTGTCAGAAACCCCAAGTGTTACATGCCTCAGTATATAAACTGTCATATTTGACCTCTGTCGACACTCTTGGATTTGCCCAGCTCTGTGCTGTGGCTCTTTTGATGCCAGGTGTTTTCTTATCCTTCCTTCAAGCATTTCAGTACTCAGAACTCAGAGCACAGTGAGGTAAGGCTCTTTCTATAGCACAAATTACTGCCAGAATTGGACAGAACGTTCAGGACCATTCATCAATCCCAATACTTCCTTCTCTTTCCATTCCTATTAAAGCCAGTCAAATTAGGCTTTCTAAACTTCTTGTTTCCTGCAGTTCATGATGGCTTATATGACTGGATTTGAGTAACTTTGGGTTTATCCAAAATGTCAATACCAGGAAGCATGGTAGCTAAGGTTATCAACAGCCATTCTTCTAAGTATAAGCCAAAGTACAAAAGATAACTTAGGCAGAGAGAGATACTGGTTATAAAGACTGTTTCTCCCCCCCCACCCCCAATATTTCTTCTTGGTCTGTTTAGATCCAGAAAATTCTTGTCACTACTAGGCTGGCTGCTCTATTAAACCTGCAATTGCCACTGAAAGGACTTTGTGAATTGGAACATACTTCTGGATAAGATTATACTATTTCCTGTGCTCTTGTCAAAATAACTGGGAATTCGGCTCCCCTTCCCCACTTTACATACAGTTTGTTTTCAAGTATAAAAATGTTCTTCCCAATTAATGTACAGGTGACTCCTTGTCTCGTTAAGTTGATCAAGTTTTTTTTTTTAATTATTAGCGGCTTAAAGCTGTCTTGTCTTTTTCTCAACCAGGTGCAGAGAATGTTTCCCAAAGTCACAAAGATGCTGTAATTAGCCCTCTCATAGTTCTGCTTGCATGATCGATGCCCAGGCTATTTCTTTGCAACATCTCTACGTGGAGAGTAGATGAAGAGGATTTGAAGAGAAGATGAAATGAGACCTGTGCCCTTATTGCAAAAGCAAAAGGAAATCCATAGATTTTGGTGAGATCAAGATCCTGCCCCTGAGACTTGCCTACTTTGCTCATCATCCTCACTGCATAGTATACTCATCAAAGTTGACTATGATTTCCACAGTCCAGAAGAAACAGACAGAACCGCCACTGGAGCTAAGTACAGATTGTTCTCATTGCCCTCTAATTATTTTTTTCTTCTGCGTCTAAAACATACATGGAATGAAGAAAAAGCAAGCATTGTCTTCTAGAAACATTGTGCGCTGAGCAAATTCCCCAACTCTAACGGAAAGCCAGTAGCACTGCACCTTCAACCAACTGGAGTTGCTGCTCAGCTTGAAACCTGCATCATCACAAAGACACACCATAAATAAATATGTTAAATAAATAGAGTGATTGGGTGACAGATCCAGAGAACGCTGGGGATGAGGGCCCCGAGGAGCCATCATCTCATACAGACACACACACACAAAGTAGCTAAAGACAAAGATGAGCTAGTGCAGGGGACACCTCTCCCTGGACTATGTGTTCTCAGAGGCAATCAGTGGCAGAAAGAGCACAGTCCTCATATCTGAAGGAAGGAGAAGGGCTCGAGGGATATTATTTGTGAGCCAGTGCTGTGGAAGGGTTCTGTGAGCTGGAGGACAGGGAGACTTGTGTTGCTGAAGACGGCAAGGTGCGAGGAGTCTGGCACCTAAAGTGGGATAAGAAAGAAAAAAAAATAGGAGCAAGAATCCACATTTTTCTTTTTTTCCACCCCTCTTCATTAAAAGCATTTTTTCTCCTGCCTAAGAAACCAAAAATTTTCACCTGAGAAAAAGAACAGCAATTGATATATCCTTCCTTTACATCCTAATAACTCAGTGAAATAGATTAGGTTAAAAAAATGACTAGCTGAAATTTTCTGGGAAGTTTCATGGCTGGGTGGAGATTTCAAACTGATTTCTTCCCAGTCCTTATTCAGTACTCTAGGGCTACTCTACCCCTGTTCTGATAGACTACCAACCAGGGGTGAAATCCAGCAGGTTCTGACAGGTTCTGGAGAACCGGTAGCGGAAATTTTGAGCAGTTCGGAGAACCAGTAGCGGAAATTTTGAGCAGTTCAGAGAACTGGCAAATACTACCTCTGGCTGGCCCAAGAGTGAGTTGGGAATAGAGATTTTGCAATATCCTTCCCCCAGGAGGGGAGGGAATGGAGATTTTGCAGTATCCTTCCCCTGGAGTAGGGTGGGAATGGAGATTTTGCAATATCCTTCCTCCAGGAGGGGAGGGAATGGAGATTTTGCAATATCCTTACCCTGCCACACCCACCAAGCTACACCCACAGAACTGGTAGGGAAAAAAATTGGATTTCACCCCTGCTATCAACCTATTTTTATTGTTATAGACATAAACATAGATCAGGGGTATCAAACTCAATTTCATTGAGGGCTACATCAGGGTTGTGTTTGACCTTGGGGGGCTGGGGTGGGCATTGGCAGGGTGGGCATGGACAGCTCAATGTCACTCATGTTGGGGGCGGCTGTGATGGCCCGAGTGCTC
Organism: Arizona elegans; assembly: GCA_022577455.1. Taxonomy (NCBI): domain Eukaryota; kingdom Metazoa; phylum Chordata; class Lepidosauria; order Squamata; family Colubridae; genus Arizona; species Arizona elegans. Next base: position 313,731,736 of record JAKOOJ010000001.1, on the reverse strand, counting down.
TGACAGCAAAAATGGGCTCCCGAGCTCCATTTTCAGCTGTGATGGCCTGCCAGCATTTTCAGATGCAGCGCTCTGCCGGGGAAAACAGAGCTCAGGAGAGCTGCACACAGCCCTCCCAAGCTCCTTTCGCTGGCAGAGGCTCTGTGAGCCAGTCCTTCGCTGTTTCCAGGGCAGCCCTGCAGGCCAGATCTAAGCACCCAGCAGACCGGTTCCAGCCTCTGGATCTTTAGTTTGACACCCCTGAAATAGATGTTATAGACATAGATGTAATATGACTCAGAGAAAAGTCACACACATTGTGACTTTGAACATTGTGTTGGTGATTACTAGGCTTTTATTTGACAACATTCCTCAATCTTAGTCATACTCTCCATGGCTCATTCTTGCTTATTTGTCTTTGTAATGCCACAAAACATAAAATTCAGTTAATAACTAAGCCAAGCACTGGAGCCAAGGATACTGGCAAGAGCCCCCTAAATCTGCTTTCCATTCACTAACTCACCAAGATCGTGACTTCCGTACTCGGGATGCTGCAGGTCGCTCCAGGAGGCTATCTAGGCGCATCAACCTCTCCAAATGCAATGCTCGTGGGTCTTGTTCACTTTGGTCTTGTGTGATCTCAAACTCAAATACAGCTGGGGGAGAGACATCTAGTTCCAGAAACATGATGTTCTCAGCCTTTGGTGGTGAAGTTGGAAAAGAAAGGAAGGCAGAAAGATGTTGATAATATCAAGAGATCAGTTTATTACAGAGCTGAAACTGAGTTCTGGTTCAACATATTGTTAGCCTTTCAAGTAGATCAGACTTGGAAACCAAAGATATGAATGCTAATACTATTATTATAAGATTACAGTTACAGAATTTTACAAGTCTGAATGTGCCTCCACTGTCTCTCTTTATCTTCAAGAAAACTAGGGAGGCTCAAATCTGAGATGCTTTCTCAAGTTGTATTTCTGCCACAGATTCAAATATCTTTTATCTGACTATTGTTTTGGTGGCGGCTCTTCCTCCTGTTCCTTAAGGTTACTCTTGCAGCTACTACACATATATTGTATCCTTACAATTTATATTGATATTGCTTCCTGGTTGCTTATTTGTACCCTATGACTATCATTAAGTGTTGTACCTTATAATTCTTGACGAATGTATCTTTTCTTTCTAAGAGCATATGCACCGAGACAAATTCCTTGTGTGTCCAATCACACTTGGCCAATAAAAAATTCTATTCTATTCTATTCTATTCTATTCTATTCTATTCTATTCTATTCTATTCTATTCTATTCTATTCTATTCTATTCTATTCGTTGAAATAAATACACAGTCCCTATTCTATAAGCAAATCCTGAATGGTTTTTTTCATGGTCTGAGTTCTAGGCCTTACAAACTGATAATTTTTCATATGAAGCTACCCATATTTTTTGCATTTTGCTTAGAACCCCTCAGCTGTCAAGGTTTCAGTAAAACCAATCCTCTGATTTTTTTCCCCTAGAGGATATTCATTCTAACTCTTCTTTAATATTGTAATCTTCAGAACCTGCACAAAAGTGGTGGTTTATGAGAAATACTTTTTTAATTCTCTTTTTATGTAGGTTGCGATTTCACTAATGTAGGAAAGATTAACTAAAATGTGCATGAGACTGGAACAAATCTCCAAAGAAGAAAGTGAAGGATGCACAACACAGATGTAGAAAATTATGCCTTGTGTGAAAAAAATGGATAGAAAAAAGGTTTTCTCATCAGACTTAATACCTCATAATACTATAAACCAGGATCATCCAATAAAAGATTAGGATATTTAAGACTGATAAAAGGACATAAAAGGACATAGATGGAATTTATTATCCCAAATATAGAAATAGCTTCTAACTTGAAAGCTTTTTTGAAGAGGATTAGGTAAATTAGTAGCAACTACAAATGGCTGCTAGTCATGACTTCTATATATTAACCCTATTAATGGAGACAGCATGTTTCTCAATATTAATTGCTGAGTAACATGAGTAGACGGAATCCAATTTATTCTCATATCCTACTTATGGCCTTTCCCCAAGTATTTGACCAGCCACTGTGAAAACAGAAGTTCTAACCGGCCAGCTATTTAGTCTTATCTTTCATATTCTAAACACAATTAGTCATCTTTTTTCTTGTTGTGACCTGACTGCTATTTGATTAGTTTTTCAATCTTGCCTTTTAATTAATTTACTTCTGTAATACGGATTTCAATATCTTGTTAAAAGCTTGTTGCAATGGGCTTTTTTTTGGCCAAGACTGGAATACAAATATTAGTTAAATGAGTTAGATTAAGACACACATTTATATAATATGCTAAGTTTGTTTGCATTTGTCTTTATTAGGTTGCTTAAGGCTTAGCATGTTATACAACCCTAGTCTTTTTTACCAGTTTATGGTTCTGTGTATTGTTAGAAAATGGGCTTGTTTAGTGTCAAGAATGCCATACAAAAAGTCTTTACTGGAATATAGCTTGCCTTGTAGCCAAACAGTTTGGCCTTATTTATTGTATTTATATATTTATAAAATTTATGGGCCACTCATCTTGCCATAGGATAACTCTGGGTGGTTTACAGTCATAAAAATATGTCAATATGTGTACAATTGAAGCATAAATTATTAAAATCAACATAAAAACCTAAGGACACCTGGTGAAGGCCGGGCAGAGTTGGGGGAAAGTGGGATCTGTTGTTACTTGATCAACCACCACCACTGGGGCTCCAAGCCAACTGGAAGAACTACATCTTTAGGCCCTTACAAAAGGATAGGAGGTTAGAGGTCAACCTCACACCGGGGAGCAAGATGTTCCAGACATCAGGAGCAACAGCAAAGAAGGGCCTCCTCCTGGACCCTGCGAGCCAGAATAATTGGGCTGATGAGACCTGCAGCATGACTCCTCTGGCAGCACGGGTGGGATGGGACAATCCCAGTGGAGTGAGATGGTCCCTCAAGTAGCCTAGACCTATGCTTCAAAGGTTTTAAAGGTGATCAGCAACACCTTGAATTGCACCCAGAAGCAGACTGGTAATCAATGCAGCTTGTGGACCAGTGGTATTACAGGGGCCATTCTAGGGGCCCCCCAAGCTGCCCCTCTACGCCAGCTCTACACCAGCTGTAGCTTCTGGATGCTCTTCAAGGGTAGCCCCATGTAGAGCACATTACGAGTAATTTATTCTCCTCACCAATACCAACCCCCCCACCTACTCCATTAAGAAACCTTTTCTCACCCGATACCGAGGATGGGACCCCATTGACATGGCTAGGCGAGCATATTGGCTGATTGGCCTTTTGTATCCCACTGCAGAAGTTGGGCGCTTTTTCATCTGAGTCCCCGTGGTAGAGTTGCTGTTGCTGTTGCTGCTGCTGCTACTACTGTTGGTGTAAAAGAAATAAAAAACATACAAGGAGTTTCTCCAGAGTAGCCATGATGAATATAGGGCATGTAGCAACACATAGATGGTTCCTAAGTCACTATATGCCTAAATAGGATTCCTTTCTACTTTTTCCTCTCTACAATCTGGCATTTAACTAATAGAGCTCATTTTCCATTTTTTTGCTATTGAGTCTGCCTCACAAGTCTCATCTCTGCAACAATTTCACAATATAATGCCAGTGGGGAGGACAAAGGAGTGATGAGGGCAGTATTTAGGGTCATGTAATGGCACACCACGGTTTGTTTATTTATTGGAAAGATTTAATATAGTTGCCCATCTTATGTAATATAACCCTGGGCAGCTCACAGCAACAGTAAAATAATTACAATTAAAAAGAATAAAAGAATAAAATAAAATAAAAGAATAAAAACAATAAAACCAAACAAAAACAGAACATAACCAGTACCCCAAACATAAGAGTACACACATATACATATCACAACTGCAAAGCTTCCTCAGGGTCCAGCCTTGTATCTTGCATATAGAGCCACAGTGGTGCAGTGGTTAGAGTGCAGTACTGCAGGCTACTTCTGCTGCTTGCTGGCTACCTGCAATTTGGCAGTTCAAATCTCAACAGGTTCAAGGTTGACTCAGCCTTCCATCCTTCTGAGGTCAGTAAAATGAGGACCCAAATTGTTGGGGGCAATATGCTGACTCTGTAAACCGCTTAGAGAGGGCTGGAAAGCACTGGGAAGCGGTATATAAGTCTAAGTGCTTATAAGTCTAAATACATGACCTCTAAAAATTGGGTAGCACAAGGACCGAGACTGAACTTAATTACTGAATTAATATTAAACACATTAAATACTGAGCATGATTAATCCACAAGTTTTTAATCATCTTCCTTCCATTACAGTTTGACAGCAAGTTTTTTTGAGGAGTTTGGTGAGCCTCATGTAGGAGATGACCCAGCTGAGCCCAAGGGAAGGGTCAAACGTGTCATCAGTCATGAGTTCCCTCATGCCCACAAGAGATCTAGGACCAGCCCACCTTGAATTCCTTCTACTCTTATCTCTTGCTACTTTCCCTTGACGGCTAGTAGTTCAGCTTCTTGTAGCGAGCTCAAGCTTACAATAAATCTTTATACTCATTTGAACTGTCTGGATCTCCTCTTTTCCTGGGCCTTGACACCCGATATGGCTCTGGGACTTCAGAATGTATGGCTGATTTACCACCAATTTAAAAGGGGTGGATGGAATGGAAGGACCCATGCCTGACCCTCAGTTGTTTTTTCTTCATCACTATCTACATGAAGCTCCTCCAGCCCGGCTTTCCCAGGGACACTGGGCATCAAAGGTCAGAGATTGCAGACTTACCTCCCTGGAGTCAGCACCAAGGGCTGGAATTTCCACTGGTCCTCCTCACAGTCAAAGTAGAGGCGGTTCATGATCTTGTTCTTCTCTTCAGGGGGGATGAAATTTTCAATGATTAGGTACCTGCACCAAATAGAAATGGAAAGAATCAAAGAAACAATAACAAAACACTTCTCTTTAATGTTTTAACTGGCAGTTATATCAATCAAATATTGGGAAGGCAAAATCAAAGTAGAAGAATGGTACTGTAGCTTTTTTCACATTTATACTATTGTGAACTTGGGAATTTGAATTTTGGACCTTGGGAATTTGGGAACAATTTGTCCAGCCCAGCTGAAATGGTTTGACCCCTTGATTATTTCTCAATGGCAACCTGCTCTTTGATAGTCTCAGAAGTATGTTCTAAAGCTGCATCATCTCATCTCCACCTAAGGAAATGCTACCATGAATAGAGATGCCATGAAGGTTTGGAAAGAGAGAATCCTGGGGAAAAATCCACTGTAGAAGAGAACTTTGCAGAGGATGGTATGTCTTATGTTAACTAGGAGGAAGGGAAGGCATTAGGTGGATATAATGAGAATCATCACCTCACCAAAATGAGAGGCATTGGAGTCAATGAAGCTGAACTATTATGATCTCCCTCTCCTCAGGGATGTGGTTATTTTTATATTCTGCACAGCATCAGCAACCTTGTTTGGTACCATGCCAATTTGTAGAGTGACACAGTAAGAGGCAGTGAGAAATGATGGGAATGAACAATAGAGATAGTGAATGAAAGCAGGGGTTTCCGTAGATAGATTATAGGGGTTGGGGCTATGCTGCCAGGAAAAAAAAGTTACTCTCAAGATATTCTTGTGGCAAATGTTTCTTTTGAGACATCTTCACATTGTCACACTACGTCAGAAAAGAGTTAAAGAGAAACTTGCCCTATAACTTTACTCATCATTTGAAGTAACTTGTTAAACTAGAGTTGGGGGCTTATGGTGCCATTCAAGCTGCCAACAGAAGACTTTAACAGCTGGTTTTAGCAAATTGAAAATGTCACTAAGCCTTGAGTGCTAGATAAAATAACAATTGAGTGGGACTGGGTGGTTCGCGTTGTACACTTTCGCATTCACCTTTCCTTTGATATAGAATATCATAAAAACACAGGGAGTAACAGGTAGCTTTACTGTGCCAAAGAGAAAAAAGAATAATGAAAACCCAAGCCTTAATTGAAAAGGGAAAGGCAAGCTGGCAGAGAGAAGCAATAAAATAAAAAGACTCCAAAGAAATTACCTTTTCCTTCAGAAACAATCCCACAGTTAAGAATGTTAACTGTAGAGTGGGTCTTGTGGTGAGAACATGTCCCTACAGAAATTCCTTCAAGTCCCACCCCACATTCCTTTTTAGAGAGATGTCATCTAACAGAGATGGGTGTTGTTTTTTAAAAAAATCCCTGTGGTTGTGGTATACCAAAATCAATTAGGATATATATATAGAGAAAAAAATAAGCAGCATCATATGAGGTTAATTCTTTTATCCCTAATTTAAGTATTTGTTCTCAGCACTGAAATTGATTTGTTTACTGCTAATTTTATTTTGTTAATCAACTCAAAAAAAGAGAGAAAGAACAGGATTATTTGCCACTTTGGGGACGTTGCCATCAGAAGTATCTAAAAGATGGTCCCAGAACAGGGGTGGGGGACTATGGCCCTTTTATGACTTGTGGACTCCAGTTGAAGTCCACAAGTCATAAAAGGTCCATAGTTCCCCATCTCTGTCCTAGGGCATTCACTTTGTAGGGATCAGGTGACACAGGAAAACCAACAGGTCAGAGGTCTTCAAACTTGGCAGCTATGCCGGCTAGAGAATTCTGGGAGTTGAAGTCCACAAGTCTTAAAGTTGCCAAGTTTGGGGACCCCTGCAATAGGATTTCACTTCTTTTTTAAAAAGCTGTTGGTGATTCTGGCCTTATTTCTCCACTTGAGCAACTTGTCACTTTGGCACATCTGGTTTGTCTCTCCTTTCATAAGTCCCTTTCTACCTACCAGCCCTGGCAATGAGCCAGATGTGCAAGATGGTCAATCATTCCTTGGGATTCTCATAGACTGGGCTGCCTCGGCCTCTACCTCAACACATCCTACCAAGGTACCTACTTGAGTACCTACAAGGTACCTACTTGAGTTTCAGTTCTCGTGTCTGCTCATTCTGTGCCTCCTCCAGGTCTTGCCGCACTCGGATGTATTCATCATGTTGGTCCTGGATCTCTGCCTTTACAGCTTGAAGCTTGGCATAAAGCTGCCGGATCCAAAAAAAAATATCCTGTTTATTTATCAGAATAGCTTTGATATCACATCTCACCTTTCCAGCTGGCACGAACTACAGCTCATGGACCATATTTCTTAGCCTGAAAAATATGCTCTGCTTTGAGGTCTGCCAGGCAGCCAAGTCTTAATATCACTAAAATGTAAGTGCAGCCAAATTTTAAAGTCTTCTCTCTCTCTCTCTCTCTCTCTCTTTTTTTTTTGCTTTGAGGGATAGAGGTTTTAAAGAGTGAAATGATTTGGGGGTTCTAAATAAGATAAATAGGTGAGATATTTTGGGCAATGCTTTAATAAGATTTCAAACATTTTGGCCTCAATCATTCCAGAAAAAAATATGGAAGATGTAAATAATTTGTTAGAAATAACTATATGCAAACACCACCCAGAGTCACTTGTTAGAATGGGCAGCTATAGAAATCAAATAAATGAACAAATGAAAGAGAGAGAGAGAGAGAGAGAGAGAGAGAGAGAATATTATGTGCTTGTAGAAATCAAATCAAATCAAATCAAATCAATCAATCAATCAATAAAATTGTGTGCTTTCCATGGCCTAAAAATTGTCTACCCCTTAAATGGGCAATTCAAGAGTCAAACTACAAATAATATTGTTTAGCTCCAATAATATGATAACCTTATCTGCACACACATTTTCTAGGTTCACACAGACATTGGGTTCTCTCTCACAGCCAGGCTAAAAGCTTTGTACCTGCTCTTGAGCCGACAGAAAACAATATTAGTGTAACATTTTCCATCCTCCCCCTGGGGATACCTATTCTGCAACAGGCACAATGCTGGCAAATGTTCCTCTCCTTAAGTGGTGCAGGACATATTAAAAGCAGGAGTTGGTGGGGTCCTCTGGCTTTGTTTTCCTCTCTCCCACCAAACAGCACTAATTGGTAACAAAATCAATTGCTATTCTAGAAAAGCACTCAGCTTGTGTCCAAAAGAAGCCCAATAATCAATTGACACCAGCTGATAGTCAGACTTTCTTCCAGCATAGTCATTTCGCTTTTTGATTATACACTGACTCAGTGCCTGCTATCAACATTTGTAGAGACACACCGTTCAATTGACTTAGCGCATCACATGTTGTTTGTCTCAAAATGTCTTACTGAGAATAGGCTCTGACTGGAAAAGAGCCCAAGCTCTAGCTTGCTTCTATGTGGTGAGAATGTCCAAGGTGCCTTCAAATAGGCTCATATTATCTTCTTACTGGTTTAATAACAAAGAGCTTTTAGAGAGGGGTTCTTCTTAAAAGAGCTTGCTTTATTTATATAAATATATCTTATTAATTATTCATGTTAAAGGATCAGATATATTTAGCCAGAGCATCTTGTTTAGTACAGTTTCATATTCGCAGTATTAGAGGTTGGAGAGCTGCTACAAGCACACAAAATGATAGATTAGACCAGGGGTGTCAAACTCAAGGACCGCGGGCTGGATTCGGTTCACGGAGTGCTTAAATCTGGCCCGCAGGGCTGCCCTGGAAACAGCAACGGTCTAGCCCGCAGTGCCTCTGCCAACAAAAAGGGAGCTTGGGGGGACTACATGTGTCCCTCCTGAGCTCCGTTTTTATTGGCAGAGCACTTGTGCCCCCACAGGTGCCCCCAACATGAGTGATATCAAGCTGGTCACGCCCACCCTGGCCACATCCCCAGCCCCCGAGGTCAAACACAATCCTGATGTGGCCCTCAATGAAATCGGTTTGGATATTTTATAGTTTAACATGTTGCAGAAACCCAGTCATTTATTTTGCATGTTGTGTGAATCATGCTACCACATTAAAACATGTTATGAAAACACAACAACTGTGTTTTGTTACGTTGGATTTGGGGTTAAGCATATTGTAGGAACCCAGGAGGCCAAAGTAGTTACCACAGACCATACTCTCTGGGATGGCTGGATACTACAATTCAACAATATCTTGAAAGTCACACCCATATAATAGAGATTACTTTAAACAAATGGTCTGACCTAGGATAAAAAATATTCTTTTTTCTTAAGGTCATATATCGGAAGCCTCCCTCGTGCTTGACTAATTTATTAATTAAATCTTAGCACTTGTTCTGTTGGAGACAGCTAAAATTGGACCAAGTCCAGTGGAGAACCTGAGGGATAAAAGAGAATTCTCAGTGAAATTAGTACCACCGCTCAGACCTATGTAATGGCCAAAATGTAGCTGTTTCTTCTTTGAAAGAGCCCAATGGGTACAAGAAATGTAGTTCCATTTTCAATATCTTAATGATTATTAGTAAGAAATACCATTCCTCATCTGAAAAAAAGGAGTAATAAACCCATTGTGTGGGAAAACACAGCAAAGGTTGCATACAGAGTGTAAATGAAATATTAAGTTTTGCACTTACCTATTATCTATGTATCTATTTATGGAAGTAGTCATTGAAATTTTGTCCTACTGGGATTACAGCAAGAAAAAAACCTGCTATGACTACACATGCAGAAACTGTCAGTTCTAACAGCTTCCATTATACACTGTAGGATAATCTGTGTTTTGGCATGGGAGAGGAGACATCTAAAACTCATCTAATTTACTAGCAAGGAGTGTATGTTTTATTTTCTCCCATCCATGTGAACAGTTGCTATTTGTTCTTGTGGAAAAATGCAGAGCATTCATCTCAGTGACAATGCTACTATGTGATGCCTACTCAATCACCCCATCCCATGATACCAATAACAGTCTTTCCAAGGGGAGGGTGCAGTGGTCTCTGAATATAGAGTACACTGACCCATAATAGCCCCTCTAAGAGTCAGTCTGCATACTCTTTTCTATATACTGTACATCTTATGTGTGATAAAGACATTATTTAGCTGGTAAATGATAAAAAGGAAAGATTTCTCTTCAGCCTTAATTGCAACATGAAGCTGCTGAACCCTTGTTCTTCTGAAGGTTCCTGACTAACTTCTGCCAATTGAACATGATCCTGCTGTAATCTATTGCAGGAGACACCTTGTTCCTGATTTGGCACCTGGGAAAGAATAATCTTAAAACATATATTAGCCTGTCTCTAAAGAGAGCTATCAATCTATTCTAATGGACATTCTGTAGGATTTCCCTGACCCTATTGAATCTTCCTGTGTCCTAGATTTCTGCAGGATTCTTACCTTTTTGAGCTTCTTGGTTTTGATTTCTACTTCCTGCTGTAAAGAAGTGAATGTCTCCCGGAGCTCCATGGTTTCCTCATCCCGCAAAAGCACTTCCTGTTGCATTTCCCGCTCGTGCCGCTTCTGTGTTATAGAATCAGGCCAAACATCCCTCAATGTCAGAATACAGTCCTGCTACTTCCCACCAGAATATTATCAGATACAGCAACCCCTGGCTCCATAGACAAGCATTCCAGTCCAGCCTCCATGATCTGCTTGGAAAGTTGCTTGTATTTTGAAAGAGGCCAAGGGTCATATCCATTTCATATTGGTTTGAGAAAGAGTGGGACACCCGGAAAGAAAGTTGAGGGGTCTGCACATCTGCGCATGTCCAAGATGGCCGCTCCCAACTGAGCGGCAGCGATACTCGGGGGATATCCCCCGGTTTTGGGGGGTTTCGGGGGCTCGACCAGCTAATTGACCCCCACGTCTGGTGAGGGGAGCTTCTCACCAGTCTGTGTCATCTTTTTGAGAGCTGGCAGCTCTCCAGGACACGATGGCCGGGAACAAGACGGAGGCGGCTGCGCTGCGGCTCTATGAGCGGGGAGAGCGCCCTCAGCGTCCTCGGCATCTCCCCGCAGCTGCCGAACTAGTGGAACGGGCGGTGGTGGCATCGGCGATGCAGCCCCTCCCTGGAGCTTCAGGGACTCTGAGGGGACTCCGAGGGGATGACGGGGGCTTCCTGTTAGACCCAACGGTGGACGGGGGTGTTTTAAGAGCTGGCATCGTCGGGATTGACACTCGCTTTAACACTGGGACGAGCGGCTGGGAGAGATAACATCAGAGAGGCCGGAAAGGGACAGGAGCCTGAATAGGGAGAGCGAGGGGCATCCTGACCATGATTTGAATCAGACCATCAATGTTTGTTTCTTGGAACTGCCGGTTACAGCTATGGATGGGAGGCCCACCTGGAGGGGACCCACTCCTGGTCCTTCCAGAGGCTCCCCCCCCTTACTTGGATGGGGGTGAGCTAGAAACATTGTTGTTTGATGGTCGCAAAAGACCTTGGGCCAGGCTTTTATGCCTTACGTGGTCTGTCAGCCTCCAGGAGGCCACTTATCATCTGGAGATGCCTCTGAATAATATGATACGATACTTGTTTGATACCTGCCTCCCATGGACATGGACATCTATAGCCTCCCGATTCGCCTCCCTACTCGCCTAAGGTGCAGCCGCTAGAGTTATCGGAGTCTTCTCTGGGCCCGTGAACCTGTAGATTGGTGGTTTGTCATCAATGCCCCCAATTGTAAGAGGGAAATATTCGGATTTCAAGTCTTTCATGGTGCCGGTCGATGACTGCGGTTTCTGACCCTTCCCAGCTTTCGTGAGAGGGCAGCTGGTGTTAACATCTGGCCTCGAAGCGGCCTAAGACTCCATCCACTGCTGTGAGAGAGCAGTGGAGTTTACTGACTTGGAATTGATTGAACATCCCTTTCCAGACTTTGGACTATCTTGATTACCCCCAGGCCGTCGATTTTCCCCCGACTGATTGATTGATTGATTAATTAATTGATTGATTAGATGTATTCGCCAACAGAACTTCTTATTCTGCGAGACTCCCCCCTCTCGCAGGTGTGGCCCTCCACTTTATCAAGGGCCTACCTTTATGACGGGCTTTGGCACCCCGAGAGGTGGCATGCTGCAAAAAGGGGATTAAGGGGTTTTTTAGGGAAACTTTTTGATAGATTTTTAAGGGATTTTAAGGGGCGGGAGGGTTGTGTGGGTTTGGGGGTTAACCCACGGGGGGAGGGGTCCGGCCCAGCTGTTAGTGGGGCCACGGAGGGTGCGGATTCCGGGGGTAAGGGGGACATCAGAGTCCATTCTGTCGAGGGCTTTTCTATCAATGTGTTGAGTGGGAGGGGCAGATACGGCGGGAGCAGGGGGCCGCATCATGTGGCGGGGGCGCGCACTCGCTATCTTCGAGCGGTGGCACGCCCCGGTCCCCATAGCCCTTCTCGTACCCCAGGCTGTTCAGACTCTCAGGGCCCGAGCCTTCGGCTGCTGTCGTGCAATGCCAGGTCCGTGGTAAATAAAGCCCCCCTCATTTGTGATCTTATTCAGGAGGGGGGAGCGGACCTGGCTGGTATTACGGAGACCTGGTTGGGCCATGAGGGGGGGGTTCCCCTCGTGGATATGTGCCCACCAGGTTTCCGAGCATTCCATCAGCCGAGAGCTCAGGGCAGGGGTGGGGGGGGTGGCGGTTATTATAAAGGAAAGTCTTGATCCGAGGGAGACCACTGTTCCACAGATAGCCGGATGTGAGTCCCTTTTTGTGAAGTGGGGTCGTGGAGTACAGATGGGCTTGTTGATCACGTACCTGGCTCCCTGCCGCGTGGCAACGGTCCTGCTCGAGCTGCTCAACGTCATAGCTGAGGTGGCGGTTGGTACCCCCAGACTTTTAGTCATGGGGGATTTCAACCTGCCATCTGTCGGCGAAACGTCTGAGGTGGCTCAAGAGTTCATGGCTTCCATGACGGCCATGGACCTTACTCAGTTAATTCATGTCCCCACTCACACGGGTGGACACACTCTGGACTTAGTTTTTGTCTCTGGTCAGTGGTCGAGTGGCCTTGATATAGGGGATATAGTCATCGAACCCTTGTCATGGTCTGACCACTCGCTCCTTCGGCTGGACTTTCTAACCGCTGCACCCCGCCGCAGGGAGGCGGGACCGACCAGGTGGTTCCGCCCCAGGCGCCTGATGGACCCCGATAGGTTCCAGATGGAGCTTGGGCCATTTCCTGAGACTCTGGCTCATGACTCGGCTGAGGACCTGGTGGCCGCCTGGGATAATGCGGCTGCCGGGGCCTTGGACCGTGTCGTGCCTTTGCGGCCTCTGACCCGGCACCGAACTCACCTAGCTCCTTGGTTCTCCGAGGAGCTCAGGGAGATGAAGCGCCAGAAAAGACGCCTGGAGAGTAGTTGGAGGACCAGCCGCTCTGAATCCGACCGAACACTGGTGAGGTCTCATATTAAGACCTACCTAGTGGCGATAAAAGCGGCGAAATCTAGCTATTTTGCCGCTCTTATCGCGTCATCAGATAATCGCCCGGCCGCCCTGTTTAGGGTGTCCTGCTCCTTCCTCCATCTGGAAGCGCGGGATGACCCCTTGCAGGGCCGAGCTGAGGATTTTGTGCAGTATCTGTATGACAAAATCGCTCAGATTCGGGAAGGGCTGGCCTCTGACTGGGTATGTCCGGACGGGATGACTGAGGCAGGTCTTGAGAGTGTTATCTGGGGGGAGTTCGATCCTGTGGCTCCCGAGGACATGGACAGGGTCCTGGGACGGCTGAACATGACCACATGTTTATTGGACCCGTGTCCCTCCTGGTTGGTACTGGCTTCCCGGGAGATGACACGAGGCTGGCTCCAGAAGATTGTTAACGCTTCTTTGAGTGAGGGGGTCCTGCCGGCTGCTTTGAAAGAAGCGGTTGTGAGGCCCCTCCTCAAGAAGCCCTCTCTGGATCCGGCTGTTTTGGCTAACTATCGTCCAGTCTCCAACCTTCGCTTCGTTGCGAAGGTTGTTGAGAGTGTGGTAGCGCAACAGCTTCCCCGGTACCTGGATGAAGCTGTCTATCTAGACCCGCTCCAGTCCGGCTTCCGGCCTGGGCACAGCACTGAAACGGCATTGGTCGTGTTGGTGGATGATCTCTGGAGGGCTCGGGATAGGGGTTGTTCCTCTATCCTGGTCCTGTTAGACCTCTCAGCGGCTTTTGATACCATCGACCATGGTATCATGTTGCACCGGTTGGCGGGGTTGGGGGTAGGGGGCACCGTTCTGCGGTGGTTCTCCTACCTCTTTGACCGGTTGCAATCTGTGTTGACGGGGGGGCAGCGGTCGACCCCGAGGCACCTTGCTTGTGGGGTGCCACAAAGGTCAGTCCTCTCGCCCCTTCTGTTCAACATTTATGTAAAGCCGCTGGGTGAGATCATCCGTGGCTTCGGGGTGGAGTTCCATCAGTACGCTGATGACACCCAGCTGTACATCTCCACCCCAGGCCACCCCAACAATGCCCCTGAAGTGATGTCCCAGTGCCTGGAGGCCATGCGGGCCTGGATGGGGAGAAACAGGCTCCGACTCAACCCCTCCAAGACTGAGTGGCTGTGGCTTCCAGCGTCCCGATATAGCCAGCTGACGCCATCGCTGGCTATTGGGGGCAAATCACTCGCCCCCACGGAGAGGGCTCGTAACTTGGGCGTCCTCCTGGACGCACGGCTGTCTTTAGAAGACCATTTGACAGCCGTGGCCAGGGGGGCTTTTTATCAGGTTCGCCTGATACGCCAGTTGCGTCCCTTTCTAGATCGGGACTCTCTACGCACAGTCACTCAGGCACTAGTCTCTTCCCACCTGGACTACTGCAACGCTCTCTACATGGGGCTCCCCCTGGGGTGCACCCGGAGGCTCCAGCTGGTCCAGAACGCGGCCGCGCAGGGGATTATGGGGGCGACGAGGCGCTCCCATGTGACACCTCTCCTGCGCGAGCTGCACTGGCTCCCAGTGGTCTTCCGGGTGCGCTTCAAGGTGTTGGTGACCACCTTTAAAGCGCTCCATGGCTTAGGGCCGGGGTACTTACGAGACCGCCTTCTGCCACCAATAGCCTCCCACCGGCCAGTACGCTCGCACAGAGTGGGCCTCCTCAGGGTGCCGTCCGCCAGACAATGTCGGCTGGCGACCCCCAGGGGGAGAGCCTTCTCTGTGACGGCGCCCACCCTCTGGAACAACCTTCCCCCAGAGTTACGTACAATAACAGACCTCCGGATTTTTCGTCGGGCCCTGAAAACTTATTTATTTCAACTAGCTGGGCTGGCTTGACTTAAATTTTAAATTGTTTTAAATTGGGTTGTTTTAATTTATGGCCAAAATATTTAAATTATTTTAATATTGTTTTTTAAATTTTGTATGCTCTGTTTTTACTCTGGCTGTGCACTGCCCTGAGTCCTATTTGGAGAAGGGCGGTATAGAAATTTAATTAATTAAATTAAATTAAATCCAAATCCCAGCTGGTCCTTACCTGCTCTGCAATTTCCTGTCTCTTCAGCTCAAGCATCTTTTGCTGCTCATTTGTGTGGTCCATGATGTTCCTTCCGCCAATCAGCAATTTGCTTTCCATTGCCTGAAGTCAAGAAAGGGAAATTATCTTTAGATTATGGCAAAGGATTCCATGCTTTAACCAGTACAGTGCTTACATGTACAGTTGAACAGCCCTAATAAGTCTGAACAATTGTTCTATTTGAGAATGTTTATTCCCCCTCTCAAGTGATTTAATTCATTTGAAAGGATTAAATATGTAATCAATGCTATAGCCAATATTTAATAGATACACTATAAAGGTCAAACTGTTACCACAAATATTGGCAGTTTATTTCTTGGATCACAAAGGCTTAGATTATATTCTATTCTCCTTCAACCTCCTGGTTAGCCCAGTAATAGCACATTGGTATGTCCTGCTTCAATCCTTCCTGCCAAATCTTGAGGTAGTAATTGGAGAAATGAAGCTGTGTACAGAACTTGGAACAAATCAATTACTGTAGTTAAATAATTCAGAAACCCATATTTTTCTGGTGGCACGCAAATAGCCAATTAACAAAGGCTGGGTTCTCATGATTTGCTTAACCAAATCGTTTAATAATCTAACAGCTGCATTTGCACACTAAGATGACTCTTTTTTTAAAAAAAAAATTGTAGTTTAGCAGAACGTGCATAAGCAGCATTGTTAGTTTGCGGTTCAGTGTATTTATAAAATCAGAACATTGAATGAATTCGTAAAGAGGTTGGGCATTTTTTTTCCAAATCAGGCTTTAACCATGTGGTTGGATGTTTGTGCAAATCCAGAAGCTGCATTAATTCAGTAATCAGTTGAAGCAGCTAACTTGGCATTTGGTAGCAGACGTTTCAAGCACCTGGGCCAAAAAAATATAGAAGAAAAAGCTCCTGGTTCAACTTGGCTATACAAAATTGGCAAACTGCAGGTCCAAATCCACAACAGAAAAACAATTAAAAAGAGAAAGAGAAAGCAATTAAAAAGCCAACTGATAGGTTGCTTTTGACACCATCCATCTCTGGGCCTCAGGTGAAGTTTTCCACAGCTGTATGATCCCTCTCCAAAGGGAGTTTTGAAGGAGAAAAATAGCATGAAGGGAGAGGTTTACGCCTCCATTTTGTTTCAATATGGTCCCAATCCTGGCTGATTTTGAGGCAGTTATTAAAAAGTGAAATGATGGAAGTTAAATGCTACGTATTTCCTCTTTCCCAATGTGACTAACACTGCATAGGAATCTAAATGTCTGGGATAAGAGGACTGGAAATGGCCTAACCATGAGCAAAAGTGACATAGCTGTCTTATAGCAGGGCTGTCAAATGCGCAGCCCGCAGGCCAGATGCGTCACATGCTGGCCACGCCCACGTCCGGTTTAGCAAAGGGGAAAAAAGTCCCAATACGTCATGTGATGCCGCCATGACGACACGAGTTTGACACCCCTGTCTTAGAGGCAAGAGATTTTGGATGACCTCACAGATTGGAAGGCAGATGGATCTGGTTCTTGTGGCTGTGATATAATATACTGACCAGCCTTAGTGAAATGGAAGCCAGCTGCTTAAAAATATACATAATGGGGTTGGTCTGAAAATTCACTTTTTAGAACATTCTTCCACCTTTTTAATGCCATCGTGATGATTAAACCTGGTTGAATTTTCCCCATTTTTAAGCTATGTGGATACATTCAATTTCTTTCAAAACTGTTGACATTGGATAAATAACCCTGAAATAGTCTCATAAAGCCAGCCATGGATAACTATAGTTAAACTGTTTGGGTCTAGGATCAAGGCTTTTCAAATCCCAGTTAAAATACAAATTCAAAATTACTCATCTTCCTCTCTATATAAGAAACGGAAGTGATCATATGTAAAAATCTGTTGAGATGGGAAATTCAAAAATGCCTTGAACTTTGTCTTATGATGGAAAGGAAATAACAGAACAAAAAAAAGCAGTACTTAACCCTTGATATAATGACTCATGACAAGAAAGCTTATAAAAAGAAATTTAGAAAAGGTAAACCAAGCTTATGTTTCCCATATAAATAAGTAGCATTAATAAAATCACAAGCTATTTAAGGAGATTGTGAATTTGCATCTCTCTCAAATACTGGAGTTTCCTGTCAATTGGGATAGAATGGAGGGTATTTTTCTGAAGGTACTTTCAACTGGCATCCATTAAGAATTTGTGGCTTTCCTGTCTCCAAGAGTGAGAAAGTAAGAATTTCACGGCCTACTTTTTAAATATCAATTTCAATTAATCCTGTTCTGCTCACCTAATTTTAGTGCTTTGAAAAAGAGCTAAGATGGAACATTCTCCCACTTACCCTGTGGGAATGCTCAAACTGCCTGTGATAGGCAGTATTTAAGGTGTCCTAAGTGAGCTCTCTGCTCCCCTTTGTTCCCAGGCTGTGGTGCTGACACTTCCCAGATGGTGCTGGGTTATAGCCAGGACTATTTCCTTCCACACAGCTGCTGGCCAACACATGCCAGCTGCACTCACTACTTGCAAGCCCTCCTTCCTGTGTGACTCTGCACTGAGCAGTTCTTTCCCACAAAAACACTGGAATATTTTACTTGAAAGGAAGGCAAGCAACCATTTGGTTGGGGATTTGAGTTTTGCAGACTGAAAAGTTCATATCTCCCTGATTCTTCTATCATGAAAACTGGCCCTATTTTGCACCAAAGAATTGCAGTTACCAAAGCTTTTGTTATTCTACAAATCCTGTAGGTATACATTTATATATACAGCAGGGTGCTATTCAACAGATTCTGACAGGTTCTGGAGAACCGGTAGCGGAAATTTTGAGTAGTTTCGCAAACTGGCAAATATCACTTTTGGCTGGCCCCAGAGTGGGGTGGGAATGGAAATTTTGCAATATCCTTCCCCCAGGAGTGGGGAGAGAATGCGGATTTTGCAGTATCCTTCCCCTGGAGTGGGGTGGGAATGGAGATTTTACAGTATCCTTCCCCTGCCATGCCCACCAAGCCACGGCCACAGAAACGGTAGTAAAAAAATTTGAATTCCACCACTGATATACAGGCAGAATTCACATAACAATGGTAATTGTGACCAGTATTTCCACTGCTAAGTCATGTGACTGCAACATTTAGCAATGGAAATTTCAGTACTTCTCATTATCATCATTAAGTGAATCTCCGTGGGTTGTTAAGTGAGGACATCATGGGTCATCATTTGCAACCACCTGCCAGCTTCCCCATTGACTTTGCTTGTAGAAAGCCAGCAAAGAAGATTGCAAATGGAGATTACATGACCATGGGATTCTGTGACATTATAATTGCATGTGGCTGATGAACACCCGAATCATGTTTACATGACCGTGGGGACACTGATGGCTGCAACTTTAAGGGCTGGTTGTAAGCGTCCTTCAGTGCTGTTGTAACTTTGAATGGTTACTGAACAAATGGTCATTTAACACACCCATAAACTTTATGCAAGGCTCTAGTTTGGCCAACCCTGAATTTTAGTCTGAAGTGATGAGGAGAGCTTGTCAATTTTTGATAATTTTGCAGTCAGTGCTATATAGCATTAGGGCAGATGAGAGATAAATGGAGAACCATCTGATGGAAACTATAAAGGCAACAGGACTTGCTTGTTTTCATATTTTCCCCATTTACAAAGAGAGAAGCATTACTGATTCATTAATTAAGCTTCAGGTTCCTAGTCAGGCATATTCATAGAGAAGGATTTCCCTGGACAGAAATAGAACAATGTGGGACACATGACTCTCGTGTTTGTATTGTATGCAGAATAGGATTCATCAGAGTCTCTGATTCAGTTCTTGCTAAACCCAACTGCGAAGGTAGACAAATACTTTCTCGACCTACGACCACAATTGAGCCCAACATTTCCGTTGCTGAGCAAGACAGTTGTTAAGTGAATTTTACAACATTTTTGCCACAATTGTTAAGCGAATCTCTGCAATTGTTAAATTAGTAGCACAGATGTTAAAGTGAATGTGGTTTCCGCATTGACTTTGCTTGTCAGAAGGCTGCAAAAGGTGATCACAAGATCCCAGGACCCTGCAACCATCAAAAATACATGCCAATTGCCAAGTGTCTGAATTTTGATCCCATGACCATGGGGATGCCGCAATGGTTGTGTGAAAAATGGTCATGTCACTTTTTTCAGTGCCTTTGTAACTTTGATCACCAAACAAATGATTGTAAATCGAGGATTGTAGTAGTCTCTTGGAACACTGTACAACAGTGTTCAACCTATGACCACAATTGGGACCAGAATTTTGATCATTAAGTGACGTGGTTGTTAAGTGAGTTGTCATGTGACCAGACGTGATTTTATTACCATTTTATGGCGTTTGTTAAGTAAATCATGTGGTTGTTAAGTGAATCACATGTTCATTAAGTGAATCTAGCTTCCCCAATTGACTTTGCTTTTCAGAAGTAGGCTGGGAAAGTCACAAATTGTGATCATATGATTGCAAGATGCTGCAGCTGTCATAAATGCAAGGCATTTGCCAAGAGCCCAAATTATAATCACATGACCAGGGTGTCATATTTAATAGTCGTAACTTCAAGGATAGGGTATAACTCTCTTTTTCCTAGACAACTTTGAACCACGATAAGAAAAGTTGCATGATTTCAGACCAGTTACAGGCCCAAGATCTATCTGGTTCATGGACAAATCCCACTAGGAAATTCTTCAGACATGCCCTTTAATTTTTCTGGGGCCTGTACTCAAGAAGCAAATTAGATTGCCTGCCTCCTCTCAAACGATCAGTTAGACTTTCCTCTTAAAGTACCAAATATTTTGATTATCCTAAACAATTTGGTTTTCTGAAATCCCAGGATTTCATAAGAGGACAACCTGTAGCCTGGTCTAGAAAATATTCAGAACCTAGACTCAAATCTTGCTATGTACTGCAGGGAGCTGAATTCAAGCCAAGAGATTTGAAGGAGGAGAGGCAGGAAGCAGGGCCAGGGAGAAGGGCCTGTCCTTCCTCAGAAGCTGTCATCAGTGCTTAATGGGGAAGCTGAGTAAAAAGGAGAGGTATTGTTGCACTCTCCACTCTAACTCCTGTATGCTTAGATTCAGAGAATCTTAGAGCTGGAAGATATCTTAAGAGATCACAAAGTCCAATCCCTTGCTCAGTGCAAGTTCCATGATAGCACTTGCAGATAATTATCCAACCTTTTTGAAGACCTCTATGGCAGGAGAGCTCTCCATGTAGCAAATCTTGCAACGGCTGAGGGGCTTACTCTAGCCCAGGGGTATCAAACTCAAAGCCCGTGGACCGGATCCAGCCATGGGCTGCTTAGATCTGGCCTACAGGGCTGCCTTGGAAACAGCAGACGGGCCCGGGGTGCCTCCGCCAGCACAATGAAGCTTGGGAGGGCTGTGCGTGGCCTTCCTAGGCTCTGTTTTAGGCTGTGACGGCCTTCTGCAGCCCTCTGCCAGCGAAAAAGGAGCTCGGAAGACCCACCCATTTTGCCCTCCTGCACACACCATGAGCAACCTGACCAAGGAGAGCGAGAACAGCAGCAGCAGCAGCCTCGAGAAGGAAGTGCAGCCGGGCAGCCCCTTGGGGAAGAAGGGCTGGGCTGGGCTGTGGGGTCCTGTGCCATCCAGGGGTCCTCCACGTGGCCTGAGAGGGATGGCGAGCCTCCTCTGGAGGACAAGGGTTTGACCCTCTCCCTGGTCTCTCTTTCTTCCTCTGGAGACAATGGATCCTGCCAGCCCCACCCGGACCACCACAGGTTCCCCTGACACAAGTGACATTAAACTGGCCACACCTACTCTGGCCCTGCCCAACCGGCCCCCTGAGGTCAAACAGAACCCTGATGTGGCCCTCAATGAAATCGAGTTTGACACCCCTGCTCTACCCTGAACCTCTTGTCATTTTTACCCATTAATACTGGTCTTGTGCTCTGAAATTGTGGAAAATAAGTCCACTCTCATTTGTGTGCAACAACTCTTCTGCTATGATACCTTATTTACCACTTATGTGGGTTAAACATGCCCAGATCATTTAACCATCCTTCTTAAGGCTTTGTTTCCACGCTTCTTCATACTCTTCCTCTGAACATGCTCTAATTTTTGAACTAGGGTGACTAAAACTGTACTCCAAATGGGTCTGAGCAGGGGATAATGTAATAGAGCAATCAATTCCTCTAATGAAGTCTCCACTCTCTGTGCTCCCACTAATGCATCCTAAGGTAGCATTTGCCTTTTTGGCAGCCATATCAGACAGTTGGCTGATATTTAACTTACAGTATGACTGACAAGGACTCCCAGATCCTTTCCATATGTAACTAGTGTCAAGCCAAATATCCTCCAGCCTATATTTGCGCTTTACATTTTTCTATCCTGATGCAGAATGTTATGTTTCTCCATCTTAAATTCCATCCTATTCATTTCAGTCTACTACCTGTCTAGAAGCTTGCCTGTATTTGTCGTCTCTTTGATTTTATTGTATGCCATGCAGCGTTCTTTTGGAATGATGTAGAAATAAAAAATAATAATGAATATTAAAATCTTCTTTCATGTTCCTCACTGAATTTACACACACATTTCTAGCAAGGTAATTGAAACAAACTTCCACGTGGAAAAACAACTAAGGAAGCCAGTCTCCATCTACTGGGCATATCATTTATTTATTAGGATGATAAGTTTATACATCAATTTATATGAAAAACTCATCTTTCCAAGAGGTACTTTGTAACACTATCATTCAAGAGTCACTGAGGAGCTATCATTTACTGATGATATGTCACTCAAAGATGCAAAATATACAGGGGTGAAATTCAGCAAGTTCTGACAGGCTCTGGAGAACTGGTAGCAGAAATTTTGAGCAGTTTGGAGAACCGGCAAATACCACCTCTGGCTGGCTCCAGAGTGGGATGGGAATGGAGATTTTGCAATATCCTTCCCCCAGGAGTGGGGAGGGAATGGGGATTTTACGGTATCCTTCCCCTGCCATGCCCACAAAGCCACGGCCACCAAGCCACACCCTTAGAAACGGTAGTAAAAAAAATTGGATTTCACCACTGCAAATATGTCTATTGATCCCTTACTTGCCACTTAGGTGGACCCAGGAATTCTTGGGTGCCATGAGAGAAGTCTGTGGACATGCTTGGCACCTGATTTTTTAACATTAAAAATGGATACCAGAAGTTTTATTAGAAAATAAAAGTGGTACGCTCCTTCTATCCAGTGCTTTGTTTAGATATGTGTCCTTTTTGAGTACACAAGCAACGGTGACAAGGTGGCTTCTCCAACTTGAAGCAATTCATCCTATATGGATGTCCTTGGAGTAACCTGTTAGTCCCAAACTATCAAAACTAAGGGGGGCTGGGATCAGGAATTGATGTTTTTATGTGCAACAGCCCCTCTTCTGTGGAAAGACCTCCAACAATTATGAGTGCAAGCTGGTTGCCAAGTGCCCACATTGCAATGATGTGACTGTGGAGGCATCATGATGGCGAGAACTTTGAGAACCAATTGTAGGTACCACTCATTCAGTGCCATTGCAATTTCAAATGGTTTGCTGAATGAGTGGTTGTTAACCAAGGACTACCTATGCATATATTTCTATTATTATTTTTTTAGCATTCTCTTACATTCACTGCCTCTTTCACTTCTTCATTCCATTCAGCATCCTTTTTCATACTACCCTTCAGCATTAACTCATACATTCTATAACATCAAAATTTTCATTCCTTTCTAAGTAGCTTCTACTCACATTTTCTTATGTCCATTTTCTATTTGTTCTGTCGCAAGATTAGTCTACCTTCTAATTTTTTTTCATGCAGTATTTGTGTTTTTTGTATTTGCATTTGTTGTATTGAACTATACTTTTTATTTCTTTCCATCAAAGTCCATTATATTTGAGCCACGGTGGCACAGTGATTAGAGTGCAGTACTGCAGGCTACTTCTGCTGACTACCAGCTGACTGCAATTTGGCAGTTCGAATCTCATTGGGCTCAAGGTTGATTCAGCCTTCCATCCTTCCGAGGTGGGTAAAATGAGGACCCAGATTGTTGGGGGCAATATGCTGTGTAAACCTCTTAGAGAGGGCTGTAAAGCACTGTGAAGCAGTATATAAGTCTAAGTGCTATTGCTATTGCTATTTTAGTTAGAACGCATCTCAAAAATGGACGAGAGATTAAAGAGCAGGTGCCGGACGTATAAATGGACTACCTGTCTCTAGCTTCCCTGTTTCCCTGGTTGTGCTGTGGTGTCTATCAGGGGTGGGTTCTAAATTTTTTTACTACCGGTTCTGTGAGCGTGGCTTATTTTGTGGGTGTGGCTTGGAGGTCATGTGACTAGGTGGGTGTGGCTAGCTGGTCAGAGTCATTTCTGGAAGTCCTCGCACTTACAACCAGTCCTCACACTTACGACCCGGCTCATTTGTTTGCTTTTAACACTGATCAGCTGTACGACGGCCCTTTGAAGCTCCACAGCAAGAGTTTAAACAGTTTTTTTCCCTCTAGTCATCAGCTGGGACTCAGGAGGCAGCAATAGATTGGGGGTGGGACCAAATAAAAGGTAATAACATGGGGGGTAGGGGGTGGGAGGGTGGGAGGGGAGAACCGATTCGGTGACATCATATCGTCACCGCTACCGGCTCGGCCAAACCGGACCGAACCGGGAGGAACCCACCACTGGTGTCTATCACAAGCCATGAATGGGGCCAGTTTTAGACAGCGGCTGAATAGACAGCGGCCTAGGAACACCTTAACCTGGGAGGCACTAAAACTGAACCGCTTCCCAAAAAACCCAATAAAAAAGTGAAAAGCAATAATGATGCACTCTGTAAGCCAACATGCCTGCTTGAGGGTTAAATATAATTAAGAAACAAATGGGTGCACTCTATAATGATTCTCATCTGTCAGAGTCCATTTCTCTTGAACTAAGTACAGCAGAATAACAAAAATATGTTTGATTTATATTGTGTGTGCCTAAGGGATTAAAAAATAAGAGGGGAAGGTTGCAAATATTTGTTAAGTAGCTACACCCAATCCAGTATCTCCCTCTTGTCTCTTCTATATAATACAGAGATCAGTAATGAACAACAATAACAACAAAAAAGCCTTCCAACTCAGGCTTCTTAGAGCTGAACAACTCAAAGATTCCAGAATTGCGGTGATGTGTGAACAAAAGTGATTGTGTTCATTGGAGATGTGAATATATTGCCTCCCCACCTAAATACACAAATTATTAATGTCATCATGTGTTAGTTCAGCAGCAGTCATTCAGGTGTCAGCAAGCCAGAGAGCTTCATCTCTGCAGCAGTAAGATAGGTTTCATTGTTAGGTGACAATTTAACATTCAACTCACTGGATGGTTACAATTTCTATCCTATTGGATAGTTTCAACGTCTATCTGTTATGATATCCACAACTGGCCATTTACTCTACCTCTTCATGCATCATGTCCAAAACTAATATGATGGGGAAGTGAGGATTGTACGGTTGTCAAGCAAGAGTGTATGACCTTGAACAACTCACTAATCCTGTTTGTTCAAGTCGTGAACTCCCAATTCAAAGAGAAGACCATTTGTTGAAAGTTCAGCTCATCAAAGTAAGTGACAACTCACTTCCTTATGGTATGAGTTCAGAGGCCCTAAGAGCTGCTAACTCCCTGGGATATAGACCTTTTATATACCACTGACCTTCTGTATTGCTCTAGCCCAGGGGGGCATTGCCCCACATATTAATTATATATTACATTATATGGGTTGCTACAAATCACTAATAGCCATCTATAGACATGACTATAAATATACACTCTCTTCCCCATCATGTATACTGGTATCTTGTTCTTTCTGAGAATATCATAAACTCCCCCTTCTTCCCAATAGCTTTGTATGTTCTCAATGGACTGCTTAAAAAGCTTTGCTGTCTAATCGTTTCATAGGCTGCCCTCTAATTTTACTACACAAAGCTCTTGGGAGATCCCATCAGTTGTAGCTACTAGATTAAAGGATGAAACTGGAAACTGATATGCTCACCTCACCATAAGCACATCTCAACCAGTTCTACCCATATTCTTATGCACATCACTTTAATCAAAATGCCCTACATGTGCAATATAAATTCAAAGAGTATTCAACTGTCTATTTACCATAAGATAGGAATATAATATATTATTTATCCATAAAGATTTAACTATACCTATATCTATAGTTCTGTAATACCCTTCACTTTCTTATTAAAATATAAGAAGAAGAACTTGCTAAATCAGCCCACAGATGACTTAGCCTACAAGTCACTTAGACTAGATATAAATATTGACAAAACTAAAAAGTCACTATAATAGTTGACTCAAGGTTGACTCAGCCTTCCATCCTTCTGTGGTAGGTAAAATGAGGACCCGGTTTGTGGGGGCAATAAGCTGACTTTGTATAAAATAGAACACCGCTTAGGGTGGGCCAAAAGCCCTACTAAGCAGGTATACACAAAAGTATGAAGGCTATTGCTTAAAAGCATTGTAAACCGCCCTGAGTCTCCGGAGAAGGGCGGCATATAAATCAAACTAATAAATAAATAAATAAATACCAAGAAGCAAGATTTATTTACATGATATGAATCAGAGATGGGTTCTGACCAGTTCTGGAGAACCGGTAGCGGAAATTTTGAGTAGTTCAGAGAACCGGTAGTAAAAATTCTGACTGGCCCCGCCCCCATCTATTCTCTGCCTCCCAGCTGATTGGGAGGAAATGGGGATTTTGCAATATCCTTCCCCTGGAGTGGGGTGGGAATGGAGATTTTACAGTATCCTTCCCCTGCCACGCCCACCAAGCCATACCCACAGAACTGGTAGTAAAAAAATTTGAAACCTACCACTGATATGAATATTATAAAACTGAAAATAAGCAGAGAAGAGAAGCCAAAGTCAAGAAGGACAAAGATCTCAGGAATAAGTTAATAATTTCAGATAGTTCTTAGAAGAGACAAGAAGCAGGTTTATGGTGACATTTCTAAAGATACGGAAGACTTCACAAAGTGTGCAAACTATTGTGCAACATTCTTAATTTCACATGCCACAAAATAATGCTCAGGATCCCCCACTGGAGATTAGAGCCCTACACAGAAGAGAAGAGGCCAAATGTTCAAGTTAGTTTTCAGAAAAGGCCGAGGAACAAGGAAACATTATAGATGCATGCTGAATAATTGAGAAAGCCAAATACCCAAAAGAAAACAATGTGTGTTATACTGATCATAGAAAGGCTTTGATTGTGGCAATTATGTCAAGCAGCAGAAAGTCCTTAGGAAAAGGCATGTCCTAAAAGATCTCCTTGTCCTCGTGAGAAACTTATACACAGGACAGGAAGCCACACACTGATCAGGCCATGATGAAAAGATTGGATTTAGATCAGTGAAGGAGTGAGACAAGGCTTTAGAGATACTCTCTCCTAATTTATTCAACCTATTGTATATACTGAAGATATATTGACAGAGGAAAGACTGGAAGAACATGATTTTAAAATAGAAGGAAGAAACATCAATAACCTTTACTATGTTGATGGTACTAGACTTCATAGCTAAAAATGCAAATGATCTATAAGCATTAGTAATAAAAATTAACAAGCACAATAAAAAAATGGGATTAAGGTTAAGCATAAAAAAGATCAAATTAATTAGATAGAGCAACTATCCTCATCATTAATAATAAAGATACTGAAATGGTTGGTAGCTTCTACCTTTTGGGATCGACTATCAACAATAAAAGAATTGTTGATTCCTTTCAATCAATCAATACACTTCAACTACGACATCATAGGATAGCAGTGAAGGCCTTGGAAAAGATATTCAGATGCCATGATTTATTTATATCTATGAAGATCAGAATTGTGCAGCAATGGTTCTCCTGTGACACTCCATGGAAGTGAAAGACTTTAAAGGAGTAGGATAAAAGAATATTGATGCTTTTGAACTTTGATGTTCGCGAAGACACCTGAAGATACCATGGGTAGCCAAGAAAACAAACAAATGGATCATAACTAAAATCAATGTAGAGTTCTTATTTGACACAAGCTCAAATCATATTTTGGACACATTCTGTGAAGATTTAGCTCCCTTGAGGAGGTTCTTTTGCTGGGAAAGATAGATAGATAGATAGATAGATAGATAGATAGAGAGAGAGAGAGAGAGAGAGAGAGAGAGAGAGAGAGAGAGAGAGAAGGCCAGCAGCAAATAGGTAGACTCAGTTACAGCAGCAACTGAGTATCTTTGGAAGACCTGAAGAACCAGGGTGGGGACAGAGTTGGAGAATGTCATCACTAAGAGCTGACACTAATCTGATGGCTCATAATCAATCAATTAAAAAAACACACAAAGAAAAAAACTCTCTCTTGTTCATTTATAGGAGAAACAGCGCAGGTTAAATCCTGAATGTTTTTAAAGTGAAAAAAAATAGTTGTATTTATGAATAAGCTGGATAATGTGTGCAACTACAACTAAGAAGATGGTTAAGCAGAATTTTATGATTTATTCTGAAATGTTTAGAATTTTTATTATTAAATCTTTATCTAAATTACATTTCATTTTATTAATAATGCTTTTCATCTGCCTCTGGAGAGAATCTCACCTGGGAG
This sequence comes from Arizona elegans, assembly GCA_022577455.1. Lineage (NCBI taxonomy): Eukaryota > Metazoa > Chordata > Lepidosauria > Squamata > Colubridae > Arizona > Arizona elegans. Next base: position 313,703,904 of record JAKOOJ010000001.1, on the reverse strand, counting down.
GGATGTTCAGGGGCTTTCTGTAAAGACACAGACATTCCAGACGCATTGCTAGCTCTCAAAACACAAGGGCCCCACCCACCCTTTGTTGGTTTCACAAATCCTTGGATGACTTGCACCATCCCTTGACTTTGCATGATGAACTGTGGCATGTGCCTGCTGCTCCTGACTGAATGATAAAAATGCAAGGAAGCGATGAACCATCCTGGATCCAGACAGATGATTTCATAAACTCTCAGCCTTCTCATCATTGAAGAACATTATTAAACAAGCTTATCAAATAAGCTTGTCATAATTTGGATGATGGCCATCTAAGTGATGTAAATAATAAGTGAAATAAAACAGAAAGAGGCACACACATCTATGGATAAGCTCATAAATCAGCATCTTTTGAAAATATGTAGCCTATAATTGAAGGCACAAAATACATCTGTCACACATTGCAGATCCTAAGACTGCTCAGAATTCACATCAACACTATTGCTTGCCACCTAGACTTTGTCTCAGTCTATTAGGCTAGTATTTTGCCATGTAATATTAACATTACAAGAAATTCTTCCTGGTTCCAGTTCCAAGTTTAGCACTATCACTGGCTGCAATTTTCCTACAAGAAAATCATAAAGGGGTGACATTCACTGCAACTGAGTGTATGTCACAATTTTTTTTGAAAAATAAAATTGGTTTGTTGACTATTTCACAGCTGGTAGGCTTCACATATGTTATGCTACAAGCTATATTTTAAAAACCACAAAAACTGGATTTACATGTCATGCTGAGCAACGAGCATGACAATGCTGAGAAGTTAAGAAAAGTCTCCTACCATCTGTGAAAAGGATATTTCTATACCCTAATTTCTAATACAATCCAGTCATAATCTTCCATCGTGAATTATAGATTGCATTGCTACTGGCCTTCTTCATTGGAAATACTTAGTTGGAAATACTTAGTTGGAAATAAGGGCAAGTTATATAGTATATGTTTTTTTTCCTTATGTGTCCATCCCATTATATTAAACCCACACACCATAGAAACATACATAAGCCAAGTACAACAAAAAATAAATTTGATTAAATGTAAATTGCAATAAATATGGTTATCCCTATGCAGTATATGTATTTGATCATTTCCTCCTCTGGTACATGAAAAAAATATACATCAATAACAACTACTGAAAAGTACTGGAGGATGCATGGTAGGTGAGAGTAAGAAAAAAGCCAAGATAGTGGTCATGGAGGCAGGATTAAAGCCCTGCCTCTTTTATGTATGTTGCATGTGTAATGCATGTTAAAAAGGGCACAGCTTCAATCACAGTCACAGACATTGTCTAGACTTTCTTTGGCCTCCTCTATGGATGCTCCTGAATGCAACAATGCTTATTGTTTAATAAACAATGCTTTATTAGGCAGCTCTGCACCTTGGCTACAATTCATACAGTTTTTAGAAAATCCTCCAGATGAGGCAGTGGCTAGCCCTATCTTTGCTCATGGATTGAAATATTTACTTTTGATCCTCAGAAAACCTGGGAATCCTGTTTTCCATTTAGCAGGACACGTCGCCCACACTTCTACTTTTTGCCTCCATCACTCTGACAGAATGTCGAGGAAAATATATAGACAGTGTTAAATTTTAATAATAAAAATACAAATAAAGTGGTTATTTTCCAGAAAATATCACAAGCTGTCAATAAAACCACACCCTGCATTAAAATCATGTTAAAGGGAGATATAAAAACTTCATCAAAGGGAAGCCATCTGCGTACTATTTAATAACACCTGAAGAATAAAAAAAGGCAATTTCCAAAGGGCAAAAGAAGGGGAAATAGAATCTGATAGAATCTGTCTAAATGACACAAATGGTGGCTATGGATCTCTGCTTACTCCATCACAAGAATTCCCCGCAATGCCTGGCAAATCAGTTGCTTAGCAACAGCTCCTCCCATTATTTCCCTTAGGAGACTCTTGTACTCTCCAATCTAGCCCTATTAGTAGATGCGCGTTGCTACTCAGCCTTCAGATTTTCCTTCCTTGATGGTAATATTTGCAGTCATAGGTTGGGTTCAGGCAAAATGTTAAGTTATAAGACTGCTTGTTTAGTTCTGGTTTAGCATATTGACAGAATCCAGTGCCATCTTGATTTCCAATGTGGAAATTGCGAACCCAGGCCAATGGTGGGGCAGTGGCTACTGTGGCTTTTGGAGTTCCTGACCCACAGGTATCCGGAGGTGAGATCCTATTTGCAGAATCAAGCTGTAAGAAACAGATAGGACTGCTGCTACTGTGTAGGCCTCCTTGCTGCATTCAGGTAATTCTCAACTTACGAATACAAATGGGACCATAATTTATGTTGCTAAACAAGGCAGTTGTTAAGTGAGCCACTCCTAGTTTTATGACACTTTTTTTTTTGCCCTGGTTATTAACCAAATCACAGCAGTTATGTGAAGCATGCCATCATTAAGCCAATCTGGTTTCTCCCATTGACTTTGCTTGTCGGAAGCCAGCTGGGAAAGTTGCAAATGATCCTTAGATGCTACAACCGTCATAAAAACATGCTGGTTGCCAAGTGCCCAACCCTTTGATCACGTGACCATCATGATGCTGCAATGGTCACAAGTGCCAGGACCAGTTAGTTATAAGTCATATTTTTCAGTGTAGTTGTAACCATGAAAGATCGCTAAACAAATTGGTTATAAGTTGAAGATGCTCTGTCATGGCTTCCTTACCTGAACTGCTTGACATTGTGCCTAGGTTTTCCAGCCTATAGTACTGGGAGATGTCAACTTGTCTTCCTCAGGTGTGGAGTCTGAAGTGGCTTGGGAGTTCACAGCTGCCACCATGGCAACCATTGACCTGACCCAAGTCATCAAGAGTAAGATGCATAGGAGTGGGTCACTTGTTGGATCTTTTCTTTCTCTAGGGGCAGTGACAATGTGATCTGGAACTGGGAATGTTGCTCTTGCCCTTGAGATACAGATCATAGTTCTGGAGTTCTTCATGCCTATCAATTTGTCTGCCCAAATACCAGTTAGACCTCAGTTCATCTTGGGCCTTAGTCATCTCTTGGGATGAGAATGTGGTGACAGCCTTGATTCAGATTGTACCTTCATGGCCTTTCTCTATACATGAATCTCAGAGGTCTTCTGGTTCTCAAAGGAACTGGGAAATAAAATGGCAAAAGACATTAGAGCACTGTGGGAAGAAATAGATTGGATCCCTACCAGATTTGAACATGTTACTGAGACAGCCCTTTGACCTATGATGGGACTGAGATGGGGGTAATACATTCATCCTGGTCCTTCTAAATTTCTTGGCTTTCAATGCCATTGATCATTGTATCCTTCTAGATCAGCTCAGGTGGTTGGGAGTGAGAGACACCGTGTTGTGTCAGCTCTCCTCCTTCTTCCACAAACAGTCCCCCTTCCTGTTGATGTGGGGGAGTCCTCAGCTCTTGCTCAGGGTTCAGTTTCCCACCCACCCACCCCCGCTCTTCTTATCTAGCATCTACATGAATCTCCTGGGTGATGTTATCTGTTGTCATGGGACTGGATATCAACAATATGCTAATGATACCTATTTACATAACTCTTGGTCACTGATCTTCTATCTCAGTGTCTAGAGGTTATAGGGGTCTAGATACGGAAAAATAGATGGAGCTCAATCTTGGATATGAGTGGGGATGTGGTCACACTGTCCCAATTCCCAGTTTGTGGACTGGTAACAGGCCGCAGCACACCAGAAACCGGGCCGCACAAACAAGTGAAGCCCCATCTGCAGGATGCAGGCAGCACACAAAGCCACATCCCCTCCAGTTCACGGAAAAACCTTTTTCCAGATTTTTGAACTGGTCCCTGATGCCCAAAAATTGGGGACTGCTGCTCTAAGATTCACAGTCGATTTTCCAAAAACATGAAATTTATTGTGGAGAAAAGCAAGGTTTTACATCTATGCAGGAAAAACCAAAGATATAAGTATGAATTAGACAAACCATGGCTCAAAAACAGTAACTGTGAGAGGGACCTTGAAGTCCTAGTGGACGATCCCTTAAACATGAGCCAGCAGTGTGCGCAGCAGCCAAAAAAGCTAATACAATCCTTGGTTGTATAAACAGAGGCATAGTATCAAAATCACGTGAAGAATTAGTACCACTTTATAAATCTTTAGTAAGACCACACCTGGAATACTGCATACAGTTCTGGTTACCACATTATAAAAAAGATGTTGAGACTTTGGAAAAAGTGCAAAGAAGAGCAACTAAAATGATTAAAGGCCTGGAGACAAAAACATATGAAGAATAGTTGAAGGATTTGGTTATGGCTAGTCTAGAGAAAAGAAGGACAAAGGGTGACATGATAGCAGTATTCCAGTATTTGCGGGGCTGTCACAAAGAAGAGGGAGTCAATTTATTTTCCAAAGCACCAGAAGACAAAGACAAGAAAAAATGGAGTCTGTCAAGATCTTTTGGGATCCTGAGCTTGTCTTCTGGGCTGTTTGCTATGATTGAAGAACATCTTCTAAAATGGAGGAGGGAAAACCCCAATTTTGGAGTAAAGACTTCAACAAGCTATAAAAATACTAATCAAATCAGAAGTTATATATCCCTGGTTTAGAGCTTAGAGTATCCATTACAAGATAACACGTCCCTCAAGAATAATTTAATTTAGCATCCTAAACACATAAACTCATATTACAAATTTTGTTTTCAGTTTTTGGCCCTTCCCTGTTGGTTTCAGGCATCTCACCAGATGTTGCCGATACATTTTCAAGCCCATTTGAGTACTAGAAAGGCTAGAAATGTGTTATTTTTAAAATTAACTGTCAATTATTGTTTGTATGTGTGTGTGTGTGTTTCTTGCTGCTGTGGAATTACAATGTGCACACAGCCTTGCTGAAGTGAAAAAAAAGACCATTGTTCATTTGATCGCTATCCAACAATAGTCTCCCATTTAGAAATAGATGAAGGATGAGTTTTGTAGTCTAATACTGTCTCTCTGCCCCCTTTTCATCTTTTAGCATTACTAATGCAATGCTGTCGCTTTCACTACCATCCGTTCTGCCAGTAAGAATCACATCTCTGAAACTGCATTGTGTGCACACATGCTCCCAAAGGGAGCCCAATCTAGAGCGCTAGTTACTCTGCCTAGCCCTTCAGCCTATATTCCCAGTGCTTGTCAAAATTAGGTCAGCCTTCCATTGCAATTACATTGCTAAAGGCAGCTGCTGATCAAAAACAATTCCATCAAGCATGATAGTAAGATAGCAGCATAAAAAAACCCTCACACGATCTTTGTTTTCGATTTAAGTTTCCTTTGCTAAAATCTTGCAAATTAAAATAGAATGCAATGGTATTCCACCACAGGAACTACAAGGGCAAAGCAGAGCTCTAATATAAATTACTTTCTGATCAGATTCACACAACATACTTAGTCATGGTTTGCTTAAACATGGCTTGTTGGAAGATACGGAATATATACAGCTGAACCAGGCAAACGTTATGGCTTAGAGCTCAAGCCAAGAGATAATAGCTCAGTGAACCTGTCTCTGGAGCTGAGGAAGGATCTGCTTTTCCTCACTGACAATTCCTCTTTTACCTGTTGAGCTGGTGGGAACAGCTGGAATTCTGAGCATGGCATAGGAAACTTACAAAATGGCAGGTGTGGGAGGCATAAAATATTCACAGCCCAAACACAAACTGAGATGCTCTTTCAATCTCAGCTCACCTCTGCCTTCTTTTTCTGGGCAAGAGGATACACTCTCAAAAAAAAGCTCTTTAATTTTCGGTAATGGGGCTTAGAACATCTTGGGCACCAAGGGAGGTTCTGTGGATATACTGGTAGCCAAGGATGTCAAATTCGAAAAGCTAGATATTTGGCCAGGAGTCTTGAGGAACCAATGGCAGTAGCCTTCATACTGACTCTCCTGGGCTAATTGGACTATTGACCAGATTTAGGAGAGACTCATTACTGTTACACATTACTGTCACCTCCAACCAATTATACAGCAAGATCTGACCAGCTAGTTTCTGGATTCTTTGTCATATTAGGGTGGTATCCATGCACAACCACCGAACTTTTCTTTGGCTCTTGATGTGCCATGCCAGGCCCTATGCAGCAAAATGTGGTTCAGTGATCATTTTATCCAACACGTCCTTACGATTACTGACCACTCCCAGGAAGCCAAATGCAAGAGCTTTTTGAAAGCAGCACAATATCAAAGATCTGAGCATGACCACTTTTCCTGCTATTTATATCGCTCCTATTATCTTTGTTGCCTTTGTATGCATAGCAAGGTTCCTGGGCTCTTCTTCCAAGGTGACAGAAGCAGCAAACTAAAGAAGCAGGCTTACATCATTGACTAAGTTCAGGCAATGCATTAAGCTGAAGATACTTTAAACACTGATTATAAAATTACCACCGGGCCAGGTACATATAATATGCTTGGTCACAAATCATGATATACAAACCCACAATGGCTCAGCTCAGATAATGTATTTTTCCAGATCAGACCACTGATCATTCATGATATTCATCACTCCTTGGCCCACCTATTGGAAATGAGATCATGTCCTTTTCGGGGCTGCTAAACTGGTCAGTCTTTGATCTGATTTTTTTTACACAATATTTCATAAGGCTGGATTGTGAGCTAAAGAAAAGGAGGGCTTCCCTCTGTTTTCCATCCATCCATTCACAAAGCTGCCTCTCTCCGGTACACAATGGTCTCCTTCTTTTCTAGGCCACCATTGACCCAAGGCTGTATGGGCTGGGGGGACTTGTTATAGGCATTGTGCTTATTCATTGAGAGGGTAACTCCAACCAACAGAAGGGAACATTCATGTAGATGCCATTACCCCACATCCCTCGCCCTCCCTTTAGCTACAAGAGGTCAGTCAGATGCCTCTGCTATCTTCTTGGAAGCCGAGAGGTCCATAACTGGGAGAGCTTTGTTGGGATTCTTCAGGGCATCCTCTGTGCCCATCCAATCCTGGAAAATCAGGAATATCAAACAAGGGAGTATCATTGACATGCTATTTCCTCACTACTGATCTAGGATTAGACAAAAAATGGGATCCGGGTGTTACCCCCTAGAAATAGGACATGGGATTTCAGCAGTGATGGGTTGCTCCTGGTTCGCACTGGTTCGCAAGAACCGGTAGTAAAAAATTTTAGTAGTTCAGAGAACCGGTAATAAGATTGCAGAAAAAAATGCTTTTAGAAGCTTCTGACAATCAGAAGTTTCTAAAAGCATTTTTTCTGCAACTTCTTAAGGTTGTAGAAAAAATGCTTTTAAAAGAAAAAAAAAGTTGGCCACACCCACCCCATCACATTACCCCCCCAAGCCACACCCACAAAATAAGCCACCCCCACAGAACTGGTAGTAAAAAAAATTTAGAACCCACCCCTGGATTTCAGAGACTAAAGAGGAAGAAGGAAAGCATTGTCTCCTTCATTTCACCGAAGCCTTGATGCCTACTGTAGCAGAGAAAGGAAGAAGCCTGATTCTGAGAAAGCATTGTGCCTGTCATCTGCACACTGAAGGATACTCCTACGAGTAAGTGATCCATAACTTATGAATTGCATGAGACTGCAAGCCTTTTAAAAACTTTCCTCAACCTCCAAGATTTTGTCAATGAAATTCAGCAGCAAAGTATCAAAATGCGGAGGTGTAATTTTCTTTCAAAAGAAAAAAGGGGAAAGGATAAAAAAGGATATTCGGCCCCTGACACAGTTGATGTACGAATTTATCTTACTAAAAAAGAAAGAAAAGATAAACTTTAAAAAAACAAACAAAGGGCCTGAAATTCTGGCCCCACCCTTTCCAGTAACTTCAGCATATCACTACCACAACCTCTGGGGTCCTCAGTGGAACAAAAATTTAAAAAAAATTTAAAAAAACACACACACAATATAATTTTGGCTGCAAAACAACCTCCGAGTCTTGACTTAATGTGTCCAATAATTTTCTTCTAATTATAAACCATGGGCCAAGCCCAGACAGCATGGAGTTTTTCACTGTAGCTCTCATGATCAATGCACATTCAGCCTTAGCGATTTATCTAGCCAGTGATACTGTCTGCATTTGCAATGAGAGTCCACATCATTTGTAGGGCAGTTCCAAAGTTGTAAGTTTCACCTGGGGAGAATGCAATATCTCTAGCCATGCACAGCTTTATTCCCTGCCCTCAGCCCAAGCTTACAAATAATGGGCTTACAAAAACACCCCCAACCTCCCAAGTTTGAAACTCATCAGCCCCTTGCCCACTTTTGGGGTATGCTCAAATATGATTTGGTCCTTTTTGAAGTTTGGCTTCTTTCTTTGCCTCTTTGCATTGTCCGGTACCAAGAATAATATGCAAACAGGTGTTTTGAGAGGTGCCAATCCCCTTCATGGAGTCCAGTGGTTTCTGCCTGTAGGAAGGAAACCTTAATTCTGCCAAGGCCAGTCATAATCAGAGTTGGTATTCAGCAGGTTCTGACTAGTTCTGGAGAACCAGTAGCAGAAATTTTGAGTAGTTTGGAGAACCGGTAAATACCACCTCTGACTGGCCCCGCCCCCATCTATTCTCTGCCTTCCGAGTCCCAGCTGATCAGGAGGGAATGGGGATTTTGCAGTAATCTTTCCCTGGAGTGGGGAGGGAACAGGGGTTTTACAGTATCCTTCCCCTGGAGTGGGGAGGGAATGGAGATTTTACAGTATCCTTCCCCTGCCACGCCCACCAAGCCACGCCCACCAAGCCATGCCATGCCCACCAAGCCATACCCACAGAACCGGTAGTAAAACAAATTGAAACCCACCACTGATCATAATCCTGGAAATACAAGAAAATAGTGCTCTGTGCATGTTCAGAGGCATATACCGTACATGCCAGGACAGACAATACTCTGAAAAGACTTCATGGAACTGAGCCCCAGCTATGCTATGATTTAGCTTAAAATGCTGGAATCTCCTGGATGAACCTCTGGAGAGGAGCGGAAGAAGATCCCAAAGCAACCATTTGGTGGTGATCGTGGGAGTGAGAGAAGCGGGCTGAACCAGATTGAGGTAGCAACAACAGCATTTGGGCAACTGAGACTTGCAAAATCTCCTCAATGAGATAGGAAACCTGTGGGATTCTGGATTTCTCATATGGAGATTTGGGGGGGTGCGCAGGAGGGGTGTTGTTAAATTATCCCAGAGATTCACAGGCTAGGTCCACAAATGATTAACCTCCTAGTCAATTAAATTCATAATGTCTTAAATGTGAAAACATTTGGTTAGGGTTTTTTTTACGGTTAAGCATGCTATGGAAGCCCTGACAACTTAAGACTATTTATCATACGGTATGAACCCAGAAAATAATTCCAGTCATCCAACTGCATTCATACATGGCATATGGCTGGCTAGCTTAACATGTCACGTGAACTCAACTATTCTGATTTGTAAACCATGGGTTATACCTTTGTATATTGTGCAAGCCGAACCAACAATGGTTTATTCCGCAAACTATGGCTTAAAGGAACCCACGTGGGAAAATACCTCTCCTTTAAAATGTTCTCCCACATTTATTTATTTAAACATACTCTTCAAGATGTTCAGATTGGAAATAAAGAGGGTGGAATGAAGGTGGCATAGAATGTTTGCTGTTTTTATTACTGTAGTCATTCACTATGTTTTATCTGCTTTTACCCTCAGGATTGCTAAGATAAGCATATACAATTATATAGCTATTTACTTCATACCAAGCCTCCAAAGCTTGCAAACCGTCTGGTATAACTAGGACAAGCTCGCCCCACTCATGCCAGCATGAGAGCGAGCCTAGCGCAGATCCTATCCGTCAAAGAATTCCAACTGTGGTTCCAGAAGAAGAGCCTTATCTGCCTGCCTTTTGGAACATTCTACCCACCATCTGCCTCCATCCTCCTATCCGTCCACAAGAGATGAGGTCTTCAAACTTGGCAGCTTTAAGCATAGCTGGCTGGAGAATTCTGGGAGTTGAAGTCCACAAGTCTTAAAGCTGCCAAGTTTGAAGACCTCTGCACAAGAGCCTGAAAACCTGGCTCTGCCAGTTGGCCTGGGGACCCAATGGGGAAGTAACGCACTGGAGGTGGCTAGTAGGTGGCTAGTAAACCTAGCACTTCCCCACCTGCCCATTTTTTATTCTCATATCACTTATATTCTCCTAGTTTTCTTTTTCATTGCTTAGTCCATCGTTCCATCCCTTTGCTACTCTTATGTTTACCCTTCTTTTCATTTCTACGTTTTTTATTGTTGTAAGCCACCTACAGTAGCCCCATGGTGAGATAAATTTAACAGATAAATAAATAAAAGTAGATTGTACTCAGGAACCCACTAGAGTCACCATTTGAGCTTCCAATAGGAGCAAATATTTTAATTGAGATTTGTAAGGTGAGGGAGGGAACAGTGCTGTGGTCATTGGCTTCTATAGATCATGGGGAATGCAGAGATATGGATGGTTCCAACTCTGCTGGCCTTTTGCAAAGTAGTGAAGATTTGCTGCTTCCCCAGGCATTGTGGCCAAGATGATAATTACTGGAGTTCTGCTGTGGGTGTATATCAGTGGTGGGTTGCCCCCGGTTCGGACTGGTTCTATAGAACCAATAGTAAAACTGACAGGAGGCTCCACCCACCAACCCCGATGTCATCAGGAAGCATGCGCAGAGGTGTGTGCGGCCCTATTGTGAACCGATAATAAAGGTAAGTAGAACCCACCCCTGGTGTATATGATGGGGATACTGAAATTTTAGTATTTTTTTGGTTGCTGTTTTAATCAATTGTTCAGTTTGATTTGGTTTACCATCTAGAATCTGGTGGGATAGATAGGTAGACACATACATTGGATGGAAGGATGGATGGATAAATGCCAAGTAGTTGTTGAAGAATTCCAAGGTTTGGTTCTTGGAATGTCCAATTAGTTCTAGGAGAGGAGGGAAGCCTAGTAGTTTGACAGGAGATTTTCTAAAAGCCAACATTTGGGGCAGAGACATTATTTCTGCGAGCCTCAGTGGGACTTCGTGTTTTCATCCTGGAAATGCAGTATAGAATCACTATAAACATTTCAGAAATATTCATACAACCATGTCAGTTAAAGGCAAAGCAGCTACATTTGCCCAGTGTGCTATATTTGATTTTGTATTAACCTTGATTAGGGATTTTTTTTGTTTTTGTTTTTGCAGCTTAGCATCTTGTGTGAACCTCAACTGTTGAATTAGTTTATGCTTCAATATATTGCATGAATCCTTCAAACTGATTACTTGAGTAACCAACTTAAGCATTTTCAATAAAGAGAGATGTTCCATGTGCTCCATAGTCTGAATCGTGGGGCACACCCACCCATTTTTCAAGAGAGATGAGACTCAAATCTGGAGGCAAGTTTGGGATCCTCATGCTTGGACCACAGGATGGGCCCTATCTTGCTGCACTTCCCAGGTCACGCTAAAAGGCAACCAAGGGCACAGACAACTTGCAAATCTGGCCAAACAAGAATCAGCAAAAAGACACAGATACAGTTTAGGGGAGGAAATGACCTTTGAGCATCCGTTAGGCATATTTTTCAGTAAATGCTGGGACAGAAATAGGATGGGGAAAGTCCTCACTTAAACCCCTGAGAAGCTGCAGGCGGTGTGACCTGGAAGACAGGGAAGGTTGCATCCCCTCGTTAACACCCATTTGCAGAGACAAAAGGAAACCCCATCAGAACTGCAGGAACAATTGGCCAACCTCCCAGAGGTACCAGCCAATGCGTATGCAGGAGGTCACCTCCACCCAGTCATAGCAATGGCCTTTTCTGTGCCGCTTTGTTGTGCAATGGAAGAGCTTATTAGCTGAAGCTGCCAGCCCTAAACACCAAAGACCCCCTCCTGAGCTTCATCGCTCCACAGTTCAGCCACTCCTCCTTCCTGGCCAGATGGAGCAGCATCTGACAGCCTATGCAAAGGAATCCGACACATGACAGCGCATAAACCTAAGCAAGAGGCCCAGCAGATACTGCAGCCAACAGAAATCCATTACTGCCACAAGGTCCAGTGTGCGCCAGCAGACAAAAAATTAGCATGTGGCCTCTGTCTCCCCAGGAAGTCCCACCTCTTTTCACTGAGCATCAACCCATATTTACCACAAATATTGCTGGAATAGTCCTCATAATGAATGGCTGCATGCTGAGTTAAGACTCCAATAAGTCCATCTGATTAGCTAAGTGTTATTAAAAGGGGGGAGTGAATTAATCTTAATAGTGAACCTATCAGATGATATTTAGGACAATGTGGAACCTCCTGCTCCACCTGGAAAATGATGTCCTGCCTCACTGTTGTTGTTTTTTTCCTGAATGCACAAATGATTGCTTAGTGCTGTGTACCCGAACCAAACTTCAGAAATGGTGGTATGAATGAGGCTTACCTTGTATTTGGTTGCTAGAAGTTCAGTGGCCTCTTGCTCCCTCCTGAGTTCCTCAATCATCTTTTCTTTCTCCTCCAGTAGCTTTTGCTTCTCCTCATTCACCAGGCTGTGGTCATCTTGGATTGCAGCTTTCTCCTCCTCCAACCTCTCCTTTTGCTCCTTCAAGTAATTTTTCATGTTTTTTTCCAGCCCTCCATCCTCATTGTCCTCTGGTTCTTCACCTTCGGGGGTTCCCTCCCCATCTATGGTTTTCTTTCTCCGGCTACTCCTCCGCCTTTTCTTGCTCAGCATCCCACGTTTCTCCAACTGGGCCTTCAGGCGGATGATTTCCTCCTGAAACTCCCGCAATAGTGTATCTTTAGGATCCTCGTTGATTCGTGGCTTGTTCTTGATATTTTTGGCCCTATTAGCAAATCGGAGGGTTGACAAACTCTCATCATAGCTGTGGGAAGCTGGGCCCAGCGTGGCTACCATGATGGTCTTGGCATTGCCACCCAAAGAGTCCTGCAGAAGGCGGGTGAGCTTGGAATCCCGATATGGGATATGGGTGCTTTTGCCATCCACCAGGGCTGAAATCACATTCCCCAGAGCGGAGAGGGAGAGGTTGATCTTGGAGGCTTCTTTGGGTCGTTCCCCCTGGGCACCCATCTTGCTTTGCCTTTCACTCCCAGCCAAGTCCACCAGGTTGAGTTTTCCTACCCGGATGTGATCCTCTCCATCTGGGCCAGTCTCACTGCACTCCACCGTGATGACAAAGATGGCGTGTGAGCGGGAGCTGTACTCGTTCATGTTTGTGCTGCCCACAGATCGAGTTTGGTTCCCCAAATTCATGACGTGTTCAATTTCTTTGACATTTTTTGTCACAAAGGACGAAAGGTCCTTGATGTAAACACCCGTTTCCGGGTTCTCTTTCAGCTCCATTTTCTTACTCTGGTCTTTTGCCAGGAGATCTCGGATCTCTTCTTGATAGATCTCCAAATAGGAAGCCCTGACCAAATATTGCTGGTTCTGCGAACGGGAGATGTGGGTGAAAATGTGCTCAAAGGAGATGGGGATGACACCTCTCTTCTCAGGGTCAGCCCAGATCCCTTGCATAGTGTAGGTCTTCCCGGTACCCGTCTGACCGTAGGCAAAGATGGTGCCATTGAATCCTTGCAAGACCGAATCGATCAAGGGCCGGACCGTTTCATCATACAGGTCTGCCTGCTTGGAGGTGGCATCATACACAGCATCAAAGGTGAAGGTTTTGGCCAGTTCCCCTGGGGAGGCCTTGGGGTTCCGGATAGTCACCTGGCCCAGCTTCACATCCATGTCCAGGATCCTCTCATAGCCGGTGGCTTCCTCTTTCCTGTTCATGGGGCGGCAGCGGACCACGACTTTCAGAGTCTCGCTGACCCTGGGCCTATTAGCCATCGCGAAACCGAGAACGGGGGGTCCCTGCTCCCGGGATCTTTCCTTGCCCTTCGGCTGTCAGGGCTGGGCAGCGGCAACAGCGGCAGCACCGTTTCTAGGCATGAGGTCCTCCTCTCTCCGCTCCGAGTGGCGAGCTGGGTGGCTGCTCCGCTGCGGCAGCGGAGTTGACAGGCTGGCGCGGCTGCGGTTCTGGGCACCGTCTCTTCTCACAATAGGTAAAGAGTTGAAGGCGTGCTTCCTTCACGGCATCCCGCCGCGGACCACGGACCACCCATGCCGGCTCATCCCGCCGTGAAGGAGGGGTGGGTGGGGTGGGGTGGGTAAGGAAGAAGAGAGGTAAGGGAGGGTCTTTTTTTTTTTTTTTTTAGTCTTCCCCGCAGGCGGCGGACGGCGTTAACCCCCGCTCTGCCCAGGCTCGCTTCCTTCCTAATCTCAATAGTTTAGCAGCGAGTCCCTCAGCAGCTCCAGGCGATCCGAAGGGCTCGCGAGTCGCAGCGCTGGATGCTCATTCATTGCAGCTCAGCAGCGGCAACAGCAGCTGCCGCCCCTCTCGCACGTAAGAGGACGAGGGAGGAAAACAGAAGGGAGGGGGAAGCAGCGCCCGGAGGGAGATGCTCCTGCTGCCGCCGCTGCTGCTGCTGATCCGGAGGGGAAAGGGGGGCTGCCGGCGCTTGGCTTGCTGCCGGCTGCTCTGGAACGGAAAAGCAAACCGCGGGAGGGCGGAAGGGGGCTGGGGGCTAACAGAAAGCGTCTCCTCATCCTCAGTTTGCTGCCCACCCCCAGAAGGGGAACCACCAGCAGCTCCTCGGCTGCCCCCGCCCACTGTTCGCAAAGCATCCTGGGGAACGTAGTCCTGCCTTTGTTGTCTTCTTCTTCTTCTTCAGCCACAAGGAGAAGGATGCAACTCAGAGCCAGTTGACTTAGAGAAGATAGGCTGGGGTTGTTGGTGATATGGTGTTTCTTAAAGGGACAGGCGTCTTTATTATTAGTCATATTATTATGTTTTTATTAGTCATATTTCTGTGCCACCCACTCTCCGAGGACTCTGGGCGGCTTACACCAAAGACAGTATACTTAAATAGCATATTGCCCCCAATAATCTGGGTCCTCATTTTACACCACCTCGGAAGGATGGAAGGCTGAGTCAACCTTGAGCCGGTGAGATTTGATCCGCTGATCTGCTGAGCTAGCAGTCAGCTGAAGTAGCTGCAGCAGTACAGCACTCTAACCACTGTGCCACCTCGGCTCTTTCTTTCGGCCATTTAAAACCTGGGGTTTTAAATTTGTCTTGGGCTAAATTGATTTAATTCGATTTTACTTCTGCTCTTAAATTTTTGTATTCTAGGTGTTTTATCTTGTGCCTGTTCACCGCCCTGAGTCCTTCGGGAGTAGGGCGGTATATAAATAAAATGAAATGAAAATGAAATGAAATGAAATTCGGAGCCAAACAGAAGGAGGGAGCCTCCGGATCAAGAGAAAGGCCGATGACATATCATCATCATCATCATCAGGATTGTTCAGACGTTTGAATCTTTGAGACCAGCAACCATTTACGACAGTGTTTCTCAACCTTGGTAGCTTGAAGATGGGTGAACTTCAACTCCCAGAATCCCCCAGCCAGCAGCATTGGCTGGAGGATTCTGGGAGTTGAAGTCCACCCATCTTCAAGCTTCCAAGGTTGAGAAACACTGATTTACGAAAACCTTTCCCAACGGAGTGGCTGCTATGTCTTCCAGACTGCTGAGCATCATGGGGGCATAATGTAGTAAAGAGTGCCCGATGTGAGCAGATTAATCAAAACAAATGTACATTTTATTCCTTGATAGCCTCTTTAAAAAAAAACAGACTCCTGTTAGGTCTCACAGTCATTTTATATGTGGTTGTGATGATTGGGACAAACCCAAGATTAGGCTGGACTAGAAAAGAGTTTTTTGGGGAGGCGGGGTTTGAGCCCAGAAAAGAAAAAAAAAATCCATTTGGAATGTGAAACAGCCTAGCAGAAGGAAAGGCAGCTCTCACACAGATGGCACAACCCAGCAAATTCTCCTATGCAACTCTTCTCTAGCCCCAATTCCTTGCCAGATCTGGGCTATGCAAAAAACCTCTGGGAAGAGACAAGTTATTTGCTGTCACCTAGTGGTCATCCAGTAGTGAGTCTCCTAAAATAATACACAGCCTTTTCATTTCCATGGGTTCGTTAGGGCATTAATTAGCGCACCTTGGGAGATTGACATTTTGGGCTTTTTTTTTTTTAATTGTCTGCTTGAGGCATCTAGATATCTTGGATCAGCCCTAAAACTGTAAGTAATAATAGAAACATTGAGATATTAATGATACACAGAAATTTGCTATTTTTTTTTCTAAATCTCCACCTCCCATATAAGCAGCTGGTTGTATCTGGTTGAATCTGGAAGTATGGATCAGGCTTTGCTAGTATTTAAATCAGTATTTAAGCTCCCAGAATTCCCCAGCCAGCATGCTGGGAAAAGGTAACAGCAAACCCCCAAAACTTTAACCTTAAACTGTCTACTGTTGACCTCACCCCATTCCTAAGAGGTCTGTATGGGACGTACATAAGTGCACCAGCTGCCTAGCATCCCTGTCCTAATATTTCTTTTTACTTACTCTTTTCATGTACTCAAATTATGTTTATACTTTTACCTATTATCTTATATATGCTTGGCAAATAAACTTATGATTAAATTATTTTGATATTCCTTCCAAGAAAATGCATGGACATGCCCATATAGTTAGCAGTTGTTCAGTGCTGCTTTATTTTATCTCCTTTTTCTTATTCCTGCAATTTTAATTAACCTATGTACCCATTTTTACAGACTATTTAGCAGAGAAATCTGTATAAAATATATATTTTGGGAGCAAATTGTATGTTTGCACAAATCTCTAAATGAACAGTTCCCACAGAGTAGAGAACTAAATACTGTACAAATTAGTTCTACAATATGTATATTTATTTATTTTATTTATTTATTTTATTAAATGTATATGCCGCCCTTCTCCCGTAGGACTCGGGGCGGCGCACAGAATAAAAACATGTAACAATAAGAAATCCTAAAAACAGCCAATATAAAACCCCAAACAGAATAAAATCTCGTAGCAGATCAGGGAAATTGCTGAAACAGCCATGTCTTCAGGTCAGTGCGGAAAGTGTATACATACATACATACCGGTACATACATATATATTAGATTCAAAATAAGAAAATGGTGAATATAGTAGATGCAAAAGCTTAGGCAGCCTTTCAGACACTACTTTGTATTCCTTCCTTTGGCTAAAAGGAATAATATACTTTCTGTATTTTAAAGAATGTATTTTTAGTCTTGGTTTTGATATTTTGATATTTTTTCCCATTCTTCTTTGCAGAACCTTTCTGGCTTAAAAACAACTCCTGAACTCCTTACGTGCACTACATTTTGAGATCTCCCCAGATCCTGAATAATATTCAATCCTGTTGACTGTGAAGCTGTTACAAAACATTTATCTGTCCTATAGCCATTTCATGGTTAGTTTGGAAATTAGTTTCAAATACACATAGTCCTTGACTTACAACCACAATTGAGCTCAACATTTCTGTTGCTAAGCAAGGCAGTGGTTAAGTGAGTTTTGCTCCATCTTACAACCTTTTTGCCACAGTTGTTAAGCAAATCACTGCAATTGTTTAAGTGACTCTTACGGTCATTAAGCAAATCTGGCTTCACTCACTGATTTTGCTTGTCAGAAGCCAGCTGGGAAGGGTACAAGCGGTGAGATCAAATCAGTGGTTGGTTGTCCCCCAGTTTGGACCGGTTTGCAAGAACCGGTTTGCAAGAACCAGTAGTAAAACTGGCGGGAGGCTCCGCCCACTGACCCGGATGTCATCAGAAAGCTTCTGTGCATGCATGGTGTATGTGCAGAGGAGCAAGCGAGTGAAGCGAGCATACGCACGCGGCCCCATTGCAAACCGGTAGTAAATGTAAGTAGAACCCACCCCTGGATCAAATGATCCCAGGACAGTGCAACTGTCATAAATACATGCCAGTTACCAAGTGCCGGAATATTGATTGTGTGACCATAGGAATGCTGCAACAGTCATAATACGAAAACCAGTCATAAGTGACTTTTTTCAGTGCTGTTGTACTGGTCACTAAACAAATGGTTGTAAGTTAAGGACTATCTGTGCCGTAGCAGTTTTGCACAAATATCTAACTTCTTTGCAGCTTCGGTTCCATTTTGCAAACTGAATTACCTGTTCTGCCCACTTACAATGCATTATTAATGATTGCTGATCCAGCCACTATCCAGAAGCAGGTTGACCTTTACAAGAAACCAAGAATAATAAACCTAAGCAAAATCAAAATACCGGCCAGAAAACATTGCAGGTGGGATGCAGAAGATGAGGGAGCTGAATAACCAAATAAAGCCACAGGGTCAATGGCACTGCTTTCTCATTCTACAATGCTCTGGCAATTTTGCTAAGCACTTTTGTATTTTTCCTCCTGCTGATTTAGCACTTCAGGCAGAGGGCCAACTTGGATTCCCTTCCCACTCAGTGCTAAAATTGTAAGGAATCATGCAAATTTTGCAGCACTCGTTTTTTCAATAGTTCCTCATGGTCTGCAGCTGGACTGGTTTGCATCTGGAGAGTATTACATTGAGCAAGGCTGATCCAAATGTTCCCTGCATGTGGGAAACACTGCAAGCTTTTATCTCCTTAGCTGTACCCCTTTCTTTAGCCTCATCTTTTAAAACTTGATGATAATATATATCTTATAGAAGCACCAGCAGTCTTACTGACCAAAGATCCATCTATATCAGGTGTGTCAAACTTGATTTCATTGAGGGCCGAATCAGGGTTGTGTTTGACTTTGGGAGGGCCAGGGGGCATGACTAGCTCAATGTCACTCATATTGGGGGTGCCTGTGGTGGCCCAAGTGCTTTGCCAGTGAAAACGGGCTCCCAAGCTCCGTTTTCACCTGCAACAGCCTCCTGAAACCCTCCGCCAGTGAAAACAGCTTGGGAGGGCCACCTGTGGCCCTCCCAAGCTCCATTTTTGTTGGCAGAGGCATCGCGGGCCTTCACTGTTTCCAGGGCAGCTCTACGCACCAGATCTAAGCACCCCACAGGCTGGATCCAGCCCATGGGCCTTGAATTTGACAATCCTGATCTATATGAATGTATAGCAGCAGTGAAATCTGGCAGGATCTATCCGGCTCGCACGAACCGGTAGGGCCGGTGGCAGGAGGCTCCGCCCACCCACTGGGACGTCATTATGTCCCGTTTTTGATGCTCTGCGCATGTGCAGAAGAGGCGCGCACACTCACATTTCCGAACTGGTAACGAAGGTAAGTGCATTTCACCACTGATCTATAGTCTGTTTTCATAATGACCAAGCAAATACTCTGGTAAATTCATTGACAGAGAATGAAATAGCAGTGCTCTTGCTGTTTGCCTGGCATTCAACAGTATATTGATTCTTTTAAGAACATGAAAATGCCATTAAGCTTTCATATCTAATAGCTACTTCTACCACCTATTTACTTAGCTTCCTTTGAAAAAGTAAGATACTTTGGAGTTATGTTCATCTTCCTGGATCCATTCATGTAGATTTCTTGACAGTAACACCAAAATGGCTACCATTGCCTTCTTCCTGGATTGTTTCCCCTGTATTCCATCCTTGCTTATTTCCTTGTGGTTTCTCAATCAAGCACCAGACAGCTCCAGCCCTGCTTAGCTTTCTGAGATCTCCCAAGGTCAACTGCAATATAAATCTATTGCTATCACTGAATCTTGTGGCAATGCTACATTAAATGAGTTATGTGCTATGGGTTGAAGCCAACTCGCTGTTTATCCTGCCTTTCCTTGAGGATAAAAATAGGCAAGCGGAGATCGTGGAAATAAATCTGGCTCTCCTGAATTTCCAGTCTAGTTTTCCTAACTGGAGGATTTCTTACTTAGGGTTGCCAGCGGGTGAAAGGACACTGACATTTGAAAGTCTTGCTGGCTCACATTAATGCACTGATCCTACCTAAGGAAGGATGAGATCCATTCTAGCATTGTTGGATGAGACCTCAATTTTGTACCAGAAATATATAATGTACTGTAACATCAATCTTTTATTGGAAAAGAATCAGTGTACTGCCAAATTTTAAAATGGAAATCAGGAACTCATAAGTCTATCAGTTTATGTAGAAATGGATTATTACCTGTAACATTATTATGCAGAAGACCAAGGTCTCGGTTGAAAATGATCAACATAATTTCTACAAAGATGAGTCTTAATTAAGGTGACCAGATTTTAACATTGGTAAAGAGGGACATTGTGGGCGTGGCTTATTTTGTGGGTGTGGCTAGCTGGTCATGTGACTGGGTGGGCGTGGCTAGCTGGTCATGTGACTGGGTGGGTGTGGCTAGCTGGTCATGTGACCGGGTGGCCATGGCTATGCGTATAGGGTAAGGTGAACAGATTTTAACATTGGTAAGAAGGACACCATTGTGGGCGTGACTTATTGTGTGGGCGTGGCTTGGAGGCCATGTGACTGGGTGGGCGTGGCTAGTTGGTCATGTGACCGGGTGGGCATGGCTATGTGTATAGGGACTACTCAGAGGGCTGAAAAGTCATTTCTGACAGGTCCTCACACTTTTGACTGGTCCTCACACTTATGACCATCCTCACATTTATGCCCGTGCAGTATTCTTAACAACCATGTCACTCATTTCACAACTGCTTCTCTTCACCATGGTGACAAGATAGGGCAAAAACATAAAATGTGAGGACAGTCGTAAGTTCGAGGACTGGTCAAAAGTGTGAGGACCAGTCAAAAATAACTTTTTCAGCCCTCTGAGTAGTCCATATGCATTAAAGGATACAGCAATAGAGAGGGATGAAGGAATGGAAATTAGAGTAGGAGTGAGGGTAAGAGAGGGAGGAAGAGAGGAGAAGGAGAAAGGAAGAGGAAGTAGGGAGGAGAAAAAGAGGGTGGGGGGAAGAGAAAGTAAGAAGGAAAGAAAAGAGAGTGGTGGTAGGTTTGAGGAGAAAGATTGCTGTACAATAAAAAAGATGAAAGGGAAGAAAGCCAACCCCAAGCAAATATAAAGATATTAAGATTAAGAATGAATTGTTAAACTTTAAAGAATAAAAGAGAACAAATATGAATAAATAGCAATAATTAGAAACACACATACAAACATGCAATGTATTTTCTTTGAACAGAATATTTGGCTGGTTCACAAATTTAAACAGCGTTTAGTCATTTCAATTAAATTTACAATTTCTATATTTCCTTTTTGCCATATTTATTCCTCATCTATTTTTTTAAAAAAACAATATTACCCTTCATCCTCATCTCTAATCTTAATCAAATTCAATTTTTCCCTTCTATTCTATATTATACCCCTTCCCATTGTCATCTATTTTTATATCCATCCTCACATTGGTTAATTATGTAATTATGTAATACAGTTGTTTAATACAAATTCAACATTTTAATATAAATCAATTAGTTATATAACTATCTTTTTTGTATATTAATCAATATGAACATGAATATTCCGATTATTTCCATGCAATCCAATTTCTTACAAATCAATTAATTATATTTACCAATAATAATAAACCAAATAATTTCCCCCATATATTCCTCCAAACCACAACTTAACCATTTCTGCTTTCAACACAATATACAATTATTAATAGTATCTCAATTATTACAATTCCCTAGTTAAATAGAGCTTTTTTTCTTTTGTGTTTTAAAATCTTGAACTCTCCTCTTTTGCCCAAAATTTCCCATTGTTTGCAGTTTTGTACCTACCTTTTTTGGTGAGGAAAAAGAAAAAGAAAAAGAAAGAAATCTCTCTCTGCTTCATTTTGTCATGTTGCAGGTTTAGTTTCGCTTTCACCTTTGTTTTCAGTATAGCTGGGGGGGGGGGGAAATCTGCTCCAGGAACTTTTTGCAGCTTTTTGCAGCTAATTAACCTAGCGGAAGCTGTTAACAGGGGCTGTTTTTTCTATTTTTGCAGGCATGGGTCTATTCATTTTTTTTTAAACACTGATCAGCTGTAGGTTGGCCCTTTGAAGCCCCGCGGCAAGAGTTTAAAGAGTTTTTTTTCCCTCTAGCCATCAGCGGGGATTCAGGAGGCAGAATGAAAAATCGGGACTTTTTTAAAACGCCGCAGGACGCGGGACAAATTGCTCAAAAGCGGGACTGTCCCGCCAAAAGCGGGACGTCTGGTCACCTTAGTCTTAATTCACTTATGTTTGAGTTATGTGGCAGTACCGTGTTTCCCCAAAAATAAGACCCTGTCTTATATTTTTTTGAACCCTGAAATAAGCACTTGGCCTTATTTTCGGGAAGGTTTTATTATTTTGGGGCCGGTGGAGGAAACCAGAGGAAATGGCAAAGACTGGCTGTGCATGCATTTAAATATTTTTGGGAGGGCTTATTTTCAGGGGGCGAGTTATTTTACTGCATGCGCTCAAAAGCCCAATTGGGCTTATTATCAGGGGATGTCTTATTTTAGGGGAAAGAGGGTACCTGCAGGGCCACATATTCCAACCAGCTCAATCTATTAAAATACAGGTAGTCCTAAACTTATGACAACAATTGAGTCCAAAATTTATGTTATTAAGTGAGAAATTTGTTAAGTGAGTTTTGCCCCATTTTACGACTTTTCTTGCCACATCTGTTAAGTGAAATCACTGCAATTTTTAAATTAGTAACACAGTTGTTAAGCAAATCTGGTTTCCCCATTGACTTTGCTTGTCAGAAGATTGTAAAAGGGGATCACGTGACCCCGGGACACTGCAACCGTCATAAAGGTGAGTCAGTTGTCAAGCATCCAAATGTAAATCCCGTAACGATGGGGATACTGCAACGGTCGTAAATGTGAAAAATGGCCACAAATCACTTTTTTCAGTGCTGTTGTAACTTTGAATGATCACTAAATGAAGTGTTTGTAAGTCGAGGACTACCTGTATCCAAGGAGAAGCTACTCATAGTCCCACATTTCTGCAAGGTTGGATGTTAGATGCGGTGATAGAAGAGACCGACACAGTTCTTTAGTAACAATAGCTCTTTAATAGTAGACTAGTACAACCCCACAACCTGCTTGTCTGGCAGTGTCCTCTTTTATAGAGGGCTGCCAGACGGCTTAGCCAATGAGATTCAAGTATTTTCCTGCCTATTTGGAGGACCTGAGTGAAGCCTGCAGCTCACTTCCTTACTTCCTTAGACGTTATATAACATTGGAGGCAGGGGTGGGTTCTAAAATTTTTTACTACCGGTTCTGTGAGCATGGCTTATTTTATGGGCGTGGCTTGGTGGGAGGTGTAATGTGATGGTGGGTGTGGCCAACTTTTTTTTTTTAGCTTTAAAAGCATTTTTTCTACAACCTTAAGAGGATGCAGAAAAAAATGCTTTTAGAAGCCTCTGGTGATCAGGCAACTCAGCTGGGATCGCCAGAGGTTTTTAAAGGCTTTTTTTTTCCCTACAACATCTTCGGTCTTCTAAAAGAAGCCTCTGGCGATCAGGCAACTCAGCTGGGATTGCCAGAGACTTTTAAAGGCATTTTTTTTTCTACAGCTTCTTTAGCCAAAGAGGTTGCAGAAAAAATGCTTTCAGAAGCCTCTGACGATCCCAGCTGAACCGCGCATTCATCAGAGGCTTTTTTTTTACTTTTAAAAGCATTTTTTCAGCCATAGAAAAAATGCTTTTAAAAGTAAAAAAAAAAAAAAGCCTCTAATGAAATGGGCAGGGTAAGCGAGCAGCGACAGGGCCGGGGACCAGTTCGGAGGTGTGGCCAGCCAATGTTATTACCGGTTCTCCGAACTACTACAAATTTTTAGTACCAGTTCTTGCCAACCGGTGCGAACCGGGAGGAACCCACCACTGATTGGAGGGAATGAAGCTGCAAGGCACTGCTTTTTTTGTGTCAATTCTGGTGCCTTGGAACAGCCTCCTGACAAAACTCAGGGTAGCTCCCATTTTGCTAATTGTTAGGAGAATGTTGAAGACCAAACTACTGTGTGTATAATTATTTTCCCCCATTTTTTTGTCCTTATTGTATTGCTTTCCCTTGTTTAGGTTGCTTTTGATGGTCCCTGTTTGGAGTTTTAATCAGACTGTTGATGTTTTAACTTGCAAGCTGTAAGCTGCCAAGAATCTTTTGAATTGCATGTACTGGGGTAGAAGTTTCATAAATAAGTAATCAATACAATACAAACCACTTCCTCAGGGAAGGAAGGCTGAAAAGATGGGTTGGCAGATAAAAAGAAGTCATCAGAGAAAACATGACTTTGTTCTTATCTGGCATTGAAAACCCAAGTAGGTTGTTTTAGATAAAATGGATGCCCCTTTACAGGCTGATGTTTCAGCCTACATTTGGTGCTCTGGATACTGGCAACTGAAGAGTAATTACAACGCCAGATTCCAGTACTCTTGATGAAAGCAAAATAGCTTCTTACATTTTTCTACATGTCTAAGAATTGTTACCGATTCGGTCTTTCATTAAATATGCAAACAGATTGCTATTTAGGAGAGCTATAAAAATAGCAGTTTTTGTTGCAGGAAGGCAGGAGAATTCAATTGCTTGAAGAGACTCTCTCCTGAATTATAGAGCTGCTTGATTTTAGATATAACAGTTAGGGAATTGGAGTGCCCAAACTTATATATATTTATACAATAATTGAGTTCAACCATCATTCTAGACCTAGCAAGGCTTCCTTAATTTTGGCTCAGTGGGTTGTACAAATCAAGTCTATTAGTGAAGTCCTTAAATTACAAACCTTTGTTTAGTGACTCTTTGAAGTTATAACGGCACTGAAAAAAAGTGACATACAATCGGTCCTTGCATTTAGATTACTGCAGGATTCCCATGGTCATGTGATCTAAATTCAGGTACTTGGCAACTGGCATATATTTACATTGTTTGTGACATCCTAGACCAGTGATGGCTAACCTTTTTGCTGTCGCGTGCCAAAAGCGGGGGGAGCGCGGGGGGGTTTGTGCGTGTGCGTGCCCACACCCATAATTCAATGCACCCCACCCCCTTGCACATGTGCGTGTGACCCCACCCTGCTCCCCCCGCTTTTGGCACGCAATGGCATGGTGGGCCCAGTAGGCCCATTTTTCACCCTCCCCAGGCTCCAGAGGCTTTCTTGGAGCCTGGGGAGGGCAAAAACTGCCCCCCCAGAGGCCGGAAACAGCCCATTTCCTGACTTCCAGTGGGCCCGGAAGGGCCAAAAATCAGGTGGCCAGCGCAGGTATGCGTGCTGGAGCTGAGATAGGGCAACACTCGTGTGCCCACAGATACAGCTCCGTGTGCCACCTGTGGCACATGTGCCATAGATTCGCTATCACGGTCCTAGAGTCATGTGATCACCATTAGGAGCCGTGGTGGCGCAGTGGCTAGAATGCAGCATTGCAGGGTAACTCGCTGTTCACTGCCAGAAGTTCAATTCTGACCGCTTGAAGGTTGAGAGCCTTCCATCCATCCGAGGTCGATAAAATGAGGCATAACTGCCCCCAGATTGTTGGGGGCAGTTATGCTGACTCTGTAAACTGCTTAGAGGGCTGTAAAGCACTGTGAAGCTGTATATAAGTCTAACCACTATTGCTATTGCTCTTTGTGATCTTCCCAGCCAGCTTCGAGAAGCAAAGTTTATTGAAGCCAGATTCACTTAATGACTGCAGGAGTCACTTAACAACTGCAGTGATTTGCTTAACAACTATGGCAAAAAAGTCATACAATCAGGCACAACTCACTTAACAATTACCTTGTTTGGCAACAGAAATTCTGGTCCTAATTATGGTTGTAAGTCAAGGATTATCTGTATTGTTTACTCACTAAGCTTAGTTAAGTAAATCATGATTCTGTATGAGATATAAACCAAGTCATAGCATCTGTCCAAAGACTATGTGGATCAGGAGGACGGACATGGCAATAATCTGCTAGAAGAGGACGTTTCTGAATCAACCTGGTCTCCCACCATATCAGCTGCAAAGAATCAGGACCATTTGTTACATTGCAACATAGAAGACTTATTTAAGCCTATACACAAAAATCTAGTCAACTAAAGCTCAACACTAAATTGGCGCAAGGTAACGATCAAGAGGGAATGGATTTGGACCACTTGTGGGAATGCAACACATCTAAGCCAATGATGTTTTTAATTCCACCCTCCATGGAGATCAAATGATCCTGGGATACTGCAAGCATCATAAATACACACTACCAGTAGTTGCCAAGCACCCACATTTTGTGACCATGAGGATGCTGCAACAGTCATAAGGGTGAAAACTTTTTTTCAGTGCCATTGTAACTTTGAATGGTCACTAAACAAATGGTTGTAAATTGAGGACTACATGTATGTTGGGTACTAATTGAATCTGTCCACCTAAAGATATCCTTTTTGAAATATATCTGTTTTAAGTTAAATAAAAATAATAGCCTCCACCAAGGTCTCTGGAGATTCTTAGTCATCCAGGTCAAGGTGCTTTTTCAAAAGGCAACTTTGTTTTTCCTTGAAGATGTTTTGCTTCTCATCAAAGAAGCTTCTTCAGTTCTTCAGACTTCCTTTGGGACATCCACCAAGGTATTATTGAGCCTTCATTTGCTGATCTCCCTTCCACTGAAGATAGGCTACATTTCCCCCACTTTTTATATTAAGACAAACATTTTAGCCTTCAGTTTCAGGTTGCTTTGACTAAGAAAAGTTTCAAGTCTCCCATCTGACTTTTTAAATGTTTTGTTTATTTAACCTCAATTTACGATATTATTTGAGTATTATAAAATGTTTCATTGCCAGCGTGCTTAATTTGTGGTAACAGTTAAATGTTTTAATTTTGCTTTGTTTTATAGTTGCTTTGAAAAGAAGTTACTTTGAAAGAAATAAAATGTAAAATAGTTACATACGGATTCTGTAAATTACAAAAAAAGATGTATCAGTGTGTGTGGCAAATAATGAGTGTCCTCAAAAATGTTTCTTCCAATATTTTACTTCAGTTCTTATTTCAGGTCACTTGGGCAGACACAGATCCATTGAAATGAATGGTGCTGGCACTTTTTTTGTTTCATCCTCTGGAATCAAGTAAAGTGCCAGTTTTAAAAAGATTACAGGTAATCTTTGATTTATGAGAGTACCTTAGCAACCGTTCAAAGTTACTTACAACCTGGTTTCAAAGTTCTAATGTTGCTTCCCCTGTAGTCATATGACTGAATTTTGGGAACTTAGCTACTGGCCTGCTTATACAGCCATTTGCAGCACTCCATAGTCAGGTGACCACAATTTGGCTGGAAACTGGCATTTACTTCTGTTGGAAGAAAAATTCAGTCCGGTTCCAAACCAGGAGAAAGACACTGGAAATAAGATGGAGGTTGGCTGCAGGAAAGAAGGTCTCTGTTTATTTGATAGTCAGAAACTTCTGTGACAGCAGCATGTTTCTGGGGTGGCTGACAAAATGGGATTGAGAGTAGGTGGGTTTTTATACATTCTTTGGGGCTTTGTGACAGAGATGCCTGTTCCTGAGTAAGAATGTGTCCTTTAATATTTTACGGGCTGTTGCTACATTCCTATGGGGTCATGTAAGAGTCATGGCTGGCTCTATAGGCAAAAGGGGAAATACAAATCCTAGGTGTTTGTCTGAGCTAATCTTGTCAGTTCTGGCTTGCCTAATTGTGTTGCTTATTTGGAGTCTCTTTGCTTGGCCCAGTCTTTCTGAATGGATACAAAATATGCAAGACCAACCTCTTCAAGCTTCTGCTTGAGGCTGTTTTCCTGCGGCAGGAAGACAGGGGCTGTTTTCTGCCTTTGTTAATATTCTTTCTCCTCTTCTTCTTGAGGGGAAATATTCTATCCTGCCTCTTTTTAATATTAAGAATAAAGAATATTTTAATCTGGGGAGGGAGGAGCCTTCCTATACTTCCAATTTTTGGCAAACACCACTTAACAACTGCAGCATTAGCTTAACAACTTCCACATTCACTTAACGATAGCCACATTCACTTAAGGACCACCGTAGGTTGTAAAATCAGGTCCAGTCATGTCGTGACCTGTTTTACAACCATCACAACTATTTGGCATAATTGAGCCAGGTTCAATTAAAGTCATAACTTTAGGACTACTTGTAAATCAAGATCTCATCCACTTCATATGTATTTACCTGTTCATTTGTTGAATTACCAGTTCAAAGCACTGCACAAAGGACTGAGGGAAGTTTTATTAGTGGTATTGTTGGGATCAATATGCTGACTCTGTAAACTGCTTAGAGAGGCTGTAAAGCATCGTGAAGAGATATCTAAGTCAGTGGTTGCCTCCGGTTCGGACCAGTTCTATAGAACCGATAGTAAAACTGGTGGGAGGCTCTGCCCGACCCCATCATGTGCGCGTATTCAAGTGAAGCGCACGGGTGCGCGCAGCCCCATTGCGAACTGGTAGTAAAGGTAAGTAGAACCCACCCCTGATCTAAGTACTATTGCTATTATAGAGATCAGTCCTCCAGTGCTTTGCACAGTTTAGCTGCTACTGTATCTCCACAAAACATATTGTTTTTCAGAACTCAGTAAAAGTACATTTTGGCTCAATACAGCAAATGAATTTTTGAATCAAATCTACTATCCTTGGAACACCATGTGAGAGGTACATAGGAGAGGTGCCGGCTTTGGGTACATATGAGAGGTACATATGAGAGGTGCAGGTTGCTTTCAACCTCCAGGAAGTGTCCTGGAGCTCCCTCTGGTGGTTGATTACACAAGACTATGCATCCCAGATGGGACCTAATCTGTGTCCATGACCAAACCTCAATTTAAGAGAATAAATGCAAGAAACTCAGTAGAAAGCTGTTCAGCAAGCAAGGGCCTGGCCCTAGAGGAAGTTATAAAGTGGGTATCACCATTAAACTTTCTTTTCTTAGTCACTGGCAGAGTGACTGTTGCAGCTGGGTCCACTTTTTTTCTCCCTTCTCCTGAAGCACAGCGATGGAGCTCCTAGATAACTACTTAAACATTTCTGCAGGGATTGGATACTTCACTATTGGGAATACCCAAAGGATAATGAGAAAGTTTGAAGATTAGGACAGAACATTAATATGATCACAATGAATATGATACACAATGCCAGCTGGGATATTTTTTTTAGATGTTTTAGAAGCCTTCATGATCTCAAAGGTAGCAATCTTCCATATATATTTTTTTCTCCCCATTCCTGTTTTGTAAAGCCCCTTTCTGAGTTTTGGTGTTCAAGAGTTTCTGGCTATTCTCCTAGCATCTGGATCCTTTCATGATTCAGATCAGTGTCAAGATTCCTTCCAAAATGCTTTTAACAGATGCACTTTGCTGGCAGATCTGCTAGCTTTGCACTACCTAATTTTAGCAGAGGCTTCTCAGCAACAGCTTCACCACCCCCACCTCATATGCCATAAACAAGTACATGGCCAAATGGAAGAGGGTCATATCTGCAGTGTTAATCATTATGTTTTTGCATTTGTGGAATGCATTTGGATGAGAAGTTATGTCTTGCTGGCTGCCTGCTTAGATCTACCTGTCAGGTCCAAGCACCAAAACCAACACAACAAAATCCAATCAAATCTAACCCTTTATTTGCTTATACCTGATAGAAGAATCTTGTCAAACTAAAGCTATAACTCTGTACCCTAATACAGGGGTCCCTACAGGGGTCCACAGCAGTGGTGGGATTCAGCCAGTTGGCACCACTTCGGGAGAAATGGTCGTTAACTTTCTGAGCAGTTTGGTGAACTGGTTGTTGGGAGAAATCATTAGGGCAGAGAACCGGTTGTTAAATTATTTGAATCCCATCACTGCTTTGCAGGGCTGCAAACAAGCGAAGCCCCATCTGCGGGATACAGGCAGCATGGAAAACCACGCCCCCTCCAGTCCGTGGAAAAACCTCTCTCCACAGAACCCAAAAAAGGTTGGGGGCTGTTAGATCGGCGCAGGAAAAGGAAGACGTGACCAGCTCGTTACATTAGTAACCTTTATTGAGTACAAGAAACAGTAGCAAGACTGGCTGTGCGCTGCCGGGGCTCTCCTTATATTCGCTCCGGCAGACGCACCGCCCCCTGACAGGGATTCAAATCTTCCCGCCCGGTGGCTGGCAGCCAATCCGGGCGGATGTCCTTATAAGGACATAACACTCCTCCCCCCTAGTCCAAAGAAAAAACAGTTCAGCGTTCGTCAATGAACGTGACGTAGTCCCACAGGTACGTAGGACGCCTAGGCACCCTACTTGACCTGCGCAGTCTCATTTCTTCCACGTCCCCGCCCTGGACGGACGGGGTTCCTGTGGCTCCTGGCTCCTTCCCCGGAACCGGGCTCGGTTCGGCTGGCGAGTGTGCGGGGTCACCCTCAGCGCCTCCGGCCGGACCGCAGACCTTGGATGGCTGGTTCTGGTGGTCTTCCTCCTGGCCTGTGGATCTTTCGCCTCGGCGGTGCTGTTCGGTCTCGACCTGGGAAGAGCGTCTGAGTCTCGGTAAGACCCCGGCTGTCACTTGCTCTTCCTGGGTCTCCCGGTGGCTGCGGTTCTGCTGCGGCCCGGTTCGTTGTGGTCCGGAGGGTGGTTCGGGCCGGTGCCCTTGGGTCCGGTCTGCTCGCTGTGGGTGGTGTTGGTTCGGGTAGCGGTGTCCGACCTTGCAGGGGTGGCGCAGGTCTCCTTTGCCGGGCTGGTGCTGGCCTTCCCCGTCGGGTTGGTGGTGGTCGACCTGGTCGGGGTGTCGTTGTGGGGCTTCCTCCTCGGGCTGGTGGAGGTCTCCCCTGCCGGGGTGGCGCAGGCCTCCCTGGCCGGGTTGTTGTCGGCTTTCCCTTCCCCCTAGTCCCTGGTCTACCGCCAGTTGGTGGTTGGGGTCGTCTGGGTTGGGTTGTTGTTGCCGGGTTGTTTCTTGCGTTGGGCGGGGGTCCCCCTCGCCGGGGAGTCGTGTGCCACCCTCGCCCATGTGCTGTGGTGTGCCCATCTGCGACGGTCCCCGGTCTACTCGCCTTGCGTTGAGGTCTCCCTGGTAGGGCTGCCGTGGGTTGCCTTCACTGGTAGGGTGCGGTGCTCCCCTTCTGGGCAGGTCCCGGTCTACCTGTGGGCTGGGTCGGGGGTCCCTGGCCCTGCTGTGCCGGGTGTCCACCTGGTCGGGTTGGTGTTGCCATCCCCCGTGTGGTTGGCCCCGGTCTACCTCGCTGCACTGCCGACGTGACAGTGCCTGGTAGTGTGCTGGGCCGACCTCGTCGGGATGGCGTTGCTCTGCCTCGCAGGGGTGTGGTAGGCCTACCTCGTCTGGGTGTTGTAGGCCTACCTCGCCGGGGTGTTGCAGGCCTACCTCGTCTGGGTGTTGTAGGCCTACCTCGTCAGGCTGGTTTTCGTGTGCTCCCCCCCACCTTTTCCGGAGTTGGTCAATGTGACGTCTCACGACCTGTCCATCTTCCAACTCGACGGTGTAGGATTTGGGGCCGGTTGTGCTGGCAATCTTCCCCTTCAGCCACTTAGGAGAGCCGTTGAAATTCAGCGCGAAAACTGAATTTCCTTTGCTGAAGGCGCGAAGCGGGCGGCTGGCGGTTGCGGTCACTTCCGGGCTGTATTGGGGTGACCTCAACCTTCTGCCCATCAGGAGTTCGGCCGGGCTCTTGTGGGTGGTGGCATGCGGCGTGATGTGCTGGGTGAGGAGGAAGTTGTCGATGCGTTCTTGCCAGTCTCCCGGGCCCATCTTGGTGAGGGCTTCTTTTGTGAGCCGGACCATCCGTTCCGCTTGTCCGTTTCCGGCCGGCCTGTACGGAGCGGAGAGGGCATGGCGGATGCCCAGTCCTGCCAGGAAGGACTCCATGGCCAGGGATGTGAGCTGGGGGCCGTTGTCCGAGACCAGCACGTCCGGTAGTCCGTGGGTGGCAAACAGGCGGCGCAGGGCTCGGATCGTCGCTTCTGTTGTGGTAGATGCCATGGGTACCACCTCGAGCCACTTGGAGAAGGCATCTACCATGATGAGGAGGTGCCGCCCTTGCATCGGGCCCGCGAAGTCGATGTGGACCCTCGACCATGGGTTGCTGGGGGTCTCCCAGTTCGTGACTTCGGATTGTGGCGGTGCTGGGCGGACTTCTTGGCACGGGTCACATCTGGAGACCCATTGTTCAATGTCTCTGTCCAGTGAGGGCCACCAGACGTAACTCCGTGCCAGGGCCTTCATGCGGACGATGCCTGGGTGCCCGTTGTGCAGTGTCTCTAGCGTCCGCCGTTGCAGAGTGCTTGGGATCAGCACCCTGTCTCCCCATAGCAGACAGCCCTTTATGGTGGACAGCTCCGTCTGTTTCCTGGTGAACGGGCTGAACCTCTCTTCCGTCTGTTTCGATGGCCACCCCCTGAGGATCCAGGACCTTACTTGGCGGAGGGTGGGGTCCCTCTGGGTGTGCGCGGCCACATCTGCGGAGGAGATTGGACAGCTGGCGTCGTCATCTATGTGGAATAGATGGAGCGTGGGGGCTGGGTCTTCCACCGGGTTCTTCGATGGGCATCTGCTGAGTGCGTCGGCGTTTCCTATGGCTGTGCCTGGCTGGTGCACGAGCCTATAGGAGTAGCCGGCCAGGAAGATGGCCCATCTCGTCATCCGCGGGGACATGAAGGTCGGGGTGGGTTGGTCGCCTGCGAGGAGTCCCAGGAGTGGCTTGTGATCGGTGACTATGGTGAAGCGCCTTCCATAGAGGTATTCGTGGAAGCGCTTCACTCCTGCCACGATGGCCAGGGCTTCTTTGTCCAGCTGACTGTAGTTCCGCTCTGCGCCGGACATGGTTTTCGAGAAGTAGGCGATGGGGGCCTCCGTGCCGTTGGGCAGCTCGTGGCTGAGGACTGCCCCCACCCCGTATGGCGACGCGTCGCAGGTCAGCTTGATGGGGAGCGTCTCGCTGTATTGGATGAGGACGCTTTTGGACGTCAGTAGTCCCTTGATGGCCCGGAACGCTGCTTCCTCTTCCTGGCCCCACTTCCAGGAAGCCGATTTCCCCAGCAGGCGGTGGAGTGGCTCAGCAACTGTGGCTTTCTGTTTTAAGAAAATGGCGTAGAAGTTGAGCAACCCAAGGAAAGCCTGAAGCTCCGTTTTGTTTTTTGGGCTTGGAGCTTCATGGATTGCTTCCACTTTTGATTTGGTGGGGTGGATGCCTGTGCTATCAATGAGGTAGCCCAGGAACTCGACTTCCTGTACTCCTATGATGCACTTGTCCCGCCTGACCCTCAAGCCCTTGGCCTTGAATCGCTGCAGGACAAGCCTGAGCCTTTCAAGGAGTTGAGCTCTTGAGTCACCGGAGACGAGCACATCGTCGAAGTAAGGCACCACCCCTGGAACGCCTTGGAGGAGGCGTTCCATCATGGATTGGAAGATGCCGGGGGCAGCGCTGACTCCAAATTGGAGCCGGTTGCATTTGAATGCCCCCCTGTGCGTGACAATTGTTTGAGCCTCCGCCGTTTTTTCATCCACTGGCAGTTGCTGGTAAGCCTGGGCCAGGTCCAGTTTCGCAAAAATTGATCCAGATCCCAGGGAATGCAGCAGGTGTTGCACCACTGGGACTGGGTATGCGCTCTGTGCCAACGCCTTGTTGATGGTACAACGGTAGTCGGCGCAGATGCGCACAGACCCATCATGCTTCAGTGGGGTCACAATGGGGGTCTCCCATGAAGCATGATCGATCGGTTCCAGGACGCCCTGGGCGATCAGCTTATCCAGCTGCTCATCTACTTTGGGCCGCAGGGCAAACGGAACTCGGCGGGGCTTGAGCCTGATTGGGGTGATTCCCTTGTCCAGATTGAAGGAGATTGGCCTCCCCACAAATTTCCCCAGCTTACCATCGAAGACTTCCTTGAACTCTTCGATGAGGTAGTCGAGTTCGTCCCTGCCAATTTGGTTGATGCCCTCGATTGAGAGCCCCAGCGGCTTGAACCACTCCACTCCTAGCAGGTTCGGTCGGCTGTCCCTTACGACGGTGATGGGGAGCTTGCCTTCGAACTGCTTGTAGGTGACCCGGATGTTGGCTCTTCCTAGCACTCCGATGGGGTTTCCCCCGAAGTCGACGAGCTTGGAGTGTAGTGGCTTCAGCTCTCACTTGGTGATGCTGGGTTGCAGGCGCTTCAACTGCTGCCAGTCCATGATGGAGTAGACCGAGCCGGAGTCTACCTCCATTTTGCAGGGTGCTCCTTCCACGTGGATGGTCACATGGAACTTGGTGGCACTGTCTGACGTCGTGTGAGCGATGGTCGTCTGGTGGACCGCTCCGCTCCGGGGAAATTCGTCATCTCTGCGTCTGGAAGGGCCAGAGGACCGTTTGGATGACCTCTGGTAATCCTTCCGATTCTCGCGGGGACGGTGGCTGGAGGGCTCTGGGGCTGGTTCCTCAGCTCTGCAAGCTTCGGCGATGTGACCCCTTCTGTTGCAGCGTCGGCAGGTCGCATCTCTCCACTTGCAGGTTGCTCTGGCATGGTCCCCTCTGCAGCTGGCGCAGCGCTCCCCTTTGTAGTTCCGTTGGGCGGTTTCCCGCCTTGGGGGTCTGGATACCTTGTGGATGGTGGACTCTCCCTCCGACTCGGATCCAGCCGTGGAATCCTCTGTTGAAGATTGCTCTGTGGAGCGAATCTTGTGGATTCCCTTGGCTCTGCTTACTGCGGCAGCTGCTTTCTCCGAGATTTCGGATGCGGTGGCTTCCTCCACCACATCCTTGAGCACGAGCTTCTTCCTGCTCAGGAATTTCTTTTGCAGGCCTCTGTCCCTCATGCCGAAGACCACACGGTCAGCGATGGCATTGTCCACGTGGTCGAACTCACAGCTGGCTGCGATCTGGCGTAGGGCGGCCACGAATTCCTTGATCGTCTCACCCTCCTTCTGGTCCCGTTGGTGGAAAGTGAAACGGTTCGCCACCGGTGTTCCTGTTGGGGCATAGTGGTCCTCCAGGATCTGCAGCAGGTCTGTCCATGGCACTTCTTCGATGTCTCGTGGTGCTACGAGATCGATTGCCATGTCGAGGACCTCGGAGCCGCAGTTGGCCAGGAAGATGCCCTTCTTCCGGTCATCATCGGCATCCCTGATGTTGTTGCCTCTCAGGTATTGCCGGAATTTCACTACGTAGGATTTCCACTTGTCCTTCCCTGGGCGGAAAGGAGCAAGGGCTGGCAAAGTGACTTCAGCGGATGCCATGCCTTTGGAAATGCCTACTGTAGTTCCCGGTGCCGGAGTCTTGTCTTGTTGGCTTGGTGCCGCGAGGTTCGTTCTTCTCTCAGTCCTTCATCGCCAGTGTTAGATCGGCGCAGGAAAAGGAAGACGTGACCAGCTCGTTACATTAGTAACCTTTATTGAGTACAAGAAACAGTAGCAAGACTGGCTGTGCGCTGCCGGGGCTCTCCTTATATTCGCTCCGGCAGACGCACCGCCCCCTGACAGGGATTCAAATCTTCCCGCCCGGTGGCTGGCAGCCAATCCGGGCGGATGTCCTTATAAGGACATAACAGGGGCCGCTGCCCTAATAGATATATTCTAAGAGTTTCTAGGGTGTGGGGCTACCCTGAACTTCTTCCCCCAATCTCCATCCAGTTCAGGACTCTGCAGTCTTTCAATTTGTCTTTTTCTCTGGAATGTACTGGGAAAGCTCTGTGATGCCACGATTCCCTTCCATTGCTTCTCCAGGTACACATTCTATCACTCTACCCAATCCGGGCTACAGAAAACCAGATAACTATTAGATGGTAAAAACGAACTACGGAAAGCCATGATTCTGTTGCCATGTAGTGGTCATCCAGATTTTTACAACTCAGTATGGTAGCCACGTATTTGCTCTTTCTTTGATCACAGGCAATATATCTTAAATTTCAATTGCTGAGAAGCAATTCTGAAAGTTGGCTACCACCATCCTGTCCATCCTTGTGAGCTTGCTGCATGCAGCTGAATGGTTCCTATGTGACAGAGGAAGCTAGATTAGATAGGTCTTGGATCTGGTCCAGCATAGTTCTTTTTAGGTTCTGATCTTAGAAGTTCATCTATAAACATTCTAATAATGGGAGCAGTGGTGGGTTGCTCCGGGTTCTGTCCAGTTCTTTAGAAGTAGTAGTAAAAGTGGCGGGAGGTTCCGTCCATCCACCTGGACGTCATAATTGACTATCTGTTCATGCGCAGAAGCGCTCCCGTTGTGAAACGGTTGTAAAGATAAGTAGAACCCTCCCCTGAATGGGAGTATCCAAACATATCACTTGAGGATTAGATTAGATTAGATTAGATTAGATTAGATTAGATTAGATTAGATTAGATTAGATTAAATTAGAATAGAATAGAATAGAATAGAATAGAATAGAATAGAATAGAATTCTTTATTGGCCAAGTAATTGGACAAACAAATAATTTGTCTTAGTGCATACGCTCTCAGTGTACATAAAAGAAAATATACATTCATCAAAGAATCATAAGGTACAACACTTAATGATAGTCATCATTAAGGGGGAGGGGAAATAAAGGGAGGGAGAATGGTTCAACCTACTACACATACAGCTATCTCCAGTATTCACTTAGCCTGCTGAATCACCGAGCCCTTTCCTACAAGAGAAACACGTATTTGAATCTGAACTATATTGGAAAATACTCTTCTTCAATAGGAGAAAGCAGTGTTTCCCATTTGCAGAGAAGATTGTCATCTGCTATTCAAGCAAACAATTCTGCATGTTCACTGAAGATTGGGTTTACACTGAAAATCCAGATTGTACTTCAGGTTCTTGGCCTGTAGCCACCTCTTGTTCTTGATTTATATAGTCCAGCATAGCTCCATGAGTTGTGCAAACCTGGACTTATTGCTAGCTATGTTTAGCAAACATTAGTCACCTTGGAAATGGTGATAGGATGCAAGAATAGCCGCAAAGCAAAGCTACTACATTTTTCACTTTCAGGTAATCCCTTAGGCATGTGGCAGTTTATTATGTACTTGCATGAAAAAGAAAAGGAATGAAAAAAAAAAGAAACTTAAAGTGCTGTTTCTCTGCCCACCAGAAGAGGAGCAGATACAATTTTCAACATGGGAAGAATAAAACTTCACATTTAAGAACTTAATAAAAACCTCAGATCTCCTTGAATGAAATTCAATTCCCGATGGTCTTGTGGATACATCCATGCTGTTTTTATGTCAACTATGGAAATGGTTTATTATTAATTTTTTTTCCAGGATGTTCTTCCACCTTCTCAGATTAGTTTACACCTTGGGAGTTCCCAGTACTCTCCAATACAAGCACTATCCAAGCCTTTTTGAGATCAGGCACAGTCCAGTGCTGTCATTAGCTGGGTCTAAAAATAGATATGTTTAATATTTTTAAAGGTCCATGCTAGAGCTGGAGATGGGGAGATAGCCAACTTTTCTACCGGGTATAAGGCTAGGGATGTCTACTTTGGTATTTTGCTCAAGATCATGAAAGGGAGAAAAAGAAAAGTCGATTCATCAGATGCTGGAACAAAATTAAAAATAAGATCCTCATAAAAAGGGAAGTAGAGAAACACTAACATGGAGAAAAGACATGAAGAAAATATAGGATCTAGCAAGCAGGCAAGAGCAGAAGTGGCTGATACTGAAAGAAAAGATTGTGTTCATATATGTTCACAAGGTTAGTTATGAACCTAATGACTGCATTTGCAAAATGAAATTTGTTTTGTGTTAACTCTTGGCTAGCATTTTTGTGGATTAATAAGCACCACAAGCCCAGCCTGGTTGATCAGTTTATCATTCCATATATTGTACCATCAAAGGGTTGATTCAATTGACTCAGTAGTGAAGAAATCTGAAGAGGCAAATGAATGGCAGAAAGATTGAAGGTAGGTTTTCAATAGAAGGGGATGCTTCAGCTTCCATCTAACCCAGTGTTTCTCAACCTTGGAAGCTTGAAGATGGGTGGACTTCAACTCCCAGAATCCCCCAGCCAGTGCTGCTGGCTGGGGGATTCTGGGAGTTGAAGTCCACCCATCTTCAAGCTACCAAGGTTGAGAAACACTGATCTAACCCATGTTGGATGAAGAACCTCAGTATCCTACACCAAGAAAACAATAGAAACAAGATGGCCAGGCTGTTGTGCAAGGGAAGAAAGAATTAAGTGCACAAAACCATTAAAGGCAGAGAGAGAAAGGTTACAACAGAGACCAGAAAATAGAGTACTATAATAATCAATATGACTAGGACTGAAAAGAGTCCACTTTAAAACTTTGGTAGAGTCAGCAGAAAGAAAAGGATCTCTCCTACCGTTTCATAATGATGGGAGGAAATATTAAATCTGAACATACTGTAAACATCAGAGCCCAGAAAAGGAAAGAGATCTAAAACAGTGTCCGAGCATTGCACTTCCAGAAAAGATAGGAGGAGGAGAGTATTAAGAAGAAATGAAAAGCTATGTACAGTGGAAGGTGTTAGAAGGGAAAACCAGACTACCCCAGGTCCTGCTTAACTGGAGCATGAAATTGATTTAGAAGGGACTGTGATGAGAAGGAAATTCTCAGCATATGAATGTGGGGTCAAGCAGTGAAAAAAAGGGGGGAGGAGTTTATACAGCAGCCTGTGAGGTAACCTTCTGCTACATCCATTAAATCGCTGCAGTGGGAGGAAATATCTGCTAACTGGATCAGCGAAAAAGGATTAGACCCAACCCTTCCGTTCCATAACGTTTCTCAACATAACCCACAGTGCAAGTTAGGACAGGAAAACTACATGGGGAGAAAAAGGTAAACATTTTCTCACCCAAAACTATTTGCTTAATCAGTTATTAGGGTTTACAAACATATATAACCATAAGTCTAGTTTACAATCCACACTGCTTTGGGTTCAACTTCACACAACCAAGCAAACCACATTTTGGCTAAAAGTGATACGTAAAACCCAGTCCCAGGTGAAAAGTAAAAACACTGCTATGTTAACTTTGAATGGCACCAGCCTCCTGAGGCAGCTTCTAACCAAATTCCCTAAAATGCATGCCACTGATTTCTCTAAAATACACGCCACTGATTTGAAAACAATGCAGAAGAGAGGCTGCAGAGTTTTATGAGTGAGATTTATTTATTTTGAATCCAGTGCCTTCAGATATGGGATATTACTTTTATTTTTGAAACAGCATCCTATAACAGTGTGTACGAACCGCATTAAACTATAATGTGTTGTATTAGCATAGCCAAGTGTTCTGGAAAGCATGATTCGTGGCTTACTTTATTTGTAAGCTGAACTCATTGTAGCTAATGAACCACAAATAAACAAAATAAAGATGTTCTCACTCATCCCTCCCAGAAACACATACATCCCCTCGCCACAATGAGGCAGCACAGCAGGACATGGAGAAATGTGTGGATATTTTAAACCATGATTTATTTAACAATGGTTTATAACTTGAAGGGTTCGTGCAACACATTATTTAATAAATGCACTCAATCAACCAACCACACAATCTTGAATCACTTAACATATTATAAGACCCAAAGAAGCAAAACAAATTTTGATTTAGGTTGTTGTACAAACAAAACCTGTATGTTGGCTAATAGAAAGGGGAAAACACATTTTTAAATGTTGTTTGGAAAGTACTTTTTTTTTCTTTATTTACTTGTAAGAAGATTTAATCATTTCATAAGCTAAGACTGGCTAGTGATGGTCCTGCTTTAGAGGCCATTCATAAAATTTGTGCTAAAGGTAAACAAGATTTGCTAGACTGACTAAGGCAGGAAAAGTTAGAATAAGATCAGATTGGCTAAAGCAGAGGTGTCCAATCTTGGCGATATTAAGACTTGTGGACTTCAGTTCCAGAATTCCCCAGCTAGCCATGTTGGTTGAAGAATTCTGGGAGTTGAAGTCCACAAGTCTTAAAGTTGCCAAGTTTGACACCCCTGGGTTCAAATGTCATTATATCTTCCTCAGCAGCAAGAAGCAGCTCTTTGATGTTATAGTAAATATAATTCCTGGAAGAGAAAGACTTGCTTCTGCCCATTATAGTGTGCCCAGAGATAAATGAATTTATAAATGCATGTGTGAACCATCTGTGAATCAGCTCTTGGCAGGGAGGACCTCTAGTTCAAAAAAACATGACTGTGGGCAACAGCAGATGGCACTGAAACTCAACAGGAGGGGGATGCATGTTAAAGCCCCAGGATGAGGGGCTGCAGTGAGGGAGAGATGACAACCTGACTACAGACTAAATCAGATATATGTTGGCTCCAGATTTTTTGTTGCCTGCCTGTGTTTATGCGACAAAGTAGGTTACAAACATACCAGATTGTGGCTTAGGAAGTCTTGTGAACCCATCCCTTCTGGTCTGCAGTGTTTTATGGTCCAGCATTTTAGGTGAAGCCAGCCAATTGTGAGTTATGGCTGGTTTGGTCTATTGTCACTGGACAAGTAGTGTAGAAACTTCACTTCTAATCCCAGTTTAGGCACAAAGCTAGCAGGCTGACCTTGAGTCAGCACTCTCTGCTCTAGGAAGAAGGCAAGGGCAATCCACTTCCGAAAACACTGCCAAGAAAACTGTATTAACTCATTTGTTATAGTTGGCAGAAGAAAGATGGACTCAAAAGCACAAAACACTCAAACCCCCACACTGAACACAAGTTTGGCCTGCTACATACAGGCCTTCAGCGGCTGTTGTGAGACAGTAGTCTCCTTATCTCCAGCTCCTGAGTAAAAAAAGCATTCCTGCCTCCATGACACAGAATAACAGAGTTGGAAGGGATCTTGGAGGTCTTCTAGTCTAACTGCTCCTCTATTCTGCATCCTTTAGGCCCCCAACCCCTGGTGTGTAGACTGGCACTGATCTGTGGCATGCCAGCAACCAGGCCACACAAACAAGCAAAGCCACATCCTAGATGGCATTTGTCACCTGAAAGACTGGCAAAAATGTTTAAAGATAAATCAACTAAACGTTGGAAATGCCATCAGACACTGGGATCGTATTATCATATGTGGTGGACGTGTGTAGAAGCAAAAAAATACCGGGCAAGAATTTGTATGTGGTTGGAGAAGATGACACAGCAGCATATTGATTTAAAACCTGAGATATTCTTGTTGGGGATTTTACCAGGGAATTATAGTAAAGAAATTGTATACTTATTATTCATGTAGTAACTGCGGCTAGAATTGTAGTTGCACAGAATTGGAAAGGTGAAGAGATTCCTGCAGATGAAAACATGATTAAAAAATATTGGAATGTGCAGAAATGAATAGATTAACACTTGCAATTAAAGGGAAGGAAGAATCCGATTATTACAATATATGGGATTTATTTTATCAATGGTTAGAGAATAAATATGAAAGTAATGTATAGTAAAGTTAAATAAGTTAAGAAGAGAAATGCTATGGTAACAGATATGCTAAGTATTAAGTATTAATATTAAAAGAAGAGTAGATATAAAAATGAATATGGTGATAAGCTTTAACTGTTATGACATAAAAAAATTTGTACCCAGATGACACACTGTTTAACGAATGATGGAATGTTTTATATTAAAAGATATATATATATA
Organism: Arizona elegans; assembly: GCA_022577455.1. NCBI lineage: Eukaryota > Metazoa > Chordata > Lepidosauria > Squamata > Colubridae > Arizona > Arizona elegans. The sequence continues at coordinate 313,662,638 of JAKOOJ010000001.1, read as the reverse complement.
AAAATACACTGCTCAAAAAAATAAAGGGAACACAAGCAGAAGACATCCAAGATCTGAATGAATGAAATAGCCTTATTAAATACTTTGTTCGTTACATACAGTAGTTTTGTGTTCCCTTTAGTTGTTTGAGCAGTGTATAAACTACTGTATGTAAAGAACAAAGTATTTAATAAGGCTATTTCATTCATTCAGATCTCGGATGTCTTCTGCTTGTGTTCCCTTTATTTTTTTGAGCAGTATATATATATAAAGTGTTTTTCTATTGAGGCACCTGGTCTACCCCAACAAGTGGGAGGGAGCATACATACTGCTTCCCTTTAGCCTTTCAGCTCCAATCCAGGAGCCCTCATATATGTCTTCCATCCAGATTTAATTCAGGTCCTCTGCTCCTTAGCTTCTTGAGCTAAGACACTCAGACCCAGTGTGGAACGGAGTGGCATAGAAATCTTAATAACACAATAATAAAAAAAAGTCAAGATTTGTTTGGCCTTGAAAGCTAAGGAGACTCTGTACTGGTTATATACAAGACTTAGACAACCTATCTTAACACTGTAGCATCAGCAAGATAATATTTCTCAGTTCCTCATCTGCTGTCAAGCACTTGGTAGCCAAATCCAAGGTTTTCATGGAGCTTTTCTAATTAAATTTTATTACAAAGGAAAGGGATTCAGTTACAATTTAGACAACTGGCTCCTTTTGTTTCTGGGATCCAATTTATCTGACTTTGGGAGGGCAAAGCTTCCTTCTTTCTCTTGCTCAGAAGATGAACAGGAAAGCTAGCTTTCAAGTTTTCAGATAATAATGTTCTGAGTTCACAATATTTTCCTAACTGCCACCCTCTTTCCCAGGGGGTATAACATTGGCAGTATAAAAATAATTACATTGGCTTTGGGTTAGCTTATAGGACCGTTTTGTTTCTAGCACAAGGACCCAGCTCAGTTGACCTGGGTTAAATAAAAGCATGTTCAGCTAACCATGAGTAATAAGTGTGACATGTGAACATAGTCTAAAAGAAAAGCTCAGTAAATTGAAAGACAGTTCAGAGAGGATGAATACTCTCTTTTAGATGAGATCATGCTGCACCCATTCATTCCTGACCCTATTTCTTCCTGTTTTATGCCACACACTTAAATATCCTATTCACATTTTTTTCACTTTGCTTTTATATCTCTTTCAACATCCCAAATTCTCTCTTCCATATAATGAAGGGGACAGAAACATGCTCTCAAGGACAGCCATTTTTTGCTTCCTCTGACAAACATTTATTCCTCACAAGAGACCACGTACTATTTAAGCACTTCGAAGTTTCTCCACCCACTTTCCAATCTTTAGCAAATATTTTATCCAGTATACAAGTTCATCCACTTGCTCTAATTTTTCAATATTCACATATAACTTACAACTGTTCATGTTATTTACCTGTCAAGCACAATTCCTTTGGTTGTTGAAACATTATTTTCCTCTTAGTATTCTACAGTTGTACTGTATGATAATCTACCATTATCATAAGCATGCCTTATACACAGTGGTGGGATTCAAATAATTTAATAACTGGTTCTCTGCCCTAATGACCAGCTGGGTAGGCGTGGCTTGGTGGTCATGTGACTGTATGGGCGTGGCCAACTCAACGTTACTCATGTCGATGGGTGCTTCGCCTTAGCTATTACAATGTAATAAGGGTTAACCAGAGAGGCAGTTTCTGTAAGCAGGGCAATAAAGATTAGGCTAGAAACAACACCAGAATGTTTCCTTCCTGCCTTCCTTACAGGATTAATCCTGTAAAGTGGAAAAAAAACCAAAATAAGATTTCTTCCAACAACCGGTTCTCTGAACTGCTTAGAAAGTTAACAACTGGTTCTCCCGAATAGGTGCAAACTGGTTGAATCCCACCACTGCTTATATATTTTTTCATAAAGGAGGATAACATGCATCCTTATCTTTCTCCTTACTCAATGTTGAACCATTTATTAAAAATTCCATTTATTTTTACGTTTCACTTCCATCATATGCCATGCTCCTCACATTTAGCAGCCAATCTTCTATTCCATACTTAGGCAGAAAAATTCATAAATTAAGCCTGTTTGCTTTATCATATGCTTTCTCTATATCAACAACCCCATGTATTTCATATTGATCTCCTGAAAAGCAAAATCTAGACTGCACAATTAGTGTACAGCAGAAATTGCACTTCTTTTTCCAAATTAGGTCATTAACACTTTTTTTTCTCTTTTGATTAGAATTCTGTTTATTTTTGTCAAAATTGCAGAAAAGAGTTTTGATATTTCAGTAATTTAAAGTTTTAAGCATTCTTCCAAGTGACATTTCTTACAGGAAAAAAAAACACTGGTTTAAAATGGCCATCACAATCTCCAAATTTGAATAGTCTTGAAAATATGAAACATGTAGAGCATGCAAAAAGAGAGTATTTCAGAATTAGGCCATTTCGGCAAGAAAGAGTGGGGAGTACATTTTTTTATTCCAAAAGGCAGAGTAAAAATAAGGGCAGGATATAAATAAATCAACAAATAAATAAAATGAAAACATTCCTAGCTGGCTATAGGAAAATGTTCAGAAGATCTTATTTCTGTCAAAGGAGGTGTCCACCTTCAACCTTTACTGTTTTCTTATTCTGAATCTGTAAACAGCTGCATATTTATTCATTCATTTCTGCACAGCTGTATTAACATGAGTATAAACTCCAGAACACAAAAGTCCCACTTTGACACCAGTTTCTCACACTAAGCAACAGGCTGGTAGCCACCATGTAAACAATGCCCAGCTGCAATCTGGTCTGCTTTCTCAAAAAAAGTCATTTTTTTTTCTTCTACATCAAAGAGTAGGGAAAAAAAATAAGAAGTTCACTGCTTAGTTAAATGTGTGCAGAGTTCTGCTTTGAAAACAAAAGTAGTGGGAATTATTGTCTTGTCTTTTTAGTTGTTCCGTCCAGTAAATGTTACAGCAGAGCCAAAGGAAACGTATTTCTCTGAAGTTCATTTCCAGCCCTGATTGCTACAGGAGGACTCAGCCATGGTCTGCACCATCTCAATCAGGACCTTCTTAGAATGCAGTGTCCGGTTCTAGGCAGCACAGTCTTAAATGCACTTAACAAACTGAGTTGTGGAAAAGGACCAAGTCTACCAAGTGATTGAAGGGTCTGGAAACCGAATTCTATATATGTCTAACCTGCAAAGAAGAAAAGAAGAAGGCAATGACCGAGGGGAGTTATAAAAGCAGTTTTCAACTTTATAAAGAGTTTTTGTAGGAAAGGAAGACGTAGACTTCTTCTCTGTAGTCCAGAGGTAGGAACAGAATCAACAGGTTAGAGCAGGGTTGCCACACCCACATCTGGTTTAGCAAAAGGGGGGGAAGTTGCAATACATCACATGACAACGCCGTGACGACATGAGTTTGACACCCCTGGGTTAGAGGAACAGATTCTGGTTTGTTTATTTATTTATTACTAGATTTAAAGAATGCCTGACTTCAACTGACCCTTGGCACTTTACATAATAAAAATAGAACAATAAAAAGAGAAACAAGTTATAAGCATCCAGAAAAATTAAGAACTGTCAACTGGAAGAATAGGTTACTCCCATGAAGTATATTTATTTCTCTGGGCTTATAAGACACTCCTACTACAACTTCCTTCACTAGAGATTTTCAAACAGGCTGGATAGCCATCTGTTCAGTTATTTAGCAGATTCTGCATTGTGCAAGGGGTTAGACTAGATGACGTCCAAAATCATTTCCATTATTCTATTACCCTGTTTCTCCTAAAATCAGGCATCCCCTGATAATAAGCCCAATCGGGCTTTTGAGCACATGCACTAAAATAAGCCCTCCCCGAAAATATTTAAATGCATGTGCAGCCAGTCCCCGCCATTTCCACTGGTTTCCTCCATGCGCCCCAAAATAATAAGACCTCCCCGAAAATAAGGCCAAGCGCTTATTTCAGGGTTCAAAAAAATATAAGACAGGGTCTTATTTTTGGGGAAACACGGTATTTTTTTAGCTGAGTATGGCGTGTGAATCCAGACACTTTCTTATTCTTGATCCAGTTTAAGGTTGGAGCAAGGATTTGACATTGCCATTTATTTATTTATTTATTTATTTATTTATTTATTTATTTATTTTTCATATTTCTATGCCGCCCACTCTCCGCTTTATCTGGGCGGCTTATACCAAAGACAGTATACTAAATAGCATATTGCCCCCAACAATCTGGGTCCTCATTTTACCCACCTCGGCAGGATGGAACGCTGAGTCAACCTTGAGCCGGTGAGATTTGATCCACTGATCTGCTGAACTAGCAGTCAGCTGAAGTAGCTGCAGTACTGCACCCTAACCACTGTGCCACCTTGGCTCGTGATGCACTGGTTAGAATGCCATGGTGATGCACTGGTTAGAATTCAGCATTGCAGGCTAACTGTGCATTCCCTCTGCCAGGAGTTCAATCCTGATTGGCTCAAGACTGACTCAGCCTTCCATCTTTCCAATAAAATGAGACCCAGATTGTTGGGGGCAATATGCTGACTCTGTACACCCGTAAAGCGCTATGAAGCAACATATAAGTGTAAGTGCTATTGCTACTATTCTCGCTATTCTATTTTGATTAGAGTAATGCTCATAGATCTGCCTGTTGCTTTCAAGATCTTCAGAGGAAGTGTAACCATTTTGCATCTACTATTCCACATTTTCTGGAGTCATCTTTTCCACAAAAGATCTACGATTCCCTTAAGCAAGACCCCCTATGTGTCAAAAGAGGCTTTATCCACACTGATAGGGGACACATACTGGGGTTTGAAGGGTTAAGCTGCTTCCTGAAGGGCAAGTTCCTCTAATGGCCCATTGATAGAGGAAGAAGGATGAATATGAATGGGCAGCTGTGAAAGACAATGGAGGCTTTTCTTTGATGGGAAGCTGGCACAGCAACACTGGAAAGGGGCCAGGATAAGAGCATGTACAGGGTGCACCCACCCTAGAGAATGGAAAAGGGCTGGTGGTACCATCAGCTAGAAGGGCAGAGTACATAATTAGTGCAATACGATGGTAAAGGCTTTCTTGGACTGTACCACTTCAAGTACATACACGCAGCATACTGGAAGTGTACATGACTGACACAAGAACTGAAGCTAGAGAGAAGGGAGTTCCTCAATTTTGTTTCTTCAAGCAGTTTCACATGAGAGACTAAAAACTTTACCCCTTATGTTCTTTTTCTTGAATTGGTTGGATTCAAGTCAAATAATGGGCAGCTGCAGATGGTAGAGCAGTGCTTCATAAACCTTTTCATTCATTAAACAGAAAACAGAAAAACAAAGTTGGAAAGGACCTTGGAGGTCTTCTAGTCCAACCCCCTCCTTAGGCAGGAAACCCTACACCACTTCAGACAAATGGTTATCCAATCTCTTCTTAAAACTTCCAGTGTTGGAGCATTCACAACTTCTGGAGGCAAGTTGTTCCACTGATCAATTGTTCTAACTGTCAGGAATTTTTAGGTTGCTTCTCTCCTTCATTAGTTTCCACCCATTGCTTTTTGTCCTGCCCTCAGGTGCTTTGGAGAATAGCTTGGCTCCCTCTTCTTTGGATATTGGAACACTGCTATCATGTCACCCCTAGTCCTTCTTTTCATTAAACTAGACATACCCAGTTCCTGCAGCTGTTCTTCATATGTTTTGTCCTCGAGTCCCCTAATCATCTTTGTTGCTCTTCTCTGCACTCTTTCTGGAGTCTCAACATCTTTTTTACATTGTGGTGACCAAAACTGGATGCAGTATTCCAAGTGTGGCCTTACTAAGGCATTATAAAGTGGTATTAACATTATCCAAAACACCTGATCATAAAGTCTTTTTACCCAATGTGGGTAACATACTTTAAGTCAATTTAAAAGTCCCTGTCACAATTGGGTAATGGGTTCCTGTGTCATTTACCAAATTTTGTATAATTTACCCAGGTTTAAAAGCACTCTGCTGTAGACTATTTTGAAAACATTTTATCCAGTAAAGAGGCACCAATTAAATCCTTCCTTGAAACATTACAGTATTAAAAGCCAGGCAATCTAGGCAGCTGGTACAAAGTCAGAAAACTGTGCTCTTGAGGGAACTTTGTCTCTTTGGCCAAAATGTTCAAACAAGATTGAAGCATTTATAAAGATTCCCTTTAAATAGCACTTTCTGAGAGGCATGGAACTTCATGAGACAGAATTCTTTGAAATATGATCTGGTGTGTTTTTTATCGCAATTGGAATTGGCTCACTAGTGATTATAGTTTTGCCTGCTCAGCACAATTTCCCAGGATTAGTCATCCACCAGAAAAGAGAACATCAACATTTCTGTGGCTCTAGTCAGCTTTGCAGATTTTCAAATGTTTTATAACAGAAACTGAACTGAAGACACATGGTCCCAAGTCTTGGGGCCAAATGAAGGTTGACTTTGTGGCTCCGAGATGGTAGATGTACAGAGTTGTTCTTTTGCAGAATATTTCCACTGGGCTGGGTCTTCCCATGAGCAGTTGCTAAAAGTCATTCAAGGGTGAGGAAATTATCCGGGGCTGCTGACTCTTCTGTTTAATGAAGGAATCAGAGACAGAGCAGAGGCTGAGTCATGGAGAGGTTGCTGAATACGCCCAATGTTATACAAACAGAATCCATCTTCGTAGTGGACACAGTTGTAATGTCAGAGTAAGATGTGAGTGGCATTGTTTATGGCAGTGCATGGGTCAGGGTAAGAACCTACATTTGGGAAGTCAACTAAACAGGGATTCCTGGGAACAATCTTTAAGAAATAAATGCTAATTAGGTACTACAAAATCAGAGAAATATTTTTGCAGAATTTCTGTCTAATACTGTAAGCTAATTTTCTAGTTTCTTACCCCGTTTTCCCAAAAATAAGACATCTCCTGATAATAAACCCAATCGGGCTTTTGAGCCCATGGCAATAAGGCCAAGCACTTATTTCAGGGTTCAAAAAAATATAAGACAGGGTCTTATTTTCAGGGAAATATGGTATTAAGGATTCATTCTGTTCAGAGGTCATATTATGGTAGCTTATGCTCTTTAGTTTTATTAGATTTCTATACCGCCCTTCTCCCGAAGGACTCAGGGCGGTGAACAGCCAAAAGATAAAAACACAGAAAATACAAAATTTAAAATAGGTTAAAACTGATTAAACAGTTTGGCTAAATTTTTAAAAAATATCCCATAATTAGACAAATTCAAATTCGTGGTTAAAATTTAAATTTAAAATTTAAAAATTTTAAAAAGGAGAAGATTTAGGCCAGGCCAGCTTGATGGAATAAAAACGTTTTAAGCGCACGGCGGAAGGTGCGCAGATCCGGGATCCTCCGTATCTCCGGGGGGAGCTCGTTCCAGATCGTAGGTGCCCCCACAGAGAAGGCTCTCCCCCTAGGGGCCACCAGTCGACATTGTTTGGCCGACGGCACCCGGAGGAGCCCCTCTCTATGGGAGCGTACTGGCCGGTGGGAGGCTATTGGTGCTAGTAGGCGGTCCCGTAGATAACCAGGTCCTAAGCCATGGAGCGCTTTAAAGGTGGCAACCAAAACCTTGAAGCGCACTCGGAAGACCACCGGGAGCCAGTGTAGCTCGCGCAGGAGAGGTGTTATATGGGAGCTCCACGTTGCTCCCATAACCACCAGCGCGGCTGCACTCTGTGCCAGTTGGAGCCTCCGAGTGTACCTCAAGGGGAGCCCCATGTAGAGAGCGTTACAATAGTCCAGGCGAGAGGTGACGAGGGCATGAGTGACCGTGTGTAGAGAGTCCCGATCTAGAAAGGGACGCAACTGGCGAATCAGGCGAACCTGATGAAAAATCCTCCCGGCCACGGCCGTCAGGTGCTCTTCTAGAGACAGCCGTGAATCCAGGAGGACGCCCAAGTTGCGAGCCCTTTCCGTGGGGGCCAATGATTCGCCCCCAATAGTCAGCGATGGCACCAGCTGACTATATCGGGACGTCGGAAACCACAACCACTCAGTCTTGGATGGGTTGAGCCTGAGCCTATTCCTCCCCATCCAGATCCGTACGGCCTCCAGGCACCGGGACATCACTTCAAGGGCATCGTTGGGGTGGTCCGGGGTGGAGATGTACAGCTGGGTGTCGTCAGCGTACTGGTGGTACTTCACCCCGAAACCACGGATGATCTCGCCCAGCGGCTTTACATAAATGTTGAACAAAAGGGGCGAGAGGACCGATCCCTGCAGCACCCCACATATGAGGGGCCTCGGGGTCGATCTCTGCCCCCCTGTCAACACAGACTGCGACCGGTTGGAGAGAAAGGAGGAGAACCACCGTAATACGGTGCCTCCCACCCCCAACTCTTCCAACCGGTGCAGCATGATACCATGGTCGATGGTATCAAAAGCCGCTGAGAGATCTAACAGGACCAAGACAGAGGAGCAACCCCTGTCCCGAGCCCTCCAGAGATCATCAACCAACGCGACCAATGCCGTTTCCGTGCTGTACCCAGGCCTGAAACCCGACTGGAACGGATCTAGATAGGACGATTCATCCAGGTACTGGGGAAGCTGTCGTGCAACCACACTCTCAACAACCTTCGCAACGAAGCGAAGGTTGGAGACTGGACGATAATTAGCCAATACTGCCGGGTCCAGGGAAGGCTTCTTGAGGAGAGGCCTCACCACCGCCTCCTTCAAGGCGGCGGGGAAGGCACCCTCACCCAATGAAGCATTTATAATCCCCTGGAGCCAGCCTCGCGTCACCTCCCGGGAAGCCAGTACTAACCAGGAGGGACACGGGTCCAACAAACATGTGGTTGCATTCAGCCTACCCAGAATCCTGTCCACGTCATCTGGGGTCACAGGACCAAACTCGTCCCAGATAATATTCTCAAGACCTGCCCCCATCACCCTCGCTGGACCTACCCAGTCGGAGTCCAGACCTTCCCAAATCTGAGTGATTTTGTCATGCAGATATTGTACGAAGTCCTCGGCTCTTCCCTCCAAGGGGTCCTCCCGCGCTTCCTGGTGGAGCAGGGAGCGGGTCACCCTAAACAGGGCGGCCAGGCGATTATCTGATGACGCAATAAGAGCAGCACAATGTGTACATTTTGCTGCTTTTATCGCCACTAGGTAATTCTTAATATGAGATCTTACCAGTGTCCGGTCCGATTCAGAAAGACTAGCCCTTCAACTACTCTCTAGGCGTCTTTTCCGGCGCTTCATCTCCCTCAGCTCCTCAGTGAACCAAGGAGCCAGGTGAGAACGGCGCCGGGTCAGAGGCCACAAAGGCACGACTCGATCCAGAGCTCCAGCGGCCGCTCTATCCCAAGCGGCCACTAGGTCTCCAGTCGAGGCTGTGCAAGATCCTCGGGGATTGGCCCAAGCTCCCTCTGGAACCTTTCAGGTTCCATCAGGCGCCTGAGGCGGTACCATCTTACCGGTTCCGCCTCCCTGCGGCGGGGTACCGCGGTTCAAAGGTCAAGGCGCAGGAGAGAGTGATCCGACCATGACAAGGGCTCAATAACTATGTCCCCTATCTCAAGATCACTCAACCACTGTCCAGAGACAAAAACCAGGTCCAGTGTGTTTCCCCCCCTGTGCGTAGGGCCAGAAATTAACTGGGTCAGGTCCATGGCCGTCATGGAAGCCATGAACTCCCGAGCCACCTCAGATGCCTCACCTGCGGACGGCAGGTTGAAATCCCCCATGACCATAAGTCTGGGGGTATCAACCGTCACCTGTGTGTTCGGTTTTAATTTGATGTGCTTTACAAAACCCACCACTGTAATTTGTAAACTTTGATTTATGGCTTAAAATAGTTTGTGATCCCAATAAATTGTGGCTTATTCAAACCACACCACAAAGCAATGTATAAATTAATAATCAACAACAGAGTCATTGAGGGATACAGGAAAAGGTTGCCTTCCCTCTGATGAATGCTTCTGATGAATGCTCCCCTCTGATGAAGGCTCTCCCCCTGGGCTCTCCCGCCCAGGGGGAGAGCCTTCTCTGTGGGGGCACCTACTATCTGCAACAAGCTCCCCCCAGAGATACGGAGGATCCCAGATCTGCGCACCTTCCGCCATGCTCTAAAGACCTTTTTATTTCACCAGGTGGGCCTGGCCTAACTTTCCCCCTCTTTTTAAACATTTTAATTTTTAATATGTTTTAGTATTTTTAATAATCAAAGTTAAATTTGTTTTAAATTGATTAGGGTTTTAAATTTGTCTGGGCCAAACTATTTAATTCGATTTTATCTCTGCTTTTTAAATTTTGTATATATGTATTTTATTATTGGCTGTTCACCGCCCTGAGTCCTTCGGGAGTAGGGCGGTATATAAATCAAATTTAAAAAAAAAAAGAATGAGAAGGATTTTTGTGTGTGAAACAGAGAACTCTTCTGTGCTGCAGTACTGCCACTGATGCCGCAATCTAACTCAAGGCCCGTGAGCTGGATTCGGCCTGTGAGATACTTACATCGGACCCGCAGGGTCGCCCTGGAAACAGCGAAGGACCGGCCCACAGTGCTTCTGTCAGCGAAAACAGAGCCCAGGTGGGCCGCTTGCGGCCACTCCGAGCTCCGTTTTCGCTGGCAGAAGGCTGCAGGAGGCTGTCGCAGCTGAAAACAGAGCCTCAACAAGTGACATTGAGTTGGCTACGCCCACTCTGGCCACACCCACCCACCCACCAACCCCAAAGCCAAACACAACCCTGATGCAGCCCTCAATGAAGTTGAGTTTGACACCCTTGCTCTATAGGAAGAGTAATAACCAAAGCCAAACTTTTGCCGAACATTGTAGCTGATTGCTGAGTTCAGGTAGTTGGTGTTTCAGAGGAGTTTTACAGATGCCTTTTGATAGTATGAAGTTTTGACTGGATGAGCAGATGTTCTTGACAGCCTGGTTACAGTTATTTGCCCATTATATTATTATTAGCTGTAATACAGGTAGTCCTCGACTTGCAACAGTTCACTTACTGACCATTTGAAGTTACAACGGCAGTGAAAAAAGTGACATATGACCGTTTTTCACACACATAGCTGTTGCAGCCTCCCCGTGGTCACATGATCAAAAGTCAGATCCTTGGCAACTGACTCATGTTTATGACGGTTGCAGTGTCCTGGGGTCATGTGATCATCTTTTGTGACTTTCTGACAAGCAAAGCCACTGGGGAAGCCAGATTTCACTTAACAACCAGTTGTTACTAACTTAACAACTGCAGTGATTCACTTAACAACTGTGGCAAGAATGGTTGTAAAATAAAGCAAAACTTACTTAACAATTGTCTCACTTAGCAACAGAAAGTCTGGCCTCAATTGTGGTCATAATTCTAGGACTACCATGTTTCCCCAAAAATAAGACCCTTTCTTATATTTTTTGAACCCCGAAATAAGTGCTTGGCCTTATTTTTGGGGATGTCTTATTATTTTGGGGCGCATGGAGCAAGAACAGGCTCCTCTTACCATCTTACCTGATTTCTAGCTGTCTCCCTAACCCTAACTAGAGGAAATGGCAGGGACCGGCTGTGCATGTGTTTAAATATTTTTGGGGAGGGCTTATTTTTTGGGGGGGCTTATTTTAGTGTGTGTGCTCAAAAGCCTGATTAGTCTTATTATCAGGGGATGTCTTATTTTAGGGGAAACAGGGTACCTGTATTTCAATAGCAGTTGAGGACAATTCAGAAACCTCGGTTTGTGCAGAATTAATAAAGAGAATTCTAAATAGGTGAGCTAATTCATGATGCTATTGCTGAGTGGCCTAGGATCCAAATACAAGTAGTCTTGACTTACAACCATTCAATGCCCATTTTGAGTTGCAACAGCACTGAAAAAAAAAGTGCCTTATGACTGTTTTTCACACTTATGACCGTTGCAGCAAATACCTTTGCTCACATGATCAGAATTCAAGCACTTGACAACTGGCATTTATTTATGACAGTTGCACAGTCAAGGGGTCATGTCACCACCATTTATAGCCTTCCCAGCTGACTTCCCACAAGCAAATCATTGGGGGAAGCCAGATTTGTTTAATGACCACAACATTCAGTTAACAACTGCAGTAATTTACTTAACTGTGGCAAAAAAAGGTCGTAAAAAGGGGCAAAACTCAGTTAACAACTGTCTTGCTTAACAACAGAAATGGGGGAGGGTTCAATTGATGTCGTAAGTAGAGGACTTCTTGTATCAGGAATGTTTTTTTACCTTCACTAGGGCTGCCAAATCTGGGTTGCAACAATAGGGATGACTTTTAGACCAACAGCAAAGCTCTTTTTGGATTCTTATAGTTCTTTGCCATATCTAGTGGCCATTTGGATTTTTGCAGCTGAGATCTAGTGCAGAGGTGCTATTCAGTCAGTTCTGTCTGGTTCGGGCGAATTGGTAATGGCGGCTGCGGGAGGCTCCATCCACTTGCCCAGAAGTCATCACGTCCCATTTTTGACGCTCTGCGCATGCTCCCATTTGCGAACCGGTAGTGACAGTAAGTGAATACCACCCCTGATCTAGTGGCTGTTTTCCAATATGTGTGCTCTTTTGAAGTGAGGACTTCAACTCCCAGAATTCCCAGAAATGGCTATGCTGGTTGGGGAATTCTAGGAACCAAAATCCATATATCTGGAAAGCATCTAGACCAGTGATGGCTAACCTTTTTGCCGTCGCGTGCCAAAAGCGGGAGGAGAGCGGGGGGATCGTGCGCATGTGTGCCCACACCCATAATTCAATGCCCTGCCCTCCTGCGCATGTGTGCATTCTCCCCCCCGTGATCCCCCCACTTTTGGCACACGATGGCACAGTGGGCCCATTTTTCACTCTCCCCAGGCTCCAGAGGCTTTCTAGGAGCCTGGGGAGGGCAAAAATTGCCTTCTTCAACACCCTCCGGAGGCCCTCCGGAGGCCGGAAACAGCCGATTTCCCAAATTCTGGTGGGCCCGGAAGGCCCGAAAATCAGCTGGCTGGTGGGCACATGTGTGCTGGAGCTGAGCTAGGGCAACTCTTGTGTGCCCTCAGATATGGCTCCGCGTGCCACCTGTGGCACCCGTGCCATAGGTTCGCCATCACGAATCTAGACAAAGGGTAGCTGGGCCAACCCGTTTTTATCCTAACATGATCAAATGCAGTCTTTTCTGATTTCTATGCATATTGTAAGTAAAAAAGTAACAGACTTTTCAATGGTAAACTCCAACTCTGAATGTTCTCCTGAAAAAAAATTATCTGCTAACAAAATCATGCATTTTATGGTACCACAGCAACACCTATTTCTTTGCTCTTTATTTTTTACTGATTACATTATTTCCACACGTACTATCGTTTTCCTGTTCATTACCTTTCAGGTTTTTTATTGTCTGTTAGTGGTGATGATGGCTGTTTTGCAATTCTGAATGGCTTTACATATTGCTCAGTACATTGATACTCTGAAATTTATTGCAGATGGAAAGCAGTTTAGAAATGTTTAAAATAAATAAATAAATAAAAAACCAAAACCTAAATATATTTTTTTGAGGTAAAGTGAATGCCAGTTGGGGCCTTGGGGGTAACACATAACACAGAGAAACCATTCAAAGCTTCACAAGCGTTGTAACTAGCAATTATTTCATAACTGTGTCCATATATCTCAGTATCATTGTTTTCTGAAATCTGGTGCTTTCCAAATGTGGTGGGCCTGATAAATGGTAATGCACTGTGGATTATGGGAGCTATAATCCAAATCTATCTAAAAACACAGGGTTAAGCTGGTGAGATCTTCGTGGTATGAATAGCATCATTCTGCATATGCACATACCCACCCACACACTGTGTTTGGCGGTAGAAGCAGACGGTAGATTCCTATTGCACAGGCTTGCAATATCTTCTTGGAACAGTTGGGAGGGAGTGTCTATGGAGATTCTCAGTCATCCAGGTCATGGTTGTCCCACAGGTGCTTTTTTCAAGAGGCAACTGGACTTTCTGATTTTTCTTTGAAAATATTTTGCTTCTCATCCAAGAAGCTTCTTCAGCTCTGACTGGATGGTGGGGAACGGAAGGATTTATACTCCTTGCAGACAGCTGGTCATTTGCATTATTTTAGTGGGTGGTTAAAATATGGGCTTTTGGCGGCTGTCCAAAATATGGACTTTGTTGTCTTCAAAAGACATATTTTGGACAGAGAGGATCACTAGTTTGAAAGAGGGGTTAAAGACGCCATCTATCTCAAAATTGAACAGCCCAGAACAGGGGGAGGGATATGACATCTTCTATCTCCAATCTACAACACAGTCCTTTCAACAGTTCCAAGGAGGCTCCACACCAATTTTCACCACTCAGGTGACCCTGATGACACAGATAAACCTCCTGGTGACCTTAAATCACCCACTATAAGAATGCAAATGAACAGCTGTCTGCAAGGAGTATAAATCCTTCCGTTCCCCACCATCCAGTCAGAGCTGAAGCTGCTTCTTGGATGAGAAGCTAGATGTCTTCAAAGAAAACCAGAAAGTCCAGTTGCCCCTTGAAAAAAGCACCTTTGGGACAGTTGGGAGGGAGGTCTCAGCATCATGGAAAACTACACTGACTGCTCTTGTTACTCACTCAGCCCTATTTGCCAAAACTATCTGCAATTCTGAGATTTCTTTTTCAGTCCTTATCAAAATTGCTATATATGATATTATTATTATTATTATGGGATTTTACATCTGTGATGGGCAATTTTTGATGGGTGAGGATGCTTTTCACATTTGGGGTGGAGTTGAAGGCTTGGAGGTGGACACTGAAGGTTTTTAAGAAGAGATTGGACAACTCTTTCTCTGAAATGGTATAGGGTTTTCCGCCTGAGCAGGGGGTGAGACTAGAAGACCTCCAAACCAGGGGTGAAATGCTCCTGGTTCGGACCAGATCGCCCAATCCAATAGCGATGGCGGCAGGTAGTTCAGAGAACCGGTAGCAAAAATCCCTGCCCCCCCACACCATGCCCAGCTGAGCCACACGATCATCAGAGGCTTTTTGTTTTTTTACTTTTAAAAGCATTTTTTCTACAACCTCTTCTGCTGAAAAAATGCTTTTAAAAGTAAACAAAAAAGCCTCTGATGATCGCGCAGCTCAGCTGGAATTGTCAGAGGCTTTTCAAAGCATTTTTTTCTGTAACCTCTTCGGCCAAAGAGTTGTAGAAAAAATGCTTTGAAAAGTTAAAAAAAAAAAATGTGGCCATGCCCACCCAGTCACATTACCCCCACCACCACCAAGCCACGCCCACAGAAATGGTAGTAACAAATTTTACATTTCACCCCTGCTCCAAAGTCCCTTCCAATGCTGTAATTCTGCTTCAGTGGCCAAGGTGATGGTGTAAAGTGGGGAGGACTAGAATTTTGGGGGCTTTTTCTTGAATTTTTGAATATTTTTTAAAAAAAGAAAAGTTAATGTCTATTGAAGTTTTATATCCTATTGCAAAATAGCAGAAAACCACCCATCAGCTGTTGTGATCTACATTTTCTGGGCGCTACAAAAAATAATTTGTTTTGTGTCTCCTGTGACTGCTTTTTCCTTCACTGAAGCCTCCAATGCTTTATTTATGTCTTAAACACCTATGCCTGCTCTCATCCAGGAGTAATGCTGTGAATCTGGGGTTGATAAATCACCCCTGGTGATAGATCAGTGGTGCTGACATTTCATCCAAGCAGCTGATACTTTATCCTCTTTGTGGATGGATAATAGTAGCTACAAAGAGGAGAAACAATGGGACCATCTTTGCTTTCTTACATACAAAGGCTCCTTTCACGTCATCATTCTCCTCCCTGGGAGAAAGTTAAGAGAGGAGAAATTAAAAGAGCTGCGGTAACTACACAGGCATACAGCAAGGGGTAGGAAAGCAATGATGAGAAGAAGAAAGCATGTAGGCTGCCTACAAAGAAAAGAAAAACAGAAGAGACCGATTTTCAGAGCCGAACTGGAAAGCTCCAGGAGACATATTGCTTAATGGATGGATGCCACTTGGGATATTTAACGCTTTTACAGCATAACATGCAATTTGCATAGCAACTTCATTCAATCCCATAATTATAAAACCATTCAACAGCTCCCTGGGACGGCACACCTTTGTGTGCAACAGCCTGTGGATGGACGGATCCATTTCCCTTCCCCTTTCCTGCGAGTTCTTTCACACCCAGCCAGAGCCATTAGTCAAGGGCCATCAAGAGAAGATTTATGGCACCATTAATAGCAATCAAATACTTGACAAAACCTTTCATTGAATCAACGAACTAAGACAAATCTTTAAACACCAAACTGGTTTTGGAAAAGGGAATCTTGAAAAAACAAAAGAGGGCAACACACATTTAAAAATTCCAAGTAAAATTATATAATTAACCTAGCCTTAGTAATTTATTACGGCTTGTCTTAGTGTTTTGGATTTTAGCAGATATTTGAAGTACTGCACAAAGGATGGCTGGAATGATAACTTGAGCCTCCTACTTAGATAAGAAGTGAGGGAGGCCAGGGTACTGGCTTACATTAAGGGCAGACAACCTACTATACTAGGGAAGAATATGATTCTCATCCGTCTCCTTCCTTGTAGGCCCCACAGAATTCAGCTCCAAGATTGCCAACAACCAGTTACAGCTTTCTGTCATTTTGACACAGAACATATACGAGCTGTGAAATTGTTTTAAAAATATAAGGAAAATCCCCCATCTCACTGACCCCAAACTCAGTAACCATGCATACCCCATATGTAGTGCAGCCCCACTCAGTCTGCATCGTTGACTGCTCATGTTAAGAGCAGTTCTTAGCCATAAAACTTTCCTTGTCCTTAACCTACCTGAAAGCAATCTACAAGGAAATTAATCTCATAGCCAAAGTTCTCCCTGTCGTATCTCATCCTTTTCTAGTCCTCTGGGTCCAGTGTCCCCTTACTTGATCTGCTCCAGATTTGTTGGGTCTACAACAGAATTTCAGCCAGCTTGATGAGGTAGAACGATATCGCTCCATATTTGTCATATGACAGTTCTGCAGGTGAAGGGAAGTACCATTTATTGGCATATTTGTATAAATTTAATGTAATAGACAATTGACCAGTAATCCAAAAGCGTAAAACCAGGAACCTAAATTCACAGCTACCCATGTTTCCCCAAAAATAAGACCAGGTCTTATTTTCTTTTGGGCCCCAAAATAAGCACTAGGACTTATTTTCGGGGAGTGTCTTTTTTATCCCATTTATGGGAGTCCCACTTCTTCTGCTTGCTCAGGTTGGCGCAGGAGACCTCACAGTGTATCAGTGCCACTGCCACTGTGAGGCAGTGGGTTGGAGCTGCCCCATGCGCCCTGCACCGACTTAACTCAGATCCCCCACAGCCAGGCCCCCATGCCCTGACACCTGCCTTGCCTTGCAGCTGCAGCCACAGCACCAACACACCACTCACCTTCTTGCTCTGTTGTGGCTGCAAGCAAGCAGAAGTGGGCTGGCAATCACGTGGGTTCCTGCTGCACATAGTTGTTGATGCTGCCACCGTGAGGCAGATGTCGGGACATGAATGGCCCAGCTATGGGGGCCCTGAGGTAAGCCGGTGCAGGGTATGTGGGGCAGCTCCACACACACACACACCTTGCCTTGTTGCTACAACACAAGCAACCAGATGGAATGTACAGCCAGCTGGCTGCACAGGCCCTTAAGTAGGGCTTATTTTGGGGGTAGAACTTATATTAGGCGCACATGTAAACACATGCTAGGGCTTATTTTCAGGGTAGGTCTTATTTTCAGGAAAACGGTAGCAGAATTACTGTTGAAAGATGCATGATAACACAAGAGAAAGGCCTGTTGGGAAAAGGATCATTTACTTCTAAACAGCAATATTATCATGTCTTCACATTTTTCAGCTGATGGAAGGCTAGATGGAAATGGCTTGTGGCCTCTTCCTTTCATGGATAACGATAGTTCAAGATTTCTGCTGCAAGAGTTAAATTCCACTATCCTTTAAAACTAATGGATTAGGATAGTTTTCAATTTGAAATTGGGTCCAAGTCCCATTTCACTAAAAGGACACCGTCATACAATTTGTTCCTGGCACTAAAGATAAATTCACCCTTTCCCATATGTACAATTAATATACTCATTGTTTTTGGCCAAATGCATATCATTCTTTCCAAATCAGATAGCTGAAGTGACTCCTGAAAGTTCCAGTTTTAAAATAGATATAGAAAAATATACTAAAGAAATAAAGGAGAAGGAAGATTTGCGCAGCCTATTATTCACATGACAAAGGAGCCAAAAAGAAACATTTGCAAACTGGGGAAGGATAGGTTATTCAGGATTAATAATGTTAATATCCAGGGGTGGGTTCTACTTATCTTTACTACCAGTTTGCAAAGGGGCCACGCGTGCACACTTGCTTCACTCGCGCACACGCTCTTCTGCACAAGCACAGAAGAAGCAGAAGCGCATGCACAGAAGCATTTTGATGACGTCAGGGTCAGTGGGCGGAGCCTCCCGCCAGTTTTACTACCGGTTCTATAGAACCGGTGCAAACTGGGGGCAACTGACCACTGGTACTATCCAAAGGAAAGGGAAAGAGGAAAAAAATCAACATTTTACATCAAAAGAAGTGACTGCCTGGTTTCTACTGGAGACTAATACTCAACTGGTTTGTTGAAAGCAATCTAGTTCCCACTTCTGGATGACTGTAAAAAAAATGGCAGGAGATAACTATTGCCAGCCCACTGGCAACTGGACTTTTTGTTTGTAGTTTTGTATATTATTTTTCCTTCTTTGAATAAAAGATAAAATTCTGAAGAAAACAAAATGGCATTCATTTAGACATTGATGTGATGATTGTGATGAAAAATACAAAACATAAACACTTAGCACTTCTATGGAATGGGGCAATCTACGAGATACAAGTGTAGCTGTAACTGAAACAACATATGCATCCATACATACAACAAAGATGGAAACAAGGAGTCTCTCAAAGAAAATTAGAAGAAGTGAAGATATATAAGTCAAGATAAGCATGCATATTTTCAGTGTTTTTAAAAACGGCTTTCTTGTAATTTAAAAAATGTGTAAGAAACTACTACCCAGGAAGAATAGAGTGCTATTATGGTACATACTGTTTTTATTTATTTATTTATTTATTTATTTATTTATTTATTTATTTATTTACATTTTTTGCTTTAATTTATATGCCGCCCTTCTCTGGAGACTCAGGGCTGCTTACAATGCGTTAAGCAATAGCCTTCATTCTTTTGTATATTTATATAAAGTCAGCTTATTGCCCCCACAATCTGGGTCCTCATTTCACCTACCTTTGAAAGGATGGAAGGCTGAGTCAACCTTGAGCCTGGTGAAATTTGAACTTGCAGTAATTGTAAGCAGCAGATGTTAATAACAGTGCTTTAGTCCACTGTACTACAGGCTCCTTTAAAATTTAAATTTTGCCCTCCCGTTATGCTCTAATGTGGGTTCTAAAGTGGCTAGAAAACATTCATAAATACCATTGCAAAGCATAAAACAGATTAAATGAAATAGAGGAATGTAAATTTGCCCCTTTTAAAATTGTATTTGCTGTCAAAAGGCATTTCAACTTTTTAATTTACTCAAGCAAAAATGTTTATCTGTTTATACAGAGCTTGTGCTCAAAATCAAGAAGACAGAACAAAATCCAGGAGCTTCTCATACACTCGCAGAGTTTTACTGCAAAAGCGCTGCGGCTTTTTGGCAACAGACTCATTAAAGAACCAAGTGTATTAATTTCCTGGAAATGTTCTACTTTGCAATTTTCTGCTCAAGAAACAACAGAAAAAAGCTGGATGAAAGTAATTGAAGCCATTGGCTGAAACCCAGGTTTGATTAATGTGGCTACTAGCCAACATCTAAAGGCCTTGTGGATGGCTATTTCTTCTATAACTGCGAGAGAAGAAAAGTATCAGTCCGTATCACCGAGGCCAAAACTGATTTGTTTTATTTTTCATTGTGTGAAACTAGTCTTTATGAGTACATAGTGGAAGGAATCTGCAGTTTTTGTGCTCCTTCATAAAAACATATACTATCACCTTAAGCAACATACAAATATAAAATCAACGTTGCTGAAATCATATTTCATAAACAAAATATTTTTAATTTTATATTTGTGAACTATTTAGAGTGATTGGGAATTGAACAGTTGTTGTTAGTTGTTAAGTCGTTTCCGACCCATCGTGACCCCATGGACAATGTTCCTCCAGGCCTTCCTGTCCTCTACCATCCTCTGGAGTTCATTTAAGCTCACGCCTACTGCTTCAGTGACTCCATCCAGCCACCTCATTCTCTGCCGTCTCCTTCTTCTTTTGCCCTCAATCTTTCCCAGCATTAGGCTCTTCTTCTCCAGTGAGTCATTCCTTCTCATTAAGTGGCCAAAGTATTTGAGTTTCATCTTCAGGATCTGGCCTTCTAAAAAGCAATCAGGTTTGATCTCCTCTAGGACTGACCGGTTTGATCGCCTTGCAGTATATAAAGTTAATAAATAAATAAACACATGAAAATCAATATAATTTGGTCATTCTCTCTCTCTCTCTGTGGGTGGGCATATATATTTATACAGGTCATGGTACATGGTTGAGTAAATGTCCAGTAGCTGTAAAAAGGCAAATGACATACCAAGAATATTTAGAAATATTTGGAAAGACTACCAAAATCATAAAGTGTTGCAGTAATTTGAGGATCGGACTCAATAAAGGATTCAGAAATGTAGTATTCAAACAAAGTATTGTTTATTTACAGTAGGCATTCTATATTCTCTGAATGATTGCAGATAGAAGCAAGGAGGAGGAGCATGTATCCCCTTTTATATCAATAAGGCGGGATTAGAGGTAGGAGTGGTTACATATGAATACATTAGGAAAGGAAGAATAAATTAACCCTTGATATTCTATGAACATACATTTCCTCCATTCAAGAATAAGGCATTTACCCATGACATAAAGCCCTAACTCAAATCTAATCTGCATATAGAGTGCTGTATATAGCTTTGGTAATCACTTTTTAAAAAGGATGGAACAGAACTAGAAACAGTACAGAATAAATCAGCCAAAAGAATTACTTTATCAGAAAAGGTCATAATGTTGGGGACTTTCTAACCTGTAACCTTAGAAAAAGGCAATTTCAGCAAACATAACCAAGGTATATAACATAACAAGCAAAATCAAAAGAATTTTTTTTCTCCTCTCAAAATATTAGAAACAAAGCTAATTCAATTAAGCCAATTAGGAGATTTGGAACTGACAAAACTATATAATTAATCCATGGACAAAACATGGCAATGGCCGCTAATTAATATGACTTTTTAGAGTGCGAGGTTTTAGAAAAATTCTTGGAGGAATGTCATAGAAACATAGACTCATAGAGTTCAGGAGGAACACGGTGAGTCACATGGTTAGTGTTAAGTTGGGTGAATGAGGACGCAGCAAGCCAGGCAGTGAGTGACAACTGCTCTTTATTGTAGGGTGAGAACCCAGCGACTGACCTAGGGAAACAGCTCCCTTTATATACCTCGCAGCTGTGGTGGTCAGCCAATCAGCTGATGGTCAGTTAGTTCAAACTTCCCGCCAAGAAAACCTATTTACATAACAGTTAGGACTCTAGGTTGATAATCAGCAAGCCCGTGTTCAATAACCTGAGTGCTGCTGCATGACAGAGTGAGGTCTTGTCATCCCAGCTCCTGCTGACCAAGCAGTTCAAAAGTGAGTAATCACGAGTAGATAGATAGGTACCAGTTCAGTGAGCACATTAATGGGGATATGAAAGGAGCCTCCACTTAGTCATCTCCTGGACTACACTGATGTCAGCAGCTAATCCAGGGGTGAAATGCTCCCGGTTCGGACCGGATCACCTGATCCGGTAGCGATGGCGGCAGGTGGTTCGGAGAACTGGTAGCAAAAATCCCTGCGCCCCCTCCCCCATGCCCAGCTGTGCCGCGCGATCATCAGAGGCTGTTTTTTTTTACTTTTAAAAGCATTTTTTCTACAACCTCTTCGGTCGAAAAAATGCTTTTAAAAGTAAAAAAAAAAGCCTATGATGATTGTGTGGCTCAGCTGGGATTGTCAGAGCCTTTTAAAAGCATTTTTTCTACAACCTCTTCAGCCAAAGAGGTTGTAGAAAAAATGCCTTTAAAAGCCCCTGGTGATCCCAGCTGAGTTGCCTGATTGTCAGAGGCTTCTAAAAGCATTTTTTTCTGCAACCTCTTTGGCTGAAGAGGTTGTAGAAAAAATGCTTTTAAAAGTAAAAAAAACTACCCACCACCACCAAACCAAGCCCACAGAACTGGTAGTAATAAATTTTAGATTTCACCCCTGAGCTAATCCTCTCAACTCAGAAGTGCCCCAATGCTCAACACGAAAGCAACAGCATAGGGTTGAAGAAAACATGGAGATCTTCTAGTCTAACCCTCTGCCTAAGGCAGGAGTCTTCATAACATCTCAGACAAATGGTTGTTCAGTATTTTTTTTGAAAACCTGCAGTGATGGAGACAATCAGGGTTTATTACTCTTGAAGCTTCAATGTTATCTCTGAACGTGGCAGCATGTCTCCCAATACTATTATTGAATTAACAGGACAATATGCCCCCCTCCCTTCTTACCATCCAGAGTTGTTTGCTACAAGATGGGCAGCAAATAAATTCAACAAATAATTAAATAAATTGTGAGGAGGCACCTGATGAGCTGGATGGAGAAACAAAAATAAGAGAAACAAAATCTAAGAGAATGCTTGGTAAGGATCCCTGTAAGCTGTAAATGATGGCAAGGTCTTAGCTCAGTGTTCTTTTACCCAAAATAGGTAAAAGAACCTACATGGCGCTCCCATGTAACGCCTCTCCTGTGCGAGCTGCACTGGCTCCCGGTGGTCTTCCGAGTGCACTTCAAGGTTTTGGTTATCACCTTCAGAGCACTCCATGGCTTAGGACCGGGTTATTTACGGGACCGCCTGCTACCACCAATAGCCTCCCACCGACCAGTACGCTCCCACAGAGAGGGGCTCCTCCGGGTACTGTCGGCCAAACAATGTCGACTGGTGGCCCCCAGGGGGAGAGCCTTCTCTGTGGGGGCACCTACTATCTGGAACGAGCTCCCCCCAGAGATACGGAGGATCCCGGATCTGCGTACCTTCCGTTGCGCGCTTAAGACGTTCCTATTTCATCAAGCTGGCCTGACCTAAATTTTCCTCTTTTAAATGGGAATTTTAAATTTGGTTTTAAATTATTGGGGTTTTAAAATGGTTCAGCCAAATTTATTTAACTGGTTTTATCTCTATTTTAAATTTTGTATCTATATGTTTTATTTTATGGCTGTTCACCGCCCTGAGTCCTTCGGGAGTAGGGTGGTATACAAATTTAATTAAATAAATAAATAAAATAAATAAAATAGGAGAGAGATTAATATCTCTTATTTGTGCATAAACAAGGAAAGGTCTATCACAGATACAAGGCGAGAGGCCCCGTGGAAAGGTTGGGAATCACTTTATATATAGTTCAAACATATTGGGTTTGGAATGTGTTTGTTCATTGGTCAACATCATTTGACTCATCTGTGATGTAGCCTATCTAACGTCTTAACATTTCATAGCATCCCTTAACATTCTTAGGATGATCTTGTCAATGCTCAGTTGTATGTTCAGTAGGTGTGGTCCTCACAATAGAATTAGTTTTCAGGTTATTAAAAGTTCAAATATTTGGGCAATTCTCATCTTTGGCTGGTCTGAACCGGTTCTTATCAGAATTCACATTCCACCTGGGGAATTTGCTTGTTACTTCAAAGAACTAAGAAATATTAATCAAAAGCACTACTTACTGAAAACAGTTACGCAAAGAAACCCCCTCTCCTGCTCCCATCATTCTCACTCATCAAGAGGGGGCTCTGTGGTGGTTATTCTCTGTGCTATCTTGTCTGCCCCCTGAGGCGAGGATAGACTCTGCTCTCATAGTCTTCAAATAGCTTATAAAAATCTGATTCTTCTGGAAAGCCTTTGGATATTGACCATGGAGCCAGTGGCATCAATCCTTAATATTTGTGATTAATGGCAATTGTATTATTATTTTATGTATTGTTACTGAGACAGTAGATAAATCAAACAGACCAGTGATGAGTTTCACTTACCTTTACTACTGGTTTGCTCACGCGCGCCAGTTCTGTGCATACGCAAAAGCTTCTCCGCGGGCGCAGATCGTATTTGATGATGTCCGGGCAGGTGGGTGGAGTCTCCCACCGCTGCTATTGATTCACTTGAACTGGGGTGAACCGGTAGCAACCCACCACTGAAACAGACAGATCACCCTCCTCAGAAAGCCCTTTAAAACGAATAGCCAGATTAGACAGACCTTCAATGTATGTCCTCAACATGCCATACAGCTAAGTAACCTTTCACTATGTCAGGAAGTGCAATGGCTCAGCGGTTAAACACACTGAGCTTGCCAGCTGGAAAGCTGACAGCCCGAGTTCAAGACCCGAGCGTTGTGCAACAGGGTGAGGTCCTGTCCTTTCCACAACTCCTGCCCACCTAGCAGTTCGGAAGCATGCAAATGTGGGTAGATAAATAGGTAGCACTTTAGTGGGAAGCTAACTGCATTGTGTGTGTCTCCGCATATAGTTATGCTGGCCATGTGACTATGGAAATGCCTTCGTAGAATGCTGACTTCCTCAGCTAATAAAAGATGAGCACTGCCCCGTAGGCCACAACTGGACAGGGGAAAGAAACCTTTACCTTTACAACAGGCCAGTTCCCATAGTGGGACTATACAAATTACTGTACAACCACATTGAAATGATCTTGTCTTGCTCTTAGGAGTACCAGATCATTAATCTTATTTAACATCCACATGAAACCCCTGGGAAGGTCATCTATTGATTCAGGGTAAGGGAACACCAAGAGGCATATGCAGTGGTGGGCTCCAAATTTTTTAACAACCGGTTCTCTGCCCTAATGATTGGCTGGGCGGGCATGGCTGGGTGGGGTCATGTGACTGACTCGGCGTGGCCAACTCTACGTCACTTGTGTGGGTGGTACCTGTATGGGACAGGCAGGGCTGGGGAGGGAATCCAAGGGTCTCTGGTGAGGTGGGAGGAATTAAAGATCCAACCTGTTTGTGTGTGTGTGCGGGAGAGAGAGATTGCGTCAAGCTAGACTGGGAAAGCTGGCTGCGAGAGGAAAAGAAGCTGGGTAAACTGGACCCAGACGCCTCCCGGGTCCCCTCACCCCAGAAGCAGCAACCTCGCACTCTCCCCTCTCTGCTAGCTCCCTTCTTTGCACAGGATCGCCCAGCAGCGGAGATGGAGAGGGTGAAGGGAGCAGCGGCAGCTGCTAGCATTGAGGGGAGAGTGCCACACAGAAACGGGAACACACAGAAACACCGCCACCTTCTCCTTCTCCATTGCTGGGTGATCCCGTGTGAAGAAGGGGGCTAGCAGAGAAGGGGAGAGTGTGAGGTTGCTGCTTCTTGGATGAGGGAACCCAGGAAACATCTTGGTCCGGCTCACCCAGCTTCTCTTCCTCTCGCAGCCAGCTTTTTTGGGCCATTTTCAGGCCATTTTTTGATCCAAAAACGGCCTGAAAATAGCCCCAAAACAGCCCCGGAAAATGGCCGTTTTTCAGGCCGTTTTCAGGGCTGATTTTGACTGGAAAAACAGCCTGAAAAGGGTTCGAAAAACGGGCGTGGGTGGGGCCAGCCAGTGATCCAATTTGCCAGTGGTCCGATTTGCTCCGAACCACGCAGAATCAGAACCACCAGTTTGGGTGAACCAGTCTGAACTGGCAGCAGCCCACCTCTGGGCATATGATATCAATAGTACATCACTATTCCAACTGAACCAGTCATGCCATGGAGGTTCTGAACCAGTATTTGGAGGCTGTAAGACTTTGGATGGGGCAAAACAATCTCAGAATAAATCCTTCCAAGAGCGAGCTATTTTTTGTCAGTAAATAATTCAGCAATTTGACAATAACTGACCCAGTGATATTGTGAACTGGACTCATTCTTCACATGAAAGAATTGGTTTGTAACCTGAGGTCTTCCTGGACTCTTGGTTCTTCCAGGAAATCAGATTAAAGCTGCAGACGAGTGGATGGGCATGGTCCAGCTACTTCCAGTGAATCAATTACTATCATACTTTGACTAGAATGACCTAGCAAGTTATACTTGCCTTGATCACCAGCAGATTAGAATATAGTTACATGCTACATTAGAAGAGACACGGTGGCTCAGTGGCTAAGATGCTGAGCTTATCAATCGAAAAGTTGACAGTTCAGCAGTTCGAATCACCAGTGCCTCATTAACGGGGTGAACTTCCGTTACTTGTCCCAGCTTCTGCCAAACTAGCTGTTCAAAAGCACATAAAAAAAATGCAAGTAGAAAAGTAGGGACCACCTTTGGTGGGAAGATAACAGCGTTCTATGTGCCTTTGGCATTTAGTCATGCCAGGCACATGACCACGGAGACGTCTTCGGACAGCGCTGGCTCTTCGGCTTTGAAATGGAGATGAGCACCACCCCCTAGAGTCCGGAACAACTAACACATGTGTGAGGGGAACATTTACCTTTACCTTACATGCTACGTTAATGGATGCCTTGGAAGATGACTCAGAAACTGTCATTGTACAGAACACAAGGGCAAGATTACTGATAACCCAGATTGCTTCACCAAAATCCAATATGTTTACACTATCAAAGGAGAACATGTTGGGGTTTTTTTCTCCCTCACCCCCCCCCCCACCCCTTTGTGAAGTTCGTGGAATGTGAACTAGGCCACAGACTTTCTGTGCGACAGCCCCTACCTACCTCGTGCAACATTAATACCAGGAAATATGGGCGGCTTCAAAGTTTTTAGGTTTCAAGAAGTGAAAGTAATACGATTTGAAGAAGACTCTGGCCTGTATCTTTGTTGGAAGTCTATAATTGCTGAGAACTACTTTTTCAGTTGCTTTAACGTATTACACTTTAAAGTCCTGTTGGAAGAAATATCCTTCTGGGTTCAGCTCCAAGTGGGGACAAAGACACTGGAAACATGGAGACTGCTTGGAAAGATGGTTTAATGGTGGACAGGATCACATGGCTTCAGTTCCTGAACAGAAAAAGGAATGAGATACAGCAAGTCCCTGGGTTGTATACTCTCTCTCTGGCTTTGAACTTCCTGGGGCCCCAAGAGTATCCTGATTGATTGTCAGACTCCCAGGGGTGGGGGTCTTAGCTAGCCTTGCTGGCTGATGTAATCTTCCCAGGTGCCATGTGGTGAGTTCCTGTTGCTATTGTGTTGCAGATGGGTCCTATTGTCAAAGACTGAGTTTCTGCCTCTGGCCCATTAACAAAGGGGGGGGGGGGGAGGCAGGAAGGTGGGAGTTGCTGTCTTTAAAACATGTTTCTCCATTTCTCAACCAGGGAAACATAATATTCTGCCTTTTTTATATTTCTAAAATATTTCATTCTTCTAGGAAAGGGGTGAGTGCTAACTTCCTACAGTCCCAAAGGTGGTTTTTCATAAGGCAACTTGACTTTCTTATTTCTTTTGAAGACATTTCGCTTCTCATCCAAGAAGCTTCTTCAAATCTGACAGGATAGTGGGGAATGGAAGGGTTTATATTCCTTGCAGACAGCTGGTCATTTGCATATTTTATAAATCCTTCCATTCCACTATCCTGTCAGAGTTGAAGAAGTTTCTTGGATGAGAAGTTAAACGTCTTCAAAAGAAAAACGAGAAAGTCCAGTTGCCTCCTGAAAAACCACCTTTGGGACAACCCATGACTTACATGACTGAGAATCTCGACAGACTTTTACATTTTTGAAGTATTGTGTACTCCAGAGTTCATATAGTTTGGGGTAGTCATGATAAACATGAAATAAGTAAACTTGAATAACGTGTGACTTTGCAAGAGGGGCAAGCCCAGGCAGACTAAAGTGGAAACCTACTGAGGGAAAACGCAAGTCATTCCTTAAACTCTAGTCAGGTTAAGAGTCTTCTCAAATTCTAAGCACTACCTGAGCCAAAGAAGGCGGGGGGGAGGGAGAAGGGCAGGGCATGGATCGCACATGTCACAATCCTGCTCTCTGCGCACGCGCCATACCGAACCGCTCCCATTCAACGCTATGACCCCGCCTTTCCGATCCACTCTTCCACCAATCATGGACGAGGGAAGAGTTACAAGCGTCCAAATCCCGCCCTCCTCGAAACCTTCATTTTGGAAGTGCAACAACAAACAACAACGACAAAAAAAAACCCCTTCCTTTTTTTCTAAAGCTCCGCGAGTTTCCCTGGGCATTTTGCGTCACGTCGCTGTACGACGATTGGAGACGTCGCACCTTCGTGCGTGGAGCAGCAGTCCGGACTCACGCAGGCGCAGAACGGCCTCCTGTGGTGTGTAGCAACTCGCCAAATTCAGCTGCGCATGCGGAAGGGTTGGCCCGCGGTCCGTTCACATCCTTTGACGTCAGGGAGCAACTTCTTGTCTGCAAGAAAGGGAGCGGCCGCCAAATCAGCGTGCGCGCTCCCGCGCCCTTCCTCATCCTTTACGTGAGCGTAACCCCGCCCCACCCGTCCACTGAGTCCCTCGGCCCGGCTGTGCGTGCGTTCGGCCTGCTCCCGTCCGGAGCGTGATTGACTAAGGAAACCGAGAAGCGGTCGCCTGAAGAGGGAACCGAGGGGCATGAAGTCGAGCGCCGCCGTCGCTGTTCACCCGTGAGGTAGTTCTGCCCGGGAACCGAGTCCCTTACAGCTGCTGCCTGCCTTGCCCGGCCCGCTGTCACCAAGGCAGCCATTTTGTGCCTCCCCTTCCCTCCCTCAGCTTGCCGCCTCCTCCTTCGCCACCGCCGCGGAGCCCGGCCTTGTGCGTTGTAGTACGGAGGGGTCTCGGAGGGCCCAAGGCGGCGGCGGCGCCTGCTGAGGCAGAGCCTGGCGAGGAAGTGGCGCGCGGCGCGGGGGGTCCCCATGGCGAAGAAAACCTACGACCTGCTCTTCAAGCTGCTGCTGATCGGCGACTCGGGCGTTGGCAAGACCTGCGTGCTTTTCCGGTTCTCCGATGATGCTTTTAACACCACCTTCATCTCCACCATCGGTGAGCGAGAGTTGGGAGTGCCAAGTATT
Source organism: Arizona elegans (assembly GCA_022577455.1). Taxonomy (NCBI): domain Eukaryota; kingdom Metazoa; phylum Chordata; class Lepidosauria; order Squamata; family Colubridae; genus Arizona; species Arizona elegans. The sequence continues at coordinate 313,633,617 of JAKOOJ010000001.1, read as the reverse complement.
GCGCCCGCGGCTTTTTTTTTTAATTTTATTTTTTTATATATATAAATGCCCCGACTTTCCTCCAGAGAGCCTCTTTTTTTGTGTGCTCTTCCTATGTAATATTTGTATTTTCTCCTCCATTCTTTCGTTTTTTCTTTCTCCTGTGGCGATGAAGGCGCGCCTGTAGAAATGTCGGTTCCATTTCTCTCTCTCCCCCCCCCCACACCCGCCCCAGAAATTATTCTTCCAATGCCGATAAGGGCAAAAAGATGATGTGATTTTGGGGTTGTTAAGATTGAGGAAGTTAATTTTATGAGGTAACCCCACCCCAAATATCTTGTCTAGGCATCCTTTGTTCCTGTTCTCTGTCTCATTATACTTTTCAGTTTTTGAATGTAGGATTATCCACCTTTCACCTATTTTTCAGCCTACAATCCATTCTGGAATAATCTTTGTTTCTTGGTAATATAGCTGCTGACTTGATTAGTTTTCTTTTTACTTCTATATTGGGTTGATATTTTGCAATCTCTGCCTTCCATAAGAAAAAAAAGGAGGGGGGGTTAGCTGTCATTCCAGCTGCACAGTAGGCAGTGCTTATTCAAATAGCCTTGGCCTTTTGAAAAGGAAAGCAAAAATGTTTTTAATACATTATGCTAACTGTAGCACAGTGATCAGCAGCATCCTTTGGCCTTTCTTCTAACATCAATGTTACGGCATACTCCCCATTTCTTTCATGTTGTTAGTGGAGTATGGCTTTATACCACTGTACTTAACTAATGCCACATTCATTCCTGGGAGTGACCTCAACATCATCCAAGGTTTTCTATTTCTCCCACACCCCCTAGTGTTGATACTGCTTGTTCATACTAGTTTTCTTAAATATATATTGTCCTTTGTGCCTGATTTCTTTGTTCATATTTACTGCTACTCTGTCCCAAATGAACAGCTAGTTAATCCATGTATACAGATAAATGGCTGTTGTCCTACTGTCAGTTTCTGATGTTTGGAAGAAAGAAGTTCCTCTATGAAAGAGATGGTAGTGATTTCTGGGAATCTAGAAATATGTGAAGCAATTTTTGCTTTATTTCAGTGCTGGACTTCAATGGCTGTTCTTTGAAAGTTCTAAAAGTTCTCATGTCTGGAAATAGATCATTGGTTTATGAAAACCCCCAATTTTTAAAAAAATATTGTGACTTAGACAGATTCTTTAACTAGTCTGTAAGATTAAATCGTGAGTTTTGAATGAAAGCTGTATTCTCCAGCTTTACTACATATCTCTGTTAATGCTGAGGATGCAGAAACCTCTATATAGATACTTCAGATTCCTAAAAGGAATTCAATTGAATCAAACCTATTAATATTATTCATTGTGTTTTGCTTTGTATACTTTAATCTAGCAAAATATTCCAAAGATCTCAAATTACAAGTGTAGGTTGGTGGTATCATTTGCTAGTCACTGCTGCAGTTTATCATAGTGCTGTTAGTGCTGGGGACTTTCAGCTGAATATGAAAGTAAACATTGTAGGACTGTGCAGCTCTTCCAATTCAAAGGCAAAAAGGGGCTTTTGAATTTGTTTAGAGCATGAATATAGCACCTACCTGTAGCTCCTTAAAACAGCCATGCCTTTTCTTATGATTACATGCAGATTGATTGCAGTTAGACCCAAGAAAAGACATCTTTGGTTCACAGGGTTACATAGTACACACAGTTTGTGTCCATACATGCTCTTAAGGATTTTTTGCTTTTGAATCCAAAGTTTCATATAACCTTATTGTAGGACATTTATATAGACTAGGTCAAAAACTGCTTTATGCATAGTGTTTTTAATTATAAATACTCCTGAAGCATCATCTTAGCTATTCTCACTTAAATTCACGGCTAGACATTAACATTGAAAAACAGTATGTAGAATGGCAAATAACCATATTTATTGGTGACTCATATATAATTTTCATTGAGATAGATTTCTTTTCTGCAAGAGTTGACTGAGGAAAGACTTTACTTTTATTAGTGGCAGAAGTTAATGTTCATTTCCTCAAGTTTGAATGAAATTGTTTGTTCTGTAAGAAAATCTATAGGTTTAGGATGTTTTTCAAAGTTCTAAGGAGAAGCCATCTTAGAGTCAATCCACATATTATATACACTGATATGTAAAATTACTGAAGGTAATTGCATCTTGATTATAATATGCATGTTTCTGTTAATTTAGATGTAAATTTAAATAATGTAATATGTAGTGGCTTTTGATCTAATAGATTTATTACCAAAAGCTTTCACTGGAAAAAAAATTCCTTAATGAGATGCATAAAAGTTGGCAGTTTGTTTTTTAGAGTTAACATAGATATTTTACAACTAATTTCTGCTATACAGACAGAACTTTATTGTTTTAGACATTAAATGTAACCTCTAATATTTATCTTTCTAGTTTAAAATTTAAATTTACTACTTATAGGTAGTCCTTGACTTAAAACCACAATTGAGACTGGAATTTTAATCGTAAATTATTGCCATTGTACGTCAAGCACCTGATTTATTTTTTTTAACCATTTTTATAGTGAATCAGTCATTAAGCAAATTCATTTGAAACACTCTTTTCCTAAAACGGGTTCATTGTGACTGCCACAAAAAACGTAGTAAAAACAGACATGGTCACATAGTGACCCACTTAATGACTGGGACAACTTACAATCGTAAGGGCTCAATTATAGTCATAAGTCAAGATCTATCTGTATGTGGTTATCAGTTGCATAGTATTCCCTCTTGTTCATTAAAAACAGAAGTTTTATGCCTTTTCTTTCAATGGCATAAAGCAGGGGTCTCAAACTCAAGGCCTGCGGGCCGGATGCAGCCCATGGAGTGCTTAGATCTGGCCCATGGGGCTGCCCTGGAAACAGCGAAGGACTGGCCTGCAGTGCCTCTGCCAACAAAAACGGCCTCCCAAGCTCCATATTCGCTGGCAGAGGGTTGCAGGAGGCTGTCACAGGCGAAAACAGAGCTCGGGGACCCACTTTTGCTGGCAGAGTACACGGGCCACCACAGGCACCTCCAACATGAGCGATGTCGAGCTGGCCATGCCCCCTAGCCACGCTACCCACACCTGGCCCTCCCAAGGTCAAACACAACCCTGATGCGGCCCTCAATGGAATAGAGTTTGACACCCTTGGCATAAAGGTTAATAATATCAGGTTTATTTACTAACATTGGAATAGTTGTTTAAAAACATTCCATCTCTGACTTTTGCAGCATGATACAGATAGTCCTCAATTAATGACCACTCATTCAGTGACCGTCTAAAGTTATGCTGGCACTGAAAGAGTGGTGACTGCAGCTGGTTCTCAAACTTCCATCTGTTGCAAAGTTCTTGTGTAAGTGATTTTGATGCTTGCCAACCAACTTGTACTTGCAACATTGTAGTGTCCTGTGAACACAGGATTATGATTTGCAAACTTCCTTGCTGGCTTCACACAAGCAAAGTCAATAGAGAAGCTAGCAGGGAAGGTCACAAGCTGCTCGGTTAAGTCTCCCCTGTTTGTGCACACTCCTCAGGCCTCACTGTGCTTGCATCAGACCTCCCTGGCCATTTGCACATCTTCCCCCACATGGCAGCTGCCACCCCAAACCCCACTGTATTCACACTGTGTCTCCCCACCACTCATGCACCCTAATAGAGCCTTGGTGGCGCAGCAGACTAAAGCACTGTTAAGTAACACCAGCTGCCTGCAATTACTGCAAGTTCAAATCTCACCAGGCTCAAGGTTGACTCAGCCTTCCATCCTTTTGAGGTAGGTAAAATGAAGACCCGGTTTGTGGGGGCAATAAGCTGACTTTGTATAAAAAAGAACACTGCTTGGGTGGGGGGCGAAAGCCCTACTAAGCAGGTATATACAAAAGTGTGAAGGCTATTGCTTAACGCATTGTAAGCAGCCCTGAGTCTCCAGAAAAGGGCGGCATATAAATCAAATAAATAAATAAATAAATAAATAAATAAATAAATAAATAATAGTTGCTCTCTCATCTGGTAGCAATTATCCCAACTCCTTCCATACTTATGCCACACCTTTCCTGATACTTGTGCATCCTTTCCCTCCTGGCAGCAGCCATTTACCTGCCTTCAGGCTTGCTTGTGAGCCACCTGGGATTTAAAATTTCCTGCCAATCTTCCGACTGACTTTGGTTGTTGGAAGCCAGCAGGATGTTGCAAAGTGTTTACTTAACAACCCATCATCTTCTCTTAACAATAGCAAAATGTACTGCAGGAATTGGTGTCACTAAGCGATGCAGTCACCTAACTGTGCTTTGTGACTACATCACTTAGGGATGGAAATTCCAGTCTTGTACTTGTAGTGTCGTGCTAAGGATCTATAATGTGTGTTCTTTATAACAGCATCTGCTCTTTAGTATTTCCTTTGTCTAGCACAGGAGTCCCTAAATTCTTCAGCTCATTAACTCAGTGAAGTTTTAGATTGTTCATCAATCCTAAACAACATAACAGGGACAACTCAAGGCTGTTTCCACTGCTGACTGACCAATCAAAATTGTGTTGCTTCTAACCACCTCATCTTCAGGACTAGGAACTGGTGTGCAGCTTTACAGAGATCTCACAGATTAATTGAACCCCATCAACCATCTATTATTTGTCAACCACTTACTGATCCCCAGACATCTATTGACTTTTTGGATAGTTTCATCGACCTGGGGATATCGATACTGACCAGTAACCCTGGTCTAACCTTTACCTGAGTGTGTTTAAAAGGGCGCTTGAAACTTGGTTTTTCCCACTAGGCCTTACGTTAGACTAACTGGCACATCCTATGTGCTGTGATGTTTTAGAATATTTTTTGCTTCTTCAGAATGTCTGTAGTTTTTTTTACCAGTATCTTTTTTAATTATGTTTATTGTATTTTGTCCAAAGCTATTGAATTGAATGCTCATATATTTAATAAATAAATACAAACTCTTATTATTAACACAGGGAATCTCCCACCTGCGTTTACTGTCTTGTTAAACATCATTTAGTAAAAGTTCCAGTCTAGTTTTGGGTATTTGTCATCTTATTTATTTTATTTATTTATTTTTATTTATTTTTATATGCCGCCCTTCTCCGGAGACTCAGGGCGGCTTACAATGCGTTAAGCAATAGCCTTCATACTTTTGTATATTTTATACAAAGTCAGCTTATTGCCCCCACAAACCGGATCCTCATTTTACCCACCTTAGAAAGGATGGAAGGCTGAGTCGACCTTGAGCCTGGTGAGAATTGAACTCGCAGTAATTGCAGGCAGCTGGATGTTAAATGCTGCCTTAGGAGGCATTAGCCTCCTATGCCACTCAGGTTCCTTATATAATTTATTAAATTATATCTCATTATCTCCCCAGTAAAGCAACTCTAGGTGTCTTACAGACCACAAAAAGAAAAATAGAAAACAGTTAAAATTGTAAAACTATGCAAATTAAAAAGATTAAAATTATAAAAAACAGGAACCAAGGGATGGACGTTACGAAGATGAGGTTGTCAGCCACCTCCAGCAATGAGCAGCCCTTTTGGTGCCTCAAGCAAACCAACAATGCCAAGTTTTAATGCCCTTCCAGAAGGCCAAAAGAGTGGGTGCACTTCTCACCGCCATTGATCAAGTGTTCCACAGGGTTGGGGCCACAGCAGGAAAGGCCTTGACTCCACACACCGAAATTCTTGGGGTTTGTAGTAGGCCTTTTCCACTGTCACAAGTGCAGTGCATTAATCCCTTTGACGTGAGTCAGCTCCTCAGATACCCTGGACCCATGCCATAAAGAACTTGAAAGGTAATACCTAGCACCTTGAATTGGACTTGGAAGCAACGACACTGTTATATGTGCCATCCTAAGGACCCCCAGAACTGTGCACATTGCTGCATTCTGCCCCAGCTCTAGCTTTAATCCTGGGACAGGATTAAATCATGACCCATTATCAGCATTTATCATCTTTCATTCTGATCTTAATTAGTATACTTTTTTGTTCTTATTCCCAGATACTTTAGGACTTTACTATGTTTGAAAGCCCTTTAGCAAGTTTTAACAGTCTCCTAATGTTTTAGTTGGGGAAATTTTAGGAGTGCTGTAGTTCTCAATACATCTTTCAGATGTATTAATTTGATACAATGGTTGACACTTTACTTCAGGGTGACATTGGATCTTCAAAATTACGTTTCTGGCACATCATTTAGCTTGCCAATGATTTGGGACAGTGTTATTTTTAGTTGTGGTCCTGCTCCTATTTGAAAAGTAAATGCTGAGAGGAGGGAGATGGTTTCTGTATCCCAGCTAGGATTGCTATAAATACCTTCCAGTGCTAAAATATCCAAGTCATCATAGGTTCCCTGATAGAGCAGAAAGTTGGACTTCAAAAGCAAAATTATACATAATCGAGGATTCCCCTTTTGTACTATATTATCAAATAACACCTTTTATGTTGGAGTCCAGAGAATTTATTTTCAACCCATGTATTTTGAGTTATGATAGGTACACCTCTGGAAGGTTTGGGTATGGAGGTTTATTTTACATGCCCCAAGCATAATTTACTTAATGCTTTCCAATGACAACTAATAAGAGTTGTGTTATATGTTTATAATGTAAATGGCCTGCTATTCAACAGTTATTTTAATTATGATATAAACTGACTTGTTGGGTTTAGCTACCAGGGATTTTTCTCATTACTAATACAGTGTAGTTAGTGTATATGACTGGAGCTTTATTTTAGATTTTGTAGGTAAGTAACCCTTTGCAAATACTATTAAGTATTGCACTTAACAATTTTGAGACAATCCCTTCCCCACCTACATTTATCAAGAAAACTAGGCTGAGAGTTGTGATAAATTGGATGTTAGCACAATCAACCCAGAGTTGCGCTGTGGTAAGATGGGCAGCCAATAAATTTTATAAATAAATAAAATTGTGAAGAAGCAGTATCTGTTGCCTTGATTAGCAAAGGGGTTGACTGCAAATGACTATTCTGTTAGTAGAATTTCTTCAAGCTAAGTACCAGTAAGCTGGTGGGATTTGTAGCACTAGATTTGTAGCATTAGCTATATGGAAAAGATTGTATGCATTTACATCTGCTAAATCTGAATGGTTGTTTTCCTGATAGCATTTTATTCATTTCTTATTAGTCACTTAGTATTAATTTGAAATGACCATAGTCATAGTCTAAATTCATTTGTTTTTTTGTTTTGTTTTTTAATAAATCATTACATTATTAAGTTTGAAGGTAGTACAGAAATGGTTTGTCTAAAGTCGTGATATGTAGATCTGGAATACTGTATGCTGGAACTCATTCTGAATCACCTTTGTTAGTGTTTTCCTGAACCAATATGCTTGATAACCACAAGTTTTAAAGTTTTGTTTTATTTTTGGATCAAATATGGTCTTGGTTAAAGTCAAATAAGGAAAATATGCTTATGCAAACCCTTTCAGGTATAGCAGATCAATAACTGAGTTCACAAAGCGTTCTGACCATAATTTATCAAATAAACCACACTGGTTGGGTCCATATATTGTGTGGTAAGTAAAATCAAACAATATTATATGTTAGAATGGGGCAAGAAGTTTATAGATCTCATGTCCCGCATTTGCAATCTGTAGAGCATGCCTAGACATTGTTGTCTGGGTGGAAGGCAATGATGAAAGATTCATGTAATGTCATCACATAAATGCCACAAGTTACATACTTACATCCACTGTTGAGATGAGAGTACATAATCATGGTGTATGCGTGATGATATCACTGTTTGCTGTGAAGGCTGCTGTGCCCAGACCATTCTGCTAGAATTTAATGGCAAGATAACATTTTTGACAATGAGATACTTCCTGCTTTTTAATTAATAAATATGGAAAATGGCTACCCTCTCTGGAAGTACCATATCATCAATTATATCTCATTCTGCCCTCAAAGTTCAAAATAAAAGAGCATCTCCAGAGGAAAAAAAGTAGTCTACTTGAATTTAGCAAGATTTGCGAATCTAGCAAGGAGATGAGGCAAAAGAACAATCCTATACAAGTAGTTTTTGCTTAAAAATCATTTATTCAGCAATCGTTCAAAGTCATGATGGCACTAAACAAATTGTAGTTAGGGCCAGTTCTCGAGGTTACGTCGGTTGTAATACAGCTGCAATCACATAATCAAAATTTGGGTGATTGGCAGGCCACCCAAATTTATGACCATAGCTTCTGCTTCAACTCCCCTTATCCTCCTATCTTCTGTCCCCTCTCCCCCGCCCCGTCACTTCCCTCCCCCATCTCTGCCCTTTTGGCCTTTTGAAGGGCTAGCATCAGCCTGAGCTGGCACACTTTGTCAGCAGTAGCAGGAAAAAAGCAGAGATGTTCAACTGAAGGCATCTCAGGTGGATGGCAGTAGAATGTAAAGCAGTCAAAAGAGCAGAAATTGAGCGGGAGTTGAAGCAGAGGCAATCTTCGTTTGGAAATAACTAATCTGACATTCAGTAGAATGTGAAGAATTGAAGAAAATTATGTAAATGAGAATCTATTGTGTTCATGATTAGTGGATGAATAGAGAAAAGTACAGTATTTTTGAAGAGCCATGGCATCTATTGAATATAGTGGCTGGTTTCATATATTCCAGTATGCTCTGGTATTTTTTAATCAACTTTATTGAATAAATTACCTGATTTGTTAACACTAACCAGTGAATTGTAATTTAAGAATTCTCATAATTTGTTTCACACATGATGCCAAATAACAACTTAATGATTAATGAATGAGTAATACACTGAATGAAAATCTAACAGTGTAATTTGCACTTTAGAGCTTATGATTATTATAGCTCCAAGATGTCTATGGAGTTTCTCAGTCAGTCAGATCATGATTGCTCCAAAGGTGCTTTTTCCGCACCAGCAGCCAGATCTGAAGAAGCTTCTTGGATAAGAAGTGAAACAGCTTCAAAGGAAATTGTTGGGGGCTATATGCTGACATTGTAAATTGCCCGGAGAGTGCTGTAAAGGTATATAAGTCTAAGTGCAATCGCTAATTGGTATTGCTAATCACTAGATAACAGTAAAGAGCTGCTGAAAATATTAATTTGTCAGTCCATTAATGAGTTAGTTTTAAAAAGTTTTAAAATCAACCTTCAAATTTGCATTGAATAAGCCTAAATATGATTTTGCAGACTTCCAGAAATATGAACACTTCTTCCACACTCCCCTGTTTAAAGGTTCATCTGCAGATTTTTCATTCTTCTAGGCTGTCTGCCAAAATATTACTGGTTTATCCTTGGTAGAATGAGCAAGGGAAAAAATCCTTCTCTGCCTGGATGGACCATTGAAATGCAAAAAAAAAAAACAAAAAACAAACAAAAAACAAACCTGCATCAAAGATGTTTAACAAAAGTTAAAGCATCCTTTTAGCAAAAAGTACTATGGATTGTATCAGTTTGTGAGAGTGCATACAAACAAATATATGTTAACAATTTTAAGCTAGCCATTTACTGAAACTTCTTGGACAGTTTATAATGAGAGAAATTAATTCAATTTAAATAAGCCATATCAATAATACCAAATAAAATGTAGAAAGAAAATACCATACAGACTATACAGCAGCAAGGCAGTCACTCAAACAATATCTTTTTTTTTTAAATAGAAACTAGTTTTAAAAGCTGGGAAAATGGAAGGTCTTCACATGGTGCAAAAATAACACTAAAGTGAGCACCCATCACAGTTTATATATATATGAGGAATTCCTTCAGGTAACCTGGTCCTAACCAGTCTGGAAATGAACAGGCAGCTAGTGTAGACGGTGAAGTATTGTCATAATATGTTTATATTTGATGCATGCTGTTATAACCTTAGGACCACATCATTGCATCCATTAAGATCCATTAAGCAAGGATCTTACATGAATTCATATGGGAAAAAGTGGAAGTCCCTGGCAAACAAGCCAGTGGGGGATACCTGCAGGCGAGTATTATAGGTAGGCATGGCAGGTGGTTGAGTGAAAAGGCGATGGGTGCAAATTGCAAATTGCACCCATCTGCCAGCTTCCCCATTTACTTTGATTGTGGGAACATTGGGAATCGCACGGTATATTGCAACAATCATAAAATACAAGCTGGTTACCAAGCAACCAAATTGACTATGTGATTGCAGAAATGCTGCAATGGATGCAACTTTGAGGACCAGTCATGAGGCTCCCTCATTCAGTACCCTGTTTCCCTGAAAATAAGACATCCCCTGATAACGGTGGATAAAAATCAATGATTTTTTTTAAAAAAATTTAAAAAATCAGATTTTTTTTTATTTAAATCGGATTTTTTTTATTTAAATCAGATTTTTTTTATTTTTATCGAATTTATTTTAATAAAAAACTTTTGGGGTAAAAATCTATCATAAGATAGTTTTCTATTTAAGATACATAAATAATTTAGTTTATTCAGCATGAAATGGAGCTTAGTTATGTAGCATGAGGCTGTATATTCTGCAACACTGGGACAATTGGTGAGTCAACAGTGGGTCAAAGGAGTAGCAGAGATGACAGTTGCTCTTTAAAAATTATGATTTAAATTGAGTTGATTTAAATCAAGCCTTTTTACTAGTGATTTAAATCATGATTTAAATTGTGATTTAAATCAACTCGATTTAAATCAAATCCATCCTGCCTGATAATAAGCCAAATCGGGCTTTTGAGCGTATTATTATTATTATTATTATTATTATTATTATTATTATTATTATTTTATTTCTATACCGCCCTTCTCCTGCGGGACTCAGGGCGGTGTACAGCCAGGATAAAAACATTGCGTACAAGATTTAAAAACAATTTAAAAAACAATTAAATAATTTTGGCCCAAGATATTAAAAATAACCCAATTAAAACCAAATTCAATTAAAAGTGAGAGGATGGGATCAAGCCAGCCCAGCTAGATGGAATAGGTGTGTTTTTAGGGCCCAACGAAAAGTCCGGATGTCTGATATTGTGCGTATCTCACGGGGTAGGTCATTCCAGAGGGCGGGTGCTGCCACAGAGAAGGTTCTCCCCCTGGGGGTCGCCAGCCGACACTGTTTGGCCGACGGCACCCTGAGGAGGCCCTCTCTGTGCGAGCGAACCGGTCGGTGGGAGGCTATTGGCAGCAGAAGGCGGTCTCGCAGATAACCCGGCCCTAAGCCATGGAGCGCTTTAAAGGTGGTCACCAACACCTTGAAGCGCACCCGGAAGATTACAGGAAGCCAGTGCAGCTCGCGCAAGAGAGGTGTCATATGTGAGCGCCCCGTCGCTCCCATAATCCCCCGCGCGGCCGCATTCTGGACTAACTGTAGCCTCCGGGTGCACCCCAAGGGGAGCCCCATGTAGAGAGCATTGCGAGTATGCGCTGAAATAAGCCTCCCCCCCAAAATAAGCCCTACCTGAAAATATTTAAATGCAGAACTGGAAATCAGGTAAGATGGCAAGAGAAGCCCCATCTTGCTCCACCCACCCCAAAATAATAAGACCTCCCCAAAAATAAGGCCAAGCACTTATTTTGAGGTTCAAAAAAATAAAAGACAGGGTCTTATTTTCGGGGAAACACAGTACCTTCGTTGAATCGCTGAAGGGGTAGTCGTAACCTGAAGACTTACTTGTGTGGGCTTGTCCTCATGTTTGATCAGACACACTCCGAATCTTCCTCTAGTAATGCTCTAGGAATTGATTCTGGCACTTCATTCATAATTTTTCTGTTGTGTCTATTAGAATGTAAATCTACAGCAGTGGTGAAATCTAAAATTTGTTACTACTGGTTCTGTGGGCATGGCTTGGGGGGGGGTTAATGTGACTGGGTGGGAGTGGCCAATTTTTTTACTTTTAAAACTATTTTTTCTACAACCTCTTCAGCGAAGAGGTTGTAAAAAAATGCTTTCAAAAGGCTCTGACGATCCCAGCTGAGTTGCCTGATCAGCAGAGACTTTTTTTCTTTTAAATACATCTGCCGATCAAGCAACTCAGCTTGGATCGTCAGAGGCATTTAAAAGAAAAAAAACCTTTTTTTCTTTTAAATGCCTCTGGAGATCCAATATGAGTTACCTGATCGTTAGAGGCATTTAAAAGAAAAAAAGTCTCTGCCAATCAGGCAACTCAGCTTGGATCATCAGAGGCATTTAAAAGAAAAAAAAGGTTTTTTTTCTTTTAAAAAGCCTTTGAGGATCCCAGCTGAACCGCGTGATCATCAGAGGCTTTTTTTTTAACTTTTAAAAGCATTTTTAAAGTTAAAAAAAGCCTCTGATTATTGTGTGGCTCAGCTGGGCATGGGGGGGGGGACAGGGATTTTTGTTACCGGTTCTCCGAACCACCCGCCTCCATTACTACCGGATGGGGCGATCCAGTCCGAACTGGGAGCATTTCACCCCTGATCTACAGTCTAGAACAGACTGTATAGCTGGCTGGAGAATTCTGGGAGTTGAAGTCCACAAGTCTTAAAGCTGCCAAGTTTGAAGACCTCAGGTCTAGAATTTTCTTATCTTTTGACCATGTACAGAGCAATGGGAAATGTTAGCTGCTTTACTGACATTATATACTGATATCTAAGATCCGAAGTGGGCTACACAATCCATTCTCCATGTTATGTCTGAAGCCAGGCTATTATGGTTAGGACTGCTGTGTGATATAACAGAAACCAAAAACAAACCATATTATGGCTGTTACTTGAGTGGCTGTTGAGTGGCAGTATTTTATTGCTCAACTCAAATTTATTGAGTTTGTCAGCAAACTTCAAATGTTGGTAATTTTCTGATTAGAGATGAAGATTATCTTGGCTTGTTGCAAGATCTTGATGTAGCAATTTAATTTCTGATTTAGGATTTCCAAACTGTAAGCATAAATGAGGAAACTTATTTTTTAAGAGGCAAAATAACAATTAAAATGTGCAAGAAGTATAAATTTGTCTCTTTTTAAAACTGTCAACTCATACTCAGTCTTTTAACTAAACTTACTATTAAAGAATGTTTCTCGTTAATTTCCATCTCAGGATGCTGTTTGGTGTTTAATCAGCCTAGGTTTTGTATTCTTCCTTCAAACATGGATAACTACTATGCCTTTTCCTATTTATTCTGACTCTATATTGGTGCAGTAGAATTATATACCCTAATTAATTATATTAACTCTCTGAATCTCATATTGCTGCTATTTTTTCCATCAGATAGAAAGATAAAGTCTGCTTATTAAAAATAGTGGGGAATCTTTCAAAGTCCTTAGGTAAAATGAAACCTAAAATTAACATTTGATTTTCTCCCATTTTGTACTTCCCTCACTCTTTTTCCTTATTTTACTTGATGACTCTTGATAATTGTCACTTCATGTTACTTTGCAAAACAGTCAGAATTCTAGGCAATTATATCTATAATAAGTCATTTAATTTATTTTGAAATATGAATGTTGATTGAAATAAAGATATCTGCATTTCTTGCATAGACCAGGTTTTCACTGGAAATCACATTTGGGGATTCATGACTCTGAAATATCATCCTGGATATTACAAAAAGGTGTTGCATATTAATCTCAAAGTTAATTTCCAGTCAAAACCTGTTCCATAGTTTTGAACTAGTTTTGTATCAAGCCTAAATTTAATACTCCCCCAAATTAAAATGGCACAGGCATAGTTGATACTTCCCATTTTCAGATTTTTTTCCTAATACTGTCAGATCAGACTTTCAGTTTCAATTTGAATATAATTCACAAAATAAAATCATGATCTTTCCAAAATAGCAAAACCATTTTGGTTTTAACAGTTTGGCTTAGCCTAAGATAATCTCAGTGGCTAAAATGCTGAGCTTGTCAATCGACAGGTCGGCAGTTCAGCGGTTCAAATCCCTAGTGCCGCATAACGGGGTGAGTTCCCGTTACTTGTCCCAGCTTCTGCCAACCTAGCAGTTCGAAAGCACGTAAAAAATGCAAGTAGAAACATAGGGACCACCTTTGGTGGGGAGGTAACAGTGTTCCGTGTGCCTTTGGCATTTAGTCATGCCGGCCACATGACCATGGAGACGTCTTTGGACAGTGCTGGCTCTTCATCTTTGAAACAGAGATGAGCACTGCCCCCTAGAGTCGGGAATGACTAGCACGTATATGCGAGGGGATCCTTTACCTTTACCTTTTTAAAATAACTAATAATCTCATATTAATATAAATCATGAATGGGTAGTTTCCAAATTTGGCTAGGTATTTGGCCTAGCTAGCACCTTAAATCATACCATTAAAATTTAGTGTGAAATGGCTTGTTTTATTGTAATTTTTATTTTTGTTACAAAATAACATGGAAATAAGAGCAGCAGACATTGAGGAGAAAAAAAATGGCCTGGTTTCTACACTTAATCTTTCCCAGCCCCTCAAACAATTCAGAATCTCACAATTTGGCTATGAGATATATGTAGCAGAGGAATTCTTTTTCCTCTAGTGAATATAACCATTTATATTTTTACATGCATTCAAGTAATTTTATCAATGCTTGCAAATCAGTATGAACATATTTTTTAAAAAAATTAATAATATTGGAGCTGGGTTCAATCAGTGTAAATTGTATTATGTTTTTTTCAAATCCAGTGACTGTGATGTTTAATTTCTGCTACATGGTAAAAGAATATGTTGATGAAATATATGGGGAATTCTTAAGAGGCATTTTTAGCCCAGGGAAAAATCAGTTCTGTAGAAAGAAATATTAGACAATAATATAAACATCAGTTAAAATTACTTGATCACTTTTCATTCCCTCCTCCCTACTCCGCAGTTTGTTTTGAAAATATAATGCACTTTAAAATAAGAACACTTACAATGGAATGTCATAGGGAGAGGGTGCATTTCAGACTGGTGGGTTTCTACCGGTTTGCACCGGTTTACACGAACCAGTAGCGGTAATTTGGCGACAAGTTTGATTGAACTCGTGAGGAGGGGGTTTTTTTACAATGTGTTTCCCTGGACACAACAGCAAGGAATGCCATGGAGCTTGAAAGGCAAGATGTGCATCCCGCTTCTCGCCCGCCCCACCTGTCACACCCAAATTGCATCCCTAAAGGGGGCGGGTGGCTAAGCAAGGGGCAGGAGCCCTGTCATGCTTTGGTGAGGGGGGGAGAAGAGATGGCAAGGGGAGCCACGTCTCGCTCCACACGTCTCGCTTCTCCCCTGCCCCACCTGTCAGAAATGAGTCTTTGTGAAACTCATCGCACTGCCAGTGCTGCGCCTCGTGAAGCAGAACTTTGCAAGGCTTCTGCCGTTGCACACACGAATGGCAGCACATCCGCGAGGTTCGACATACCAGCGCAGCCACGAGTGGAAGGATGCCAGATGTGCCAGTATGATGAGGCTCGCGATGGTGTTGTAATTGGTGTGTGCAATGGCACAACAAGCCTTGCAGAGTCCAGCACAAAGTACAGGGAGGGGAGGCGGCGGCAGGACATCCAGTCCCATGCTTGCTGCCTCCTCCACCCCCAAAATAATAAGAAACCACACACACCCCGATAATAAGGCCAAGCCCTTATTTCGGGGTTCAAAAGAAAATAAGGTCCTGTCTTATTTTCAGGGAAACACTTTAGTAGTAGTAGTATAATATCAGGAAGGCTTCCTGACTACTGAAAAGACCAAACTGGCCTACAAGAAAGACCAAATGAAGAACAGAATGGAGGCATGAGAAGACAAAGCACTGCATGGCCAGTACATTAAAAAAAATAGCAGGGAAAACAGATAATAACAAGACCTGGCAATGGCTAAGAGAAGAAAAGTCAAAGAAAGAAACTGAGGATTAATTCTGGCTGCACAAGACCAAACCTTAAGGACAAATGTATACAAAGCCAAAATTGAGAAAAAGTCATAGAAAATGAAGTTAAATTGCTCTGGGACTTTAGAATTCAAACAGACAGGCATCTGCCACATAACTCCCCAGACTTAATTGTCAATGAGAAAGAAATAAGAGTCTGGATAGTTGATGTGGCAGTGCCTGGAGACAGCAGAATAGAAGAGAAAGAATTGGAGAAGATAACAAAATACGAAGACCTACAAATAGAAATAGAACGATCGTGGCAAAGGCAAGCAAAGGTAGTACCACTAGTAATAGGCGCCTTGGGTGCAATTCCAAAACAAGTGGAGCACTGCTTACAAACCATTGGCATCGACAAATTTGCCATCAGTCAGTTGCAGAAGGCAGCTTTACTTGGAACAGCTTCCATCTTGTGATGGTATCTGTAACACCATCAAACATTCAAATCTGCCTATCCCAGGTCCTTGGTAAGGACTTGATAGGTACACAAAAATGCTAAACCCACTCTGAATATCTGGCTGATTATATTATAAAAATATAATGATAAAAAAACCAATTGCAGTTTCCTGCAATAACACCAGCGGAACTGCAAAAAACTGCACTACTTGGAATATCGTACATCTTAAGAAGGTACTTGGCTGATACCTAGGATGCTGGCAGCAACCCGTATCAACCATTAGCACCAGTCAATGGTATTTGTGATGCATTTTTGAATATTCAGTTGACTGAGGTTCATGTTTAATGAATAAAGTAAATAATAATAATAATAGACTCACTACCCCACAGCTGGATTAATGCCTGTCTGGAAAACTTTGGAATCAGCAAAAATAGTTGGTTTGCTTTTTTAAAGCAAATATACAAAAATGGAAAACAGTTCTAACAACAAAAATGGGGAGAACATTGGTGAAGTCAACATCAGACGAGGAGTCTTTCAGGGGACTCACTTTCACCACTACTGTTCAATATTGCATTAATTCCACTGACAATAATCTTATGAAACACAAAACTGGGATACTAAATCTCAAGCAAATATGGCAAGATAAATCATCTACCATACATGGATGACTTAAAAATGTATGCGAAAAGCCCTATTGAGCTTAAATCAATACTAAATACAGTTCAGCTATTCAGCAGCAACATCAAAATGAACTTTGGACTTGAAAAATGTGCTATATTATCCATGCAGTGAGGAAAAGTGGGAAAAATAGAAGGAATAGAACTGGGAAATGGAAGTATAGTGAAACATTAGCAAAGGATGACGGTTACAAATACCTAGGCATATTGGAAGCAGATAACATCTTAAATGGAAAAGTCGAAGAGTCAACGCAAAAGGAATACATCAGGAGTGTCTGCAAAATATTAAAATCAAGGCTGAATGCTGGAAACATAATTAAAGACATTAATACATGGGAAGTTCCAGTGATACGCTACTCAGCTGGAATCATCAACTGGATTTTGGCTGAACTGGAAAACCTGGACCGGAAAACGCGCAAATTTTTGAATATGTACCACGCTTTACATCCACGAAATGACATCAACAGGTTGTACCTGCTGAGAAGAATAGGGAACAGAGGGCTA
Source organism: Arizona elegans (assembly GCA_022577455.1). Classification (NCBI taxonomy): domain Eukaryota; kingdom Metazoa; phylum Chordata; class Lepidosauria; order Squamata; family Colubridae; genus Arizona; species Arizona elegans. The sequence goes on along the minus strand of JAKOOJ010000001.1, from coordinate 313,616,302 downwards.
TTGCAAATCCACCAAACTGTAGAAGAAGAAAGGGGAAGTTTGAATGACTATGTGAATCAAAGTACAGAAAAATTGCTACAGGCTGTGAAAACAGAGAACATTATAAAAACAACAGAAACAAAGGCAGAATATAAGGAAAAACAGCTGGATGACAGATTAAATGGAAGGAAAACCAAAGCTTTACATGGACAGCACTTGAAAAACATTGAAGGAAAATGTGATAACAACTTGATATGGGCATGGCTTAAGATGGGAATCATCAAGAAAGAAACGGATGGTTTAATACTTGCTGCTCAAGAACAAGCACTACAAACTAATGCCATGAAAGCGAAGATACAAAATCCACTGACAATCCAAACTGCTGACTTTGCAATGACAAAGTTGAAACTATTTCACATTTAATATGTGGATGCAGCAAAATCACACAAACTGATCACACAAAGCTAGACATGACTGAGTTGCTAAATTAATCCACTGGTCATTATGTAAAAAAATATGACTTACCTGTATCCAAAAAGTCATGGGAACATAAAATGGAAAAAGTTGTCAACAATGAGAAGGTGAAGATCTTGTGGGACTTTCGAATACAGACGGATTGTCATTTGGAACACAACATGCCAGATACCACAGTTGTCAAAAGCCGAAGCGTACAATTTATTGATATCACTGTACCAGGAGACCCCAGAGTTGAAGAAAAAGAGCCAGAAAAAATCACGAAGTAGGCCATCAAAATTATGCAATTATGGATGAAACATGTAACAGTGATATGCATTGTCATCGGGGTACTTGATACCATGTCCAAGAATTTTACCAAATGCATCAATAAATTGCAGCTTCCTGCAATAACATCAGCAGAACTGCAAAAAACTGTGCTACTCGAACATCATACATCTTAAGAAAGTACTTGGTCAATATCTAGGATGCTGGCAGCAACCCGTATCAACCATCAGCGCCAGTCAATAATATTTGTGATACATTTTTAAATGTTCAGTTGACTTGAGTTTCATGTTTAATGAATAAAAGTTTATAATAATAATATAATTGCACAAAAGGATTACAAAGCTAGACATGACCAAATTGCTGAATTAACTCACTGGTTATTATTTAAAAATTTATTTTTATTTTTATTTTATTTTATTTCCAATTTCTATACCGCCCTTCTCCCTGAGGACTCAGGGCGGTGTACAGCCAAAATTAAAAACATGCAATACACATATTAAAAACAATTAAAAGATACATAAATTTGGCCCAATTAAAAATCACTACCAATTAAAACATTTAAAAATTTAAAAATTTATTCTTAAGCCAGCCCAAATTTATTCTTAAGCCAGCCCGGCTTGCTGGAAAAAATGGGTTTTAAGGGCACGGCGGAAGGCACTGAGGTCTTGGATTCTCCTTATCTCTGGGGGCAACTGATTCCAGAAGGTAGGTGCCCCCACAGAGAAGTCCCTCCCCCTGGGGGTTACCAGCCTGCACTGTTTGGCTGATGGCACCCCAAGGAGGCTCTCTCTGTGGGAGCGCACGGGTCGATGGGAGGTCGTCGGTAGCAGCAGGTGGTCTCGAAGATAGCTATGCCCTATGCCATGGAGTGCTTTAAAGGTGATAACGAACACCTTGAAGCGCACCCGGAAGACCACCGGGAGCCAGTGCAGCTCACGCAGGAGCGGTGTTACATGGGAGCGCCATGCTGCTCCCGTCACTACCCGCGCTGCTGCATTCTGGACCAGTTGGAGCCTCCAGGTGCTCTTCAAGAGGAGCCCCATGTAGAGAGCGTTGCAGTAGTCAAGGCGAGAGGTGATGAGGGCATGAGTGACTGTGCACAGGGAATCCCGATCAAGAAAGGGCCGCAACTGGCGAATCAGGCGAACCTGACAAAAGGTCCCCCTGGTTACAGCCGTCAGATGTTCCTCCAAGGACAGCTGCATATCCAGGAGAACTCCCAGATTGCGAGCCCTCTCTGTGGGGGCCAACGATTCGCCCCCAATAGTCAATGATGGAGTCAACTGACTATATCGGGATGCCGGGAGCCACAGCCACTCAGTCTTGGAAGGGTTGAGCTTGAGCCTGTTCCTCCCCATCCAGATCCGCACAGCCTCCAGGCACTGGGACATCACTTCAAGGGCATCGTTGGGGTGGCCTGGAGTGGAGATGTACAGTTGGGTGTCATCAGCGTACTGGTGGTATCTCACCCCGAATGATCTCGCCCAGAGGCTTCACATAAATGTTGAACAGAAGGGGCGAGAGGACCGATCCCTGCGGCACTCCACAAATGAGAGGCCTCAAGGTCGACCTCTGCCCCCCTGCCAACACAAACTGCGACCGGTCGAAGAGAAAGGAGGATAACCACCGTAACATGGTGCCTCCCACCCCCAACTCTTCCAGCCGGTGCAGCATGATACCATGGTCGATGGTATCAAAAGCCGCTGGGAGGTCTAACAGGACCAGAACAAAGGAGCAACCCCTGTCCCGAGCCCTCCAGAGATCATCAACCAACGCGACCAATGCCGTTTCCGTGCTGTGCCCAGAGCTGAAACCCGACTGGAACGAATCTAGATAGGATGTTTCCTCCAGGAATTGCGGAAACTGTCGCGCGATCACACACTCAACAACCTTCGCCATGAAGCGAAGGTTGGAGACAGGACGGTAGTTGGCCAATATTGCTGGATCCAGGGATGGCTTCTTGAGGAGAGGCGGGGAAGTGACCCTCACTCAACGAAGCATTGATAACACCCTGGAGCCAGCCTCGTGTAACCTCCCGGGTGTTGTGGCCCCGCCCTCTGAGCCTGTCCCATCAGAGGAAGAAAGCTCCGAGTATGAGGAAGAGGAGTCAGCCAGGCCTCCCTCTCCAGGCCCCTCCCCTCTGGCATTGTCTCAGGTGCCGGCCGAGGGAGAGGAGATCAGTAGGGAGACAGGTGGCTCGGATCAGAGTGACGAAGAAACATCATTCCTGGACGCACGCCTCTGAAGGCGTGATAAACGATTGCAGCAGTTTAGGAGGTGTGCTAGGGATTAGAACTGAGTCACTAGACCACACCCCAGAGACTATATAATAGAGGGTGGTGGTCAGTGATCCTTGTGACGAACAAAACTAACCTTGAATAGTCACGAAAGCCTTGTTCGGAACTGCTGAGGGAAATATTTCTTGTTGTCGGACATTTGGACTCTTGAGTATTTATCTTTCTGTTTTACTGTGAAAATAAAGGCACTTGGCAGACGGTGTGTCTATCACTGCCAAGTGGGAGATAAAGAAACTGGATGTGTTCCAAAGTGTTTCCTTAACCCTCGGCTGGCTGTGTTTGTGTGTGTGTGTGTGGACGGGGACAGATCACCGGGAAGCCAGTACCAACCAGGAGGGACACGGGTCCAGTAAACATGTGGCCGCACTAAGTCTCCCCAAAATCCTGTCCACGTCATCGGGAGTCACAGCATCAAATTCCTCCCAGATAACATTCTCAAGACTATTCCTCGTCACCCTGCCTTGATCTACCCAGTCAGAGTCCAAATCCCCCCGGATCTGAGCGATTTTGTCATACAGGTATTGTCCGAAATCCTCCGCCCTGCCTTCCAAGGGATCCTCCCGCACTCCTGGATGGAGCAGGGAGCGGGTTACCCTGAACAGGGCGGCCGGACGATTCCCTGATGACGCAATAGAGGCGGAAAAGTAATTAAACTTTGCCGTCTTTATCGCCACTAGGTAGGCCTTAATATGTGACCTTACCAGTGTTCAATCAGATTCAGTGAGACTGGCCCTCCAACCGCTCTCCAGGCGTCTTTTCCGGCACTTCATTTCCCTCAGCTCCTCTGTGAACCAAGGAGCCGCCCGGGATCGGCATGGGGTCAGAGGCCGCAAAGGCACGACTCGGTCCAAGGCCCCACCAGCCGCCCGATCCCAGGCGGCTACCAGGTCCTCAGCCGAGTCATGTGCTAGATCCTCAGGAAATGGCCCAAGCTCCATCTGGAACCTATCAGGATCCATCAGGCGCCTGGGGCGGATCCATCTAATTGAGTCCGCCTCCCTGCGGCGAGGGGTAGCGGTTCGAAGATCCAGGTGAAGGAGCGAGTGGTCAGTCCATGACAAGGGTTCCATATCTATATCCCCTATAACAAGACCACTCAACCACTGGCCAGAGCAAAAATAAAATCCAGAGTGTGATCTGCCCTGTGAGTAGGGCCATGAACTAACTGGGTCAGGTCCATGGCCGTCATGGAAGCCATGAACTCCCGAGCCATCTCAGACGTTTCACCAACGGATGGCAAATTGAAATCACCCATGACTAAGAGCCTGGGTGTATCTACTGCCACCGTGGCTATCACGTTGAGTAGCTCAGGTAGGGCTGTTGCCACGCGGCAGGGAGCCAGGTACGTAAGCAACAAGCCCATCTGGACCCCACGACCCCACCTCACAAGGAGGGACTCACATCCAGCTATCTGAGGCACAGTGGTCTCCCTCGGACCCAGATCCTCGTTAATAATAACCGCCACCCCCCCCCGCCCCTCCCCTGGGCCCTCTGCTGATGGAATGGTCTGAAGCCTGGTGGGCACATTTCAACCAGAGGGACGTCGCCCTCCGGGCCCAACCAGGTCTCCGTAATACCCGCCATATTACATAATACATATTACAACTTACCTGTATCCGAAAAGTCATGGGAACGTAACTGGAAAAAGTTGTCAAAAATGAGAAGGTGAAGATCTTGTGGGACTTTCGAATATTTGGAACACAACATGCCAGATATCACAGTTGTCAAAAACTGAAGCGTACAATTTATTGATATCGTCGTACCAGGAGATGCCAGGGTTGAAGAAAAAGAACTGGAAAAAATCACAAAATATATTCTACATACATGTATTGTCCTGAAAACCTTAAACTAGCTTTCGGAAATACTTTTTTCTTTTATGGAGGGGGGGACACTATAGAACAAGTATTACATGTAATTTCTTACAAAGTTGAAGCTGGAATGTCTTGGTACCTAAAGTATATAGATATATAGGTATAAATATAATCAGATGCTTTTTAATTTTTATTTTATTTTCCTAGCTTACATGATGTCCTAATTACAATTGACTGTCAGAAGCTTATAAATCTGAGTGCACTCTTGGGATTAAAAACATGAATAACAAAAAAGTAACTATAATGAAATGCATAAAGGAGCAGCCCAAATACAATCTTCCTGTGGCAGGGAAAAAAATCAAAATCTTTTCTATAAGGTTATTTGATGGAATATTTATATTTATACTTCTCAGATATACTTAATTTGTGTGTGTTCTTTTTGTGGATGTTTTCATGCTGCTTTGTTGATTTCCTTGTTTTATTTTACTTTGTAGGGATAGATTTCAAGATCAAAACAGTTGAATTGCAAGGAAAGAAGATAAAGCTACAGATATGGTAAGTGACTATAAACTTTTTGACATTCAAAATACTTTGTGATTTTTATTAGCTACATTTGGCTTGTCCGGTTATTATCTACCTAATCAAGATACATCATTATTTAACCATGATGATTCGCTTAATGATTACCACAAAAAAAGGTCATAAAATCAGATCAGTCACATGCTGACAACAACCAACATGACTTTGACTGTAATTCGAGGCTCAATTTTGGTCGTAATTTGAGGACTACCTATATCATATGTGCTAATGAAGTGACTACATTTCTATAACACTGAATCCTCTCTCCTAGTCTTTTAATAATAACATTGATGGCTTTTTTAATTTTGGAAAGTTTTTAACATTGTTTATTTTATGGTCTGGGTTACATTTTGTGAGATGGGTAGCTACATAAATATGAAGAAATAAATTTAAAATCCCTGATTTAAGATCCTCTAATCTTTTTAAAAAAGAAAAGAATTGGTTTAGTCATTATAATATAACCTAATATAAAAAATGACTGTACTATAGAGAGCAACTATAGAGATCAAGAAAAACTGAATAGTCTCAAAAGTCCTCTTCTCCCACAAATATATATAAAAGGAACATAAGTAATGCTACAACCTATATATTTTGCAGCTACCCATTCTAGAGAAATCACACCCTGTGCAAATTGAATGTTAATTATAATTTAATTAGATTTAATAACAAATAGCATTATAGTTACAAATGCTATTCTTTCAGTGGATTACAGTTACTCTTATTGGGACTGAATGTCTATGGAGACTCTCAGTCATCTGGGTCATGGTTGTCCCAAAGGTGCTTTTTGAAGAGGCAACTGGACTTTCTGGTTTTTCTCTGAAAATGTTTCGTTTCTCACCCAAAATCTTCTTCAGCTCTCAGCTCTCAGAACTGAAGAAGCTTCTTGGATGAGAAGTGAAACTTCTTCAAAGAAAAACCAGAAAGTTCAATTGCCTCTTCAACTAGTGCCTTTGGGATTAATTGGGACTGAAAATTCTGTTAAGTGATGCAATCATAAATTAAAAAACCTTATGACTGCATCATTTAACAATGACAGTTCAATCGACATTGTTAAATGAGGGCCATGCAGGTCTTTAAACAAGTACTTCACATGATCGGAGCTTCTGATTTCTTGCAGCTTCCCTATTGACTATATGGGAAGCTGGCAGGGAAGGTTATAATTGTACATTGAAATACATGCTCCAGTCATAACTGCTAATTCAATGCCGTCACAAGTTCAAAAGATTGTTGAACAAGTGGTTGTTAAGGACCACCTCCACATCTCCTATGAGAATAATAATGCTCCTTCCATGTTCTATCTATCACCCAAACTTATTCCAGAATATTTGGGACTCCTTTTTGATTTGTGCAGAAACAAATTTGGGGAAACAAAATAGGAAATGTCAGCACTCGCTCAGGGTTCTAAATTAGCTGAAGACCTTTGTGATAAATCTGTTTCAGACTCTTGAAAAAAGTGAGGGTTGAGATTCTACTATATATGAATCAGTGGTGAAATGTAAAATTTGTTACTATCGGTTCTGTGGGCGTGGCTGAAGAGGTTGTTAAAACTGCTTTTTAAAATTAAAAAAAAAGCCTCTGATGATCGCACGGCTCAGCTGGGCATGGGGGAGAGGGGCAGGTCCAAACCCGGAGCATTTCACCCCTGATATGGATCAGACTGAAACCATAGATTTTCAGTTTTTAGGAATCTAACATACAGTAGTGAGGAAATGCAATATAAATGTTCACAGTGGTAAACCCTCTGAATCACAAGCAGAATTGTACCAGGTACAATGTAACAGGTGTTTCGGTACAAGTTTACGTAATAATCTAGGATTTTGCTGATATAGGTGTGACGAAGATTCCATACCCAAGATTTCATTAACATATGAGCACTCAAAAGTTCAACTTTTGTCCAGCAGTTCAGGAACTATTTCAGTCCTTAAATTGCCCTTCAAGGAGTGCACTAATCCCAGTTCTTTATATCCCCTAGGTAAACAATCAGTTCCATTTAAATAGTCCCAGCGATTATCAAAAACCTCTTTGCGACCCCTGATATTTCCATTTTCATTAACCCATTTTCATCCTGTAAATTAAACAATTTATAATTCATGAGAATATACTTTTTAAGGAATAATACAGAAAATGTTGTTAGGATTTTTCCTCTATACAGTACTTGAGCCGCCATCAGGCTCTCACTCTGTCTTTTAACTTTATTCTTATTTTATTCTTTGCTTTTTATTCTCTGGTTTTAATTATATTCTTTTAATATGGTTTGATGGTTTGTGTCTATAAACTGCCCAGAGTTACTTGGATATAAGATGGAAGATGTCTATTTTAGATAGATAGATAGACAGACAGACAGACAGACAGACAGACATCTTATATGGGGAATATTGTAAAAAGTTATGTTTGAATATCTAAATTTGTAAGATCTCCATAGAATACAATAGTTGCAGTTTTGCCTTCAAAATTGCAAATCGTGTAGTATTAAGTAGAAGGGAATTCCTATAATTGTATACCTGGTGTTTCTTAAGTCTTGTTCTTACGTATTACTATCCTGTTTTCCCCAAAATAAGACATCCCCTGATAATAAGCCCAATTGGGCTTTTGAGTGCATGGCAATAAGGCCTAGCGCTTATTTCAGGGTTCAAAAAAATATAAGACAGGATCTTATTTTTGGGGAAACACGGTATATGATAAAAATGAAAGTCAAATCCTTCAATAGAGAAAATGAGTATGCAAATATTAATGCCATAGTTGATGTTGGAGGCTTAAGAGAGGGTACAGCTCATCAGCATTTAAACAACTACAATTAGCTTTGGGGGGGATGATATGATAAATTTTTATTTATTTATTAGATTTGTATGCTGCCCATCTTGTCTAGAGACAACAATTTTAGGACCAAAGCAGATATGGAGTGCAAATGTAATATGTTTCTCCTTTTACTCTTGAGGATGGCTTTATCTCAGTATCTCTGTGGATGGAAAGCTCCATTCTCTAGATGGAAAGTTCCAAGAAATGGGTGAACATATTCATCTCTGCAATGAACCATAGTGTGGTTTTTTTGGTATCAGCTTAACATATTTTCATTGTAGTAGTTGTAAATGCTAGTATTTAATGGCTTAGAGTGTTGCATGAATTCAGCTAATGCGCCATTAAACAATGGTTAATTGCTTAGAGTGAACTCTTTCTTTAACTTTAGAGACATATGTGCAAAAGGGAAAAGCTCCCACTACATGCTTATTCCAGCTGATGTTACTTATTCAAGGACTTTTCTTTAAATTTAATTGTATTTTATTTCTCTTTAAATTTTTAAGATACAAAGTAAGAAGGTATGTGACAGGAGGAATGCTTAACAAAAATTGTTTTTAGGAAAATATACATTATTTGCATAAAGGTCTATTAGTTAAATTTACAGGTAGTTCCTTGCGTAATAACAGTAATTGGGACTGGCATTTAGAGTAGTTTTTGTTAGACCTGTATTCCATCCTTCTCCTTAAGGCAGTCTATAACCTACTTCATCCTCCAAATTTTCTTCCTAATTTTCCTCCCACAGCAATCTATTTCTGAAAAATGATTGAGCTGAGACTAGCCCAAACTAATTGGGTGAGTTTCCATGGTACTGCATTGGTTCTGCTGAGTACACTAATTGTAATTCCAATGAATTGTACTTACTTACCTGTTCTATCTATCTATCTATCTATCTATCTATCTATCTATCTATCTATCTACCCATCTCACCTCGGGCCAATACTTATAAACGAAACATCAGATTTGATATATGGAATAAAATGTTAACAGAGCACTGACATTTATTTTTAAATACTTGTGAAGACATGCATTTCTTCCAACTTTCTCTTGTTTTCATAATGAATCATGAAATGTATTGTAAAATTTGACAAAGTAATTGCTTTATTTATTTATTTATTTATTTATTTATTTATTTATTTATTTATTTATTTATTGTTGAATTTCTATACCGCCCTTCTCCCTGAGGACTCAGGGCGGTGTACAGCCAGAATTAAAAAGACATGCAAGACAAATATTAAAAAACAATTAAAAGATATATAAATTTGGCCCAATTAAAACTCATTACCAATTAAAACGTTTAAAACATTTAAAACAGTTAAAAATTTCATCTTAAGCCAGCCCGGCTTGTTTAAATAAATGGGTTTTAAGGGCACGACGGAAGGCACTGAGGTCCTGGATTCTCCTTATCTCTGGTGGGAGCTGATTCCAGAGGGTAGGTGCCCCCACAGAGAAGGCTCTCCCCCTGGGGGTCACCAGCCTAAACTGTCTGGCTGATGGCACCCTGAGGAGGCCCTCTCTGTGGGAGCGCGCAGGTCGATGGGAGGTCGTCGGTAGCAGCAGGCGGTCTCGAAGATAGGTAGGCCCTATGCCATGGAGCGCTTTGAAGGTGATAACCAGCATTATATGATTGTACCTTGTTAATTGAAATCTAGATCTCTCTTAGACCTGAACAAAATGAATTGTGAACCACATTATAGCAAGAAAGGCAAAATCAAATCCATCTGAATTCCAACTGAAACAAAGTTGAAAAAAATAATCCCTCCTGTCTAGGAGCCTAGGATATTCTGCAGTTTTACAAATATAAATTAGATTAGAAATCAAGGAACTCTACAAATTGCATTAAGGAATAGACTAGTAAAAATCTGTATTTGTATGAGTAGATATAGCTCATAAAGCACCTTCCCAAATTGTAAACTATTTTTAAAAAAATTAAATTAGGAGATTGGAATATATTATGGTAAGTGGGAAAAAATTGTTATTGCAGCAGTTGTTATTACAACTGATGCAGTAACTGATGCAGTTACTGCATCAGTTGTACAAAGTACAAGTAACACAATTGAGCTCAAAATTTCCATTGCTAAGCAATAGAATTGTTAAGTCGGCTTTGCCCCATTTTGTGGTCTTTCATGCACAGTTGTTAACCGAATCTCTATTATTATAAAGTTAGTAAAATGTTTGTGATTGATTGATTTAATTTGATTCAATTCGATTTGATTGCTGTGGAGAGTTAGGTGAATTTGGCTTCCTCATTAACTTTGCTTCTCAAAAGGTCACAAAATGTATCACATGACCCCTGGACATTGCAATTGTCATAAATACATGCCAGTTGTCAAGCATCTGAACCATGGGGATGTCTTAAATGTGAAAAATGGTCATAACTCACTTTTTTCAGGGCCATTGTAATTTTGAATGATCACTAAACGAATGGTTGCAAGTCAAGGACTACCTGTAATTGTCTGAGAACTCAAAAACTGATGAAGGCTTTACAGAACATTCTCCCCACCTCCACCTACCCCTGAAGTCAGATAGTTCCATCCCTGTTAATGTTCCAGAAGTCCCTTAAGACCTACCGGTAGTTACGTCACCAGGCCTGGAGGTCCCAGGGAACCAGAGACATTTTTAGATGGCTCCACTGTGGTTGATACATTCACTTTGTATGTAGGTCTTTGGTTATTTGGGTTTTCTCCCACATAAAATTAGAAGTGTCTTGGTAACGTTTCGACGAAGTCTCATTCGTCATCTTCAGGCTGGTGTTTTCGGTTTCGTGCTTCTAGGAGCAATGTGTGATCGCAGCTGTTTCTTCCTTTTAACTGCCAGTGGGGATGTGAACTGATTGGGTGGGAGCTTGGCTGTGTTCTGATTGGGTGGAGGTGTGTTCTGATTGGTTGGGGGTTTGGCTGTGCTCTGATTGGATGGGGGTGTGTTCTGTTTGGGTGGGGGCTTGGTTGTGCTCGGATTAGTCTGAGTTGCAGGGGGATTTGAGCTGCAGGGGGATTCACTTTGTAGTTCATAGAATTTAAAGTTTTAATAATTAATTGTTTTTATTTTTATAATTATTTTTATATATATTTGTTGCTTTACTTGATTGTTGTATGCCTCCCAGAGTTGCTTTTTGCAACATGAGCAGCCATAAAAGTTGGATAAATAAATAAATATGTTGTACGAGATATTTCTACAGAAGAGTGTCAAAACTGAAAATTATCTAGGTGTTATGACAGATTTTCCCATTTTCTCCCCACCAATATTTTTCACCCATTTTGTTAGACTTTTCAATGTTTCATTGCTTTTCTTTACAGGGACACAGCAGGACAAGAGCGATTCCATACCATCACCACCTCCTACTATAGAGGTGCCATGGGAATCATGCTAGTGTATGATATCACCAATGCCAAAAGCTTTGAAAACATCAGCAAATGGCTTAGAAACATAGATGAGGTAAGCAGTTTAGTGCGGGTTGGTGCAAAACTAGTGCTTGCAAAGAGATTAACTAAATACCTTTTCATTCCTGACTTTTCATTTTTTGAGTGGAAAAAATGTGGTCCTGATATGTTCAGATGGGATGCCTGCTTATTACAGAAGAATTGGAAAGAATTTGACACTATCCATGATCCCAGAGGATTTAAATGCCATCTGCCTAAAATTTGAGCATTTATACAGAATGTGTCAGCATTCTTTTGTTGTTGCTTTTTACAGACTTTAGATACGTAAGAATTAATTATATCATGTACAGTACTTAATGCATTTATATGTCGTTTTCCTGTGCGCTACTCCCACTATCCATTAATGGGTTAACTTCTTCAGCCTTTGGCAATAACTGAGTGAGAGCTCAATTTCCCTTTCCTGTTGCCCTGCCACGCCCCTCAATCCCATGATCCCCAGTCTTCACTCAGTTATTGGCAAAGACTGAAGTGTGTTTTTGAGCTCAGGCTTCCAAGCCCGTTTCCTTCCCTTTCCTAGAGTTTTATTTCTTTATTTTTGAGTAGCTTATTTTTGTACTTGGTTCCCTGCTTCAAGCCGAAGCGAAGATCGGCTCATCAGCTGGGCGGCGGCGATCGTTTCGGCCGCCCACGCATCGACTCGCCGGAGGCTCCTGATTCACGCCGGCTGCAACTTACTGAGAGAGAGGGAGAGCCGGCCTCCCCCTTAACAGCGAGGGGGGGGGAAAGCAAGCCTCGGCAGCCTCCAACCGGCGATAGGAGCAGCGCCCGTCGGATCGGCGAGGGAGAGAGAGAGAGCGGAGAGCGGTGAGGCGAGCCACCCCTCCCTCCTTCCTCTCACTATCAGGAGCCCATCGGGAAAAGCGCGGCAAGCGGTAGGACCTTTGGGCCGCCGCTGTGAGTCCGCAGCCTCCCAACCCGGCGCAATGCACGCGGACCAGAGGAGAGCAGCGCGGTGAGGCAAGCAGCCCCCCCCTCCTCCTCCTTGCTGCCGGAGCCCTTAGGGCTGCATCGGGCTGAGCGCGGCAGGCGGTAGGACCTCGGGCCGCCGCTGTGAGACCGCAGCTTCCCCAGCCCTCGTGCTCCAGCCTTAGAGGTGGATCCCCGGGCCGCCATCTTGTCCTCATTCAAATAGGGCTAGCTCCGCCCTCATTGGATCTCAGAGGCCCTCATCATCTGCGGGCCCTTCTCAGGGAGCTAGCGGCTGCAAGCCCCATTTCTGCGGGGGCTGTTGCTAAAGCACAAACAGGAAGCCGGTTAAGAGGGACAGATGGCAACCACGGCCTTGTCAGACTCGCCTTTCTCATCAGACCCGGAGCTTGAGGCAAGCCCTCCTCACAAGGAGTCCAAATCCAAAAAGCATTCCAAAAAGAGGTCCTCTCATCACAAAGACCGGGGGGAAAAGGCGCCCCAGATCCAAGATAAGGATGCTGCAAGACGCCATAAAACCTTAGAGCGCCTCTGTGCCAAAGCACAGAAGGAGAGAGCGGCAACACACACCCAAGGGCCTGGGTTTCCTAGCCCCTCGCCCCAGGCACGCACGGAGGCAGGCCCTGGCATCACGAGTCTGGCGGAACTGGCCCTAACACCGGCAACCCCGAACGCAACCTACCTCAACCAGGAATTGCCTCGGCCTAGAGGAGCATCCCGCTCTTTGCCAGACATACCCTTATCGGACCCACCTCACTGGCGCCACCGTGGGGCCGAGGCAACATTCACACCAACGGCAGCTGGCCTGCGCGCCCCAGAAGGGCCTTTACCACCCAGCCAGCTAGACTTTCAAGCCATGCTCTCGGCTATGTCCTCTTTCTTGGCTGCAGGCTGGCAGCAGGCCACAGGGGGCCCCCCTCGCCAACTTCAGGCACAGGGGGCGCCCCAGCACCTACGGGCCCAGCACCAACAGGCGCATACCCAGTCATCCTCGTCTGAGGATTCAGACCAAGCCGAGGAGGGCCCAGAGACCTTTGACTTGTCAGAGGATGAGGGCCTGACGCCAGATTCTCCGGCTTTCACAGGCCTGTTTCGCCCAGCTTTATTCAAATCTCTATTGCACAAGGCACGCCTCACAACCAATTTGGGCGTGCCTGGGGACACATCCGCGCCTAGTACCTCAGCTGCGGGACCCCACGACGCACTCTTTAAGTCCGCCAAGCAGGAGAAGGACTGTATTCCCTGCCCCCAGCTCTTTTCGGACATGATCCAGAACCCCTGGGGGCAGCCAGGCTCGCTAACAACCCCGAGCAGCCTGGACAAGAAGCTCTACTGTTCGGCCCAGGAGCTGGAGGACCTTTTAACTCTTCCATCAGTAGACCAGCCGGTCGCCTCCCTGTCATCCTCATCGATCGGCTCCACGGATGCTGTAGACGGGCTGAAAGCTGAGGACAAAAGGACGGAGTGGGCCCTCCGTAAAGCTCATCAGGCCGCGGCGTGGGCAATCAGGACGGCAACGGCGACCTCCTTTTTCAACAGAGCCACCCTCATCTGGCTACGCCAATTACAGGAAAAGCTGCCCCCGGAGGACACTAGGCTGCACCAGGACTTAAATAAGATCGTAGCCGCCACCGAATATGCCACGGATGCATCCCTGAACTCCGCCAAATTCGCTTCGAGATCTCTGGCATCGAATGTTACAGCAAGAAGGCTGTTCTGGCTTCGCCCCTGGAAGGCAGACCTTAAGGCCAAATGGAGGCTGGCCGCAGCCCCGTACAAGGCCCCAGACTTGTTTGGGGCGGCCTTAGAACCAGTCTTGGTTGAAGACAAAGATAAGAGGAAGGTGCTCCCGTCAGCGTACCGGCGGCAGGACCGCAGATACACACCGTACTCTTACCAGCAGCCCTTTCGGTCCAGCGCAGGGCCAAGAGGCCCCCCACCACAGCGCTCCAACTTCCAGAGCACGGGCAGACACCAAGACAGATCTCAGTTCCGAGACCGCGACCGACCCCAACAAGTTAAACGACCCTTTCGCGGGGCCGGCTTCAAGACTGCCAGGAGGGGGAAGTGACGCCCGGGCTGTGGGGCCCATCGGCGGGAAACTCCAGCTCTTCCACCAGCAATGGGCCCGATCAACGGAGGACTCGTGGATTCAGCGCACGATCTCCTCAGGGCTCTCCATCGAATTCTCCGGCCCTACACCCAGTCGCTTTGTACGCTGCCCGGTCCCACAGTCCAAGGAACTCAGAGACCTTCTGGCGCAGGAGATCGCCCACCTGCTGGAAATAAGAGCTATAGAACCGGTACCCCACAATCAGCAGGGCTCCGGTTTCTACTCGACCCTCTTCCTTGTACCCAAAAGCTCGGGAGGCTGGAGAGCCATTTTGAATCTCAAACGACTAAACCGGTCGGTAAAGTATCGCAGATTCAAAATGCACTCCCTCAAGTCGATACTAGCGGGCGTCAGGAGAGGGGATCTGCTCCAGTCCGTCGACCTGCGGGAGGCCTACCTTCATGTGCCGATCCATCCCAGTCACCGGCGCTTCCTGAGATTCGAGTTTGCAGGCCAGCACTTCCAGTACCGCGCAATGCCGTTCGGGCTCTCGTCGGCGCCCCGCACATTCACCAAGTTAGTAGCGGTGGTGGCGGCCACACTCCACTCCATTCCAGTGCGCCTCCTTTGCTACCTCGACGACATTCTGATCCTCTCGTCGTCACTCGGCCAGGCGACCTCGGATATGGAAAGAGTCCTGCGGGCTTTCCAAGACCATGGCTTTTCCATCAACTTCGAGAAAAGCCAGCTACAACCGTCATCACGGCTCCAGCATCTGGGGGCGGAGATAGACTCGGTCGAGGGCCAGGTGTTCCTCTCTCAGGAGAGGATCCGGAGCATTCGGGACCTAATCCAGCAGGTCTCAGAAGGAGGGAGAGTTCCCCTGGTTCAGCTAGCATCACTCCTCGGGAAGATGGTATCATGCTTCGGTATCGTTCCGTGGGCACGTAGACACTCGCGAGCCCTCCAATGGTTCCTGCTGCCATTTCAGAGAGCAGGCAAGACCAACCTGAAGCGCAAGGTAACCATACCATCTCAGGTCCGTCTCTCCCTCGGATGGTGGAAGTCCCCCGCACTCCTCAAGGGCAGCGACTTCCTGGAACCGGACAGACTCACACTAACCACAGATGCAAGTCTGCGGGGCTGGGGGGCTCACCTGCACCATTTGGTAGCCCAGGGCCAATGGTCCAGGACCGAAAGACTCAGCAGCATCAACCTCCTGGAACTCCGAGCAATCAGGCTGGCGCTACGTCAGTTCCAGACAGCAGTCCAGGGCCAGCATGTTCTGATCCGCACAGACAACATTGCGGCAAAAGCACACGTGAACAGAGAAGGGGGCACGAGGTCCCGGGCGCTGATGTTCGAGTCCGAGGCCCTATTCGCCTGGGCGGAGTCTCACCTGCAGTCGATCAGGGCGGAGCACATTTCGGGAGCAACAAACGTCAGGGTGGACTGGCTCAGCTGCGAACAGATAGACCCAGCGGAGTGGCAACTGCACCCGCGCCTATTTCGGGAGCTCAGCGCCCGCTTCGGGATGCCGGAGGTGGACCTCTTCGCGACCCCGGAAAACGCTCAGCTGACCCGCTTCATATCCCGCTACCCATCAGCACAGGCGGAGGACCACGATGCCCTACGATGCAGATGGCCCAGGGGCCTACTCTACGCCTTTCCACCGATTCCCCTCCTTCCTCGCCTCATCCGAAAACTGCTGGCCGAGAGGGCCGACCTTCTCCTAGTGGCCCCCAACTGGCCTCGCCGACCGTGGTACGCCGACCTCGTGGCGCTATCCGTGGGGCATCCCTGGCACATCCCCCCCACCAGGTGGAACTCTGCCAGGGAGCGGTCAGTCATCCAGAGCCTCAGTGGCTACAATTGACCGTCTGGCGTTTGAGAGGGTCATCCTGAAAAGAGACAAGCTATCAGATGGGGTAGTAAACACTATCCAGGCTGCCAGGCGGCCCTCCACGACTCGCATTTATGAGGCCTCGTGGCGGGCGTTCTGCCGCTGGTGCTCCCAGCACCATGAGGACCCAACATCAGCAACGGTCCAGAACATCCTTGAATTCCTACAGGCAGGGCTGGAAAAAGGGCTGGCGCCAGCGACACTGAGACGCCAGACAGCGGCTCTCTCCACAGTCATCGTTTGCCCGCCATACCAAGCGCTGTCCCATCACCCGCGCATCAAAGGGTTCCTTCACGGCGCCAAGAACTTGTGCCCCCCCCACAGTGCACAGGTACCCGACCTGGGACCTCCCGCTGGTGCTTCGGGCCCTAACGGGCCCCCCATTCGAGCCCTTGGGCTCAGCCGCCATCAAACACTTATCATTCAAGGTGACATTCCTGCTGGCCATCACCTCAGCCAGAAGAGTCTCGGAGTTGGCAGCACTTTCAATCAGAAAGGATCTCTGCATCTTCAGAGACACGACGGTGGTCTTGCGGATGGATCCGGCCTTCATCCCCAAGGTGAACTCCTGGTTCCACCGCGCCCAGGAACTCATCCTACCGGACTTTTGCCCCTGCCCGCGCAACAGCAGGGAGAAACAATGGCACTCCCTTGATGTCCGCCGCGCCCTGCACATCTACATTAACAGGACAGCGGCCTTCCGACACACGGAGGCGCTCTTAGTGTCTTTCAACCCGGCCTCCATGGGACTGAAGATCTCAGCATCCACAGTGAGCAGATGGATTAAGGCCTGTATCGCGTTGGCGTACGAGCTGAACTCTAAATCTCCTTCCGGAAAGATTCTCCCACACTCCACACGCAGCGCGGCCACATCGGCAGCTTGGGCAACGCAGGCGTCGGTGGCAGATATCTGCAGAGCAGTGACCTGGTCATCGGTGACGCCCTTCATCCGTCACTATAAGATAGACGCCTACAGCTCCGCTGAGGCGTCCTTCGGCCGCAGAGTATTGCAGACGGTGGTGACAGAGGAGGACTCTGGAGACTCTAGACTTCCCGCCCATGGGGTTTAAACTTGGGTATATCCCATTAATGGATACTGGGAGCAGCGCACAGGAAAATGGACGTTGTTCTTACCTGAACGTCCCTTTTCTGGGCGCTGCATACACTATCCATACCCTTTCTTTCTTCTCGTTGGCTGCTGGCCAGTAGTGTTGTTGTTGTTGTTTACAGTTGGGTTTCATTAAAGTTATGTTGCTTACCTATCACGGTGTGGTCTACCATAACTTCGTTCAGACTGGGGATCATGGGATTGAGGGGCGTGGCAGGGCAACAGGAAAGGGAAATTGAGCTCTCACTCAGTTATTGCCAAAGGCTGAAGAAGTTAACCCATTAATGGATAGTGTACGCAGCGCCCAGAAAAGGGACGTTCAGGTAAGAACAACGTCCATTTTGTTTCTCAAGATAATTTTAAGATACTAAAACAGTAAAATTAAGAGGAAATGGGAATAAGGGGATGTTGCCACAGAGTCAGGTATGGAAGGGTAAAGAAAATAATCTTTTACAATCTATCACAGGCCAATCTTGGTTCTTAAAAGATATTAGGCATAATAGTATCCTTTGAGGCAATCTTGCTTTTTGGAGTAAATAACTCAACCATTTTCCTCAAAGCTAGTATTACATATACTAATAATCTTCATATTTAAATTTGCAGCTTGGACTTTCAGATATTTTACATCGTAAATCAAAAACAATGGCCAAGACTTGAGCAATTACTGTCTCAAAGCAATGAGGGATAAATGGGGAATGATTTTCTGGGCTAAGACTTAGTAATCACAATTAATAGTAACTATTAAGAAGATGGCTGATAGGACTATCTTTTAGAACTGTGTTTTGGCAGGATAAACTTTATTTATAATAAACTAAGTAAATTATCCAGCCAAAATATAGTACGTCTTTTAGCCTGATGCAGATGCAGTTAAGATACACTATCCTATCCAATCACCTCCAAGTCATGCTGTTTCCCAGTTCGTATTAATTTATTATATCATAGATTTCATCAATTCTAGACTTGTTGGACCATACAAGATCACTGTAAAATTGTCTCAATAAAAGAGTATAATCTAAAGCATATCCATCTTGGCAAAGTGTCTATATAACTTTAGTGTATATTATTATATCCTTTATAATTGAATACCATTATTTTCTGATTTTGATCTTTAGTAAATTTAATTACCTATTTTACTTAAATAACAACCACCCAAGCCCCAAAAATGAAAGGGAAGGGGTTGTAAATTTCACTCATGAAAATTTGAGCTTAACTTTCATGGGTGGTTAATAGAATGCTGTACAGAAATATAAAATATTCTCTGATTGCACCCTAGCATGCTAATGAAGATGTGGAGAGAATGCTTTTAGGAAACAAATGTGATATGGATGACAAAAGAGTGGTACCTAAAGCAAAAGGTGAACAGGTAAGTACTAATTCAGCAATTTTCTGCATTGGTAGTGCAGATAATAGAGGAAAGTAAGTCTTAAGTTTCCTTTAGGCCAATGGTCAGCATTCTTTTGGTGGCTAAAAGATATTGGTGTGTTTAGTGAGGCTGAATCCTGCTAGATTAATGTGATCATATTATGTGTTTTGATAGGGCTGGGAATAGAGTTAATTGTAATGTGTTTATCATAAAGTTAACATCACCATTTTATGTATTTCTTGCTTTATAAAAAACTGCTGTAATTTTTAGCAATCAGTGGTCTGAATGTTTTAAAACTTCTAATTGATAAAAATGTGGAATACTTCACAGTCCTGGCATTTATTGGTGGAGGGTTTTCCCCAATTTAGAATGTTGGTTTGATTTTTATTTTTTAAAGTTCTGAGATATAGTGTTCTTCTGTATAAAATTTTACAATTGACTGAGTAAAAGTCTATTTTCTCAGAGTCTGTGAGATCTTTATATTCCTGTGAGAACATAATCTATTATTTAATTGGCATTTTAAATTATACATATATGAATTATGCTTTGCTAAAATGTTTTTAAAATGTGTTATTTTGTTATATATACTTTGGGACAGACTTAGGTTTGCAGTTGCAGAACAACTGCTAATTTGCAAATCATCTTTTAATGTGTTTGGATTAGGATTTTTTTTAAAGTGTGCTTTTGACAGTATATCTGAGCACTTGCTGATGTGTATCATTTTCCAAAAGCATTTGTAACAAGCCTAACAGTTTTTTTCCCCCTTTTGGCCTAGATTGCAAGGGAGCATGGTATTAGGTTTTTCGAAACTAGTGCAAAAGCAAATATAAACATTGAGAAGGCATTCCTCACGTTAGCAGAAGACATTCTTCGAAAGGTAACTGCAATCTTTAGCAGAAAATGGGGTGGCAGGAACATTAAAATACTGAATATGGTTTGAGATCCTGACTTAATAGTAGTATCAGTCTTGCCTATAGCTACCATGCACACTAGAATGTCATTGGTAAAACATGAAGAGCAAGGGCAACCATGTCTGCAATCTGGGAAGAGTTTGAGCCCATTACTCTAAAACAGTGGCTCTCAACCTTTTTTTGGCCATGCCCCACCTAAACATCTCTAAAATCCTGATCCTCCCCCGTGACATATAATTATTACTATTCAAAAAGTGAACTCCTACTCACGCAGAGGAAGCCTAAAAGACCATTAATTTGATTTAAACAAGGTTCCAGTTGCCGCCATTAAAAATCAAATTGCATCCCTGTGGGGTGTGTGTCCCACGTTGGGAACCACTGCTCTAAAAGAAATGACCAAGTCGTTGGGGCTATGAGGTTTGCCATCTACAAAAAAGTTTGTGAACCCTTTGCCATTCTCAATGTTTCTGCACAAATATGACTTAAAACATGATCTGATTATCCTCACAGTTGCAGACATGGTTTTTCATAAAAACTTTGGGATAATGGATTAAAGAAACTTGTCTGTTGGATATGAAGTTGTCTTTGGGGGCACCAGGAATTTCTGTGTTGCTTTTATCCTTTCTGTTTTGTTGTTGTTTGTAAGCAACCAGGGTTATAATACACAAGGGTAGCCATATTAAAGTTTAAATTGTATTTTATGTTATTTAATAAATATCTATAACTCCCCATCTCACGAATGGTGACTCTGGACAGTATACACATAATGACAAAAAACTAAAACAGTCAGATGTACATTAAAAAACAAAGCCTAACATTGCAGGACTGTTCAGCCACTTTGTAGGCTCACCATGGGTTGCCCTTCCAAGATTGATGAAAGAATCAAGTTTAAGGGCTTTCCAGAAGGCCAACAGGGGGAATAATGTTCTAGAGGGCAGGAGCGACAGCATAAAAGTCACATGTCTGGTGGAGCTCTAATAGACAGCACCCATAGCATACCCTGTTAAAATACGTACATGTAATTGGGAAGAGACAATTCCTCAAATAACCTGGTATAATTTACATAAATAAATGGGAGACACCATTCCACCAATATAGACTAACTTCAAAATTGGGGTGATACACACCAATATAAAGTAATATAAAGCATTTTCCTAAGTCCCATAAAATTAGAGTGTAGCTGAAAAGTAATTATTTCAGTAATTACTGAATTATCAGTATCTTTGTCTGGTTTTATGTACCTAAAAAGTTGAATTTCTGTTGATTTTTTTTTTTTGCTTGACTACTACAGGTAGTCCTCCACTTATGACCACAATTGAGCCCAAATTTTCTGTTGTTAAGTGAGTTTTGCCCCATTTTACGGCCTGTCTTGCCACAGTTGTTAAGTGAATCACTGCAGTTGATAAGTTAGTAACCCAGTTAAGTCAATCTGGTTTCCCCATTGACTTTGCTTATCAAAAGGTGATCACATGACCTTGGGACACAGCAATGGTCATAAGTATGAACCAGTTGCAAAGCATCTGAATTTTAACTTCTTGATCATGGGGATGCTACAAAGATTATAACTACGAAGAATGGTCACAAGTCACTTTTTTCAGTGCCATTGTAACTTTGGTCACTAAATGAACTGTGGTAAGTCAAGGACTACCTGCACTACTTGTGGATTCAACTATGTTGCTCTGGTGAACAGTGAATATGGCTCCGACAATTGTGAAATTTGGCTTAACTCTTACATTGCTTCTTTCTTGCAGACCCCTGTAAAAGAGCCCAACAGTGAAAATGTAGATATCAGCAGTGGAGGTGGTGTGACAGGCTGGAAGACCAAGTGCTGCTGAATGTGTTCCTCTCACCAAGCACCACCCATCACCCCTCCTCTTCTTGCTGTGGAATAAACCACTTTGCCCATTTTTAACCTTAAATATTTTTCTCCTCATCTTAACATGGCTCCACCTTTCCTTTGTTCTTCTGTTAGGGAGAGCTCACTGACTATAATTTTCTTGAAACAAACTGTATTAAAATCATGTCTGACGTTATTTTTAATGTACCAGCTGAACTCAATGCCACTCTGGTTGTATTATAGCCCAGTCTTAACATTAAAATGTAGAGCGACCATTTCAGCTCCAGTCTGCAAACTGTACAAGAATAAAACCTAGCATTAACAGTTTATTTTGTACAACAGTGGGGTTTTATTATGAACACTGTGCTTAAGTCACCATATTTGCATCAGCAAAAAACTCATTCGCCTTGAGTATGTAAATGGGGTTTATTTTGTCCTGTGCCTTATGTGGAAAGGAACTTTAGTTCTTCCCCTCCCCACTTTTTTTCTGTTCTGGTGGAAGCAAGACAGAAGATCAAATTCTACTGTGGTGACTTTACTATGATTGATGTAGAGGATTGAGGACAAAGGGGTTAGAGCAAGCTATTCCAACCTGCTTGATGTCTCTTTTCCTGTTGGTTTAAATTCTGACCAGTTCCTGCTGCCATTTTTTTTTTCTCTTTAGCAGTCCCCCTTCCCCCCCCCTTTTTTTTGCCTGCATGCCAGTTTTATTTTTTTTTATATATATAGCGTGAAGTGTTAAGAGATGGCAATACAATATGATTGCCAAATTTAATTCGAAGTACAGATCACAAATCTAGCTTTCTGAGGTAAAACGTGAAGTATCTACTAACCTTTGTCTAGCAGCTGTCAGACCAATTACTATTTCTCCCTTCCTTCCTGCATAGTTGTTGGGGTTTATGATATGGAAGAGTTAATTGCATGCACTAGTTTTCTATGGAGGATGATGTGGCTGTCTTCAATCTTCGTGTATGACTATACCATGTGGTTCCCAAATCTACAGCCATTCATAAAGAATTTGGTTTTCTTTGCTGCTCCAGGCAGGTGACTCAGTAGCCTAGTCAATATTTAAAATGTGGGTGGGGTGGGGGGAGAGAAAGAGGGCAAGTAAGTTTGAATGATCACACCCCTAGAATGTTTTCCTTCTGTGTTAAGTTCTTCACAATAAAAAATCCCTTGTTTACAACCCTGGGCAACTGTAACTTCTTTCAACTAATTCTGAATAATATTAAGCATAAATACCACTTTAAATTTTCTACTTAAGGAAGCAAGTATGCTCTGCTTTTGGGGGTCCCACGGGAATGGGCCTTGCTTTTCTGGTTTCCTGATTTGCCTCTCATTCTAGATCTGCTAGAAATGTCATTTAGACACCTATATTTAAACAACAGAGAGGTGGTGTTCAATTTTGAAAATACTGGGGACAAGGATCAACGGCTTGTATCTTTTGAGGCTCATGTTAAATTTGGGTGCCTTGCTGAGTCATTCTTTTCACCACTTGGCCTGTCTGTAAAAGGATTTCCTGGCAAACTCCTCTTCCTCCCCCCCCCCCCCAATGTAGTCTCAGAGACAAGCTTGAGACAACCTTTTTGCACTTGTTTTTAGAAAATTTCCTCTACTGATTAAATTAGCTGATGAGGCTGACTAATTTTAATAAAATGGAAGTGTTTGGAACTCTAGCCTTGATCTGGTTTCCTAATAATTTTCCTGTCTCCCTTATGCTTAGGAATTGATTCCTATCCTGTTTGTTAATCAATTCCAGGTGAGTGGCTGTTAAAGTTAAAGGCAGAAACCAGGGACTTGGGACAAATCAATGCAGTTCTGTTCCTCACATACTGATGTATTGATTAGTGTTGTAAATAGAAATTGTTACCTTTTTCAGATCTGCACTTTCTAACATTATCAAAAAGGGAATATAGAGTGTGCATAATTTTTTTGTATAATCTTTGTTTAAAATGTGTACTTTTTATTTGCTTCCTTGGGCTTGGCCCTCCTGTATGAGTCTCTTTAAGAACCTTTGTAAAAGCTGTGTTCATTAAGCACCAGGTAGTTAATCAAAACAGTCCACTCTCTGGTACTACTAGATGAAAAATCATACTCTACTTAACAAGTTAAATAAACTGAAATATTTCTAGCTGGTCTATTTCTGTTTATATTGAAAATGTGATTTGGTTTTTATTTTCTTAAGTCCCATCATTTATATAATAGTAGACAAAATAAAGCCATTGCTGGGTGTGCCTTTTTCTTGCTAGAGGGGCTAAAGTACTAGGGGGAAAACCTACTATGCAATGTCAGAAAAGGGTTTGTTTTAAATTTCATTGCTAAAAATACAAAGTCTGGGTCTCCTTTTGTTTACTCATGTCAGAAAGACTTCACTGAGTCACATTTGATTTGAGATAGTTAACTGAATATGTACATGAAGTTTTCTTGGCAAGAGCATGAAAATAATTTGCTCTTCCCAGAGTTTGAGTCTAAATGTGGTAAAGACATAGCATCTTAAGGACAATTGGTAACTAAAATAAAATATCTTAACTTTGATCTCTTGTGTTGTGGGAACTTGGGAGAGTTAATTGAAAAATTCTCCTAGCTTTTAGATACAAATCTAAGGTGATTTTCCAGTGTAAATGGAAAGACTGGAGCAAATATGTTTGTTCTGCTCCTGATCTTCTGTTATGTACAATGGGTCAAGAGGCTGGTTAGCTTTCTCCACTTTTATCAGTGATAAATCCAAAATTCCCCTCAATTTGCTCTGTCAGCTGGTGTTAAGAGTGATGGGTAGCTATACCAGCCATTGAAAAGCATGTAATGAGAACAAGGTGTGTGCAACAGCTTCTTAGAAGGGAAAGGATTGAGCGAAACTTGGAAAGGGTGATAATAATGGATGCAAGGGATATGGATAACAGGGAAAACAAGATTGAAGATTTTGTTAAGATTGTGTCTAAATGCAACGGCCAAGGGAACATACATTAAACCTTTTGATATCTCCACACTTGTAATACCTACTTGGAGATTTCACACCTGGCTCTGGGCACAATTTTTTTCTATTTCTAGTATTTCCACAGATAGTCTTCATACTAAATGGTAGCCATTTTTAAAATGCTAGTATCTCTTCCAGCAAGCACTGGATTTTTGTTGTTGTTGTTGTTAGGTGCAAAGTCGTGTCCGACCCATCACGACCCCATGGGCAACGTTCCTCCAGGCCTTCCTGTCCTCTACCATCCTCTGGAGTCCATTTAAGCTCACGCCTACTGCTTCAGCGACTCCATCCAGCCACCTCTGTTGTCCCCTTCTTTTGCCCTCAATCTTTCTCAGCATTAGGCTCTTCTCCAGTGAGTACTGGATAGCTGCCTTCTATCAAGACTTTGAATAGACCTTTACTTTCATTTCTGTTGCTTCATCCTTTCATACAGCTTAACTCATTTTTCCTGCCTTGTATCTGTTTATTGTACCAATATTTTTGAACATCAGTTCATAAATAGGTCTATCCCAGTCATTGATAGCAGCTCTCTGTATTCTCAAGCAGAAACAGTGAGAATGAGTTTGATTTTTCCCATGACCTCCCTCAGTAATTTACTTGAAAGATTGCAATAGTTGAGGTTTTCTGTGTGCAGAGCAGTAGCTTTCTTCTGCTACTTGGTGTTTTCTTCATTCTCATTTTTTCCTTTTGTGACGTGTCTCTAGGTTCATTCCCCGTAACACATGTTCTCAGGCATATTTGCTTGGAAGTAACTAGCTTGGCCCTCAAGCAGAATTACTGAGGGATATTCTTAAATTTAGCAGAATTCACTTTAACAGCAGAGGGTGCTGCTCTTCCATTTGAGAAGAGATCAAGAGTCCCATTTTGCTTAAAGCTGATAGGGCTGCTGTTGGTAAGGTTTGAATCCAGCCTTAAGGCCATGTGCTCTGCAGTTATATATTACTCTCCTGATTACAACTATTTACAGATTTGCTATGAGAATTTTGTAATTTGATTCCGTTTGCTTACAGACAGAAGAAGATACTAAACACCCCTTTTTAGCAGCTTATTCCAAGAAATACAATTTATTTTAACGACATTGTACAGCCCTTCCAAAATTCAAAGAAGGGATGAAGGAGGAGAAAATGATTTAAAATAACATGGTTGACATAAAGCTACTATTCTGCTGTATAAATTCCAGTTCTTGCAATTGCTTAATTTGCTTGTTGGCATATAAACTATTCAGTGTAGTTTGCTTGTACACAGTGTAATTAGAAAACCATCATTCCAAAAGAGACTGAATATAACAAGCTCTGCAAAACTGTTAGTCTTGCAAAGTTTATGGAGAGATTAGTTTTAATTAATCAATAATACTGATTCAATTTTTAGATTGCACTGTATCCGATTTGTTTTAACTATTATTAGTTTAATCCTATAAAACTGGATTACATACAAAGCTAAGATATAAATCATGTTACAACCATACTATATGGGGTTCATATACTATATCAAGGGTCCCCAACCCCAGATCCGTGGACCGGCACCGGTCCTTGGCATGCAGAAACTAGGCCGCACAAACAAGCGGAGCCCCATCCCCATGCAGGCAGCACCCAAAACTCCAGTCCATAGAAAAACCTCTACACGGAACTAGTCCCTGGTGCCCAAAAGGTTGGGGGCTGCTGTACTACACCATCAAATCAAATAAACCACGTAAGAACTTATTGCAATTTGTGGACACATTAGTTGTGGGGCTCTTTGCCTAGACAAGATTGGTATTTGCATTCTCATTTGTGATCTCTTTCCATTTTTATTCTTTGCAATCCAGTGGAATGTTGGAAACAAATTGCATAAAGGAATTAAAGACACTTCAGAAAAGAACCAAATGGGACCAAATATAGCGTGGGAGGAGAAGCTGACAAAAGAAACTGCAGTTTCAGATGTCACTGAAGGCTGTTGAGAAAATTGATTACTGACATTCACCCAGTGCAGTTTTAGAAATCAGGCGGTTCTTCAGTGGCTTGGAATTTGCTGATTGTTCCATAAGCCCTCCTCCCTCTACTCAGGTAACCCAGAGTGGATCTACTGTGAGGAATTTGGTGAGGATTCCTGAAGCCATATCCTTTTTCCATCCTGCAATTGTATTTTGGGAGCTCCTCTCAAAGGCATATTCCTGGAAGATTGGAACTCTTTCCCTCTCCTTTTCTCTCTCGCTCCTTCCGTCTGTCCGTTGATCCGTCATGTCTTCATCAATGTCAAGGACATTTGAAGTGGTTTTACTTTTCTAAGATAACATTGTATTTTAAATTGAGGCAGATAATGGTATTGCAGAGAATGACTAGTGTAGTTTTCTATTTCTCCTGAGCAGTCAACACTTGAGAGGTCTTTCCAGTGTAAATAGAGTTGACTGTTAAAAGCCCTCTTTTTTAAAAAAAGTGCAAAATGTACAGAATAAAATGTTTTATAACAATGATTTCCAAACTGTCAAATGCATTAATTAGTCAAGCTGCTGGATCTCCCCGAGACATAAATTAATTCCAAAGAGGAACTTCTACCTGGGTTCCCAGAGTGTGAGTAAGAGCTCTTCATGTTCAGGTTTTTGAGTCAGCAGAAAAGTATGTCAAAATAAATTGCACTACCCCACAGCTGAGCTTTACTGCATTTTGGCAGCATGATGAGTCAATGCTGCTGGGCTTGGAAGCTGTGATACAGGGCAGCTCCAGGTCAGTGATTTAAGGGATTCCTAGCTTCCTTTTCCCTCCAATCTGGCTTCACCTACCAAAGGGGGAAAAATAACCACCCAATTGCCGCTAACAAATTTGACTCTTTGCTTAATATCCCCTTTAGCTTCTTCCCATGCTCCTCAGACGCCCATCTGGACAGTCATCTGGAATTTTACACCATTTTACGGCATAACAACTACAGACAATACTAACTTAGTTCCATAATGGGCTGGGGATAATATAAGAGGCATTATGGGGCCATGTCCCTTAAAATGAGTTAGTAAAATGCAATTATGCTTCAGTTAGAAGGACATGGGGGTGAATCCCAGCATAATTTACTTCTTTTCCTTTATTTTTCTGCAATAATTAGTATTAGTGGGACATTCCAATCCTTTTTCATAATTGTAGTTTACTGATACATAATTTAATACTCTAAAAGTGACTAAAAAGACCTATAGATTTAAAATAACATAAAAAATTTTCCAATAATCACAATTTAGGAATTTCAAACAATGTGCCAGGTTCAAACTGTATGTTAAAAGCTGCTTTTATGGAATGTATTCAGCTACTTAATTATTCCAAATTCTTGCAATAAATATTATTTAAAAGACTTAAAAGATATCACTTATTGTCCAACAATTCTGGAGAAAAATACTGCAATTGTCAATCTCACCTTATTCCAGGTAAAGGTTTCCTCTGTGCAATTGTTTCCTACTCTAGGAAACAGTTTTCTTCATTTCTGTGGTTATGTGACCAGAATGACTGAGGCATACAGAAAGTTACATTCCCACCAAAGTGGTGCCTATTTGACTACTCGCATTTGCGTACTTCGAAATTGCTAGATGGGCAGGAGCTGGGGAAGTAATGGAACTCACCTCGTCATGCAAGGTCTTGAATCTGGGCTGTCAGTTTTCAAGCTGACCAGCTCAGTGTCTTTAACCACTGAGCCATCCCACCCCCTCCACCTTATTCCAATGTCTCAATATTTCATGAAAATAAAAAATGTAAACTTTCAGCCCCAAACATTCTGATTAATGCTGGGGAGATAATAGAAATTCCCTAGATATCAAAAGGTCAAATAAGAACTTTCACTCATAATGGCTTTTGAAATTAGTCACATTAAAGTAGATGTCAAAACATGTAAACCCAGTGATGAAGTTGGAATTAGGAATATTAAACTCCCGTCTTCTTAAAAAACTTACCATTTAGATAATGAAAATCTAAGCTATCTGATGTGGGATTCTTAAAGCATGACAACCATGCACCTATCCCAAATTATTAAATACCCAACACATCAGTGGTTGCATTTTTCCAGGAAAAACTTGGAATTTTTCCTGATTTAGCTGAACATTCTGATGGACAATTCAGCTGAATCCTTAGATACAATGTCAAGGCTGGGTGGCTCTGGGAAGAACAGGCTCAGATTCAATCTTGACAAAATCTTCCTGTGAATATTCGGGCCCACTAACTGAGGAATATTTGTCTTTAGCATGGCAGTGCCCTTCCCCATGCACGATTGGTGCACAATGGGCTCACAGCTCTGGCTCAGAGAAAAGGTCATTGAAGTAGTCAAAAGGACCTTTGCAGTGTATCATCTGAAGTGCCAGTTGTCTCTGTTTCTAAATTGAGAGGGACTTCAGATGGCCACCCATGCCTAGTAATCACATGACTAGACTATTGCATTGCACTATACACAGGGTTATCTTTGAAGATCACTTTGAAGCTACAACTGGTCTACAATGCAATATGACCATTGATGGGCATGCCATGGTATGCTCATATGATAAGCAGTACTCTACAAGACATGAAAGCAGTCTTCCAATATTTGAAGGACTGTCAAAGGGAAGATGCCATTGATTTATTCTCCATAGCACCTGAAGAAGAGTAACAAGTCACCTCAAGATGAGATGGACAGCACATGACAAGATGAGAAGATAAGACAAGATGCAATGGGCGGAAGCTCATCAGTGGGAGATGAGCTAGAAATGAGGAATTTCTTGCCAGTGAGAATGATTAATGGAACTGCTTGTCTCTTGGAGTTGTGGAACTTCCCTCACTGGAAGTTTTAAAGAAAAGATTACCATTTGTCCAGGATAGTATAAGGCTCCTGCCCTAGGAAGTTAGACTAGAAGACCTATGGTCGCTTCCAGCCCTATGATTCTATGCTTAAGTTATAACCCGGGTATTATTTGAGGCGCTGGTTATCATCTATAAAACCTTTCATAGCACAATGCCTGGTTGTTTGAAGAACGAACTATCTTGCATTTTTTTTTGTCCTGGTAAACTTAAGAAAAGTGGGTGTGTTCCAGATCCCCTTGACGGAACAATGTGATCTTGGAAGGTGACTTTAAAATTTGCTTCCGTCTTTTCTTGCTTCTGGATTTCTATGATCTTGGGTTTTTTTTAATTTTTATTATTTATTGTTTTTAAAGTATAAGCCATCTACAGTTGTTTAGAGTTGAGCAGCCTCTAAATTATATTTATTTATTTATTTATTTATTTATTTATTTATTTATTTATTTATTAGTTCGATTTATATGCCGTCCTTCTCCGGAGATTCAGGGCGGCTTACAATGCATTAAGCAATAGCCTTCATACTTTTGTATATATCTGCTTAGTAGGGCTTTCGCCCCCCCCTTAGCGGTGTTCTTTTTTTTTAATACAAAGTCAACTTATTGCCCCCCACAATCCGGGTCCTCATTTTACCTACCTCGAAAGGATGGAAGGCTGAGTCAACCTTGAGCCTGATGAGATTTGAACTTGCAGTAATTGCAGGCAGCTGGCAACTAAGTGCTACTTTAACAGCACTTAGTCCACTGCTCCACCAGGCTCTTATAAATAAATAAATAAATAAATAAATAAATAAATAAATAAATAAATAAATATGTATATATCAATCTTGAATTTGTTTTAAAACATTTATTCTTCATTAAGGTCTGAGAATTTTTAATCTGATTGTAATCTGAAATATTTTAAAATATTTATATTTCTGTAATTAAAATTTTATATGAATAGAAATATTCTACTGCAAATTCCATAACATTTACAATTTTTGAAAACACCACAAAATGCAATTTTTTTATAGAATTCATTTTATATCCTACTGAAAATATATTGAACATTCTAATTGAATCTCAAATTAATTGAATTAATTACTTAGCAAATAGTTGCATTATACCCATACATTCTGGTCAAGAATATTGACTATTACCAAAAAAAGAGAGCACATAATATGATCAGCATATATCATATCTTGAGCTTGCTTTTGTGAAATCCTTGATCACAGAGCCTCCACATATCATTCATCCTTTCTAGAGATACCAGATTGGGCTGGCAACCTCATATTGACTCTCTGTCTATACACATAGCCATGGCTACCCGGTCACATGACCTCCAAGCCACGCCCACAGAACCGGTAGTAAAGAAATTTAGAACCCACCCCTGGTTGGGGGTCACCACAACATGAGGAACTGAAGGTTGAGAATCACTGGTCTACATGATGTTGGCTTTATCTTCTCCCAGGCCATGTTTTAGCATCCCACTGTTTTGTATACCACAAAATACTAGACAAGCAGATTTATTTGGACAGTGTGGTCAAAAAAGTCAAGGTGTTGGCCATAATAGTATAACCCTTATAAAAAGCAGGCAGGGCTTCAATCACATGGCCACCATCTTACCTTTTTTTTTTTTACTATGACCTTCGGATTCTCCTGTGAGGCAGAGACTGATCAGGGGAACCTGCTGTTTCTGCAAGTAATTGTCCTGCCCTAAAATTTGTTAAAATGGAGAGGCTGGCTACAGAATGTCACCAGATGTCCTGATGAAGATCCTTTCTTTCTTTCTTTTTTTATTGCAAAAGTTTTACAATTACATTTTCACCCCATTTTCCCCCCCCAACCCACTCCATACTCCCCATCCTAACCCTCCCAAACCCCCCTAACCCTCCCCCCCTTTTGATGAAGATCCTATCCACCTGTAGCTTTTCTCCGTTTTCTCATCCTTTCTTCTTTATTTCCGCAGTGAGGAAAGGTTGGCACTGCTTTCCTGGAGAAGCTGGAAGCCCTCCAGAACAGTGTTTCTCAACCTTGGTAGCTTGAAGATGGGTGGACCTCAACTCCCAGAATCCCCCAGCCAATTCTGGGAGTTGAAGTCCACCCATCTTCAAGCTACCAAGGTTGAGAAACACTGCTCCAAAAGCTAGTAACCAGAGGAACCGGTCAATGGGTTGACTTGACTCCAGTCAAGGTAAGGGAAATGTCAGACCGTTTTTGAAAAAAGAAACAGATCCATGTTAGATGGCAGTAAATAACAGGCTTGGGGCAACCTCCAGCCTGCCTGTGTGTGCAGAGGACTTCTTGCAGATGGCTGCCAGCCCAGTATAGTCCTCCAGGAAGACCCCACACAATTCAGTTAGGCCTACTCCGAAATAGGCTGCCCTTAAGAGACTTGCTGGCGCGAGGAAAGCCTTCTCCATCACTGCCGAGGGGATGGGTCGATTTATTCCGGCCGGGTTGCCTCTGGGAGCCCTCGTGAGTCCCGCTCCGAGGCAGAAGCGAGGCTGCTGCCGCGGAGAAACCAGAGAAGCGTCGAGGAGAGAAAGAAGGGAGGCTCGGCCGCTTAAGGGGCGCCTGCAAGGGGGGTGCGAGCGCGTCCACGGCGGGCCCTCCAGTGGGCGGGTCTGGCCGGCCTCCAGCCGAGCGAGCGAGCCGGCAAGCCGAGAGAGGTATGTAGCCGCCGGAGCGAGCGCCACCTGGTCCCCCGCTGGCCGAGGTTCCGTGCCCGACCGGGAAAAGCAGGCCCTGCTGGACGGGGCGGGCGGCGCTGCTCTTGCCCGGCGTGTCGCAGCGGTCGTCGGAAGAGGAGGAGGAGGAGGAGCAGCGCCCGGGCTTCGCTTGTTGCGGCTGCGGCTGCTTCTGAGCGGCTCGAGCGAGGAGGTGGAGGGCGATGCTCCTGCGGCGGCGACGGGGCGGACGGCCAGCATGGAGCGTTTGGCGGCAGCTCTGGGCTGTCTGGCGTGGAGCTCCGGCCCGCCGCTGCCGCTCGACCTTATCGTGGCCAAATGCCGCTTGCCCGCCCTCGTGCGGCCCGGCCCGGGTGGGTCTCTCGCTCGCGGTGCGGTGGGCAGGCGAAGGGGGCCGCCGCCTGGCTTCTTCGTTCGGTTGGGGATCGTTGTCGCGGCTGGAGGGACATTTCCGGGCCTCCGCGGGTTATTTGCGTTTGTCGGCAAGGCGGAGGGTGAGAGGCGCTGTCGGTAAAAAAAAAACCGGGAGGGAAGCGGGGAAGCAAGTGGCTGAGCGAAAGCGGGGGCGGAGGAGGGACGCCGGACAAAAAACTTCGCCGACTTGCGTTCGATTCTTTCTTTTTGCTGATCCAGATGGCAGCGCGCGATCCCATGGCTGATTCTCCTGGCGGAAGCCCCCATAGACATTAATGGACGGCTCTTGTACTGCTGCCGCGTACAAGCAGATCGACGGCGGGGCTGGTGCAGACCAAGCGCCCGCGGGGGCTTGCGGCGAATCTCCCCCGGCATCCCGCCTCTTCTTGTCTCGTCCAGGCGTTGCGAGCGCAGTCCGGGTTCCTCCCTCCCTCCCTCCCTCCCTCCCGAAAGGGGAGTCCCGGCATTCCT
Source organism: Arizona elegans (assembly GCA_022577455.1). NCBI lineage: Eukaryota > Metazoa > Chordata > Lepidosauria > Squamata > Colubridae > Arizona > Arizona elegans. Next base: position 313,583,261 of record JAKOOJ010000001.1, on the reverse strand, counting down.
GTCTGGGATTCCTCTTACAGGTGAAGCGGCCTTTGCACCGAAAATTTGGCGTGTGCAGAGCTGGTGCGCTGGGACGGCGCGCGGGGAGAGAAAGGAAGCCTAGTACCTGGAAACCGTTAAGCGGTTCATTTACTTCTGGTTGGACTTTTTTGTGGGTTTTTTTTTTAATAGCGGCCGGTTCTTCCCCCCTCCCTCCCCGTAGGGTTCATAGGTGGTCTCCGGTACAGATGCAAAAAAAAATGCGCTGCAGGACCTGAGGGAAGGTTTTATGGCAATTTTACCCGTTCCGTTCATTTCTCTTTCCCTTGCCCCACTTTTGTTCCCCCTCCGATTGCGGGGAGGGATTGCTTGCAGATCCCTCGGGGGTGGGGGGAGGTAGGGAGGGAAGGGGAGGGGGTGGCAAGCTGCCCGGCTTCGGGTTTTGTACAGCGTGAGAAGAATAGGGAGTTTGGCTTTGAACGACGTTTTGAATACTAATGAGAAGGGAAGCCTGCTTCCGCCCCGGTTCCCCCCACCCAATTTTTCTTGTGAATGGATTGAGAGGGAGGGCAGGGCTACATATACAATAGCCCCCTCCCCGCATGACTCGGTTGTCTATATTACCCCATTTCAAACTCCTCGGTTGTCTTGAAAAGCCTAAGGAAGTGGCCCTGAGTTGTCAATACCCCCCACCCCCCTTCCCAAATACCAAGAGGAAATGGAAAGCTGGCTGGTCTGTTCCTGGAGGTTTTGCTGCTGCCGGTTGGGGAATACAACCAAGTGCATTGGGTTAACCGCTGTAGCCACCTGAGATGGGCCCTTTGCCTGATCCCAGGAAAGCTCTTCCGTTTATGATGAGTGTGCAGTGTAAGGTGAAAGCTGAAGACTGGCTTGGTGATACTTAATGAAACCCAATAGTTTGGGATTTACGGAACCTGATTAAGGAGATCAACTGAAGACCAATATGCAGAACTTGATTAGCTTTGATCTTGGCTGGGCTGTGTTTTCCTAGTTTGATATTTGGTGTGCGGATTCGGGAGCATTGTGCTAATCCAGACAGTGATCTAAATAATCGCCTTGTAAGAACCCAGCAGAAAAAGTCCTTTGAAGAAGGCTGGAAAATGATTTCTCTACTTCGAGATAGTTGTTCCACCTTAAAATGTTTGATAAAGCGGAAGGAAATATGCAAACTCTGTGATTGGAGCGCCCCACCAGAATAAGTTATTCAGAGATGCTGTAGACCCCTTTTCCCGTCTAGAGGCTGGTTAACTCCATTAAAGGTAAAGATTTATACAAGCCAGGAAGCTTCTCGCATTCCCTGTAAGGACTTGATGCATTGAGAATGGATGAAAAAAAGAATAAGCAGTGCTGGATTTATTTATTTTTTCCATCACCAGCCAGTGAAACTTCAGGTGACATGGCTAAATACTCCTGGAGCTGAAGTATTTAGCTTCAGATCAACTTTTTAATGGGCCTCTTTCAAGTTAGATGTACAAAGGTGATGGAGAAACAGCTCTGGGGAATTGTATGTTTAATGGATACCCTATATTATCTTGCTGGTTTTTACTTCAATTTTCATCAACCCCAGCCTGGCATGAGTAATGACAAAGGATTCTCGGAGATGTAATCCCAGAACAGCTTGAGGACACCAGGTTTCTTACTCCTGCTGTACTGTTTGATACTGTTGGAAAAGAAAGGTGCTAGTTTATGGTGGCCAAACACGAGAAGGAATCTAATATCACCTTTTCCAATTAACAAATATTATTAGGCATGCGTTTCGTAGGAAGATGCATGCTATTTCATCAGATGTGTAGAATGGCTAGACTAAACTGATGTCGGATTTATATTGGGATGACAAATAGGAAAGGGAGGGGAAGATAAATTGATTATGTAGATCTGATTATATAGATCATAAATATCTTTAAATCCTACATTAGTAAAGTCACTAATGCACGACAGAGAGGCTCTGAACTTTTGGTCCCTTACATCCAGATTATATTTCATCTTTGACTCTGGATGGGGTCTGGGCACTTCCCCAGACTGAGCTGGTGTGCAGCTGTGCCTATGGGGTGGGGTGGGGAGGCTTGTCACAGATTTGTCTAGTGAACTAATTGCACCTTTTCCAGAACCAGGAGGCCTTGCTCACAGTCACTCATGTCTTGGTCACCTCCCCTCTGGATTACAGCAATGCACTCTGCGTGCTGCTGTCCTCAAAGACTTCCCAGAAACTTCAAGTGACCCAGAACTCAGCAAGGCACATCATGTTGCATGGCCCTAGGTTTACCCATGTAACACTTTTGTGGCATGAGCTGCACTGGTTTCCAGTTTCTTTCAAGATGCTGGTCCTCACCTTTAAAGCCCTATGTGGCATTGGGCCAGGTTATCTGAGAGGCCCCCTTTCCCTAAGGATATCTACCTGTTCTACCAGGTTAGATAGCATGGACATGCTCCTAGTCCCTTTCTTTAAACATTGCAATTTTGGAAGTATTCGTTTTCTGTGGCAACTCTTGGCCTATGAAACACTCTTCCCCTTGAAGAGTAGCAGCCTCTATCTTCCTAGTCTCCTAGTAAAAAAATACTGAAGATCTGGCTTTTCCCCCAATTGCTGGGATAAGATGAGGTGACTATATATCAGAAGCTTCATTTGGAACCAGGGTTTTGTTTTCATGCATTTAGTTTAAATAGTTTTAATATGGTTTTTATGTTTTATTGTAATTTTTGTTTGGGAGTTTGCCCAGAGTTTATTATCGGGATGGGCAGCTATATAAATGTTTCAAATAAATAAACACAATCTGATGAAGTGAGGAGTGGCTTGTGAAAGCTTATTCCTTTTAATAAAATGTGTTGGTTGGAAAAGGTTTGCAAGACTTCCTCTGGGGTTAACTTAGAATCTCCAAGAATGATGTATTTACTGTATATTACCTCTTTTTCCTTATGTGTATTTTGGGGCTGGAGGGGTAAAATAGCTCAGCTCCAAGCTTATTAGGGAAAACCTTTCAGTCTGATAGCCTCCCTTCCCTTGTCCAGCTGCCAGATTTTCAGGCCCTATCCTTGTGTGATTTGCATCTAAAGGCCTGCTAAGGTGCCTTTTGTCTGAGAGCTTTGTCATTCCGTTCCATCTCTCTCCCACTCCACCATCCTCCTATTGCTGGCTCTGAGCTCCAGCTTTGTCGAATGTGAAGAAAGAATTAGTGTAAATCTGTTGGGAGAAACTGGTGCCAGAATCCAAGTGGGCCAAAGGAGGGAAGGAGATTGAAGAGCAGGATCCTTTTTAAGCATCTTAAGCACCTGAAAAAAACAACCTACGGAAAAATAAATGTCTGACACAGAATCTTTTACCAGAATAATGACGAGTTCTTTATCAGCGGGTATATGTGGTTAGTTAACCAGGATGTGTAAAATATAAGACACAAATCTCTTTCCCTCTTCTTTTTACCTTATTAACCTACATAATGAGTGCAAAAGACCTCTTTCTGTGCATTATGGTGTTTCTAAGTGACCAGAGATATAGAAAGAAAAGGAGAAGGAAAGTATGTGCCCCCTGTTACAAGAAGTTTGGTATATACTATTTAGGGATTATGGGAACTGAAATACAGCATATGGAGATGGAGCAGTAGAATTTGAAAACAATGGTTGGAAGCATAGTGTAGATAGGTAAGGTGGAGAGAGAGCTATCCCATTAGGGACAACAGGTACCATTCTTAGACAGGCAACATGGGATTATTTTGTGCACATGATAAAGAAGGGCATTATAGGTAGAAATTTATGCTATCATTTGTGCTCAATTTTTAAGGTGACACAAGACACTATTCTTTTCCCATCTTGTTTAACATCTATATGAAACTCATAGGGAAATATTTGTCTGTTTAGGGTAAATTATCATGAAAATGCTGTTGATATCCAGTTGAATATATCTCTGCTTGGACCAGGCAGGAGATATGAATTAGAAATGATTGGGATGACTCAGGTTTGAAACTCAATTCCAGATAGATGGAGTTCTGCTCATCCAGAAACTACCACTTTGTGGCTGGCTACTACACTGTCTGTGGATGGGGTTGTGCTCCCTCTAATGGAGCAGTTCTGTGACTTGCATGTTCTCCTGGACAGCTCCTACTAGATCAGCTGGTTTGATCCTGTGGTCAGAGGAGCCTTTGCTCAGCTTCAGCTGATCTCCTAGTTTATTTATTTGCATCTCACCTTTATTATTTTTACAAATAACTCAAGGCAGTGAACATATTCAACACACATCTTTCTTCTCTTATTTTCCACACGACAACAGTCCTGTGAGATGAGTTGGGCTGAGACAGTGACTGGCTCATGGCCGACTTTCATGGCTAAGGTGCGGTTTAGATATAGGCCTCTTGAGAATGATAGTAACTTGTGTCCATGTTACCTTAGACTGGATTACTCAGGGCTTCCTTTGAAGACTATATGGATATTTAAGTGGATACAGAATGCAGCAGCTTGCAGTTTGGTAGGTAAAAGCTGCTTTAGCATTTTATACCCAAATTGTTGTCTCCCAATGTGTTCTAGACTACAATTCCAGGTACTGATTTTGCCCTTCAGAGCTGCATATACTTGAGTTGAGATTACCTACAGGAGTCTCTGCTCCAAACAGACAATAAGAACAGTGTGAGAAGGCCTGCTTTGGGTGTCTTGTCCAAGATGTTAAGGACATGGGAACCAGGAAGAAGACTTGCACGATGATGACCCTGTCCTGGAACATGCTACCCTTAGATGGCACTCAGATGTTTATTATTTCAGCGAAACAGTTAAAACTGGGAATTCAGTTGAGCATTTGGGTCCTGAGATATCTGTGGTGCAAAGCTGTTTCCATTTCAATTTGGAACTTTAATGTTAAATACTATGGTCTGTTGTGTGGATGTTTGGGTGGTTTAGGGGTGGAGAATTGTGGTGGGTGGGAGTGTGTTTGGGGATTGTTATGTGTGTTGGACCTGGTCTTTGGGTGTTAAGTGAATTTCGTTGTATGGGTATACTGTATATACACCAGTGGTGGGTTTCAAAATTTTTTACTACTGGTTCTGTGGGTGTAGCTTGGCTTGGTGGGCGTGGCAGGGGAAGGATACTGTAAAATCTCCATTCCCACCCCACTCCAGGGGAAGGATACCATAAAATCTCCATTCCCACCCCAATCCAGGGAAAGGTTACTGCAAAATCCCCATTTCCTCCCAATCAGCTGGGACTTGGGAGGCAGAGAATAGATGGGGGTGGGGTCAGTCAGAATTTTTACTACCAGTTCTCCGAACTACTCAAAATTTCTGCTACCGGTTCTCCAATACTGGTCAGAACCTGCTGAAACCCCCCTCTGGTATACACGTACAATCACAATAAAGTCATTTATTTATTATTATTTATTTATATTAAAATATTGAGAGTTTATTTACTGTTGATAATTGTTTAGCTTAGATCCTGATGAGAGCAGTTCACCAAAGGTGACTCTGGGTGGCATATAACAGTGAGATAAAATTATATAAAAACCATAGATGTAAAACATAAAAATCCATATAAATAAACAAATGGCCACACCCACCCAGTCATATGACCATCTAGCCATGCCCACCCAGCTGGTCCAGCCCCTCAACAGTCTGAGGGATCATGAGTTGGCCCCCTGTTTAAAAAGTTTGAGGGTTTAACTTGATGTGACCCAGATATTTTGAAGGGGGCAGGGAACAACCATGTGAATAAACAAGTCAAAAGATGAATGCCACACAAATAATTTATTTACTTATTTATATTTCACATTTCTGAACCACCCATCTCCCTCAAAGTTGCTGTATGAAGAGTAACATTAGAAGGGCAATTTGGACAGACCCCTTTCCCCAGCCTCAAATAGGAAAGTGTATGTAAGTGAATATCTTATTATATTTGTTTTTAGCTAAATTAAATGTCTAAAACATTAACATCTTTCCTAGGTTTAACCCTGGCCTTCTGAATAAAATCTGCATAGAGACTTGGTTCTTTTATGTGACCTTCAGCAATAGAGAGTTTAAGATCTCTATGGCAATCTCCAAATTATTTAGTTTGTTATTTAATTAACCAATTTATGTAGCTAATCTCTTGCCAAATGACTCTAGGTGGCTAGCAAGGAATAACAGTTCACAACATCCAGAAAGAAAGTGGCAAAATAATAAAAAAATAAGGTACAATGTAATGTATGAGGGCTAGGCACATGACTCATACCCTTCTGAACATATTAGGCACATTATCTGGGCTTCTGTTTTGAACATTGGGTATTTGAAACATTTAAAAATGTTTAGGTACAATTTATTGAAACTCACCTATCATTCTGCAATAAAGCAGCAGCAGCAATAAAAATAATATTTTTCTAGGTGTGCTGCTCTTCTCCTTGGCCCATGACCAAGATGCTACCTCTATCAGAAATTAGCCTTATTACCAAAGAAAAACACAAGTTAGATAGGATGGGGCCAAATTCTTGGGAAATTATATTGGGGACATCTTCCTTTAACTATGAAATTAATTTTAAATCAAGCAACCTCACTTTAACCTGCCATGTATAAATTGCTGGGTTTGTACAATGCACTTAATTTGGCTACTGAATAAACTCATTTTTTGACTGTGCACAATACATTGAACTATTTAAATATCTTGGATTCATATACTCTAGTCTAGACTAAGTTACCAAAACATACACAAACAAACCAAAACTAACTAAGTTTAGCATGTTTTATGAATATAGCCCAACAGACTTAGTAAAATATGTGTGACCATAGCAGCAAAATTCTGACTGAAAAATAAGCTAAAACAGGATAAAACAATGATTTATTTTAGTGCAATGTTGACTATTCCTTCTCTTGGGCTTATCTGGTGCAGCAAAATGATTACCAATATAAAACAAACAAGATAGAATCATATTATTGGTGCTAAATAAATTGGCCTAAAACCAAAATGCTGAATTTATATATAGATTAAATAAAAATGGGTTAGATGGAAAGAAGTTTCTTTTTTATTCTTGCAAACAACAAGCTTAGTTAAAAATACTGAAGAAACCAAAAATTAGGTTTGGCAGAGTCCTCTCCTTTTTCAATATGCTGTGTGGAATATTTGGTGATATTGAAATCTGCCAAGAGGGCCAGGATGGACTCGTCACCCCTGTCCCAAGCCCCCCAGAGGTTATCTATGAACAAGATCAGTGCCTTCTCAGTACTTTACCCTAGCCCAAATCCCAAATGAAAAAGATCTACATAATCCTTTCTCTATCCTTATTGGATTTAAGCTAAACATACTCGGTCAACAAAATGTAAGTCACTGACAAAACAATAAATGATAACCAATACATTCAATCAGTACTACAAGTTATAGATCAAATTTATAATATAATATAATTCCATAGATAAGAAAACCCAAATTGTTGGTGTAGCGGAAATCCATATACAACGCAATGCAAGAATGGTTTCTAATTAGAATTTAATTCTACAACAATTTACTTTTCAGTAGAATGTTGTTTTAGACATGTTAGCAGCCTCTCGTGATTTAGTTATTCTTCTGAAGAATGAATTAAAATATTTTTTTCAGTAAAAATTTAGAATTTATGCATTAATATATACGGTTCAATATATTTTGATTTAGAAAAACTTATTAAGAATATCTTGGTTGTATTGGAATTACAGCCATCAAAATGTGCTCCATTCTACTATGAAACATTTCTCAGAATTGTTAAACTTTACAACATTGCCACCACATATAAAAAAAAAGGATTCTAACCTTATAATTGCATTTCTTACAGTTTTAGGAAAGAGAATTATTCACTTTAGTGATCAAGAGTGGAGTAATATACCAACAGTAAAACATCTTATGCCAATTTTCTCTAAGTAATAATATGCCAAGTAAATCTGATGTTCTTCCATTAGAATTCCCTGTGTTCCGTCTCAATGACTATGTTCAAATTCTGCTTCCATTTAATGATACAATCCTTATTTCATTTTTTGGGGGTAAATATTATGTAAACTGTCAAAGCTGAAGAAGTGCATAAATTCAAGCTGTTGATTGGGCCACTAAAGAGACTCGGGGAGATGGAAACCAATCTGGTTGAGAAGTGTCTGCAGAGGATTTCTTATCAAAAGAACGAAAGCACCATTTTGTGGGAGCACTGCCCCTTTTGGATTGCTTATTTGTGCTTTTCTACTTTATTATTTATAGTACAGTGAGCATATTTCCTTGAGAAAAATAAAGGACAGATGTGAAAAAGGCAAATCTGAAAGAGATTCATAGGAGAAAATTGTTTGTGTTTATAACTTCATTTCATAAAGGAAACGTCAAGAGCAAAATAAAAAAAACATTTTTTTAAAATGTTATGGCTATTGTAATAAAAATATGGCTATTGTATGGCTATTGTAAAAATGGCTATTGTAATAAATGGCTATTGTAATAAAAATATCTAAAATCAACCAATATACATTATGTACATTTATTTTATTAAAATATTCAATTTTCATATTTTTTTATATGAATGTGAAGCATTAGATGATTTTTTGGTATGGTAAAAATCAACTGACCAAAATAAACGACAAAAGTGAGTTTTTGAAAAAATAAATCTAAAGGATGGCTTTTTGAAATAAAGAAGTGTCTCTTATAGTAAAGGACATAGGGTCACTGTAATTTTTTACAGTGTATTGTTTTTTTTAAAAAAAATTATCTTAGTCTTGTTTTATAACTTTAATACATCACGCATGGTGAAGATGAATTTCTTTCCTTGTGTATTTCTATATAACTTCCGTCTGTATTTGGATATTAAATATAAGAAGCTGTATAGGAGATACATTTTGTCCTGGGTTATTTTGTGGATTTGAAATGCATATGCTATGTGCACCCCAATGGCGGCGGGTGGGGGAGGAGGAGGAGGAGAGAATTCTCGGTTGCAGGCCTAGATTTAGCATCAGTACAAAGGATTGTTCCAAGCAGGGCTTTGGGCCTGCAGTTCTCGCTATTGAGCACAAAGGGCTGTTTCTGGGGCAACCTATCTCTTGGCAGCATGGGCCCGCTCTTCTGTTGCATTTGGCTGGGGGAAGTGCTCCACTCTTGGAGCTGACATCTCAGGGGTGTTCTGGGCCTGAGAGAAGAGCTTTAGTAAAGTCTTCCACTTTCTCTCATTTTCAGTGTAGTTCCTGGGATGACATTTCAAGAGACAGAGTGCCATGTTCAATGAGATGATTATTATTATTTATTTATTTATTTGTCAACAAATAAGAAAACAAGTAACAAAGTAGACACAAACATGGATGCACGAAAAAATTTTGGCACAAAAAAAGGGATATAAATTGGCAAAACATAGCCATAAACACATAGAATGATTACATATAATTGGGAACAGTAGGACAGGGACAGTAGGCCCGCTGGTGCGCTTATGCACGCCCGCTTAGGGACCTCTTAAGAAACATGAAAGGTCCACGGTAGACAGTTTATAGTAAAAGGTATGGGGATTAGAGAGACTAACAACAGGATCAGGTAGATTGTTCCAGACATTTACTACTCTGTTGCAAAAGTCATATTTCCTACATGTGTATGTTAATCTGATGCATTAATTCTCTAGCATTCTGTACTGTACCTTGGTGCTTTATTTTCAGCCAATTAGGCCCAACATTTCTGGAAAACATCAGGTTAGGGAAGAAGGAACTTAGAGAGATTGACTTACACTTAAAAATCCTGCCAACATTGGAGTGTGCGTTGCTCAGGGTTTACAGATGATGACTTTTAAAACTCTCTGTTGCATTGCTACATTGCCAGTAATGATTCAAAGAAGGCTTTGCAGATATTGGCAGGATGGAGAAGTTGACTGATTTGAATAGCCAGATGCCTACAGGTCATATTATAATTGGACTTTTATGCAGAAGGGCTCTGTGCCTCACTTTTGAAAAGTTAGGGTACTCAACTGGGAATGTACCCCATTAATGTGAGAATATGTGGAGGTGGCTTTCATTTTAGTTGAACTCTTGATGGCATTTTTCATCTTGCAGCAGCTTCCAGGATAGCTCCCAGAATTCTGATTGAAGTAATCTGACTAGAGTCTTCTCTCCTTTGTTGTCATTACAATAATGCTGGGTTGGTGCACATCTAAAAAATAATTTGGGTGAATGCGTAGCAATCTCACACCTCTTCTCATTTCTGTCACAGGGGAGTATGTAGAGGGGGTCAGTGACCAAGATGTGCTTCTCATCCACTCCTGTCGTCAGTGGACTACAGTGACAGCCCACAGCTTGGAGGAAGGACATTATGTCATTGGCCCCAAGATTGACATCCCCCTCCAATATCCAGGTAACAGAACGGTGAGAATTCAGTGAAGCACATATTTGAAGGGAAATAATGAAAGAGGGTTAGACAGCAAACGCATAGATTTTTCTACAGATACTCTGATAGCTGGCCTAACTTCTTGAATGTTTCTGCTTAGGTTAGTTTCTTTTCTTTCTTTTTTTTACTTCTGATCAATAGTGATGTACCTTTTCTGAAACCTTGATGCATCAATCACATTGTCCTGGGTGATAAATTATAAAGTGAAAAAGATAGATCCCTGCCTCACAAACTTATAAAATGAAGTTGGGAGAAATGGATAAGAGAAGATCTGGACTGCTGTTTATGGATCTGGGCCTAAAAGAAATAGAGCTTTAGGTTATAGATTAACAGAAATTCCTGCACTGTTGAATAAGTGAAGCATCAGCCAGGAAAGTTTAAAAAAACTACGGGAAAACTCCTGATCAATCCAATGGCTCTATATTATCTTCAAATTAGAGGAATTGCTTATCGTTTGCCTTCCGAGGCAAAATGGCATGATGAAACTGTATTATCTTATTTTGATAAATCTATAAGGAAGGTGGAATACTTTTTTAGTTGTGCTTAGTTGCTTATAATGTTCAAAGTTTATGTTCAAAGCAAGAGATCCTTTTTTCTTTTTTCCTACACAACCCAGTTCCTCTCAAAAGTTTTGTTGCATATAGATGTCTCATCAGATAGGATCTCATGAGGTTCTCATTCCAAGTGTTATGGTTTTTAATCTGTGGAATCCTTGGTGGTCTCTGAACTTGATTGTTTTCTTGCAGATATTTGGTTACCTAGCTAGGTAACAACTTCAGTGTTTTTTAATCTTTCTTCTAATGGGGAAAGATAGTAGGCAGATTCATAAGATCTCCTTCTACTAGAAAATAACAAGATCTTTTTTTCTGTTTGTGTTTGGGGGTGAGGTCTTAGGTAAATTTACACCTAGCGTAAGTCATTGTTGGCAAAGGAGCTGCACGGTGTATTGGCTGAAGCAGAATGCCTTAGTAAGCTCCACATTGTCTACTTCTATCAGTACTTCCTGATAGGCTTTCAGGAGATGAAATAATTTTCTGATATCAGAGAGTGAAAGAAGCAAATGCAGTTTGTAAAGCAAATGGTGAAGGATCAGCTATGTGGAATCAGCCATATCTCAGGCTAGACTTTTCATAAGAAATAGATCAGTAAGAATCAGAACTTGTAATTAGTGAGCTCAAAGGGAAAAAAAACCCTAGATATTAATTTTGCTACAACAAAAGCTATTGTTCTAGAATCTAGTGGGTATATGGGTGAATGCTAATTTTGGGTTTCCTATAAAAATTGTAATGGGAATGGAGATCTATATTGCATATACTGTATTTTTTGGAGTATAAAACGCACCTTTTCCCCCCAAAAAAGAGGATGAAAATCTGGCTGCATCTTATACTCCAAATGTAGCCCCGCCCAGCTTCTCAAACAGAGCTTCAGAGGCTTTTTTTCTGAAGCTCTGTTTCGGAGGCTTTCAGAGGCAGGAAAAAAAGTTTTTTCTGAAACAGAGTTTTAGAAGTTTCAGAGGCAGGATAAAAAGCAAAAAAAAAAAAAAAAAAGCAAGGCACAGAGCTCACAACCAAGGAACCTGTTGGTAAAATTCACCTCTGGGAACAGCTGATTGGGGGATATTCTGGAAGGCCGGTCCACCTGCCAATCAGCTTTTTTCTTATTTTCCTCCCCAAAAAGGTGTGTCTTATACTCTGAAAAATATGGTACTAGGTTTCCACCATTAGACTAAGCACTCCAAAATGTACCAATCCATCCTGTTGCCTCCCCTTTTTTATTCAGAAAGAGAAGGGAGTTTCCCAGCTTCATCTGGAAAAATCTCTTTTTCCCCCAAAAAGGCTTTAGTGGGCCTAGTTTGCCTTGTGTCAGTTTTTTTCCCCTTTATCTAGTTTCCAGCAAGCTCAAGCTCTCAATCTGTACTGCATATAAGGAATCTATGACCCTCCAAATCTTGAACTACAATTCCCAACTGCTCCAACCAATGGTTGGACTTTATGTTATTAGTATCGAATACTCCTCATTCTTAGTCTAGGTTTAGTTGCAAATATTCCTGGGCACTGTGGTCCTGGACTTGCTAATGCTTACTCCATCTTGTCTCAGTTCTAGAGGTATGGAAAGAGAGTAGCAGTGACCAGGCTCAGAAAATATAGTGAAGGTGAACACTAAATGAAGACAGGACATAGTTTGCAGGAAGTTGGTGCCTAATGTAGAAGATCAGAGAGGGAAAGGGAGTTGCTGGCACCATGTGAGAGCATTGGGAGGTGCTGAACAGATGGTACAGTAGGAAGGAGTGATTGGAGTCATGAATTAACAGAACTGACATCATCTCTGGCCTTTAATGAGACTCTTAAGTGCCTCCCATCTTTGGTAATGATGTGCAAGTATGAATAAATAATGAGAGGCAAGCGGACAGGAGCAGTTAATTGCTGTTCCTTGGGGAGACAGATGGGACAGGAAAAGAAGAGTAAGTGTGTTAACCTGTTTTGTTGGCCCCATTCATAAAAAAAACCCCCAGAGCAGATGGTTCCAGTTTCAGCTTGCAAGCAAAGCAAAATGCACACTTCATTGTGAAACCGTTGCTTCTGATAAGTGGACAACTGCATGCAGGGAAAATATTAGCTTGCCAGAATTATTGATTGCTGTTAAGAATGGTAGAAATGAGAAAGATCTGATCGAACAGGCTTGCCAAGTAGCTTGAGAAATTCAAGTCTTGTTGAAATGGAGTTGCTTAAAAATGTCATTCCTTGCGGTGATGGAGACATGATGTATGTAGCCTGTGCTATTTAGGAGAAAGGAGACGCCACTAAGACTTTTCATATGAGAAATTGTATTGTGTCTAGGCAACAGTGTGTATATCTAAACAGTTCTTCTTGGGCTGCCTTGGAAAATCAATTCATTTCATCTCCACTGAAATGAATTAGGATATCTCTGAGCTATTTTGCTCAAATATTACACGAAGGTTTCAGTTAGTATGATTAAGCACTCTGGAGTCTGAGTCTGCCTTTGGCAACAGCAAAACACCTCTGAAAGCATTTATTGGTTTTTGAATATGCTAAAAACTGAATTTTTAAATTGCGCTCTTTTCCTGATAATTTAGGGGCTGGAAACATTATTTCTGCCTCTATCTTTATCTGCTTAGCAAGCTTGTGACTTAATTTAGGCTAGCACATGAAAAATGGCTAAAGGTAACCTAGTGAGCTTCATGGCTGGATTGGGATTTGACCCCAGGTATCCTTGGAGTCTAACACCGTTCTGATCTCACTTAACCCGATTCTATTGTGTTTGAAACCAGAACGTTTAAATTGTACCAACAAAATGTCCTCTGCAATCATTTACTATATGCTTATGAGTGAACTTGAGATTCTCAGATAACCAAAGATTTTAAACTGGGGGACAAAGGGAAAAGGATAGGAATATTTCAGATTAAGTAAGAGAGTTAAGCTAGATGTCAACATTAAAGCTGACCTGACCGCAGCCATATAGGAGCTTCAGTTTTGCTACACTGGAGCTGACGGACAGAGAAGGGGGTTTAGAGATAGAGGGGTTTGTGTAGCCAAAATAAAATACTTTCTCTTGAGAACCAAGATATTCTCACACCTAGATCGTGGAAGAAGGAGGGAGGTCTCCAGACAACCAGACAGCATTTTGATTGGACCATGTGACTGATTGTTTGGGGTTTGGGAAAAAGTCTCTTTTTTAACTAGATGAAAACTGCGGGAACCTTTAGAGTCGGTTTTCACCAGATATATGCCAATATAAGGGGTGGGCTTCAAAAATTTTAGCAAGGGGTTCTCGGCCTGGTTGCTGGGTGGGCGTGACCATGGTGGGTGTGGCCTAGTCGGCCTCCTGCACCATGATTGGGGGGGGTGTTTTTGCCCTCCCTGGGCTCCAGAGGTTTTCCTCGAGCCACTGGGAGGGCAAAAACGGCCTCCCCAGGCTCCAGAGGCCCTCTGGAGGGCAGAAATGGGCCATTTCTGGCCTTCCCGAACTTCCAGTAGGCCTGTTTTTCACCCTTCCCAAGCCTCCATGCGCTCCCTGCACTTACCTGCATCCAAAACGGGCCACGTGGGGATTCCTGGGAGGGGCCGGGTAGGCGGAGCCAGCCAGGAGTGGGATATGGGGTTCTCCGAACTGCATAGAATCTTAACTAGAGGTTCTCCCAAACCCTGCGAACCCCCAGCAGCCCACCCCTGGCCAATATAATTTTTCCAATAAAGCTATCCTTTGAGGAAATTTTGCTTGCTATGGATTTATTACTTGGAACCCTGACACTAGAAACGTAAGTTCCCTGAGTGCCTGAAAACAGTGCCATCAGAAAAAGGCCAAGATCTGTTTATCATCTCAGAAGGTTGGACAAGTAGTAATGGATTTAAATTATAGGATGACAGATTATGGTTGAATATTTGGAAATATTTCCTAACAGTGAGGGTCTTTTGAACGTGAGCAAACTACGCTATCTAGAGAGGACAGACAAAGAGGCTGGGTTCTTGTAAAAAGCAAGAGTTTGGACACAATACCTGACCTGAACATAAATTCCCAACATTGTGATTCCAAATGATGTGAAATAAATGTGTGAAGCCTGTGGCCTTTCAGAAAGAAAAGACGATAAAGACAATAACTTGTGGCATTTCTATAAATGTTCAAACGCTTCCCACACATTATTTTCATCATTGTATGTTATAAGAGAAACATGTGATATATTGTGTACTGTCTCATTAATGAAAGGTACATGGGGGTCTTCAGGGGAGTCAAGGGGAAGCAAATTATGAAAGGTATGTGATCTTACAAATTATACACTGGTATCAAATGTTAGGATGCAAGTACAAAATGATGGCATTTGTGTGATGATATCATGATGTTTGTCATCATTTTGTCATCATTGTGATTTGCTGCAGATACCACTAGGTATGTGGGCTCATTGCACCAGGATGCCAGTGAAGCTCATAATAGTCATGAGATCTTAACTCATGATGGTTCAGCCATCGAGGTGTGGATTTCAGAGAAAAAGTTGAGGCTTCAGTAAAAGGCACCAGACCGAATAAGAATGCTGTTTCTTATTTCATAGAGTTACTGAATCGAGCTAATCAATTAGGCTTAGTAAAACACTGATGCTTCCATGTCTGTTCACTCCATCATAAACTGCTAAATTGCTCAGAACCATTTAGTTTTGAGACGCAACTCAATTAAGAATTACCACAAAATTCCCATTCAGGCATTTTTCTAGACCTGTGTCTGCCTCTTTTGTTATTTATGCATTGAGGAAGGCATTTTGAAAAGGGGAACTTCTCTGTGCTGCTTGTGATTTTGAACTATATGCAATCAGAGTTTGAAAATCAGAAAAACCATGTTCAATAAATAAAGCAGATTTCCCTCTTCCAAATTCTTCCTTTCAAACAGCTAAAACAGGAGTAGGCCTTAGCATGGGTGACTCCTTTTTCTTTTTCTGTATAACTGAAATAATACAGAAGAATGCTCTAGAAAAAACCAATGTATTCCCTGTGGTTGAAATCCGCATGTGTGTATGTATTTTTAATTGACCATTACTAATAAGAATTTGGCAGCATTAATTCTACACTGAATTTTCTGGCAAAATATTCTAATCTCCTGTCTTGCTAGAAATTTGTTCTGATAAAAGACATCAAGAAGTCATCTCTATCTGGGCCAATAATAGTACACATACACACACACACACACACACACACACATACAGAATTTAAACTTCATTAAAAGTTTATATTGTTATGCCTGTAGCCCAGATAGCAAGAGTGTAAAGAGGCAGAGATGCCATGGATAGTCATCTATCCATTGTATGCCTTTGTTACTCTTCCAGCTGATGCATTGATCCCCCCATCCCAGCCCACAATTGTTGTTGCCATATTGCCTTTTCCTTGAGAAAAAAAGAAAGAGGCCCATGGCTGATAACAGAGTTGGGGACAGCCCTGACACCCTGCCTCTTTCTCACTTGCCATCATCACTAGCGGCTCCTGTCATTAACTTCTACTCCAATTTGATATCTCCATCTGTTTGGCTTCCTTGTTTGCTGGGTACAAAGAAGTTGCTGGGCGAACTATGGCAACTGAATCCTGGGCAGAAATGCCATTTGCATTTCAAGGGATCTCTTGCTGCTGAAAGGTAACTAAGGCAGTTACAGGCAGCTCTGAGCTCCTTCAGAAAGAATAGGAATGCAACACAATATAATAAAATGGACATTACAGAGGGTAACCCAGATAAAGGAGAAGAGTTTCAGCAAAAGGCATAACAGACTAAGGATTCTCTTTATTAGAGTATTATGTGTACAGCCAGCAAAGATTTGGTGTTCTGAAGACAACCCAGTGCTTCAGCCAGTCCCAGATTCTTGTTACCATAAGGGCTTGCATATCTTCAACCCATTTGATTCACATTGCCGCAACTCTGGATGCCAATATTCATTTTTCACAAGAATGCACTTTGATAGGTGCATTCTTGGGTGATATAAATAGGAAAGTTTTATTCGTAATTCTAGGTTGTGATTAGCCTATGACTTGGAAAAGGAAGAAATGCATTCTGTGTATATTTAGATATAATTTTACTTTTGGTACACAGATATTTTTCCAGGTTGGCCCTTTTTTCTGAATGGAGAATGTGCCTTCGATGACGATGATGGCTTAGAAACATAACAAATACGATGGGGAGAAAATGATCAGAGGTTTATAAAATTAGGAGTGCACAAATACATCAATACAATATTTTCCTCATCTTCTCTTTATTTATACTAGAATATAGATTTGAGACAAGGAAGAAAAGTTCTTTTTTTTTTTACACAGTACTGTTAATGTATGGAATGTACAGTAATAGGATCTAAGTAGTGGGTAGGAACAAAGAGGGCTCTAAAAGGGGATTGGTTAGGTTCCTGAAGGAAAAATAAATAATTTACTCTTTGTGATGGTGGCTATATGAAATTTTAAGTTCGGGATTACTCTGCTTCTTATATTGTAATTGACAGAGAGCAAAGTGGGAGAAATTTATTGATTATTTTGATGCTTATTTGTGGGCTTCTAAAGCTATCTGGTTAGCTGTGCCTGGAAATAGGATGCTATCTAAATAGACCCTTTGTCAGAGCCAGCCACTCAAGGCTCCTCTATTTTATTTTATTTTATTTTATTTTATTTTATTTTATTTTATTTTATTTTATTTTATTTTATTTTATTTTATTATTTTATTTTATTTTATTTTATTTTATTTTATTTTATTTTATTTTATTTTATTTTATTTTATTTTATTTTATTTTATTTTATTTTATTTTATTTTATTTTATTTTATTTTCATTTGTGTCCAACTCCAACATTTTTCTTTTATCTTCTGCTTTTATGTTTTTTTTTTAAAAGAAAAATGGAGAACTGTATGGGAACAAATATCCCAATGACTGCTAGCCATAATATATTAAAACAGGCTCTACATTAAGCACAAAAATACCTTTGATAATAAGATGTTGTGGGGGGGGGGGAAGTTAAACCCTGTTTATAAGCTTCCCTGCTGTTTCTAGTTGGCCACTATTGGAGATATTAATTGGTTAGTTAGGTGATGCCCAGGAGGCATAGCAGTAGGTCTTTCAGAGTCTCCCCTTCTCTCATTCCCTGCCAGCTGCCTATCTGGCTTCAGCAGAGCAAACAATCTCTCAACAAACCCATCTCCTAACTAAACTAGCATATTTTGTGTTCCAATCCTGCAGGGAAATTTAAGCTGCTAGATCAGGACAGGGATGTCCGGGAGCCTGTGCAGTACTTCAACAGTGTGGAGGAGGTGGCGAGCATCTTTCCAGACCGGGTGTTCGTCATGGAGGCCATCACCTTCAGCGTAAAGGTTAGTTGTACTTTAGCATATGTCAGCTGTCTAAAGCAGGGGTCTCCAACCTTGGCAACTTTAAGACTTGTGGACTTCAACTCCCAGAATTCCTCAGCCAGGAAAGTTGAACAGTTTGAGACCCCTGGTCTAAAGAATAGATGGGAAATGGGGTGGGAATGCTGTTTCCACTCAGGTCAACCTCCCTCTGTTCGGGTTTGATATCTGATTTCTTGACAGTTGTTTTCTTCTGCTTGGTTAATGAAGAGCTAAGTTATAGCAAAGCAAATTAAAAGAATTCTTGCAAGCTCAGATTTGATCATGTCTAGTTAACCAAAAATGTGACTTGCAGTTTAATTGGCTATTTCATATCTGATAGACTGCATAACATTCTTGAAGGATCAGTTTTTTATGCAATAACCATTGCTAAAGTAAGAAATTAGATAGCTGAGATTTAAGGAGTTGAAAGCAGAATATAGCCTTGCTTTCTACTGTAAAGTAGTCTCAAAGTTCAGAAGGATGCTTTAACTTTTGGGCTTCACCAAAATGATAACTGGTTAGCCACTGGAAGAGAGATGGATTGGATTATTGAACTGGCTGGTTCTCTTTTAATCTGACCCAATAGGCTCTTTTATATTTTTGGCAATGGTCTTTTTAGCATGAATTTAGGGATCTGCTCTGAATGAATAGAAATATTAATATGTCTTCTCTAGTTTCATCAATTGCATTTTAAACCTGAGGTGGAGATAAGATTTGGAAAATCAGGGAGTACAGTTGAGCATTTGCATTCATTCACTGATTCAGGGTTTCTAGTTCAATTTGGATCTCTGCCTCTCCAATTATAAGATTGTAAATTATCTCTAGGAATAAATAGAAACACTTTTCCTACCACAAAGCTAAACACACTCTGGGAAGAAAATGTAATGCACTTTGCTGAAAGCCACAACAATAATAACTAATAGGATCAAATGCATTCTAAGTTTAGACAGGGCTTGGTTTTCTGAAAAGGCAAAGGATGGAAACTTCAGTAAGTATGCACAAAGCAGAACATTTCAAAAAGTGTCATTTCCTCTAGGACCGTGATGGTGAACCTATGGCACACGTGCCAGAAGTGGCATGCAGAGCCATCTCTCCGGGCATGTGAGCTGTCGCCCGTTGCTTTCCTAGGTTCTGGCATGCTGGCCAGCTAGTCTTCATGTTCGCGGGAGCGCTGGAAACTGGAAGAGCAGCCACCTGGTGCTCATGTGCCCACTGGGCAGCTGCTCTTCTGGTTTCCAGCGTGCACATGCACATCAGCCACCTGGTCTTCTGGTTTCTGGCGTGCATGCGTGCACGAAGACCACTTGGCCGGTGCCCACCAGAAGATCATCTTCCTGGCTTGCACATGTGCACCGGCCACCTGGTCTTCGCGTGTGCATACACACCAGAAACCAGTAGACCAGGTGGCTGGTGCACATGCACATGCCAAAAACCAGAAGAGCAGCCTTCTGGTTTCCGGCATGCGTGCACATGCACGCGTGCTGGTACTCCAGTTTCAGCACTTGGTGCCGAAAAGGGTCACCAACACTGCTCTAGGACTACAATCCTACATAGAGATATATTTCCCATTGAACAGAGTGGGATTTTCTTCTGGGAAACGATATATAGAGCATTCCACTGAATCTATAAAAGTAGCATCTTAGAACTTCATTTGCCCAATGAAATGAAAAAGACTTTCTGTACTCTTTAAAAGAGAGAAACTCAGGAGTATTTCCTTTTCAAGTGGTGACAGCTTTGATCTTACAGCCAATTCAATTGTCTATTTTGCAGAAACCAACAAATGTCTTTTAAGTAACCCAAAATTAGATAATTTCCTGGAATTTGACTTCTCTCACCCCAAACCCACACATTCTGGCATCTCTCTCCATTGGCCGTTCAGGTGTCCATCTCTTAAACTTTTCTCTTATCTTTTGTATCAAAGAGGCTCCTGTTCTGTTTTTCCTTTTTGATCAAATG
This sequence comes from Arizona elegans, assembly GCA_022577455.1. Taxonomy (NCBI): domain Eukaryota; kingdom Metazoa; phylum Chordata; class Lepidosauria; order Squamata; family Colubridae; genus Arizona; species Arizona elegans. The sequence goes on along the minus strand of JAKOOJ010000001.1, from coordinate 313,563,149 downwards.
GATACAGTTCAAGAACCCCTGAGTGGAATGAAGTCCATTAGCCCCAAATGATGGCCTGTGGTTCAAGTAGTCCTCTACTTACAACAGTTCAGTGACCGTTCAAAGTGACTATATGACCGTTTTTCAAACTTATGATCGTTGCGGCATCCCCATTGTCACGAGATCAAAATTCAGATGCTTGGCAAATAGTTTATATTTATGACCATTGCAGTGTCCCAAGGTCACGTGATTCCCTTTTGTGACCATCTGACAAGCAAAGTCAATGGGGAAGCCAGATTCACTTAACAACTGTGTGTTACTAACATAACAGTTGCAATGATTTACTTAACAGTAGCAAGGAAAGTTGTAAAATGGGGCAAAATTCACTTAACAAATGTTTCACTCAACAACATAAATTTTGGGCTCAAAATTGTGGTCGTAAATCGAGGACTACCTGTACTTCTTTCTTCCCTATACAGCACGCACAATCACAGAAATCCACCATTTAGCCCTCTCTTTCCTCACCCTCCATTTTTGTAGAATTCTCCTTGTTAAGCCTCTTCTTATCTATTCATTTTCCCTCACCGATTGGCTTCTTCCAGGTTGTGTCGGGCGAGTTCAGTGAAGACAGTGAAGTGTACAATTTCACGCTGCATGCAGGAGATGAATTAACACTTATGGGCCAGGCAGAGATTCTGTGCGCAAAGGCTGCGAAGGAAAAGTCGCGTTTGAACACATTGCTGCGGAAGTTGGGCAAAGCAGGCGTCCCCGGCACTGGTGGTGGGAATGGCGGTAGTGGCAACGGCGGCGGCAACACTGGAGGTGGCAGCAGCAAACAGTTGAAGGGCAAGATGCCTTGCTTGATCTGCATGAACCATCGGACCAACGAAAGCCTCAGCTTGCCTTTCCAGTGCAAAGGGCGCTTCAGCACTCGCTCACCACTGGAGCTGCAAATGCAGGAAGGGGAGCATACCATTCGCAGTATCATCGAGAAGGTGCGACTTCCTGTCAATGTGATTGTGCCCAGCCGGCCGCCTCGAAACCCCTATGATCTACACGCCATCCGGGAGGGCCACTGTTACAAGTTGGTGAGCATCGTTTCCAAGACAGTGGTGTTATGCTGCATTCTCCGCAAGGATGAAGTGGCTCCCTTCCACTTCCTCCTGCTCACAGATATGCCCCGTTTTCTGCTGCCGGAGGGGATGTTGCGTGTAGGCGGAGACCCCCAACTGGAGAAGTTGTTACGAGAAACGGCTGCCCTCTGCCAAGAATGCTTCGATCCCAATGAATATTCTAAGGCTGTGCGGGAGGCCAAGCCAGACTTCTCAGAAGACTGTGCCAGCCCCCGCCATGTACGACTCTGTCTGCAGGGCTACAGCCATAATGAATTGGCCCAATCCTTTCAGCGCCTCTCACTTTGCTTGTATGCTGCGTCTGAAAGCAGTTGCCAGGATCCGGCTCAAGGAGGGAGGGCCCAACGATTGCTTCTCCCCTCTCACCAAGAGTCCTCTAGCCTTATTTCTGATACTTTGGATTCTGAGCGTGAATACATGACACCTGATTGGGTGGAACCCACATTCCGGACTCAAGAGCTTCCGTATGAAGAATTGTGGACTAATCAAAACCCAGAGAATTATTCTGAATCCAGTAGCACAGTTCCTGGACTGGAGAATGCCAACAAGGGCCAGCGGGATCTTATCTCTTTCGGGGGTTCACCTTGCCATCGAGGCCTGCTGCAGGAAGACCTTAACACAGATGCTCCTCCCCCGGTCCCACCCAAATCTGAAGCGGTAAGAGATTCGGGTAGTGGACAGTTTGATGGAAAATAGAAATGGCAGTCAGGGCAAGGCACTCAGAAATGTGTTTAATTTGAATTAACTGTCAAAGAAAGTTGTTGTCATCCAGGGAACGGAAACACACTTAAAAGTGAATGTTGCTTATTCAGGCAAATTCTGCATGTAGAGATGTAGATGGATAAACCTTCCATTCTGAAGATTATTAGAAAATGAACTAAAATATATTACTATAAATCCTTTATAAAAATCCGTAACGTAACCCACATTTGGAATATTGCTAACAGTTTTTGTCATTGCACACATTTAAAAGTTTGAGCATTTCCTTTATAAAGAAAACATGCAATAATAAGTGTATTTTAAGGTAGAGAATGGTGCATACAGATATGAAAAGGAAAGACTGGGAAATGTTTTTGCCACTCTGCCATAAAACTAGAACCTTGAGGTCATTTAGTATAGCTGAAGTGTGGAAAATTCAGGATTGAGAGCCACGGTGGCACAGTGGTTAGAGTGCAGTACTGCAGGCTACTTCTGCTGACTGCTGGCTGCCTGCAATTTGGCAGTTTGAATCTCACCAGGCCAGTGGTGAAATCTAAAATTTGTTACTACCAGTTCTGTGGGCGTGGCTTGGTGGGGGGGAGTAATGTGGCTGGGTGGGCATGACCCTTTTTTTTTTTTTTACTTTTAAAACTATTTTTTCTACAACCTCTTCGTCGAAGAGGTTGTAAAAAAATGTTTTCAAAAGGCTCTGATGATCCCAGCTGAGTTTTTTAAAAAGCCTCTGTCGATCAGGCAACTCAGCTTGGATCGTCAGAGGCATTTAAAAGAAAAAAAGGTTTTTTTTCTTTTAAAAGCCTTTGACGATCCCAGCTGAGCCGCACAATTATCAGAGGCTTTTTTTTAACTTTTAAAAGCATTTTTTCTGCTGAAGAGATTATAGAAAAAATGCTTTTAAAAGTAAAAAAAAGCCTCTGATGATTGTGTGGCTCAGCTGGGCATGGGGGGGTTGGCAGGGATTTTTGCTACTGGTTCTCTGAAGCACTCGCCTCCATCGCTACCGAATCAGGCGATCCGATCCAAACCGGGAGCATTTCACCCCTGCACCAGGCTCAAAGTTGACTCAGCCTTTCATCCTTCCGAGGTTGATAAAATGAGGACCCAAATTGTTGGGGACAATATGCTGACTCTGTAAACCGCTTAGAGAGGTCTGTAAAGCACTGTGAAGCAGTATATAAGTCTAAGTGCTATTGCTATTGAACAGTATTTCTTATACTATTTACTGTCTTGCATAGTTTAACTGTAAAATTAGCTAAGCTATTGTTAGCTCTTTAACTTGGCTATCTTCAGTGGCATATCTAGTACAGTTCATTTAGTGACTGTTCGAAGTTATAACGGCACAGAAAAAAGTGACTTATGACCATTTTTCACACTTATGACCATTGTAGCATCCCCATGGTCACGTGATTTATATTCGGATGCTTGACAACTGACTCTCATTTATGACAGTTGCAGTGTCCCGGTGTCATGTGATCACCTTTTGCAATCTTCTGAAAAGGAATGTCAATGGGAATCCAGATTCACTTAACAACGGTGTTACCAATTTAACCAATGTAGTGATTTACCATAGTTAATAAATGTGGCAAGAAAAGTGGTAAAATGGGGTAAAATTCACTTAACAAATTTCTCACTTAGCAACATAAATTTTGGTCGTACATCAAAGACTACCTGTATTCTCTTGTCTAATTATTTTCCCTACAGAAACCATTCTATGACATAGGCTGAACTGAGAGGGAGTGCTTGTCCCAAAGTCATTCAATTAACTTTCATGACTGATGGTGGATTTATACCTGGGTCTCCTTGAACCCAGTCCACCTCCTTAAAAACTTTGCATAACAAGCCAGTCTTGAAGACTAATTGCTATTCTGCAAGCACAGCTGTAACTTCAGATGGATAGAATATAGGATTCCCCAGGAATATGCAGAAATCCAGTGTGGGACAAAAGTTGAAATTTTGACCATTTTTTATTTTTTCATTAAAAAGATAAAGGTAAAGGTTCCCCTCGCACATATGTGCTAGTCGTTCCCGACTCTAGGGGGTGGTGCTCATCCCCGTTTCAAAGCCAAAAAGCCAGTGCTGTCAGAAGATGTCTCCGTGGTCATGTGGCCAGCATGACTAAATGCCAAAGGCGTATGGAACGCTGTTACCTTCCCACCAAAGGGGGTCCCTATTTTTCTACTTGCATTTTTTACATGGTTTCAAACTACTAGGTTGGCAGAAGCTGGGACAAGTAACGGGAGCTCATCCCGTTACGCGGCACTAGGGATTCAAACTGCTGAACTGCCGACCTTTCGATCGACAAGCTCAGCGTCTTAGCCACTGAGCCCCACGTCCCAATTTTTTCATTATACTACAGTAATTATTTTTCAATAGATTTTTAGAAAGTAGAAGGAATAACCTGAGATGGCATTGGTCCAATTAGCTTCTAATGAACCTATGCAATGTATTAGGCATTTCCTTTGAATCAGATGAATGCTCAATATATTATAATGGCTTTCCATTGGAATGGTAGTGATTTCAAAAGGATAAATGGAGTATAAAGGTATGGAAAGCCAATAGCATTGATCACTGGTTGTGGTCTTTGTCTGGTCTCTCCCCCAAGTTGATTATTTACTGAGAAATCTGAATTTCCTAAGTCTTTAAATGCTGCTCATGTGTGTTATTATACAGAAGCAGTGACAAGCTCAGTGGGATTTTTGCTGTCCATATTTCCTTGAAAGACATTTGGGTTACTGTTGATGATTCTGTAATAAAGGAATAACAAACAGGATCTGCTCTAAAATATTCTAATATAGAATGCATTTTGGAGGGGACACCTCATTTCATTGACTCCTCATATTTATCAACTCCCAGTCTTCTCTAGTAATTAATTAGCATTCCATAGCTACTGAAGCTGCTTCGGCATCAGTATTGCTTTGGCTTTAATTTATTTTTCTTTCGTTCATTATAAACTTTAATTCTTATGGTTTTTTTCCTCATGAGAATTGCTATATTTTATTGATGTATGCAGAGAGTGATATTTCGGATACATAAATGGGTTATAAAATGTGTAAAATTCATTTTATATGAATGTTTATGATATATATTACCATGTGTGTGTGTGTGTGTGTGTGTGTACATGCACACGTATGCACGCACACAAAGAAATTGGTTGGTTGCTACTAGAAATGAAACAGTCCAGTCAGTTGCTTTTTCCTTTGGTAATAATTCATTCTTCCCAAGGTGCAGTTTCTTTTCAAATCATTAGGCCTTTGTTATGGAACTTCCTTGTTAATTGGCAGCTCAGTGTTTGTTTGTTTTTTTAATGTGCAACTTTGCCTTAAAAATGCCCGTCTGGTTTAGCCCTCCATTTAGTATAAGGAAATTTTCCTCCTCGCTGTTCAGACACTCCTCAGTATGGGTATTGCTCACTCCCATTCGCAATGGCTGGGTGTCAATCAAACCCTCTGGAGCTGGATACGCCCCTACTTCCTGCTCCTTCCCCAGTCTTTTCACTCAGCCATTTGCAAAAGCATTCAGGGTGTCTATTCTCTGTGATTTATTCTTCTATTTTTCCTCTCCTTTTACCTTTATTGTGATTTATTTCTATGTCTTTCGTTCTCTGTGCTTTATACCTTCCCTGCATTGGTTTAAACAGCTGGCAGGCGCGAAACGGCGGTTCGGGGCTCCGGCCGCCTTTAGCGGCTTGATTTTTCGGCGATTGCCAGGCTTCCCTTTTTCCCGCCTTTGCCGCTTTTGGATTGAAGAAATCAGTATCGCACACAGGTGTTGGGGCCAGAGTCCCTGCCGGCTGGCATACTCTCCCCTCGTTGTTCCTAATTGTCACCTGTTGGAGGCAGCTTCGGTCCAGCCGTAGGCGCTTTGTTTCGCCTGGCCCGCGACCAGAGAGAGAAAACGCCATTGCGGGACGCCATCTTGAGAGCTGTTGGTCACCCGCTGACTTGCGCTGCCGTTTTTGCACACCGCGACCTGGGCTTTGCTTTCCAGGGTCGCTGGCTTCTTGGCAGGAGTGGACGCGGTCCAAAAGTTTCCTGCATTTACCACCCGCTTGAAGAGAGGTGTCTGCAGCTGTTCAGGGAAGTACTTGCATCAATTTATTGAATTATTGCTTAATTGATTTACATATATAAAAAAAAAAAAAAAAAAAAAAAAAAAAAAGAGAGAGAGAAGGGGCTGTGTATATATTCCTGATCAATTACCCTGGTTATTCAATTTGGTGGATAAATTTTTATTGATTTGATTGCGGGTCTTATTTTTATAAAAAAAAAAAAAAAAAAAAAAAAAAAAAAAATTAAAAAAATTAAAAAATAAAAAAAATAATAATAATAATACTAGCAATAATATTATTCTTGATTTCTACAACAGACATTCTCTGTGTAGTTGAAATTTTTGTGTGATCATTGGCCTTGTGAACGAACTGATAATATGAGCAATATTGAGGAAGTGGCCCTTTCCTCTGACTTGGATAATAGCCCTTCTCCTACCCCAGCACCTTCCCCAAAACAGGTCAAGGGGAAGAAGGCTAAGCATTCTAAAACTGCAAAATCCACCAGGTCTTCTAAGGCTGATAAAGATGCCCAGCGCAGGCACAATGCCCTAGAAAAAAGATTTGCCAGGGCCAAACAACAGATCACAACAGTGCAGGAAAGTACACACCAAGAGGTGTCTTGTAACCCTGAAATCCCCATTGAGGAGGATCCACTTTCTGGTGAGGGGTGTGGGGAGGCCCCTTCCACCTCTCAGGGGACACCATTATGCCACACTAACCAATCAGGAGTTAGGACTAGGTCAAGGTCTTCTAGTGAGGCCAGTCACCTGTCTCAAGTGTCTAGACCTGCCCCTGAGGCTACGTTTACTCCTACTGCAGCTGGTCTACGGCCCGAAGCGGGCCCTGCCTTTGTTCAGCCTATGGACTTTCAATCCTTTTTTACTCAGGCAATGTCTCATATGTTTCAAATGGGGTTTCAGCAGGCCTCTGCTGCCTTTCCGGCTCCTGTTGGTGTTCCTACGGCTTCATGTCATAATCAGCCTACTTGTGGGCAACATCATGGTTCTACTTCTTATGGCCTAGAGCCTGAACAGGCTCGTGAGGATGAGATCCTGGAGGACTTTGAGATGTCTGATGACGAGGAGGAGGTCCAGGACAAACCTGCCTTTCCTGGTTTATTTAAGCCTTCTTTATTTCGCTCTCTACTACGCAAAGCGAAGGCTGCCACCAATATGGACAACAACCCAAATTTGGCATCTGCTTCGGTGTCCACAGGCCCTAACAGTAATTTATTCAATGTGCCTCAACCTGATGATGACTTTGTACCGTGTCCTGACCTTTTTTGCCAGGTCATTCAAAAGCCATGGGATCACCCCGCTTCACTTTCTGGTCCAAATTCTTTCGACAAAAAGCTTTATGCTTCGGCTCCTGTGCTGGACGCCCTCCTACAGTTGCCTACAATTGATGAACCAGTGGCCAGTCTCACATCTTCCTCTGTTCTGGTAGGTGAAGCTGGGGATGGCCTCAAATTCGAAGATAAGCGGGCAGACATGGCATTTCGTAAGACGCACCAGGCGACGGCTTGGGCCATCCGTGCCTCTACCTCATCATCCTTCTTCAACCGGGCTTCGCTTGTGTGGTTGCGTCAATTGAAAGACAGACTTCCACCTGAGGACGCACGTCTGCAACAAGATCTGGCTAAACTCATTGCAGCGGCTGAATATTCGGCAGACGCGTCTTTGGACGCCGTTAAATTTGCATCTCGTGCTTTGGCTTCAACAGTTTCTTCAAGGCGCCTGTTATGGCTTCGCAACTGGAGAGCTGATGCTAAGTCTAAGTGGCGCCTGACGGCGGCTCCATACAAAGGACCAGCGTTATTTGGCTCTTCACTGGATCCCGTTTTGGTGGAGAACCGGGACAAAAAGAAGGTTCTGCCTACATCTTTTCGTCGTCAGGATAGGCGCTATGTGCCTTATACCCGGCAGCCCTTTCGTCAGGACCAAGGCTCCGGGGGCGCCTCTTACTACAGACCATCACAATTCCAGTACCAGCCACCTTCCGACCGGGCGTCCTTTCGAGACCGTGGTCGTCGACAAGGCAACACCAGACGCCCCTTCAGGTCCTCGTCTTCTGCCCGCTACGCCAGAAGAGGCAAGTGACTCACCGGCCCTGTCTCCAATCGGTGGGAAACTTCAGGCCTTTTCCCATCGGTGGCCGGCTACAACTTTGGATGCCTGGATTGTCCAAACTGTCACCAAAGGTCTATGTTTGGAATTCACCGCTCTCCCACGGGACTTTTATGTTCATTGCCCTTGGCCGGCTCTTCCGGACAAGCGGCTCCTACTCTCAAACGAGATTCAACATCTGCTACGCATAAATGCAATAGAGCAGGTTCCGCCCGACCAGCTCAAGACCGGCTTTTATTCAACGCTGTTCCTAGTTCCGAAGAACTCGGGTGGTTGGAGAGGTATTTTGAATCTACGACGTCTCAACCAACACATCTTATACCGTCGGTTCAAAATGCATTCTCTCAAATCATTACTAGGATGCATCCGGCGGGGAGATCTCATGCAATCGGTAGATCTCAAAGAGGCGTACCTTCATGTTCCTATTCACCTCTCCCACAGACGGTACCTCCGGTTTGCCTTTGGAAACCATCACTTCCAGTATCGGGCCATGCCCTTTGGCCTTTCGTCCGCCCCAAGGACGTTTACAAAACTACTAGCGGCAGTAGCAGCTTCTCTCAGGGAGGTCCCGATTCGATTAGCATGCTACCTCGACGACATATTGATCCTGTCAACGTCACCCGACCGGGCGGTGCAGGACCGTCAGCTGGTGGTCCAGACTCTCCAGGAACACGGATTCACCTTGAATCTTACCAAAAGTCATTTAGTTCCTACAACTCGTCTTCTGCATCTCGGGGCAACAATCGATTCGACGCAGTGTGTGGTCTTCCTGTCTCCCGAGAGACAGGCCAGCATTCATCAGTTGGTGACTCACATCTTGCTAACCCGGACGGTCCCTCTGTTGGTTCTGTCCAAACTTCTGGGAAAACTAATATCTTGCATAGACATTGTGCCCTGGGCTCGCCTACATCTTCGTCGTCTACAATGGTTCCTGCTCCCGTTTCAGAAGCAAGGTCGAGCGGAGTCCCTCTTCAAAGTGTCGGTACCGGCCCCGGTCCGGCTCTCCCTTCGATGGTGGTTGTCCCCTGCTCTCAGCAGAGGCTCCCCCTTTCTGGACCCGACAAGACTGGTTCTAACCACAGATGCGAGCCTGCACGGATGGGGGGCCCATCTCAATGCCCAGCTAGCCCAAGGGGTCTGGACATCGGCCGAGAAGAAGCACAACATAAATTGGCTGGAACTCAGGGCGGTCAGGTTCGCCCTCCTTCACTTCCAACATCTTGTGTATCAGCAGGACCTTTTGATCCTGACAGACAATGTGGCCACCAAGGCCCATATCAACAAGCAGGGGGGAACCCGCTCTTGGACTCTAATGCAGGAATCGGAGAGACTTCTGTCGTGGGCAGAGATCCATCTTTCCTCTATAAAAGCCGAACACATTTCAGGGAATGTGAATCGAGAGGCAGATTGGCTCAGCAGAGGCCAGATAGACCATGCAGAATGGAAGCTGGATCCAGGCCTGTTTCGAGACCTGTCGAGGAGGTTCGGCCTGCCCATAGTGGACCTGTTTGCGACAGCCGCCAACTCTCAACTGCCGAGATTTTATTCCCGTTACCCGTCTCCGGCCGCAGAAGGGCTGGACGCTCTGCGGAGTCCATGGCCTCAAGGGCTCCTTTATGCCTTTCCTCCTCTGCCGATTATTCCCAAAGTAATTCGGAAGGCGATTCAGGAGCGGGCGCATCTTCTATTGGTAGCTCCATATTGGCCCCGCCGAGAATGGTTCGCGGACCTCAAAAATCTCTCCGTCGAACCACCGTGGAAGTTTCCACCCGACAAAGTGGTCTTGACCCAAGGGGCAGTGAGTCACCCGGAACCAGAGTGGCTGCGATTAGCCGTGTGGCATTTGAGCGCATAAAGCTGCTCCATGATCATCTATCGGAGGATGTCATCTCCATCATTCAGGCGGCTAGAAGACCATCAACGACTCGCATTTATAATGCCTCATGGACTGCCTTTACCAGATGGTGCGGTACCCATCACGTGGATCCCACAACAGCAGGAGTTCCAGATATTTTGCTGTTCCTTCATGCAGGCTTCTCTAGAGGTCTAGCTCCAGCGACCCTTCGCCGTCAAGTGGCTGCCCTGGCCACTGTCTTATCTGGAGATAATCGATCTCCTCTGTCTCAGGACCCGCGGATCCGTTCATTTCTTCAAGGGGTTACCAACTTGCGACCCCCACCGGTTCACCGCTACCCTACTTGGGACCTTACATTGGTTTTACAGGCTTTGACTACACCTCCGTTCGAACCACTTGCTGCGATCAGCCTGCGATATCTGTCCTTGAAGATGGCCTTTTTGCTAGCTATTACCTCCGCTCGCAGAGTGTCCGAGATAGCCGCCTTCTCGATGAGGAGTGATCTCTGTATTTTCTACCCTGACCGGGTGGTCTTGCGACTTGACCCTTCATTTGTCCCTAAAGTGAACACTCGCTTTCACCGTGCCCAAGAAGTCATCTTGCCTAATTTTTGCCCGAACCCTCGTCATCCAGCTGAAAAACGATGGCATACTTTAGATGTAAGACGGGCTTTGAGAAGATATCTTAAGAGAACGGCCTCGTTCCGCAGAACTGAGGCGTTGTTAGTCTCATTTCTCCCCTCTTCTTTAGGTCAGAAAGTATCCTCGGCAACAGTGGGCAGGTGGCTCAAAGCATGTATCTCTAGGGCATATGAGTTGCGGGAGGTTCCTGTCCCGGGGGGTATCCTGCCCCATTCTACCCGTAGTGCCGCGACTTCAGCGGCATGGGCTACCCAGGCATCGGTAGATGATATTTGCCGGGCGGCGACCTGGTCCTCCCTTTCTTCCTTTGTGACCCACTATCGTCTGGACAGATTTGCCTCGGCTGATGCTGCCTTTGGCAGGAGGGTTTTGCAGTCTGTAATCTCTCCCCAAGGCCAGTCTTCTGTTTAAGCCCGCCCCTATTCTTCTTGAACTTGGGTATGTCCCATACTGAGGAGTGTCTGAACAGCGAGGAGGAAAATGGTCGTTGCTTACCTGAACGACCCTTTTGTCCTCGCTGTGAAGACACTCCGTCCCTCCCTTATAGTTGCCAGGTCTGGCCTTGGTGGAGGTTTTTCTTCTTGTTTCCCTCTGTAGCTGTTCTGTTCCTGTCCTGTTCCTGTCGTTTACTCTGGAGATCTTCTATACTTCGTCCTGATGTCTTTGGACCAATCTGTCTTCGTGAAAAGACTGAGGAAGGAGCAGGAAGTAGGGGCGTATCCAGCTCCAGAGGGTTTGATTGACACCCAGCCATTGCGAATGGGAGTGAGCAATACCCATACTGAGGAGTGTCTTCACAGCGAGGACAAAAGGGTCGTTCAGGTAAGCAACGACCATTTTGTTCATATGCTTATTGAGTTAACTAAAATTTGAATTATTGTGCTCTATTTTTGTGTGGAAATGTGTTTGGAAAAGATATTGAACTCTTAACTTATTGTCCATATCCTGTTCCCTTATGACAGAATGTGAGGATCTTTGAGTGTGAGAGAGCGTGGGAAAGAGAGAGAATGTGACGTACTGATCAATCTGTCGGTTGCTAGTTTTTAAGGGCATTTCTGGTCCTAGAAAATACAGAACACTGAGCTTGTTTTCTTCTTTCATTACCAGACTTTTTAACATCAGTATGAGGGAGAGTGGAATTTGCTGGCTGTCCTGCCAATTAATGGTCACGTAGCTTCTTCCTCAATGGCTGCTTGATTAGGGTATTGTTTCTTCCCTGTCTCAATTTATTTGCTGATAGTGGTTCAGCTTTCTGAGACCATCCCAGTACAGGTGCAGCCACTGTCCCTTGAGCTACTAGATTATCTAATGTCTCTGTCATTGGATGAGATGCACCTGCCTATATCAAATTGTTGTCCAAAGTAACCGGACACAAAAACAAAAAAAAGACAGATACCGCTATAGACAGCTGAAATATACATGTTTGTGGACAGTATCATAAGCAAGTAGAAAAGAATTTGACAAATTTAACTGTAAATAATAAATTGCTGTTAATAATAAAACTTTTGTATTAGTAATACTTTGCTTTCTCTCTTTTTTCTTTTTGTGGTCCAAGTTCATCTTTGAATAACTCAATACTATGGTGGTCTTTCTTTCATCTCTTTCATCTCTTGTCTTTCTTATCTTTAGCATGGGAGTCTACCACAGTAAGACTATAGATTCTTAGTCATGGGATATACAATACAGCATAGAATCCTAGATTGATGGCTGACAGACAAATCTTCCCTGTGTCTCTCTCAAGTCTTCTGTATAGCTTTGGCTTCTTATCGTAATATGTTAAGACTCTACCCATATATGTTCAACCTCACTGCTTGTACTGTATAAAACTGAACTTGCGCATGCCCAAGATGGCGACTCCCGATGAAGCTACCGACATTTGCGGGGGTAATGTCCTGGCGGTTGGGGGGTCCTTAGGGCCAACTACCCACCTATGGCCCATGGTGTGATGAGAGGGCTGATTCGCCGATCCGATGGGAGCGTTTTCGGCTCCAGAAGACCTTTTGGGAGAGCGGTTTGTGGCTTCGCTCTCCGGAACAGCTTATGCTGAGACGAATGGTGCTGGTGGGATATGAGACGGCGAGCTGGGCCGAGAGCTCCGTGATGGCCGGCCCCTGCATTCATCGGAGGCTGCCGAAGGGATGGCGGTGTGCGGCTGCGGTAGCCATCTGGCACCCTGGGCTGGACTCCGTTGGACCTTTGGCGAGATCGGAAGTTGCCTGCGGAGGCTGGCGGTGGGCGGAGTCGGCGCAGAGGAGGCCGATGGTGATGGTGGTGGTGATGACGGCGCCCAAAATGGCACCCAAAATGACAGTTACAGATGGCAGTTACAGCCGGCAGAAATCGGAGCAATTAAAGACCAAAGAGGCCACAAGCGGGAGAGTAGGGACCTGCTTATCTATTTTCAACTAAACTCCTGGGAGACGGAGGGTTGCCGACCCTTTCATTGTCGGGCCAACCCTGGATTGCCTCCCAGAGGCCTCCCCCTCTCTTTCTATGGGGGGGGTTAAACCTTTATACATAAAAGACCTGAAGAAGGCTAAGGAGATTAGAAAGGATTGTTGTGTCTATCATGGGGGGCTTTGCTTCTGCAAAGTGACTGCCTTATTCCATCTCCCCTCCTGTATTTTTATCTCCTGTTGCCCCTTTTGTGGCCAGATATTCGGCTTTTTGTGATCATTTGCTATCCAGGTTTGTTGTTTCCTGTATGTCAGGATAAGAATTTCCCTACTTTTATGTCATCTGAGTCTCCCTGGATTTTCGCCTACTATATATTTCCCACAGACTATCTGTGTCTCTGAACTCAAGGATTGGCTATTCCATCTGTGCCTAGGTACAACATTGAAAAAACAGGACTATAGCTGCTGTTTTTCTCCCTTATATCTGGTTGCCGTGAGAGGGTGATCGATGTTTTACATCTGAGTTCAAAATGACTTTTTTCTACCGCTGATGTGAGAGATTAGTGGGACTAAAATGACTTGTACCTCTGATTGATACTCTCTCCAAAGGACCCTGGATAACTAGGACATGCCTACCAGCTATAGACTATCTATCTACAAAATGTATTCATTGGGAGAACTCCTCAAACTGCGAGATGCCCCCCTCTCGCAGGTCTGGCCCTCTTCTTTATCGAGGGCCTATCTCGATGACGGACTTTGGAGTCCGGAGAGATGGCATACAGCAAAAAGAGGGTTATGGGGTTTTTTAGGGAAATTTCTTAATAAGATTTTAAGGGATTCTGGGAGGGGGGTAGGTTGCGTGGGTTCGGGGGAAGACCCGCAGGGGAGGGTATCTGGGCCAGCCGAGGGACATGACATGGGAGGTGCGGATTCGGGGGTCAAGGAGATGACTAGAGCTTACGATTCAGATGGCCATAACATCGATACTGTAAGTGGGAGGGGCAGATATGGCGGGAGCAGGGGGCCACATCATCTTGCGGGAGTGCGTCCTCGCTGGTTGCAAGCGGTGGCACGCTCCGGCCCTCAAAGCTCTTCTCGTTCCCCAGGTTGTACGGAACCTCGGGCCCCAGGCCTTCGGCTGATGCTATGCAACGCCAGGTCCGTGGTAAATAAAGCCCCCCTCATTTGTGATCTTATTCAGGAGGGGGGTGCGGACCTGGCGGGTATTACGGAGACCTGGTTGGGCCAGGAAGGGGGAGCCCCCCCCGTGTTGATATGTGCCCACCAGGTTTCCGTGCTTTCCATCAGCCAAGGTCTCAGGGGAGGGGCGGAGGGGTGGCGGTTGTTATTACCGAAGATCTTCGACCGAGGGAGGCCACTGTTCCTCAGACGGCTGGATGTGAGTCCCTCCTTGTGAAGTGGGGTCATAGGGTGCAATTGGGCTTGCTAGTCACGTACCTGGCTCCCTACCACATGGCAGCAGCCCTGCCTGAGCTGCTTGATGTTATAGCCGTGGTGGCGGTTGACACCCCCAGGCTTATGGTCATGGGGGATTTTAACCTGTCATCTGTTGGCGAGACGTCTGAGGTAGCTCGGGAGTTCATGGCTTCCATGATGGCTATGGACCTGACCCAATTAATTTATGGCTCTACTCACATGGGGGGACACACACTAGACCTGGTTTTTGTCTCTGGACAGTGGTTGAGTGATCTCGAGATAGGGGATATAGCGATTGAACCCTTGTCATGGTCAGATCACTCCCTCCTTCGCCTTGACCTCTGAACCGCCACACCCCGCCGCAGGGAGGCGGAACCGACCAGGTGGTTCCGCCCCAGGCGCCTGATGGATCCTGAGAGATTCCAGATGGACCTTGGGCCATTTCCTGAGGTTCTGGCACACGACTCGGCTGAGGACTTAGTGGCCGCCTGGGATAGAGCGGCGGCTGGGGCTTTAGACCGAGTCATGCCTTTGCGGCCTCTGACCTGGCGCCAGTCTCACCTGGCTCCTTGGTATACTGAGGAGCTGAGGGAGATGAAGCGCCGGAAAAGACGCCTAGAGAGCAGTTGGAGGGCTAGTCGTTCTGAATCCGACCGGACACTAGTAAGATCTCATATTAAGAATTACCTAGTGGCGATAAGAGTAGAGAAGAGTAACTACTTTTCTACTTTTATTGCATCATCAGATAATCACCCAGCCACCCTGTTTAGGGTGACCCGCTCCCTGCTCCATCAAGGGACGCGGGAAGATCCCTTGGAGGGTAGAGCTGAGGATTTTGTACAATATCTGTATGACAAAATCACTCAGATTCAGGAACAGCTAGACTCTGACTGGATTGATCCAGGGGAGATGACAAGGGCAGGTCCTGAGAATATTATTTGGGAAGAGTTTGATCCTGTGACTCCCGAAAGCGTGGATAGGATACTGAACAGACTAAATGCGACCACATGTTTATTGGACCCGTGTCCCTCCTGGTTGGTACTGGCCTCCTGGGAGGTGACGCGAGGCTGGCTCCAGGAGATTATAAATGCTTCTTTGAGTGAGGGTGTCTTTCCCACCGTCTTGAAAGAGGTGGTGGTGAGGCCCCTCCTAAAGAAGCCCTCCCTGGACCCAGCTGTGTTAGCAAATTATCGTCCTGTCTCCAACCTTCGCTTTGTTGCGAAGGTTGTTGAGAGTGTGGTTGCACGACAACTGCCTCAGTACCTGGATGAATCGAATTATCTAGATCCGTTCCAGTCGGGCTTCAGACCCGGATACAGCACAGAGACAGCATTGGTCGCATTGGTTGATGATCTCTGGAGGGCTCGGGACAGGGGTTGCTCCTCTGTCCTGGTCCTATTAGACCTCTCAGCGGCTTTTGATACCATCGATCATGATATCATGCTGCACCCGTTAGAAGGGTTGGGGGTGGGGGGCACTGTTTTACAGTGGTTCTCCTCCTTTCTCTCTGACCGGTCGCAGTCTGTGTTGACAGGGGGGCAGAGGTCGACCCCGAGGCCCCTTATATGTGGGGTGCCGCAAGGATCGGTCCTCTCGCCCCTTCTATTCAACATTTATGTGAAGCCGCTGGGTGAGATCATCCATGGTTTTGGGGTGAAGTACCATCAGTACGCTGATGACACCCAGCTGTACATCTCCACCCCAGACCACCCCAATGATGCCCTCGAGGCGATGTCCCGATGTCTGGAGGCCGTACGGATCTGGATGGGGAGGAACAAACTCAGACTCAACCCATCCAAGACCGAGTGGCTGTGGTTTCCGTCGTCCCGATATAGTCAGTTGGCACCATCTCTGACTATTGGGGGCGAGTCGTTGGCCCCCACAGATGGGGTTCGCAACTTGGGCGTCTTCCTGGACTCGTGGCTGTCTTTAGAAGAGCATATGACGGCCGTGGCCGGGAGGACTTTTTATCAGGTTCGCCTGATTCGCCAATTGCGTTCCTTTCTGGATCGGGACTTGTTACGCACGGTCACTCACGCTCTTGTCACCTCACGCCTGGATTATTGTAATGCTCTCTACATGGGGCTCCCCTTGAGAAGCACCCGGAGGCTCCAACTGGTCCAGAATGCGGCCGTGACAGGAGCAATGTGGCGCTCTCATGTGACCCCCCTCCTGCACGAGCTACATTGGCTCCCGGTGGTCTTCCGGGTGCACTTCAAGGTTTTGGTTACTATCTTTAGAGCGCTCCATGGCTCAGGGCCAGGGTACTTACGAGACCGCCTCCTGCCACCAATAGCCTCTCACCGACCAGTTCGCTCCCATAGAGAGGGGCTCCTCGGGGTGTCGTCAGCCAAACAATGTCGACTGGCGGCCCCCAGGGGGAGAGCCTTCTCTGTGGGGGCACCTGCCATCTGGAACGGGCTCCCCCCGGAGTTACGAAGGATCCAAGACTTACGCATCTTCCGCCGTGCCCTGAAAACGTTTCTATTCCAACAGGCTGGTCTGGCCTAACTCTCCCTTTTAAATTGGCTTTTAAATCGGGTTTTTAAATCGGGTTTTAAATCTCTTTTAGATAAATTTGGATGTTTTGGTTTTAATTTTTTGAGCCTAAATTATTTAATCTGTTTTTAATAGTCTTTAACTTTTATATGTCTTTGTATTTATTTATGACTGTTCGCCTCCCTGAGTCCTTCGGGAGTAGGGCGGTATACAAATATGAAAAATAAATAAATAAATAAATTTGTTGGACTATAGATGAGTCCCATACATAATTGGCTCTTCACTATCTCTCTCTCTCTCACTCTGTCAAGGACCTTGGAGTACTCATCTCTAATGATCTCAATGCCAGAGCCAACTGTAAAAACATTGTCAAAAAGGCATTAAGAGTTGTTAACCTAATCTTGGGTAGCTTCTTCTCTGGTAATATTGTACTGCTAACTAGAGCATACAAAACATTTGCTAGACGAATTCTTGAATACAGCTCATCTGTCTGGAACCCGCACTGCATATCGGACATTAATACAATTGAGTGAATCTAGAGATATTTCACAAGAAGAGTCCTCCACTCCTCTGCTCGCAACAGAATACCTTATGCCACCAGGCTTGAAATTTTGGGCTTAGACAATTTAGAACTATGCCACCTTCAGTCTGCCATAAGCGTAGTACATAATCTCCAAATGTTTATATATATATATTTTTAAATGGAATTTGGCTGTAGTTTGGTCATGCTTAGAATAATGGGTACTCAGTTCTTTCTTACCTGTAGTGAAATATCTTCCTTAAAGGACTGACAAATTCTGCCCGTCAGTGATATCTGCTAATAGTATTTTCAAAGTTAATATCCAAGCATTTCTTGCAAATATAGACCTTTATTTATTTATAGACTCTTTGATGGTTCTCTCAGTGTAAATTTAAAACCTGACTGATCGCTGTACAATTGTGCATTATTTGGGAAAGCCCTTTGCATCTCATAATTTTATATTGAAGATATAGTTTTATAGCTTGACCTCCTATTCCTGTGTTTCAGTAATGTACAATTTCTGTTTTTCCTTTTAACAAATCCTTTGTGTTCCCCATGTTTTCCACGTCCCTTCCCATGTTTGAAATATCCACACCATTCCCTGGATGAACAAAGCCTTACAAAAGATAATTTAGATCATTGAACCCAATCTTTTGCTCAGTGTAGAGATATAAATTAAAATATCTTCAACTACATAGTCAGTGAAAGGGTGCCTGCCATCTCTCTTAGTAATCAATTATTCTGTTTTAATGGCACTTGAGGATTTGATTGTCATTATAGTTTCTTATCTAGTTTCTTCTCAGCATTTTGCATGTTGGATTAATGAAACTGTTACCTTGTGTTTACACTTTGCCAATCCCTCTCCAACCAACATCTATTTGCAAACTTTCTACATGGGCACTTTCTATATTAACAGCCTTTATTAAAAAAAAAACTTCTAGCTCTCTGTAGGACACACTCATAGTTTCTGGTAGCATTTATTAAACATTACAGATTGGATCTTAAAGCCATTCCAGATGTCAGCATTCTGATGCTGCCATAAAAAGACGAGGCTTGACTTTTCATCTACTTATTTTCTCTGTAGATAATATCCCCTAGGAGATGGGACGGGAGGGGGGAACATTCCTGTGGGTGAGGTCAGAAGCTGGGGAGACTGACTTGGAAGATGGCCAATGAGAAGATGAGAATTGGGGAACGGAAAGGGAAGGGTTTGGGGGTCAGAGGGTTAGTATCGGCTAGGATGAAGTCGGGGCCAAATCTGTCGTACTCAATAAATGGAATATTTCAGCAAAGATTAATTGTTTGGGAGTGCAATTTATTTGAGATGACATCGAAACCTGACACCAGATATGAGTTTGACAGGCAATGTTATCTGCCACATTGACCTAGTATAGTGCATGAAAGGACCACAATGCAGTCTTCTGATCTTCCAAAATCTGTTTTCTCATTTGTTTTCATTTTCCCCCTAATCATTTATTTATTAAATTTATATGGTACCCATCTCACTATGAAACAACTCTGGTCAGCTAAGTATGTAACTTCATATACCTTGGTTAAATTATGCCCTGTAATTTTCGTTCCATTCTACTTTGTTAAGATTAGACGTAAATCCAAGAAAACAAAAGTAAGGGGTAATTGGCAGGAAGTTGAATCATCTCTATCTTTTCAAGTAATCTTGGAAAAAATAGGCTTGGAAACATCCAGTTTCTAAAGTGTTGTGTAGCTCTGCTTAAAGTCTTTGAAAATGCCTTTTTCAGTCTGTATGGACATGTGTGATCAATCTGCTGCAGAAAATATCTTTGATTGTATTTGGCCCATCACCCCAACAAATAACCATCTTATCCCCAATCTTTTCATAGGTGAGAGAGGAATGTCGTCTCCTTGTTGCTCCCCCTGTGCCACCACGTGGTGCCCACACATCGGCCACCTCCAGCCCTCCAATGCCTGTGCGCTTCCCCAAGCTCCAAGCGGCAGTATCACCCAGTGCCAACCTCTCATACTACTCATCTGGACTTCATGACATGTGAGTGATGGAAGTGGGATTGCTTCTATAGAGGGAGTTGTGAGATGTAGCCTTCCTTGTAGGAACTCAGTTGGGAAGATGAGAATGGGGAGAAGAAAGTATTGCATATGCTTAAAGGCATTTGCTTTATCGTCTTTTCTTTGTGTACTGTAAGACGCAATATTATTATGAATGAAGTCTTAAAGTATAGACTTCTGGGCTGGTATCCAGAGGCCTTGAATGATCTTCCTTCTTATCACTGAATTGGCTGCATGAGTCAGCTGTGCACTTACTATTGCTAGATTCAGGGGATGTGCAGGCTTGCTGAGTACAACAGCAAGAAAGGAAATACCATATGAGTAGAACTTTTCTTGTTGGTTGACCTTTAACAGAGGCATTCTCAGGTGTCAGAAAGGAAGCATAGAATCTTCCTACCTTGATGCTAGAAAATTTAGCCCTCTGTTAAAGTTTTGTGCAAAAAAGAGAAAACACATTACTATATTTACCAGGAAATAATAAATAAGATTTTTAATCCTGAGAGTTAATTATACAAAATAAATAACACTTTTCCTTCAGGTTTGTCTGCTTGCTGGCTCTGTTTTTTCCTAAGCAAATGTCCTAAAAGTTACATTATTATGGAAAGCTTAATTATATGTAACAGTACCAGGCACATAAAGTATCTTTCCATTGAAGATAAGCATGGCTTTGATAAAAGGAGCTATGCCTCCCCATTATTTTGGACTATATGTTTGGATTCTCAAAAAACCTTTGTAAAAACGTTGACCTTTTATTCCCATGGCTGTGGCACTTTCGAACTTTCTGTGGGTCTCAGAAAAAAAACAAATGAAAGGGGGCAGCATTGTATCCTGTTTGGCCCCTGCCATTTATATTTTACCTAACAATATACTTGATTGGGAAGAAACTTCCAGAGTTAGAAGTTGGGGAGGTTGAATGAAAATGACAGCAATGCCTTTTTAATAACAAGCAATATTGGATGGATTATGGTAATTTTTCATTTTCAAGAGATTTGTATATGCTTAAATCTATGGAAACAGCATATTCAACGTGCGTGAAATGCCTCTTAGCCTTCTTTGTTGTCAGGCAAAGATGTATTTGGAGTAGTGAGCACAAGGTTTTTCAAATTAAGTTGGAACCATGCATTGGCAAAACTCTGGAGGTGTGAGTGCACATCTTTAGATGTTGCTGGATTTGTCCACTGTGGTTTTAATCTGCTCCAGATTTATGATCAGAGAGCTCCAAATCCCATTTCACTTGAGCTAGCTCTGATACTGTTTGTTTTCTTTGCCTGCCAGTTCAAGGCCACGAAGTGGTAGCTGCTCCCCATCTCCGGACTCCTACTCCTTGTACTGCTATCCCTGCACATGGAGTGACTGCAAAGTTGGAGAGTCCACTAGTCGGCAGTTGGCCAGCCCTCAAATACAATTGCCATCTCAGCCTCCACCTGCACAGATGTCTTCCTGGTCTGACCCTTGGCCATGTAATGATCCAGGCTCAAGTGTGGCCACTGGGAGATCCACACCTCTGCTGGGGAGCACTGATGCCAACACCATCAAGAGCTACCATAGCTGCCCTCGCCTGAAGCCTCCCCCTCCACAGAAACGCTTTGCTCCCTTTGGTGCTCTTAACCCCTTTTCCAATCCAGCATACTCTTCCAGTCCAGCTTCTTCAGGCTCCTCGGATTGGCTGGAATCTCTTGATTGGCAGAAGACAGCTGCCTCTTCCATAGACACTTTTGACCCCTTTGAAGGCACTTCCTCCCCAGAGGGGCACTGTAGTCCTGCACCACCACCTCGCTCATCGAAACCCTTTGAGACGGCTGAAAATATTGTCATTCGGACGTCAGTAGCCCCTTTGTCATCCACCATTGTTCATGGTTCTGAAGGTGGCATCACCCACCTTTATCTGGCTCAGGGGGTCATTGAGGCACCTCCTGCCCGTTTGAATGGGGATGGCTCACCCTGGCAGCCTCCTGGGGACTTATCAGCGCTGTCACTTGAGGAGGTATCTAGGTCCTTGCGCTTCATCGGCCTCTCTGAGGATGTGGTCAGCTTCTTTGCTCGGGAACGCATTGATGGTAGTATCTTTGTTCAACTCACTGAGGAGATCCTATCTGAGGATTTTCATCTTACCAAACTTCAAGTCAAAAAAATAATGCAGTTCATCAAGGGCTGGAGGCCCAAGATCTAGACTGGTGAGGAAAAGTTTCTCTGTGGATTGCAGGAGTTAGATTCAGGCTCTCCCCCTAGGGGAGAAGCCAAAGCAGATACCACTATCTCAAAAATGATAGCAGGACATGAACCCAAGAGCAACGCAGGATTTTGATGATGTCAGTTTTAACCACAAACCAACACAAGAAATTGGCAGGAAGTTACAAATTTCCTTTTATGGAAATGGGCAAAGTAGAAATCAGAGCAAAACAGAAGCCTCAACGGTTGCACATGAATGATACTTTATTATGAGTTCCTATTGATAGTCTTTGTGCCAAGATTAGCAAGGAGAGTTATTGCCTTACCTAATTTCTTGCATTGATAGTGTGGAAGAGGAGGAAAGCAGCATAGCCAATTTGTGGGAAGAAGGTTACATGTTCCCTTTCTGGCCAAGTCTCAGAATCACCAGAGCCAAGCTGCCTACTTTTCCTGTGATAACATCCCTATTCATCTCCTGATTGTTTCACGTAACATTAGCTTGGAGGGGTTTTGTTTTAGTAAGGGACAAGTAATGAATATGTATCCTTATGATTGTTTGGAGGCAATCAATTTGAGGGAGGCTCTTGACATAGAAGAAAAAGTAACAGCAATGACTTATGATACACACACACACACACACACACACAAGTAGAGAAAGTATATTTGCATTTCTTTTCCCCAAGTGCCCTCATAAGGTTTTATAATTAAACCTTTGGAATGAAATGTAGGCAACTTTATAGCTGAAAGAGGTTTGGATAGAACTCACCTGGCAATCTCTGCCCTAGAAACCCTGATCCTTAATTTGGGGTCTAGATTAAAATGTCAGTGTGTCAAATTGTATTTTACAGCATTGCTTAGAGCCTTACTTCCACATGCAGGCTAATTTCAGTGTTGCCCTATGGAGAATGCATCCTGCATGCAGAAAATGAATGGGCTTAAAAGAAAGGTTTTAGAGTAATCTAGAAGTGCTAATTCTGCAAAATCAGTGTGCAATGCTGACAGTGGTGTCCACCCATCTGCAAGTCAAAAGGGCTGCAGGGTAGCAAAAGCTTGATGATTCTGCTCTCTTTACACAGAACACTGACGCTGCATAAGGCCACCTTCCTAAACACTTGAACTTTTGAAGCACCTTTGCACTGCTGAAAGGGCTAAAACCGTAACAACTGTGTGCGCCTTAAATTTCATGTTTCTGCACTAAAATTATGGAATATTTGGGCAGCCTAGTTTTGCCTATGCAGAAATTCCCTAGCACCCAGGGAGTTTCATGTAATTTGCTCCTAACCAGATGTCTGTGATTTTGTTTTTTTGGATGGCAGTTATTTACTGCACCTTAGTATAATGTATAGGCAGTTGGTGTTTTTTTTTTTAAAACTCACTCTGTAAATCTCTAGGCATTTTACTAATCTTTCTCCTTTCTCCTGGCAATTTCATTCTGTTATTGCCTGCCTACTACTGTCACATTTTCCATATTTCAGCAGCAACTGCCTGTTTCCTAAGACGACCACAACTTTCACAATTGTTTTTAGCAGAAAATGGGGCTAAATGGTTTAAGCCTAGAGGAGTTCAATATATTCATTTCTACTTTTAGTACTGCATTAATCAAATAAACATTTATTTAAAAATGTGTGCCTAGAATATGTTGTTTAGCAAGAAACTGAATATCTGTTATAGCAGAGTTCCCCAACCTTTCTGGTCTGGCCAGGGGGGTGGGTTGGGGGGAGAGGGGATGGTTCCATGTGAGCGGCAAGCACATGCTTGTGCAAATGGCGAGTGCGTGCACTTGGCTGCTATTTGCACAAGTAGGGATGCAAACACACTTGGCCATTTCTGTGGCCCAATTTTGAATGGCTCAAGAATTGGTAGTGGGCTGCGGACCGGAGGGGGCTGGAGACTCTAGTTGCTGTTGTAAACAGCAACTAGAGTATCAGCTAGTTTCAACAAAGATGGGAAGAGTGAGAATCAAAGCAATGATGCTACATCAAATTAAGAGCCACTCTCGTTCAAGTGTCTTCATACAATGAGATAACCTCAGAGAAGCTTTCAAGTAAAGTAACACAGAACTACACTCCTGCTTATGTTCCCCAGCAACTGACACTGAAAACACAACATACAAAATAAGCCAAAGTCTGCTGGATCCCCATCCCTTGAAGGCTGATTTGTTTTATTTAAAGCATCTGGCTGGAGAAAGATGCCTTCATCTGCTTCAGTATTTTGACAAGTATTTATTTCCATACATGGGATTACTTTGGGATTGTAAATGCCGATTGTCCTAATTTGGATACTTTTGGAGCTCTTAGCAGCCCCGCCCCCCGAATGTTTTAAAAACTTCCTTCAATAATGCTGTATCGTGTGCTTCCTCACCTCCAACCTAGATTGTTTTTGTGTACGTTAGGAAGTTCCAGTCTCAGTAAAGATTCTTGGGCAACTTTTGTTCATTTAACTTAAATGTCTTCAACATGGTTTGCCAATATACTCCAGCTGCCTATTGATGCCCTTGAGCTACAAGCTCTCCGCAATGAATTTAATTATACTGCCTCCAACACTATATTGTCAAGGATAGCTCTACATTACAAAGCATTTCTGAAAAAAATAAAAATAGAATGTTAAACCTTGTGTTTATGCATAAGAAAAAGAAAATACGTTGAGTGTCCTAGAGGAATATGATGAACAGAAAGGTATTATTTTGTGAGCTAATGCATGCAAACATTTTACTTGTTCTCTCATTTTTACACAGCATGTTTTTGTTTTGATGCATGTATATATTTTGTGCAAATCTTCCATAATTTGTGTTTTGCCCTGGATATAGCACAAAAATTGTATGTTAAACTTCATGAACTCTAGTATTAGCAAAATCCCAATTCCATGCTGAAAATCCCTGCATTCTCAGATTTATTGGAGACTTACTTATAACCAGTGGTAGACTTTCCAGAATGCTCTGGAGATCTTCAAATGATCTTTGATAAACTAATCTTATTACAGCACAGATTCATTCAGAGGTTTCAGCCTCAACTGAACCTTATTTTAGCCACGCAACACTTTAATAGCAGTTCTAACCCCGAACGAATGACAAAATTATGTACAGAACAATACACTAGAATTTATTCTTATGAATTTTCTGCAAGCTACATCTGCTTTCCGATGAGTAGTTCCTTGCAATGGGCCTGAAAAGTACCATACTTTGAGCAGAAACCTCCCCATTCTTTCTCGTGATAATGGGGAAATTGACATTCAGCCTGATGGGGGGTGGGCCAGGAAGAAATAGTGCCTAAATAACTAAGGCACTTAAAAGAGTTAAAACCCACAGCCCTCCGATACGAAGATGTCTTGTAGGTCTTCCCCTTTTATTTTTGGTTAGCGGATGCCCATTCAGGCAGTTCTCTTGTGAAATTTCTTGCTGGAGTCCTTGGCGTGGTCAAGCAGCAACTGGCATGGTGTGAACTGACTCCCATAGACATCTTCATACTTCTTCATGCAGTCCACGAGCTGCTGGGCCCCAAAGTAGTCTGCATATTGGAAGGGGCCTGCCACAACATTCACAGAAGTGAAGGAGGAAGAGGAGAAGGTAAGACTTCCTAAACAATGTGGTCTTTATGCCAAAATTATTTCATAACGCTGGTCTCGACTGCCATTATTCCTTGGTTACAAACATTAATGCATCTAGGTATGTGATAAAAAATAATTTGGAAGGAGAATAACGAATGGATACACTCACTATGTAATTGTGGGCAATCAAGTTCCACTGGATCTTACAAACTCTGGAGCCACAGAGAACTTTACACAGCAAAATGTATGGCATGAAATGGTGAGAAATGCAGTTCAACACATTCAGAGGACACCAGGTTGCCTGTACTTATCTCTGGAGAGCAAGCACTGGAACTACAGTTCAACTATTGCCAATTCCTGGTAACCCTCAAGAACGCTCTAGGGTTGCTAAAATTGCATTGCTGCTGCTAAGAAAGATTTCCATAGTTTGAATATTTAATGCCTATTTGCAAGCGCTCAAGAAGTATTTCCTTATGGAAGGAGTTATACTCTGGAACGAGTCAATCCTACTACCAATTCTACATTACCAACTGAAAAAAAAAATGCAAGCCAAATTACTACCACTTCGAAAGGCACTTGTAAGATTTTTTTTCCATTATTGTTTCCAACCCTTCGGCTATATAAAAGACGTTGATTAATTCCTGGCTGAATGACAAAACTCACCTCCCAGGCATGGTGGAAAGCCTAGTCCAAATACAGCTCCAATGTCCCCCTCCACAGGATTGCTGAGGATGCCCTCTTGTAAGGTCAGAATGGCTTCATTCACAAACCTAGTCACCAAACGCATTTGGATATCTTTCTCTGTGGACCTGGGAAGGGAAGCAGTAATTCATTAACCATCCTCACAGCTAGATTAGAAACACAGCAGCTGAAACAGAGAGGCACAAGCCAGTGACATTGAACGGTGGGGACTAATATCCAGTGGCAGGGCTGACAATTCTCAGCAATCTTCAGTTAACTGAAGATAATAATAATAATAATAATAATAATAATAATAATAATAATAATAATAATAACAACAACAACTACTACTACTACTACTACTACTACTACAACAACAACTGGATTTCAGAAAACAGGTGATGGCAAAAGCCTATTTTTCGTATTTTGCAGAAGGGGGGGGTAGGTTGAAAGCAAACTAGGATCCAATTGAAAATATAAATTTGCAATACTTAGGAGAAAACCAACATGGATATGGATTTATATATCAAAGGAATATTCATCTAGTTTTGGAGCTAGTAATTTTTTGCTTGAATGTATGCTCAAATGATGCTGCTTTTGTGCACACCAGAGACAATTCCACTTCTCCCGCATCTGGTACTGTTCTGTTGGAAACCATACAAACTAATGGATTAGGCTTTCAATGCTTTTACATGCAGATGTTCCCATGTCGATTCTGAGATGTTCTACATGCAAAATGTGCAAAGATTTCTGACAGC
Organism: Arizona elegans; assembly: GCA_022577455.1. Lineage (NCBI taxonomy): Eukaryota > Metazoa > Chordata > Lepidosauria > Squamata > Colubridae > Arizona > Arizona elegans. The sequence goes on along the minus strand of JAKOOJ010000001.1, from coordinate 313,536,607 downwards.
AAATTTTAGGAAAAGCTCCAGCTATCTGAAATATTGCCACAGTAAAATAAATTGTGCTAAATCAGGGCTGTCAAACTCGTGGGCTGGATGTATCACGCGCTTGCCACGCCCACACCTGATTTAGTGAAGGGGAAAAAACATACCGTATTTTTCGGAGTATAAGCTGGACCGGAGTATAAGATGCAGCTTAGTTTTTGGGAAGGAAAATAGGAAAAAAAAATCTGCCTACCAGGTATTCATCTGGCTAGCGTCCTTAGTCTGGTCAGCTTCAGCACATTAGTTTGCTGGTTTTTTTATCCCCTGCTTGGGGATAAAAAACAGCTTCTAAGGCATAGCTGATCTTTGGAGAGAGAAGCAATGAGAAAAGCTCAAAGCTCCAGAAGCTTCACTCTCTAGCGTCTCTTAGGGCTGAAAAAAAGCTTCAAAAAAGCTACCTTCGGAGTATAAGACTACCCAAATTTTCAGCCTCTTTTAGGGGGGAAAAAGTACATCTTATACTCCGAAAAATACAGTACATTACGTGACGACACCGTGACAATGCGAGTTTGACACCCCTGTGCTAAATGGATGTTCTAATTCCATATGGCAGCTGTTATGTATTTGCATGCGTGCAGGGAATTAAGTAAAGCCAATGATCAGGCCTTATTCTGGAATGCTTTATCTATTTAGGAAACTTCTCTTTTCCCACTTACACCACTGGGTTGGCAACTATTTTGAATTTCTCTAGAATTTCATTCATTCCATTGTTGAGATCCCGATTCTTTACGCCTTGCTTGTAAAGATAAAAGCCTTTTCCGGCTTTGCGGCCTGTCAAATGAAAGATAAAGAGGGTAGTGAGGATGCGCTTAGTATCAAAAATGGCAAACATTGACGAGAAAAGATAAATACAGGAAAGCTCAAAAAGATATTCTACCTTTTGGAAAGAAGAATGGGGTAGGGAGTGGGGAAAATACTCTTCTATCCTAAAATTCAGTGACCATTTTCCTCTAAAAAATCTAGAGGTAGTCATCACTTACTGACTGCCTTGTTTAGCAATTGCTCAAATTTACAATAATTAGGATAAACTGTTGTGACCAACAGTAGCAGCTGATACTAATTCTACCACATCGTGTCTACAGAACTTGAAGTCCATGAAGACTTCCAGCTCTGACAGGTTGAATAAGTGACTTAACTCATGCACTGGTCTCTATAGTAGTAACTGTCCTAATAATAACAAAAGCAGAATGCATGGCATGACCCAGTCATTGGAAACCTGTTTAACTCAGCCATATCCCAAATTACTTTTAGAATATTTTTCTACCTTGGCAATTTTAGGACGGATGGACTTCAACTCCCAGATTTCTCCAGCCAGCAAGGGCTTGCTGGTTGGGGAATTCTGGGAGTTGAAATCCACCCATCTTAAAAGTTGCCAAGGTGGAGAAATGTTACTTTTAGAATCAAGAAATGAACCCAGAGACTGGGACCAGCTCTAATGTTTATCATCCATAGTCACCGCTTTCCCTGTAGTGATGCAGACCAATACAGCAGATATCAAGTTACTCTGAGAAAACAAGGCTTAAAATGGGGGGAAAAATGAATCTGACAGATAAACCATCTTTCCCGGGGCTCATATCTTTGTTTTCAAACTGATTTCAGAAAGCTGAGATCCAGCAATTTCTTCATGCAGAAGGAAGTAATAGGGGAAAAGTGACAATGTCCTGTCATATTCTTTACAGGTAGTCCTCAATTTACAACAACAATTGAGCCCAAAATCTCTGTTGCTAAATGAGATGGTTCTTAAGTGAGTTTTGCCTCATTTTACGACCTTTCTTGCCACAGTTGTTAAGTGAATCACTGCATTAAGTTAATAACATTTGTTAAGTGAATTTAGCTTCCCCATTGACTTTGCTTGTTAGAATGTCACAAAGTGATCACATGACCCTGGGGCAATGCAACCCTCATAAATATGAATCAGTTGCCAAGAAACTGAATTTTGATCATGTGACTGTGGGGGTTCAGGAATGGTCATGTGGAGAATGGTCACATTTTTCAGTGCCATTGTAACTTTGAGCGATCACTAAAATCAAATTGTAAATTGAGGATTATCTGTGCTATGTATGACTGGCTCAAAACGTAGATTACAATTATTTTCCACGAAAAAATACAATATACAGGAGCAGAATGAGTGGTAGCTGGATTTGAGAAGTGGCTAAAAAGGAACAAGCCATCCCACGGATAACCATCCACAGACATGCCACTGGCATGAGGTAGTTGGAAACCAAGCAAAGAACATGTGAAGAACATGTGAAGAACAACTGATGCTGGTACATGAGACTGAACTGTGGGGAATTCCCCAGCATGCAACTCATACCTAAAAAGCCCTTGTCTACCATGGCTTTCATTAGCTCCACATCCCCTCCTTTGAATCGTTCACCAAAAGCTTTGCCAAGATCTTCAGCTACATGAGTGGCAACATCGACCCCAACTTCATCAATCAAAGTAGCAGCTCCAACAGGGAAGCCAAAGCTGGTGGAAAGGGAATCCACTTTCTTAGGATCAACACCTTCCTGCAGAAGATGCATTGAAAAAGAAAATGCTTTGGGTGAAAGAAATAGGGTGAAGGTAGATCAAATTCTGGTGATTAGATTGTTCAATAATTTGCAATAGTCTGCAATTTCTGTCTCAACTAATTAACATTATGAGCAAGACTGTTTGCCTCCTCCCTCTCAAATTATAGTGAGTAAATATAGTGTCCCTAATCACGGATTTCTCACTGGATGAACCAGGTGTATAACTTATGAGAAGACTATAAATGGTTAATGTTGCCCTATTTTGTCCCAGTTTCACTTGGTGGGTATAATGCTATGATTTAAAAGCCACAATAGTAAAACCAATGAACCCGAGTGTGTCCTTCTAATTATGTGCGCTTCTGTGTAAAAGTTTTTGGTTCTTTTTTGGACTATATTTTTCTACTGAATCGTGTCAATTTCCTGTAATAGTCTGAATGAACAAACACTATACACCAAATTTTGATGTTGGTGTCATTTATATATAAATAATCATCTTATGATTTGCTAGTCTGAAAAGGTAATCACCTCTAACTGGCTGTACTCCCAGCCCAATTGCTCAGAAATTGGAGCAACCAAATACTTCTTATTACTGGTTATCAGTCCAATGTTGAGCCTTTCCTCCATGGTGAACTGTTTTAGCTCATACTTGAGGATTTTTTCTAGCATGAACTACTTGTTTCAAGTCCTGCCACTTTACAGAATTTAGATTTGAATTCTGACTTGACCATTTTGAAAAAAAAGAATCTGTTCATCCACAGATGAAGGTGGCAAAGCAATCCCAAAGTACCATTTACATATTTGATAGCTGATATACCGTATTTTTCGGTGTATAAGACGCACCTTTTTACCCCCAAAAAGGGGGTGAAAATCTGGGTGCGTCTTGTACGCCGAATGTAGCCCCGCCCACCCGCCAGCCCCCACCCGGCGGGCGGACCCTCCCTCTTCAGGACAGGGGGCGGAATCTGCCCAGCAGCTTTGGGGAACAAGGCGGGTGCCACGATTTGCAGCTGGTCACCCCTCTGGCCACGTTGACTTCACTCCCCAGCAATGTGAGGAGCCGCCGCCGCCGCTGCCTAACCCTCTGCGCCCAGGAATCATGCAGAGCTGAATGGGAGCCCCTAAAGGGAAACATTCCTCCTTTCCAGCCATCGCTGCCCGGATTCCAAAATGCAAACCTCAAGAGTCGCGCTTCGGGCGGCAGAACCGCGATCCCCTTCCCGATTCCAAACATGGGGTGTGTGCAGAGACAAAAAAAAATGTACCGTATTTCAGGTGGCGGATCTGGCCAGGAGAAAAGAAGAGTCTGCTGAGAAGTAGGATGGGGGGGGGCGCGGCTCTGCAATGTGCAGAAAAACACTTTTAGGCGGCAGCACTACAATCTCCTCCCTGAATCCAAAGCACTTCCCAGTTCCCCGCTGCACATTGCAGGGGAACTGGCCGCCACCTGAAGCACGACTCTTGAGGTTTGCATTTTGGAATCCGGGCAGCAATGGCTGGAAAGGAGGAATGTTTCCCTTTAGGGGCTCCCATTCAACTCGGCTTGGCTCCTGGGTGCAGAGAGGGTTAGGCAGTGGTGGCGGCGGCTCCTCACATTGCTGGGGCGTGAAGTCAGCGCGGCCAGAGGGGTGACCAGCCGCAAATTGTGGCACCCCAAAGCTGCTGGGCAGATTCCCCCCCCCCCACTGTCCCGAAGAGGGAGGTTTGTTCCTCAGGCTGTGCTCTGTCCCTCCCCCCAGAGCATGCTAGGGGTCTCTTTGGGGGAAAGCGAGTAGTCCCTGCACCTCTCGCTTGCAGGAGGAAGAGGAGGGCGGTGCCACCTTAAATGCTGGTATGCAGAGGTAAAATACTTTTTTCCTTGTTTTCCTCCCCCAAAATTAAGGTGTGTCTTATACTCTGGTGCGTCTTATACACCGAAAAATATGGTAAGTTCCTTTTATGGAATTCAATAATTATCACAAAACATAAGGACAAAACAAAACATAGCCTTAAAATTCAATTTCTGACTCAAATAAATTTGATGTTATTTGTTAATTTAAACACTCTATTATCAGTAGGACTTGAAATGGGGTGAGCGTCGTTTCACAGAGCTGTATCATCCCATTTAAATCCATAAAAGACTCTCCAGAACCCCAGCTGTTTGCAAGAGAACTAACCTGAAGGATACGGACAATTTCAGCCAACATAGGAGCAAGGCACCTAGTTGTATAGAATCCTGGACCATCCTGTGGAGGAGGAAACAGAAATATGAAATAGGTTTGCTAAGGAAGATGAGGCAGCAAATAATCTAACTAGTCTACCCTCATCAATGCACTTTAATGGATGTTGGTTTTCTTAACTATAGGGCATTTCTCATCTACGGGGTATTTTCCTATTTAGAGGCTATATATGTGGCAAAGACACTTGTTTAGACCAATTTTTCAGTGGTATGGGCTGAACAGGAATTTAGGCTGAGATCCCAACTAATATGGATTTGATATTTATTAATATAATTTATTTTTATGCACATAATTTGTATTCTACATCCAAATATAAAAGGGTTAAGCTTTGACTTCAGATTGACATTTGTGAGCTCTCCAAGAGCTCGTAAGCTGTTAAACAGACAAATAATTAGTGTATAAAAACTATTTTGTACCACCGAGAATAAAAACACAAAGCTGGGCTTTTTTGCGCCTTCCAGGGAAGAAATGGTAGACTCAGCTCTGTGAGAAGCAGAGCCAACAACCACAGTGGAATGAAGATTTGATGAGTAGACAATCTCAATACTTCCTCTCCGGACAGGAAGAAAACTTAAGATCACTCACAAGTGTTCCTGAGAGTTGCTACTTACAAGGAGACCACAAAACAGCAGATTGAGAGTTCTGGGAAACAAAGGAATAGCTGTCTTGCTCAAACCACTGTTGGCATCTTTAAAAGGACATCTGGTTTGCATAGAGGTAATCCTCGACTTACAACCATTCAGTTAAAGACTGTTCAAGCTTACAACTGCACTGGAAAAAAATTGTTGTATTTTAGGAGAGTGATGTTGCTAAAATTGTTCATACTTGTTTTGATGAAAGGGGAAATTATTTCTTTATATATTTCTTTTTTATCATATTCTTATTTTTCATTTCTTTTCTATTTTTCCCTTTCTGCAACTTCTATTCTTTATTCTTTCCTTTTTTTTTTAGTTTGTATTAATTTTTATTGTTGTAATTGTAATTTCTAGGAAAATGAGCTCTTTTTGGCTCTTGTGAAAGTCCTCTGGGCATCTGCAGTAAGTTTCCTGTGAAAAATATGGCTGATACTTTACTTGTCTTGTCGCAGCCTGCTCATGTGGCAATTTAGGGGGAAAAAGTTTAATCCTGGCCATTCTGACTCAAAGTGATAATTCCACTGGGAGCCTTCTGCATTTTTCATAAAAATCACAATCACCTTAACCACAATGATGACCTTTCCTTGCTTGAGACCAACAGCTACAGCAGAGGCTGCTGTTTCTGGGGATGTCTTGTCAGTAGTGATGATCTCTAGCAGCTGCATCTTATCAACAGGAGAGAAGTAGTGCATCCCAATCACCTGAAGTATGGAAGAAGTAAAATGGAAAAGAATGAAGACCCTCAACATACAGTGGGGCTCGTGATATGCTGCAAAGCAGAAAAAGTCAAATCCTTTACACTGGGATAACCAAGGCTAATTAAAGCTAAGCCTAATTTTGTGTGTAAGGTTTTCACTCTTTTAAACTGTTCCAGCCTGCTGCTGTACTTGTTTAAGTGATGCTCGAACAACTACTCACAAATGGAAGCCAAGGACTAATATTTTCTTTAAACCCATTTGCTATAGTCTGCATCACAAAACGTTAGCAGAAATCTAGCGAGCTCAAGGCATTTTAGGGCAAATAAATATTCCTACTTTATGAGAGACGTCAAAGCTCAGGATCAGAATAAAATGCTGGTTTTTCCAACAAGAGTAAGATATGCTGTGGGGAAACCACAGATGGAGAAGCTTTAATTAACAATGGTTTTTCTGTATTTTACAAAAAACACACCAAACTCACCTTATCTGGCCTTTTGCTGGCTACAGCTATCTGATTGATAGGAAGAGCAGATGTGTTGCTGGCAAAGATACAATGAGGAGGGATAAGCTGGGAAGACAAAGCAAATGTTACATATGGGAGAGGGAAAGTGCATCGTTATGGCTACAGCAAGAGCCGTGGTGGCGCAGTGGTTAGAGTGCAGTTCTGCAGGCTACTTCTGCTGACAGCCGGTTGCCTGCAATTTGGCAGATCGAATCTCACCAGGCTCAAGGTTGACTCAGCCTTCCATCCTTCCGAGGTGGGTAAAATGAGGACCCAAAATTGTTGGGGGCAAAATGCTGACTCTGTAAACCGCTTAGAGAGGGCTGGAAAGCGGTATATAAGTCTAAGTGCTATTGCTATATAAAGAATAAAAAACCTCTCTTATCTGGGATAGAGAATTTCATAAAAGCCCTGATGTAGCCATGTGCTTGGTCCCTTAACAGGACTGGCTTGTACTTGGTAGGAAGCAAGCAACAAGGTGAGGATTGACATCCTTATAGTAATATTCCTTCCTTTGACTGCTACAATTCTAACGTTGATAGATGGAATCATCTCGTTGGACTGAATGGAGATACTTTCAGGGGCAGTCATAGGATCAGAGTACTGACCAGAGTTAGACGTGCCTGGTACATGCTCCAAGATTAACATACTCTTCCAATTTCTTCAGCTTTTGCAGAGGAATGAGGTAGCAAATTTTACAGTTGTACTCATAAATTTACATACCCTGGCAGAATTTATGATTTCCTGGCCATTTTTCAGAGAATATGAATGATAAAACGAAAACCTTTCTTTCACTCATAGTCAGCGTTTGGCTGAAGCCATTTATTATCAATCAACTGTGTTTACTCTTTTTCAATCATAATGACAACAGAAACGACCCAAATGACCCTGATCAAAAGTTTACATACCCTGGTGATTGTGGCCTGATAACATGCACACAGGTTGACACACAAGGATGTGAATGGCTATTAAAGGTAACTATCCTCTCCTGTGATCTGTTTGCATGTAATTAGTGTGTGTGTATAAAAGGTCAATGAGTTTCTGGCTTCCTGACAGACCCTTGCATCTTTCATCTAGTACTGCACTGACGTTTCTGGATTCTGAGTCATGGGGAAAGCAAAAGAATTGTCAAAGAATCTGCGGGAAAAGGTAATTGAATTGAATATAACAGGAAAGGGATATAAAACGATATCCAAGGAATTGAGAATGCCAATCAGCAGTGTTCAAACTCTAATTATGAAGTGGAAAATGAGGGGTTCTGTTGAAACCAAACCACGGTCAGGTAGACCAACTAAACTTTCAGCCACAACTGCCAGGAAAATTGTTAGGATGCAAAGAAAAACCCACAAATAACTTCATGTGAAATACAGGACTCTCTGAAAACATGTGGTGTGGCTGTTGAAAGATGCAAAATAAGGAGGCACTTGAAGAAAGATTGGCTGCATAGTCAAGTCGCCAGAAGAAAGCCATTATTACACAAATGCCACAAAGTATCCCGCTTACAATACGTTAAACAGCACAGAGACAAGCCTCAAGCCTTCTGGCACAAAGTCATTTGGAGTGATGAGACCAAAATTGAGCTTTTCGGACACAACCATAAATGCTACATTTGGAGAGGAGTCAACAAGGCTTATGATGAAAAGTACACCATTCCTACTGTGAAACACGGAGGTGGATCACTGATGTTTTGGGGATGTGTGAGCTACGAAGGCACAGGACATTTGGTCAGAACTGATGGCACGATGAATGCAGTATGTTATCAAAAGATACTGGAGGACAATTTGCATTCATCAGCCCGGAAGCTGCACATGGGATGTACTTGGACATTCCAACATGGCAATGATCCTAAACACAAGGCCAAGTCGATCTGTCATTGGCTACAGCAGAATAAAGTGAAGGTTCTGAAGTGGCCATCTCAATCTCTTGACCTCAATATCATTGAGCCACTTTGGGGAGATCTCAAACATGCAGTTCATGCAAGACACCCAAGAATTTACAGGACCTGGAGGCTTTTTGCCAGAAAGAATGGGCAGCTTTACCATCTGAGAAGATGAAGAGCCTCATCCACACATACCACAAAAGACTTCAAGCTGTCATTGATGTTAAAGGGGGCAATACACCATGTTAAGAACTTGTGATTAGGATCATCTGGGTAGTTTCTGTTGTCATTATGACTGAAAAAGAGTAAACACAGTTGATTGATAATAAATGGCTTCAGCCAAACATTAACTATGAGTGAAAGAAAGGTTTTCGTGTTATCATTATATTCTCTGAAAAATGGCCAAGAAATCATAAATTCTGCCAGGGTATGTAAATTTATGAGCACAACTGTATATGGGAAATTAGGAAGGTGGGAGATGCCCCCAAATATATTCAAATGCATATCACAGACCCATAAGGCCTTTTGGCCTTGAATTCCTACTTACTGCTTCCACCTCCTTCAGCACTTTGTGTTTGATGTTGAGGTCTTCAAAGACAGCTTCAATGATCATGTCAGTTTTCTTAAAGTCCTTGTAATCCAGCTGTCCCGTGAGGTCACTTAGGAGCATATCCCTCTCAAATGACGTCAAACTCTTCTTTTTCACTTTATCATTCAAGCTGAGAAAATTATTAGGGTGGGGACAGTGGAAGTATTGAAAATAAGCTGTTGGGTACGGTATAGTTGTGAAGAAGTTGTTCATATTCATCCTTTTTATATATATATACTGAAGAAAGCTTGTCTTAAGCTTTGAAGGATCTTTCAAGCGCTAAGTAAAAGCAACTATTATTTTACAAGCAGATGTCTTTTTAACTTTAGGTTTTATTATTTTTAAGCACTTCTAAAATATTGTTTTAGTTTTTTTGTTTTAATTCTGAAATCTATTCCTTTACTGTAAATTTTTCACAGCCAACCTGGAAATACATATACTGATCAACACACAACAAAACAAAAAAGGCAAAACTAAACAACACAGACTTTGAGAGCTAATAGTGCATTTATAAATAGTATTGTTTCCAAACAGTTTGCCAAATGTGAATACTGATCTTGGATACCCTCCTAAAAGGGAGAGGAATAACAACAACAACAATAATAATAATAATAATAATAATAATAATAATAATAATATACTTGTCAAAATAAATATACTTAAGTAAAATGGACTTTGGGAGAGATACTACACTGATTTTTTTTAAAAAAAACCTGTAAAATGACCACTACAGCTTATGACAAGAATGTGTCATTGTTTTCAAATTTTTCTGTCAACTGATAATTTATTACCAGAGTAGATCTCTCCAAGCCTAAACAAATCTAGAAAAAGAGATGATTCTTTAAGTAACTGAGAAAGTATAATAGCTTTTCAGCAATGCCAGCAGCTTTTAAAGCTTCATTATTTTGTTTTATTTATTTAGAAAATTTATATGAATGCCCAAATTAGTTGCAGTGACTCTGGGCAGCTTGCAGAAGTAAGATTATTGAATTAGAATTAGAACAACAGAGTTGAAAGTTGGATCTTGGAGATCTTCTAGTCCAACCCCCTGCTTAGACAGGAAACCCTATTCTATTTCATACAAATAGTTGTCCAATCTCTTCTTAAAAACTTCCAGTGTTGGAGCATTCACAACTTCTGGAGGCAAGTTGTTCCACTGATTAATTGTTCTAATTGTAAGGAAGTTTCTCCTTAGTTCTAGGTTGCTTCTCTCCTTGATTAGTTTCCACCCATTGCTTCTTGTCCCGCCCTCAGATGCTTTGGAGAATAGCCTGACTCCTTCTTCTTTGTGGCAGCCTCTGAGATATTGGAACACTGCTATCATGTCTCCCCTAGTCCTTCTTTTATTGGGAAAGAGTTAGGCACAAAGATACTGTATTCCAACATAAGAAATGCTGGAAGGAAAGGACATTGTTGGAGTCATACTTGCTATTCTGATAAGTTTCTTCAGCCTACATTTATGACATGAAAAGCTTTTGAAGAGCAAAAAGATAAAAAAAAAATTGCGTATTACTGCTTCAAAAATGACAAATACTGACAATTCAGGGCTGACATTACTGCAGGAGTCCAAACTCTCCAGACTGCAAATACACCAGATGTTAGATCCGAAGTGAACATACCCTTTATAGACCTGCTGCTGTCCCCTGCTCAAGCCATCCAGAGTGGTGTCCTTCATTATGATCTTAAGTCCCTTTTCCACAGAAACCTGAGCAATTCCTGCACCCATCAAACCTGCTCCCAGAATAGCAAGATTCCTGCACAAAAAGGGAATAAAAAAAAGTTCATAAAAAAAAGAAATTCAGTATAATTTACAGTATAAATAATTCACATTTAAAATTCCTCCTTTTTAATAATGCTGGAAAAGTAATCAAATAATTAAAATGATGCTGAATAATTTACTGCCGTATTTTTCAGAGTATAAGACACACCTTAGTTTTTGGAGAGGAAAATAAGAAAAAAGCTGATTTGCAGGTGGATCAGTCTCCCAGCATACCCCCAATCAGCTGTTCCCAGAGGTGAATTTTAGCAACAGGTTCCTGGGTTGTGAGCTCTGTGCCTTGCTTTTTTTTCTGCCTCTGAAACTTCTGAAATTCCATTTCAGAAAAAAACTTTTTTTCCTGCCTCTGAAAGCCTCCGAAACAGTTTCAGAAAAAAAAACCTCTGAAGCTCTGTTTGGGGGCTTCTTTTCTGAAGCTTCTTTTCTGATGCTTTTTTCAGCTTCTGAAACCTCCGTTTGAGAAGCTGGGTGGGGCTACATTCGGAGTATAAGACGCACCCAGATTCTCACCCTCTTTTTTGGGGGGAAAAGGTGCGTCTTATACTCCGAAAAATACGGTAGTTAAAAAGCATTAAAAGCCTTAGCTCACTGGTCACTTCTGCTTCAAGCTAGGCCAATGTAATTTTTGGAGCCCAGAATCCTACTGAATTTAACAAGTGTATATTTATATAAATATTTGGGAGAAATGTTTATCTATAAACTGCAATAATGCATTTCAAGTTACATTAAAAAAGAATCAACAGAAATTAAGATCTTTATTAGTTGCCTGAATGTCGACATTTTCAATGCAGTTAGGATATAAACTTCCATTTTCCCTGCTTTGCAGTGGATAAACTGACTGTATAGAAAGCTCTGAGCATAGTTCTGCCAGGAGTCTGACTTTGCCTATGCATGCAAAGCCCGATCTGAAGCAAAGCAGGACGACTAACTTTCTGCCTTACGGACAAGCAGGAAAAATGGGAGGTTTTGGCTTAGCTAGAATGCATTCAACAATTTCAGAGCCAGTCCTCTCAAACTAGATTGAATTGGCTAAGTGACATTCCTGCCTTTGAACTGGCGTGCATGTTATTAATGAAAACCATCTAATCTTTTACATTCAAACTAACAGAATTGTTCTAGCCAGCACACTTGAAGGCTGTTCAAATAGTTGAACTTACTTGACTGGTTGCTTGGGCTCCCCAAACTTGTTCTTCTTGCACTGCACCTGACCGTGGTAGAGCCCCATTAAGGCCTTGCATTCAGGAGTCATCCCAAGTTCCCCAAATTTCTGCAAGAGGTGGGGATGGAAGAAGTGGAGAGAAAATGAAAAAGAAACATTCAGAGGAACTGCCATAGAATCATACTACTATCCAGAAGTAACAATGAAGGGTAAACAAGCACTCTAGAAGGGCACATCAGAAGACCAGATACAAATTAACATTAGTGGGGGCCACGATGTTGTCACAGGGGGTCCATGAAGGCTTGAACAAATGTTATGATTTAAATCGTGAGTTAAGTCTTGGTGCTCCAAAGCCTTGGTCTATAGCCACAAAAGGTATTTAAAAGGGTCAGTGGTGAAGAAAACTGCTGTTGTGCATGGCATTTCCCTCTAAACTTGCTGATTTTTCATCTGGCTTAGTTTAGGAATTACACTTCTTCTAACTGGTGATGATAGTGTTTAACATACTTTGGGTGTTAAATCCATGTAAAGAGCAATAATGCAGCAATACATGCATCTTTAATCAATAATATAAGCACTTTTAGCAAGCTTTCCAGACAAAAGCTTATCATAGGATCATAGCTTATGGTTACAAAAACTGGATCTTCACAATAACTGGTGATGGTTTGAAAGCAACTGAACAAGTGGAACATACAGTGTTGCACCCCAAAAAAACGAATTGTAATTTTTTTTAATAAGACAGCAGGCACTTTGCCTCAAAGTTTTTTAAAGTACTCCCTTATCTTGGCATTACTTATGTTATTGTTAGGATTTTGTTCAGTGAGCTACTGAAAAGAGATTTTTCTTACAAAATAAAAGACTGGATCACACATTCTATCTCATTCTAGTTTGTAGGGCTGAAGACTAGCTTCTTTTTTGAAATAAAGATGGAAAATTGGAAATTATGGCTAATCCGAGAGAGCAACTGATCACTCAATGTGCCTGACTACTGGAGAAAATCTGCAACAAAACAGCACTGAAAACTCAAGGATATTGCTAAGGCTGCAAGATAAAGACTTTAGAGAGCTGCTGACAAGTTACCTCTGAAAATTATATTGAGAACGCTACTGCTCCAATAAGAAAGATTCTCATACATCCCCAATGCTATCTATTTTTTATTATCTGATAGTATCTTTTTCTCTCTTAGCATAAAGAATGCTGAGGAGGTGGGAAATTAAGGGCTTTTGAGATGTCTTGACTGAGTAGTTATAAACTTGGCATTGGCAACCTTCAGTCTCAAAAGACTATGGTATCATGCTCTGGAAAGAGGTCCTAAAACAGCATCTAGTGTGACTAAAAAGGCCAATTCGAGAGTGGCAATCCCTTCCACACTGAGAGCAGATACATTCTGTCCCCTGCCCAGCCCCCAGATTTCGCTGGTTCCGAGACTGCCTCTTTGCCTCAGCCTGCTGAACAAGTGTCTCTTCGAATTGGAGAAGGCCATGCTGCGTCTTTAGCCTCCAAGCAGAACGATCAGAGGCCTCTAGTTATCTAGCATGCGCAAGATGGCGACTTCCCTGTGACTCCGGTGTTTCGGGGGGGTGATCATGGCTTCAGGGGGCCTTTGAAGGGCTGAATTTCGATCGCTGCAGCCCTGGCCCAGCTGGAGGAGTGTCGGGGCTCTCTGCTGAGGGGTCTCCGGCTTCTTAGAACGTCCTGGAGGCTCGCGGCTTGTGGAGACTACAGGACGGCGAGAGCAGCCCGAAGGAGGAGGGGGCGGCGGCAGACCTCCCATGGCGAAGGCGGCAGAGCCAGGAAGACGGCGTCAGCGCCGCGGCAATGGCGGTGGTGCGGCACCCTCGTAGGGATCCTCGCCAGCCCAATCCGCCCCCTGGACATGTGCTAGGGCGGTGAGGGGGGGCGAGGTGAGGATGGGGAGGCTGGCAACGGCGGCGGTGGCGATGCTGGCGGTGTGGAAATGGCGGCCACCGGCTCAAGGAAGGGGCCGCCGCAGTTTGGTGTGTGGGAGTGTTGGAGATGGTGGCAGCTGCTTACTCGTGGCGTTAGATCTCCTGGGTGATCGTGGGGCATTGTTTGGCCCTTGATCGTCCCAGAGGCCTTCATGTTGATCTATGAAGGCTGGGTGAGACGAGCAGCATGATTATAAGGAAGATCTGGAGGGATGGGGGAGAGCTGGACCATGACTGAGGGTTTTCCCCCACCTCTGGCGTTTGTTGCCTTGGCTCTCCTCTTTTCCCTCCCATCATCATCTCCTGGACTAGGTGTCATCTTGACCTCCCTGGAGTTTTTTGACTGCTATGATCTCCACCGTTGAGCCTGCCCTGGACTATGTGGACTGACCTGATCCCATTCTTTTCCTCCATTGAATGGAAGTTTACATCTGGGGATTCAAGTCTTGGTGGAGTAGGTCCACAGCTACTGTCTCAACTCTGGTTCTTTGGACGATCGTGGTTGACCAGCCGCCGTGAGAGGGGGGCTGGGTCACCCTTCACCGGTCCGAAGCAGCATTCTTACTCCTGCCATTGCCGTGAGAGGGCAATGAGGTCCTATGTGTCCCACTGAAATTCTATTGAAGCCTGGCACTCACTCCTCTTGACTGTGATAACATCAAATTGTCCCCTGGCTATTGGCCATGGATTATCACCTCCCCTTAATGTCCAGATGTATTCAGTGAATGACCTTCATGCCCTGCGAGATTCCCCCCTCTCGCAGGTTTGGCCCTCTTCGTTATCGAGGGCCTATCTTGATGACGGGCGTTGGAGCCCCGAGAGATGGCATGCAGCAAAGAAGAGTTTGAGGGGTTTTTTAAGTGGGTTTTTTAGTGGGTTTTTAACAAAAATTTTAAGGGGTTCGGGGGGGATTAGGGTGGGTTCTGGGGGAAATCCACCGGGTTCAAGACCAGCCTTAGCAAAGGGCGACATTAGGGACGTAGAACCGGAGGTCGGGGAGGGGGTTGGAGTTCGATTTGAAGAGGGCTGTTCCATCAGCATAGTGAGTGGGAGGGGCAGATATGGCGGAAGCTGGGGACCACATCATGTTCAGGGAATGCGTACTCGCTATCTTAGAGCGATTGCACACTCCGGTCCCCAATGCTTTTCTCGTTCCCCAGGTTGTCCAGATTCTCAGGGCCAGAGCCTTCGGCTGATGTTATGCAACGCCAGGTCCGTTGTTAATAAAGTCCCCCTCATTCACGATCTTATTTAGGAGGGGGAGGAGGACCTGGCGGGCATTACGGAGACCTGGTTGGGCCAGGAGGGGGGAGTTCCCCTCGTGGATATATGCCCACCAGGCTTCCGTGCATTTCATCAGCCGAGGGCTCAGGGCAGGGGCGGGGGGGGTGGCAGTTATTATAAAGGAAGGTCTGGATCCAAGGGAGACCACTGTTCCACAGATAGCCGGATGTGAGTCCCTCTTTGTGAAGTGGGGTCGTGGAGTACAGATGGGCTTGTTGGTCACGTACCTGGCTCCCTGCCACGTGGCAACGGCCCTACCCAAGATGCTTAACGTTATAGCCGAGGTGGCGGTGGACACCCCCAGACTTGTCATCATGGGGGATTTCAACCTGCCATCTATCGGTGAGATGTCTGAAGTGGCTCGAGAGTTCATGGCTTCCATGACGGCCATGGACCTTATTCAGTTAATTCATGACCCCACTCACACAGGGGGACACACTCTGGACTTAGTTTTTGTCTCTGGTCAGTGGTTGAGTGGCCTTGATATAGGGGATATAGCCATCGAACCCTTGTCATAGTCTGACCGCTCGCTCCTTCGACTGGACTTCCTAACCGCTGCACCCCGCCGCAGGGAGGCAGGACCGACCAGGTGGTTCCGCCCCAGGCGCCTGATGGACCCCGATAGGTTCCAGATGGAGCTTGGGCCATTTCCTGAGACTCTGGCTCATGACTCGGCTGAAGACCTGGTGGCCGCCTGGGATAGTGTGGCTGCCGAGGCCTTGGACTGTGTCGTGCCTTTGCGGCCTCTGACCCGGCACCGAACTCACCTAGCTCCTTGGTTCTCTGAGGAGCTTAGGGAGATGAAGCACCAGAAAAGACGCCTGGAGAGTAGTTGGAGGACCAGCCGCTCCAAATCCGACCGAACACTGGTGAGGTCTCATATTAAGACCTACCTAGTGGCGATAAAAGCGGCGAAATCTAGTTATTTTGCCGCTCTTATCGCGTCATCAGATAATCACCCGGCCGCCCTGTTTAGGGTGACCCGCTCCCTCCTCTATCTGGAAGTGCGGGATGACCCCTTGCAGGGCCGAGCTGAGGACTTTGTGCAGTATCTGTATGACAAAATCGCTCAGATTCGGGAAGGGCTGGCCTCTGACTGGGTATGTCCGGACGGGATGACTGAGGCAGGTCTTGAGAGTGTTATCTGGGGGGAGTTCGATCCTGTGGCTCCCGAGGACATGGACAGGGTCCTGGGACGGCTGAACGCGACATGTTTATTGGACCCGTGCCCCTCCTGGCTGGTACTGGCTTCCCGGGAGGTGACACGAGGCTGGCTCCAGAAGATTGTTAACGCTTCTTTGAGTGAGGGGGTCCTGCCGGCCGCTTTGAAAGAAGCGGTTGTGAGGCCCCTCCTCAAGAAGCCCTCTCTGGATCTGGCTGTTTTGGCTAACTAACGTCCAGTCTCCAACCTTCGCTTTGTTGCGAAGGTTGTTGAGAGTGTGGTGGCGCAACAGCTTCCCCGGTACCTGGATGAAGCTGTCTATCTAGACCCGCTCCAGTCCGGCTTCCGGCCTGGGCACAGCACGGAAACGGCATTGGTTGCGTTGGTGGATTATCTCTGGAGGGCTCAGGATAGGGGTTGCTCCTCTATCCTGGTCCTGTTAGACCTCTCAGCGGCTTTTGATACCATCGACCATGGTATCATGTTGCACCGGTTGGCGGGGTTGGGGGGCACCATTCTGCGGTGGTTCTCCTCCTACCTCTCTGACCGGTCGCAATCCGTGTTGACAGGGGGGCAGCGGTCGACCCCGAGGTACCTTGCTTGTGGGGTGCCACAAGGGTCGGTCCTCTCGCCCCTTCTGTTCAACATTTATGTAAAGCCGCTGGGTGAGATCATCCGTGGCTTCGGGGTGGAGTTCCATCAGTACGCTGATGACACCCAGCTGTACATCTCCACCCCAGGCCACCCCAACGATGCCCTTGAAGTGATGTCCCAGTGCCTGGAGGCCGTGCAGGCCTGGATGGAGAGAAACAGGCTCCGACTCAACCCCTCCAAGACCGAGTGGCTGTGGCTTCCGGCGTCCCGATATAGCCAGCTGACACCATCGCTGGCTATTGGGGGCGAATCACTCGCCCCCACGGAGAGGGCTCGTAACTTGGGCGTCCTCCTGGACGCATGGCTGTCGTTAGAAGATCATTTGACGGCCGTGGCCAGGGGGGCTTTTTATCAGGTCCGCCTGATACGCCAGTTGCGCCCCTTTCTAGATCGGGACTCCCTACGCACAGTCACTCAGGCACTCATCACTTCCCGCCTGGACTACTGCAACGCTCTCTACATGGGGCTCCCCCTGGGGTGCACCCGGAGGCTGCAGCTGGTCCAGAATGCGGCCGCGCGGGGGATTATGGGGGCGACGAGGCGCTCCCATGTGACACCTCTCCTGCGCGAGCTGCACTGGCTCCCGGTGGTCTTCCAGGTGCGCTTCAAGGTGTTGGTGACCACCTTTAAAGCGCTCCATGGCTTAGGGCCGGGGTACTTACGAGACCGCCTTCTGCCACCAATAGCCTCCCACCGGCCAGTACGCTCGCACAGAGTGGGCCTCCTCAGGGTACCGTCCGCCAGACAATGTCGGCTGGCGACCCCCAAGGGGAGAGCCTTCTCTGTGGCGGCACCTACCCTCTGGAACAACCTCCCCCCAGATATACGTACAATAACAGACCTCCGGATTTTTCGTCGGGCCCTGAAAACCCATTTATTTCAACTAGCTGGGCTGGCTTGAGTTAATTTTAAATTGATTTTAAATTGGGTTGTTTTAATTTTCGGCCAAATATTTAATTATTTTAAACTGCTTTTAAATTTTGTATGTATTGTTTTTTACTTTGGCTGTTCACCGCCCTGAGTCCTATTTTGGAGAAGGGCGGTATAGAAATTTAAACAAATAAATAAAATAAATAAATGAGAAGCTGCATAGAATATCCAGGTAATGATAAGATAATTATAATAAAAGTGGCAAGTCCTGATCAAATTTTGGAAGATGTACCAACTGTTTATCTAGTTCTACTAGTACTAAGACATGAAACGGGATCAAGGCAAAAGTCACTACCAGCCTGTCACCTATTTAAGCCAATCATCTTTTAAGAATCATGTGAAACTTTTTAGAAGTGGATCAAAGATTCTTTACCTGGGATTCCAGAAGGTAGCCAGCTTCATTGCCTTTTTCTAGGCCAGTCTTCACTACCTAAACCAACCCAAAAAAATGTTAAAGTATGTTTAGCCCATATTGTTGACAATAACAGCTAAAACATTAAATACAGTATTAAAAACAGTTAAGAGAAAAAGGACACAACAAAAGCCATTTCACTTTTCAAGTGTTGGAGGATGTGCTGCCTATCCTTCTGGCTCTCCCCAGATCTTGCAACTGCGTTGTTTTTTTTACCACCTTGGCCAAAAAGATTCTAGCACAGAAAGTAGAAACTTTGGAGAACGCAAAGAAATCTCATGTTTCCGAAACCAGTAACATCTCAGTGAAGCAATGTGTCCAGGTTTTATTTTGCAATAGAGCTTTCAGAGAGGATCCCAAACCGGCAACCTAGCTTTTGCAACTTTGTGCCTCCAAAGATAAAGTACTATATATTGAGAATAATGGGAATTGTAATCCAACATATATAGCCTGCTGTAACTTAAAATAAGTAACAAAAATCAAAATTGGGAGGGATTCAATCATGTTTGCACTAAGTTTTTCAGTTATGGAACAAGATAGAACAATTCTTCCTTTCCCTTGTAGCCTCCATGCATCCTTAAAATCTTCACCTGAGACTTCCCAACTTTCCAAGGCAGATTTTGAAGACATGCAGGAAAACCAAAGGTGAAGAAAGTTTCCACTACATAAACAGACTTTCTAACATTGCATTCCATCCAACAGTATTCCGTTTGATCAGAAAATTCCAAAACTCCCTCTTGCTACTGAGATGTTAAAGTTTTTTTTCCCCTCCCTATACTTTGTCCCCAAATTGCTTCGTCAATAAATACGGAACAAAACAACCTCCCAAATTCGATGTATGGCAGGTGACAGTCATGCTTAGGAGAACGTTTACATAATTTCATGTTGTGCGCCAGTTGCGCCCTTTCCTGGATTGTGAGGCCCTGCAAACAGGTCACTCCTGACCTGGTCATCTCCTGTTTGGATCACTGTAATGCGTGCTTGAAGAATATTCAGAAGCTGAAAACAGGTACAGAGCGTAATGGTGTAGACAATTCTGGGGGGCCCTCAGGTGAAACATGTGACACAACTGTTGCGTGAGCTACATTCGCTGCTGTTTTGCTTCTGGGCCCAATTCAAGGTGATGGTTGTCACCTTTAAAGCCCTTTATGGCATGGGTAAAGGGTATTTGAGGAACTGTCTCACCTCATGGAACTAACCCACCCCAATTGTTCCAGTGGAAAAAATCCACTTTGGATTCCATTGGCTAAAGAATTTTGGCTAGCAGGGTCCTGGACAAGAGCCCACATTCTGGTATATTCTCCTTTTGGAGGTGAGGTCTGCCTCCACACTCCTGACCTTCTGGAAGAACCTAAAAATGTGGCTTTGCTGCTTGGACTGGGTTCCCAACAGGGCCTGCTATGTTGGGGGATAGCTGACAGGTTAGAGAACATGACTCACTCCCAAGTTGCCCATCATCTCCATTTTTAACCTTTAACTTCTTCATTCAATTCTTTTAATTGCTTTTTACCACATTTTAATTTTTAATTAACTTGTAAGCCACCTGAAGCCACTGTATTAGTGAAATGGGCAGCATAGGAATTTAATAAATAAATAATGTATTTAGATCAATTAAATGCATAAATATAATAAATAGCAACAAATAGTACCCAGTAAAACTAGGAAGGAGAAAAAAAATGAAGAATATTAAACAAAGTAAAGCAAGCAGCAAACAGAATTCAAAATCTAAAACAATGTTTTAAATACCCATTAAAATAAAAAGATCTTTTATCTTTTTGCAAAAACTACATTCCTAGGTAACAGATAAGCCACTTCAAAAGGACTCTTCTTGTAGACTCCGAGAAAAACATAAGCTGCATTCTTTGAAGTATCACTTTCCATTAAAGAACAGTTTTACAAATTCAGTGAGTACACCAATATGGTCTTTCAGTTTATACTTACTAATGTTTATGGAATTAAGTGAAACAATTGTGAGGGACAATTTCATAGATGCCAAAATAGCATGAACGTTCTGCAAAAGCTAAAAAATGTTTAGCCAGCCCTTCTAAAATGAAAATATTTTGCTCCTCCAGGTAGAGGTCTCCTGACCTATCCTATGGTAGAAAGCTTGTTAAATACTGAAGAACTATGACACAGAAACTGCAAAGTGTTTGGCTTTCAGGTAACTGATGTATTTATAAATAGCTTCCTTGAACCAAAGTCGGGTTCCAAGTCATCCTGGCCAGTCCCTGCCCCAAAACAAGATCAAATATGCCACAAATCTTATTCTAAAGTCGATAACATTCAAAGCTGAAAACAAATGAGCAGAATCTACATATGTACATAAACACGCACTACCTAACTTTGCAAGCCTGGGTGGAACCCCAAAAGCCACTGAAGAAACCTGAATTACCTCAATGATGCTCAAGGGTGCAGGATAAAGTCCTTTGGTTTGCTTCTGCACTTTTTTTTCTACTGTTTTGTATACTTGTTGCCTTATAAAGGGAATTGTCAAGGCATAATCCGTCACTTCTGTAAGACAAAGCAGTTCAGTGACAAACTACTCTGGGCTAATTTGGCCTGTGGGCCGAAGGAACCCCAAGATTTCAAGAAGAACAAAGCCAGGGCATCTTTTTCCAAGAATCAAAACAAAACTACTTTAGCTGGTAGTGTTGTGCCCACTCACTCTGAATCAGCCCTTTGTCAACCTTTCGAGTAATAGTTTTGTTGGCTAATCCTTGGGCAAATGTAATGGCCACCTCTTCCAGATATTCCATGGTCCGTTCCTCAGGGCTCTTGATACCTGGACCTGCAAATGCAACAAGATTAATAGCCTGCCGATCTTGATAACAGAAAGTATCACAAGAATCCTGTTAACAGAATAACAGAGTTGGAAGAGACTTTGGAGGTCTTCTAGTCCAATCCCCTGATCAGGCAGGAAACCTTATACCACTTCAGACAAATGGTTGCCCAACCTCTTCTTAAAAACTTCCAGTGCTGGAGCACCCACAACCGTTGAAGCTCCCACTCTTATCCCTCCTCCAAAATCCATATGTTGCACCACTAATTTCTATTACATTGTAAGCCCATAGGCAGAGATGAATTGTCACTGATGGAATGATTGGCTTTTGACTGGGAGCTGCCCAGAGTTGGTTAGAAGATGGGAATCTGTATAAATGTTTTAAATAAACAAAATAATTACTTCAAGCAAAGAGTTCAATTGGCCCACTCTTCCTTCATTTTCCCCTTGGCTCAATAAGCTTCCTTGTTCTCACATTGTAGAACATCCTATAAATTTATAACTTGCCTCCATTCTTTAAATCCTAGTCCCAGCATTCCCTCCCTTCATTTCAATAATATCCCTTTCTCATAATATTCTGTTCTGCAAGGTGAATTTGAGGCAAAAAGTGTGGGTGGAAAGATCACAATCTAACCTAGTGGATCCACCAGCTGGTCTACTAGTCCCATTTTTTTTGCTTTGTCAGCACGAATATTTCTTCCAGTCAACATCATGTCAAAGGCAGCAGGAATTCCTACCTGAAATATAGAAATAGGGATTTCACATATCCAAAAAGGGGGCACAGGAAAGAAAACTGGGTCTTTATCAAAGAGATAATCTCACCATTTTTGGCAATCTCTGTGTGCCTCCTGCCCCTGGAAGCAACCCCAGCAACATCTCAGGAGTCCCCAGGACTGTCTTTTTATCCTTAGTGGCTATTCTGTATTGGCAAGCGATGGCAACCTGAAGAGTCAGAAAGCACAATTACAACTCATTTTCCCCTAAACACACTCCAGGGTCCAACAATTGTTTTATATGAACTTTATTCTCTATTATTTATTTTCCTCACAATAATAACTCTATGAGGTGGGTTGGGCTGAGAGAGAATGATTGGCTCAAAATCACTCAGACAGTTTTTTTCATGTCTAGAATTCACATTTACCTGATTTCTAGCTTGATGCCTTAACCACTAGACCAATCTACTTCTGTTTATGCTGGAATCCTCATTTTCTGAAACAATCCTTTCTTTCTTTCTTTCTTTCTTTCTTTTTCTTTTTCTTTCTTTCTTTCTTTATTAGATTTATATAGCTGCCTATTTGCCAATGGCGACTCAAGGCGGAATATAAAAAAAAACATTTAAAAAACTAAAACTCAAAGAAAATCAAATAAATGACCCACACCTCCCGCCCCAGCGACAGCTGATCACATGAGCCATTTAGTGGGCTCCATTCCACTCTGGGTTCCCCAGGCCTGCTGGCAGAACTAGGTCTTCAGCGCCTTCTGGAAGAGTGTTATAGTGGGGCCGTTCTAATCTCTGGGGGAATGATGTTCCAGAGAGAGGGAGCCACCACAGAGAAGGCCCTTCTTCTGGATCCCACCAGGTATATCTCCTTCGGGGATGGGACCCACAGCATTCCCTGCCTCCCCGCTCTAATAGGTCAAGTAGATGTGACCAGCAGGAGACGGTCCCTCAGATAACCTGGTCCCAAGCCATGAAGGGCTTTAAAGGTGACAACCAGCCCCTTGAATTGCACCCAGAAGCAAATCGGCAGCCAATGCAGCTCTCGCAGGAGAGGTGATATATGTGTACACTGGGGTTTGCACAAAATAGTGTGGGCCGCTGCATTTTGCTCCAACCGGAGCTTCCGATGTTCTTCAAGAGCAGCCCCATGTAGAGCATGCTGCAATTGTCAAGACGGGAAGTAACTAAGGCATGAGTGATTATGCTACTCATTGTACTACTCATTGTACTACTGTGCTACTCATTGAGGGATTGCCGGTCCAGGAAAGGGCGTAACTGGTGCACAATTCGCAGTTGTACGAAGCCCCTTCTGGCCGTGATTGTCACCTGCTCTTTGAGCAGGAGTCATGAGTCCAGGAGAGCCCCCAGATTACACACAGGGTCTGTTTGGGATAGTGCTACCCCATCCAAGACCAAAGAGGGCAATTCTCTCTGAGCCAACAAACCCCAAACCCAGAGCCACTTGGTCTTGCCAGGGTTTAGTTTCAACCCATTGCTTCCCATCCAACCCCTAACAGCCTCCAGGCACTGCGAGAGGGAGAGAGAGAATTATTGTTAATAACTCTTCTTGAGGTTGCTCCATAAATTTTTCTAGTCAAATGTTTCGCAGAATTAGCTAGCTGGAATGTTTATTAATCTGTTTTTATTGTATTTAGGTCCTTTTTGACTTCTCTTATGGAAGCCTTTCCTCATACCTCTAGTCCTCCTCCAAAGCAGGAACCACTGATTGCAGCAACAATGGGTTTGGGTGACTTTTCAAGGCTGTGCAGCATCTTCTGTCCTTCCTGAGATAGTTCAGTTATTTCTTGGCTGGACCCACAAGCCTCAATCATGCTACAGTGTGAAACCAAACAAGCAAGAGAAAGCCAGATGAATGGTGGCTAGTGAAGAGAATGATATTTACTTCATATCTATGAAAAAGCAATTTGAAGGGTTTTTTTCTCAAGTGACCCAAAGTTGCCTTATGTTTTCTTTGTGAATACTGTTTTAAGCTAATGTGAGCTAAAATCTTTCTCAACTTCATCTAATTCTCTAAGGAGCTTCATTTCATTTTTGCTGGGTGCTAGTATTTACTTTGGAAAAGAAAATGTTTCTCTACTAAGCAAGAAAACAGTTGCCTACTATCTTGACTTTCTTCTGGAAAGTGTCCATTCGGCTACTATCAAATTACTGATTTGGCAATTTCACATTTTTTATATTGGAAACTTTACTTCTCAATCCCCAAAATGGCTGGATTGGTACATTTTGGGGGGGAAAAGTGTTTCTTCAGAAAAATACAACCCTGAATTTCTGAGTTTTATACACTTTTACAAAAGGACAGGAATTTTGTTTTACAATAAAACACATGTTAATGCTTTCATCTTCTTTCACTGAATTTAGAAGTCACCAACCATCTACAACTGGGAAGGAGCCATCCTAATGATTTGCTACCTCTGTTATTCCAATTTCTTTCCAGCAGGGGGCAGAGGATTTTAAGCGCACTGTCTTCTTGTCCTCTGATGTTTGTAGATAAATTGCAAAACAAACTGATTTCTATTTTGTGGTACAGCATGCTCGGGAAAGAAGCAGTAAATCTTTGTGGTATAATCTCTCAGGCAAAATATGTAAAAGGTACATATATTACGAATGTTAAAATAACTTAAATATAGTAAGAGGCCAATAGGGGTGACCACTTACGTATCATTATTTTTAAAACAAAAGAACAATATCTCCAGTTATCTAGCAGGGATTCCCCTCCATAGAACTTACTTGATGTCTGCCCCTGCAATAAAACAACCAGGCTTTCCTGAGATAAGGACTGCACTTCTGACAGCATCATTGTTCCATACTTCTTTCATTACATCTAAGAACTCAGCTTGCATTTCCTTGGACAATGTATTTACCTATAACATAGAAATAGGTACGTTAAAACCACGGCAGAAAGTTCAGTATTAGATGGAGACATCCTTTGCCTTTCTTCCCACCTGAAACAGGCAATCTCTCAAAAGAGCCAATGCTTAGAGGCTATGATATTTAACAATTAAGCACAATTAAACACAAATCTTCCATGCTTTTCAAGATACTTTTAAACAGTAATGTTTAGCATACATTTAAAATGCAGGGACAAAATCTTGAAGAATTGAACTCCATTATCTTTGATATGATTTTATTATGGTATGATTTTGTCATAGCTAACATGGGATGCTTGCAATGTTTGATTGCAATAAGAAAAGCTGCCAAAAATTAAGCTTAGAGGGCAGAAGCAGTAAAAAAAAAAAAGACACACTTTCTCAATCCTATAAGATAAACTGATGAGACCTTGCTAAGTTGGTTAATTTTGGATGAGAAGTTTTCTGCTTTGAAAAGTACAAAATGCCTGGTAGCAGTTTCTGGGAGGAATACAATGTCAGTTCATGTTCTTGTCATAATTCAGAAGTTACATATTTTCTTCCCCAACTTGTCTTGAGTGTTTTTGTGAAATGCAGCTGCCATTGAATCATTGTGAATGATGCTAGAGGATCATTCTGTGATAATCTTCTAGCTTAGGAAGATCATTTTTATAGGTTTCATCCATTACAAAAAGCAACGGATGGAAACATATCAAGGAGAGATACAACCTAAAACTAAGGAAAATTTTTCTGTCAGTGAGAACCATTAATCAGTGGAACCATTTTACTCCCAGAGGTTATGGGTGCTCCATCATCACCAGAAGTTTTTAAGAAGAGATTGGACAGCCGTTTCTCTGAAATGGTATAGGGCAGTGGTGGGCTGCTACCGGTTCGCCCTGAATTGGGCGAACTGGTGGCGGCAGTGGGAGGCTCCGCCCAGACATTTCTGTGCATGTGCAGAAGCATTGTGCACAAGTCTCCATGAACAAACCGGTAGCGATGGGTTTTGAAATCCGCCCCTGATATAGGGTCTCCTGCTAGAGCAAGGGGTTGGACTAGAAGACCTCCAAGGTCCCTTCCAACTCAGTTAATATGTTAATCTGTTATTACTTGAGCGCACCCACTCTGCCCAAATGCACCAGATGGGCAGAAACAATTGGAGATAGGTGGTCCCTCCAGTAACCAGGCCTTGTGTCATGTTGAGATTGATAGATAACAACCAGCATGTTGAACTACACTCAGAAGCCAATTGACACCCAATGCAGCTCAGGCAACACCAATGACAATTGAGATTAACAAGAGTTTATTCCCATTTATTGCTTGTGCCATTGGAGCTGAACCAGCTGTAGCTGCTGAATGAACTGATTAAAAAAAGATCATTTAGATCAGATATACTGAGTTCACCATGCCACCCACAAAAATGTAGTTCTGCTGTGGAGGCTAGTAACTGATGCTGAAACTGGACTCTATGCAGTACAGACCTGGGTTGAAACCACACCCAAGCCTTACAACTAATCTTTATTTTATAACGGTTCTTATTGTCATTACTATATTAGACCCTGGCACCTTCTTTTTTTCCATTTCTGGAAAGTTCCTACCCCTTGTTTAGCTCTCCAAGTCCCCAACCTCCACTTTCAAATTTTCTGTATAAGATCTCCCTTCATCATCCTTTCTTCATTGTATTCTAGATATCTGTATTTTTGCCAGGTCCAGATGACTTTCACCAAGTGAAAAGCAATTGGAAAAACTTACCTTGGAATTAGGGGAGTTAAAACGAACAACAGCAACATCTTCTTTGATCTCATAATTAACATGGGTTCTAGCTAAGATAGAAAAGAGGCATGAGATGCATGTATTATTCTACACCCTAAAATTCAACAGAGGAGGAAAAAAACGTTCAAAATTATATAATGCCATTAATAGTTAGCAAAAATAAGTAAATATTTTAGATCCTGTGGGAAACAAAGATATCAACTCTCATTGACAGGAGGGCAGTTTTTCAACATAATGATATGAACAAAAGGTCTTAATGAGATACCCTTTGGGTCTATAATAGTCATTCTCATAACTTTCACTATTCTATATGGTGAGGCAATATTCCCCAGTCTAATTCCCTTTCAGATGTGTAGCTATAATTTCCATCCTTTTCAATAGTTATCACCCAACACACCTGGGAAGCACAGCTAAGTGATTAGCTGATATGTGTCTTAATTACTGTTGCTGTTCCAAGTTTCAGACTTGTTTTTGCAAGTGCTTCCTATGCATGTAACCTTATGAACGAACCCAATATTTGGCCTCCAGCATTTATAAGGCAAAAAGAAACATGTTAGATAGAAAACAAATTCTTTCTAATATGAAATGAAAGTTCCCACACCCCCGTTTCTCCCAGTAGGCTAGTGTTGTCTACATCTTTATTAATCCCACGTGTTGCTTTACAGTTTCCTTCTCATTATTTTTTAATTGTTACATGTACAAAAACTTCTGAACAGATTAAAACATTGTGCAAAAAATTGACCAAGAGTCACCTCATCAATCCCCACCAAGAAAGTATTTATACTTACATTTAACAGCAGGGGAAGTGCTGAGGTTTCGGCAAGCATAATCTGGAAGAGATTTCAGGAGTTACACAGGGCCAAAAAATTATTTTAAATCCTCATGAGCAAATATTTAAACATCTGGGCATTCCAAAGAAGCATCATATTTTTTAAAAAAGCATTGAATGCCTCCTGCAAAATAGATACTTGTACAGATAGTCCTTGACCTATGACCACAGTTGGGACAGAAATCTCACTGAGTGAAGATCTCACTGAAATGGCACATGACCACAAACTAGCTCTTCCAGTTGCAGTTGTTAAGCAACTGCACAGGTTGTTTAACAGATCGACTTTCCCTGCTCCACTATGCCAAGAAGGCCAGGACCCTCTTCCTGCTCTACTGCATCCAGGAGGCCCAGCCTATCTCCCAGTCCCTACTGGGCTCAGACCTTCTCCCTGCTCCACCATGCACAGGTCCACTTACCTTTGCCTTTTTCTGCAAGCAGGCCTCATTCTCACCTTCCAAATTATTATGAAAATGATTGCATTTGTTAGCTTTCCCGACTAAAAAGCTAGCAAGCATGATCATTCTGAAGGCTAAAAATATTATAGGACTCAGGATGGTGTTCACTAGCTTTCCTGCGTTCTTCCTGTGCCAGGCTCCAGAAACACTGCTTGGATCTTCAGGATCAGAGAGACCTGTTACTGCAGCCTAGCGGAGGGACTGAGCTCTCCTCTGTGTGTGGAAGAGAACACCTCTGCTGCGTTGCAGAAAGAGATTGCATTTCTGCAATCAGTGGAGGGATTGAGTTCTACCGGGCAAGCAGCTCTTTCAACCAACCTCCTAGAGCAGTGGTTCTCAACCTTCCTAATGCCGCGACCCTCTAATACAGTTCCTCATGTTGTGGTGACCCCCAACCATAAAATTATTCCTAAAACCATTGAAAATATGTGTTTTCCTATGGTCTTGGCGACCCCTGTGAAAAGATCGTTCGACCCCCAAAGGGGTCGTGACCCACAGGTTGAGAACCACTGTCCTAGAGATAAAAGGAAGTCCTCCTGCCAGATGGCAGCAGCTCGAAATCTTTCCTGCTGGCTTCCCTCATGGACTTTCTGGGAAAGCTGACAGAGAAGATTGCAAACGATGACATGATTGTGGGGTGCTTGGCAACAAGTCGTAAGTGCAAACAGTTTGCAACAGGTCATGTATTTGGTGGGGGTAGCATGACATTTTACGATGGCTGGAAGTGTTTTAAGGGCCACAAAGCTCCCTTTCGGAGGCTATGTAACTTTGAACATGACCTGTTAAATGACCTGTTGTAAGTCAAGGCCTACCTGTAGTCCTTCTTTGCTGACTGCCTTGGATAACAACCATTCACAGCTATGACAGTGATGAAAAAGTAACTTTGAGACTAATGCCCTTATTTACAATCTTTGCACTCTCTCTCCCCCTCCTTCTTTCATTATTTGTAATGATATATACAAATGATCTGGAGAGATGATGGGAAGAGATGCTGCCTAGGGAACGATCAAACAAGGGGAGGGGAGCCATAGCTGCTTAATGGTCAGATGGTTTCCCATTTTATGACTTTTTTTGCCACAGTTGTTAAATGAATCACTGCAGTTGTTCAATTAGTAACATGGTTGTAAAAAGAATCTGGTTTTCCCATTGACTTTGCTTGTCAGAAAATCACAAAAGGTGATCACATGACTCCAGGACATTGCAACCATCACAAATATGAGCCAGTTGCCAAGCATCTGCATTTTGATCACATAACCACAAGGATGCAGCAATGGTCATAAATGTGAAAAATGGTCATAAGTCACTTTTGTCAGTACTGTTGTAACTGCAGTCACTAAAGAAATGGCTGCAAGTCGGGGACTACCTGTATATTGTTGTTAAGACCTCAGACTTATGATGAGTTTTATGTGCTTTTGGCACCTGGGAGTGAAAAATTGGGTCCTCTGTACTTATTATGGCCATGCTGAATAAGGATGATGGGAGTTGTAATCCATCCTACTTGGGAGAACAATATGCATTATGTGCTGTCATCTCAGGTTAAATCAGTATATCCCGTCTTAGATCAATGACCTTTTAAGTGCTACCAAAAGAGCTCCTGGTGCAGTTCTGAGCTCTTCAGGGACATAAACACTGAATGGTATTTTGCTCAATATAATTTAATATAATTTAATATTATAGTGAACAAATTCTGGCTGGCATGGCTTTTTGCTTTCTGTGTGACTCAAAACTGAAAACATGGAAAAATCTTACATCCATGGAATCTGGTTAAATTAAAAAAAATAGCAATAAGAGAATATGCAAAAACTGTCTGGAATGCAAAAAGCAATGACCTCTTTTTTTAAAAAAAAATAGCACTTTTAACATTTTATCACCTATGATTTTTTTGAAGTATGGCTTTCAAAGCATATTAACTCTGAAATAGGTGACTAACAAGAGACTAATTACTTTACCTATTGATACATTGAGCAAAAATGATATGAAAAAGTTTACTCAAAACGGGCTGGGGGGGGGATGTGCAAGTCCTAAACAAAAACGCAATGATTGATTTAAAAAACCTACATGTCCATACTGAAACATGCTATGCTTTGTAAGTCAATCACATGATCTCAGCTCAAAAGCTGGAAGGGTGCCCTGCCTTCCTGCTTACTTTTCAATAGGAGCAAACAGAAAGGAAAGGACCTTTCACCTACATTCCATCTTGTCCAGAAATGCAGGCAATGAAGAGCTGGGATCATATGCTTGTCCCCACTACTATCTTCCTAACAAGTCTCTCTATGTTTGTCTTCTCTATCACAGTCAGCTCAGTAAGATAAGCATACAATATTTATCCAAAAGGAAGATGTACTTAAAGAGAACTGCTCCCCCCCAAAATGGAACAGATAAAAAATTAACTATGAACAAGATTAAAATTCAACATAATACCTTGCTTTCCTACATTGTCCACTCAGCGTTGCCAGATCCCACTGAAATCAAGCCAGGAAAACTCACCCCCATCACATATAAATGTATGCATTTGACACACTTGCATGAGTGTATATATTTGAGTTTGAGTTTACTTTATTGATTAGCCCTTGGGCTATATCAAAGTGCAGGGTTCCAGACACAAATTATTACTAAAATATGATAAAAACAATTTAAAATGGAATTATTTGTGTTTATATAAACACATACATATACAAATTTCCCATTGTCAGTCTTATCATGTTTATTTGTACCACATATATTTTAATCTATATCTTTTCCATATAAGTAGTCAAGAGTCAATTTTTATTGTGGTAGCACAGGACGTGGTTAAATAATAAATGTATTTACCAGAAACTGTACTCCCAATTCCTTTGTTTTCAACAATTTCCCTAATTTACAAAATATTATTTAGGGAGAAATCCTCAGTATACTGCAACGTAAATATGCTCATGTTGTAAAGTTGGGATTGGTTTTTGTCCACAATTCCTGGGACATAAAGATTTCTCTCCTACCCAGTTTTTTGAGATGATTTCACAAAATTAAGTCTGTTTGCTAGTTTACTTATTCTAAAATAGCAGAGTCCTGTAGTTTGACATCTTTTAAAACCAACATTGACAATTATATATGCCCAAACATATACTACTATAACTATAGCATTAAGAAAGTATGTCCATTGCACAACCACTTTTTATCACTTTAAAAGAAGCCTTTGAATTTATACAGACATGGAAGAACATTGGCAGTAATTGCTTTCCTAAACTATAACCTTGTAATCTATTATCATCAGATGACAACGAACTGACAACTATATTGTAGGTGATATTTCAACCATGAAATCTAATGCGATGACACAGCATTAGATATCTTTAGGTAACAAGTCTTTTTCCCTTTTTTCTTTCCATAACCTTTGTTTAGAATATAATCCCAAGATAAAAAAAATATTATCCTAATCATTATATGGCATGTTTCTTCCATGGCTATTTAAAAGAAATTCAGTAGATTGTACAATAAATTATATACTCTGGAGTAACAAAATGTACAGGATTGATTTTTCAATGGTAGTTTATCTCTGAGGAAAATGCAAGAATTTACCTACTGACAACAACAGTCACTTGTAATGTGCCTCCACATTTCAATCAAAAAGAACAAATAAATATAAACAATTTTTAACGGCAATAAAACCAATACAAATTTTAAAGTCAAATTATCAGACAAATTAAAATTAAAAACCAATTAAGTAACAATACATTGTATAACCGACTGTACCAGAATAACAGAATCTTGCCTATTTATTGAAAAAAGCATATTTAAATGCTCTTATGATGTGTTATGATAGTTAATTTTCGTTAATTACAAACTGTTAAATAAAAATCTGCATGAATTACAGGTAGTTCTCAGGTTATAAACATTTGTTCAACTTATAACACTGAATGAGTGATACTTATGATTGATCCTCAATGTTCCAGCCATCACATGGTCATGGAAATTAGCAGCCTGCTTGTGGTACCCTCACTATGTTTCTTGCCTGAGACCCACACCTCTTCCCACAACCACATTACAGTGGGATTACAGTGACATCCAGGACTGCTGTTGGTGTACAATTCAATCATGTGACATTGTACTTTATGATTGCTTAGTGATGGAAATTCCGGTCCAATTGCCATCATAACACAATGAGTACTTGTGCAATGGGACTCATGGTTTACAATACTTTAGAAAGAATCCCAAATTTATAGGTTCTGCATTAACCACTTAAGTGATTCATCTTTTATTCCTCATCCTGAGCTGCACAGAGCTTAAGATGCTAGACTTGGAACAAGGAGACTTAGATTCAGATTCACCCTCAGTTATGGAAATAAATTTATCTACTCTATTGTTTAAGCTTTCACTATTCTGAACTGGACAACTTCCATTTAAATTGTTAGTCATACCGGAGCGTATGTGAAACCTGGGTGGGGCAAGGATTGTGTGCACATGCCAGAAGGAGGCAGGCAAACCATGAACTGAGGCATGGGATTTGGAAAGAGACAAGACATGCTGCTGTTCCCCCCTCACCTGCAACACTTCTTTATTGGAACACACCTCCCTTTTTGCAGGTGCATCAGCCCAGGAAGCTCCATCTCAGAGTGGGTGCAGGAGATCTGGGGCCGGACTGGCCTGGACAGCAGTGGCAAAAAGAAACACCCACAAAGTGGGGGGAAGAGGATAGTGGGAAAAGTGTATGTATGTGGTATTTAGCATCAGGGTGCCAAAAATTCAGGAGGTTGAGGAGTCCAAATATTTAGGGGAGGCTGCAAGGTTGAACCACTCTCTAGTTCTGCAGAAGGATCCTTGGAAAAGGAGATGGAAAGGGGAGGGGGGGGTTAGATAAAGGAGAAGTTGGATTTGCAGGACTGGTGGTGGAGCAGCAGATGACTAGGCTGACTGATCCAACTCAGTGAGCCAGTATCATCTGTGTCCTGGGCTGCATTCTGCAAATACAACAGCTTGATATATAATCCCCAAATTGTACACCATCTTAAAACTACAGTAGCCCAAAATAGCTTCAAAAAATGCAACCCACAAACGCCAAAAATTTCCTGCAACTAATGTCCAAAATCAAGCCCAAATGGGCAGGAAAACTTGCCCAACTGGCAACCCTGCTGTGCATCTGGGGAAGCAGGAACCACCCATAAAGGGTGGAGGGGAAAGGATGTGGGGAGGGGGAGGAAAAGCTATGGTGATGCTGGAGGATTGGGCATCAGGTGCCAAGAATTCAGGAGAGGTCAAGGAGCCTAAATATTAAGGGGAGGGGTGCTTGATGTTGCAAAGGCCTCAACCCCCCCCCTCTAGTTTTGCAAAAAGGTCCTTGGGAGAGGAGGTGGAAACAGAGGAGCAGCAAGGAAGGAGAAACTGGATTTAGAGAACGAAGTGCATGAAACAACTAGAACAGGGATCCCCAACCTTGGCAGCTTTAAGACTTGTGGACTTCAACTCCTAGAGTTCCTCAGCCAGCTTTGATGGCTGAGGAATTCTGGGAGTTGAAGTCCTCAGGTCTTAAAGTTGCCAAGTTTGGCAGCCTCTGGCCTATTGTCTTTCTGAGCCTTTCTGGAGTTGTGATACTTGCTCCATCCAGCTTTGTCTCCCAAACACAAAGCCAATGAAGAGAAATTTCAACAAGCTGGGAAAAGAGACTGTTTTTTTCTCTCCTCTTGATCTACCCAGTTGAGCTAAGGACCATATCAACTGCTTGAAGGAAACTCCAAGGGATTCCAGGTACACCTGAAGAAAAGGGGTGGGCCTTCAATCACATTGCTTCACTCACTATCTGCACAACCTTGCTAGAAGCTCCAGTTAAGTGTTCAAGAGGAATTTAGATAGCCGAGTCTTCTCTAGAGAAAGGGCATTTAAAATGACCAGATTCTAAGCTTGCAACCTTGTAGTACCTAATGATCTAAGACTAAGGTTTGGATTGTCCCATCTTTTAAAGTAAAAGAATCAACAAAAAATTAAAATTAGTCTAGTGAATACCAAGGAAGGTATCCTTAATAGAACATACTTTAAAAGAATAACAGAGTTGGAAGGCATAGCTGGCTGGAGAATTCTGGGAGTTGAAGTCCACAAGTCTTAAAGCTGCCAAGTTTGAAGACCTCTGGACTAGAATAATTTTGTAAACTCTGCTTTTAATTGAGCCTAAATATGCAGAGGTTTCCCCAGGCATGAAAAATATTTCAAGGCTGCCTCCAGGCTCCAAGGGCTGATCTAGAAGACCGAGATTTAAAGGCACGCTGGAGTGAAGTAGTCTAAATAATCTCTTTGGCCACTTCCCATGCAACGGAGAGAAGCAAGCATAAAGGAAGAGTGTAATCTGGTGCCAGCTTTAGACCATGAGTAAACCTAGAAACGCCCCCTTCCTTCCTTCCTCCCTCCCTCCCTCCCTTACCCTACAAAATGGAACGTCTGTGCTCTTCCTCCTATTCCCTGTCCATTAACCGAGCGCCTGCAAGTTTCCCTTCCAACCTTTCTCACCTAAGAGGCTGCTCCGGGTCGAGCAATATTTGGCAGCGGCCGTGAAGCGCGTCAAGCTCCCGATAGCCCTGACAGCAGCCGCCATCTTAGCCCAGCGGGGAGGTCGGTCAAGCAAGCGAAGATTGAAAGGAGGCGATAAGGGCGTG
This sequence comes from Arizona elegans, assembly GCA_022577455.1. Classification (NCBI taxonomy): domain Eukaryota; kingdom Metazoa; phylum Chordata; class Lepidosauria; order Squamata; family Colubridae; genus Arizona; species Arizona elegans. The sequence continues at coordinate 313,502,171 of JAKOOJ010000001.1, read as the reverse complement.
GAAAAGCTCAAGGGGGCTTTCCCTTCTCCTCCGTCGCTCTCGTTTACTTCAACTGAGCCGTCCCCCGATTTGCCTGATGACAAGCCACAGCGCGCCTTGGTATGCTATGGCGCGGCAGATGTCCCCCCCCCCCCCGCCACGGTTCTTCCGAAGGGCACATTTCTCTCACGTTTTCTAAAGCGCTTCTTCAATATTTGTTATGTGGAAAGAGAAACGTTGAACCGGGGGAAGGGGGGGGGGGAGTGTTTAGGCGGCTACGGCGAACGCCGGTTACTGTCTGCAAGGAAGGGCCTCCTTTGTACTGGGCGCCCTTGAGCGGGTAAAGGGGCGGGGCTGTTTGTTTGCAGCCTGTGGTGGAGGGCTGTTGTCGGCGGTGAGCTAATCTGCCTTGGTTTTTTCGCGCTCCCCCAAGGTGGGCGATTCTAATTCCCAAGCGGGCTGGAGGGAGGGCAACTGAGGGGGATTAGGCGGTGGGAGGATTTGCTTTCCTGCGTGGGTTCTCCGTGGAGGGAAGTGACGCGATAGGAGCAGTGGACGGATGATGATGTATCGATATGCCCAATGACCGATCTATCTACTTTTTCTTAATATAGCTGCATTGAATTACACATCCTGGTTTTTTTGCATGTAATGGGATTAATTGGAGGTGAAGTTGAGGAAGGGCAATCGGCATGAGCAAAAGTAGCTTGTGTATAAACCCCAAAGAACATACGATGCAAAGTTTCATAAGGAAGAACTGTCCCAATACTGTGCAAGCATAATAGCAATATGGAATGCTTAAGATATGTATTTAGATAATTAAATTGCCCATTGTACTTAGGAAACACTGTTATGGTATAATATTTACACTTTTCTAAAGCAGGCGAATATCATAACACTTTTATCACAAAGGAGGTTTATTCTCTTTTAAATTTGAAATCTTCATAGATTGTTTAATGTTTGATATATCAAATCTCTCTCTCTCTTTTTTTGCTTATTGTTTATCATTTTCCTTTCTTTTTTTAAATTTTTGTTTATAGTTTGATACTTTCGTTTGTTAACACTTTTTTGTACTGGTTTTGTATTTTTGTTTTGCATATTATTAAACTGCAATAACAATACAGATAATTAAAATACCATATATAATAGGGCATTTTGATTTTCCCTATCATAATTGCAGTTCATAGCAGGAAAGAGACTCAATGGTTGACTTTTGATATTATGTGATTGATATTATGTGAATGATCCTGCATTATGTGATTGATCCTGCATATATCCTGCATTCTTCCAGGTACAAAGTATTTGTACATAATAGTTCTTCAAAACTTTTTTTCCAATTTCATTTCATGCGGCATGTTGAATCAGTTGTTCTTCTTTCTCTAAGTGGAAAGCTACTCAATGAAATTACATAAATACCGGTAGCTAAATGTTAATTTAAACCTGATTCTTTCCTATCCCAGTTCAGTATCTGAATTGATACACTATGCTGATTCTCCTTTTTGGAGAATCTCCAAAACCATAATATTACAGCAACATTTAATAAAATGAGCTGGACATATATAAACTGGGAAATGTAAGAGAAGATAGATGATTAAATAGTACAAAGCATTTGAAAGAATGTTCTTTTCAAAGTGAGCAAAACCTTGATGGAAACATTAAATCAAGAATTATACTTGCCAGGTTGCAAATTTGGTTAACCAAAGTTAACAAAGTTCCAGTATAAAATAAGTAATTTAATCTACTTTGTATTATCTGTTATTAATAAAACAAAATTATGCCTTGCTTCTTGAAAACTTCCCAGTGTTTTTTGGAAACTAGATGGGGAACCATGAGCTTGGCTACTTTGAATAAACCTTTGAACTGGGCACTATGCCCACAATATTTACTGTTAACAAGCCACAGTAACTAAGACAAATGACAGCAATCTCTTCTTCATGTTTCAGGCTTCAAAATGGCATCCTTGTTGGCTTGTGGCACGAAAATTCTTCCTACCATCATTCCACGGGCAACCAAATTCTGTAAGTTTTTCTCCTTTAGATAATCTAAATACCCAATGCATGATTAGTTATTGGACTTATATCTGGCATGTTATAAAGGTTATAAATTCGTTTTAGTTAAAATAGTTCATTGTCTTTTTCTGAGTTTCATTGCTCTTTTTCTGATGCAGCTACTAGCATATTAAGATACCATAATCCTATCATATTATTCATTTTTTGCTTTAGTGTTCTAAATGTCACAGTACATTCTCTCTGATCCTTTTGGCTCATGATTAGTTAGAAGCTTATGAGAAATTTGCTTTGTTTTTATGTCTGAATAACATCATTGTCTGTTTTACCTATGTTGTTTTGGTTTTCTTAATATTTCAGCTTTGAGATCTTTCAGCTGCTCATCCCAGTTATTCGCAACAGGTACAGGAAAAATATGAATAATCTGACTGCACATCTCTATTGTACTTGCACTCCTATGCTGTCTCATAAATTAGGATATTAAATAGATCTGAGATCACATAAATTAAATCCAAAAGGGGTTGTGAAAGTACTGTAATCTATAAGAAACATATTCTACTAGTATGACATGCGTGTGTGTGTTATACACACGAATATATTTTTAAAATGTTCAAATTCTATGATTCTAGCTTTGATGTTTATTCATGCTTCATTGAAAACTACAGATGGAAAAATCAAACAATAAATATCTTAACGTTATTAAATAGAAGGAATAAATGGTGAGCTTTGGATGTTTTTGACAAACTTCAAAATAAACTCTCTTGTTCTTATACTAGTGTAAAAATTATTTTAATCCCTTTTCTAAACAATAGCAATAAATCAATACTTTGGTTTACAATTATTTTATGATAATTCTTGTTCTAGTTTTTCTAGTAATAATTTATTATTACTGCAGTTCAGGCCAAAAGCAAGAAAACCCTAACTAAAAATGGGATGAAGAATATTGTAGTGGTGGATGGTGTTCGCATTCCATTTTTGCAGTCTGGGACTTCGTGAGTATTAAATCTTCACTTTATAAAAATTTATAAAAACAATTTATGAAATCTCTTGGGCACTTTTGGGGAAAAAGAGATATAAATAATGTTAACAGAGAAACAGCCAAATTTAAAGGTATTGTAATTTCCTTTTCAATTTATACTGCAGTTAATAAAACAAAAGTATATTTTTCAGGAATTAATGAGAAGGTATTTTTTTCTTTCTCTTCTAATCTTCAGGTATGCAGATTTAATGCCACATGACTTGGCCAGGGCAGCACTGATGTAAGTAGTAAATAAATAGAAGTGGGGCAGTTTGGTTGTGAGTTCATAGAGAGTTGCTTAGGGATGTTGTTCTGCTTTGTTTTTTCTGCCTGAAATGCCTTTTCTTCTTTCTTGTTTTATCAAACTATTCTTTTTTTGCAATCAGTAGAATGCTGCCATTCTTACTCTGAATAAATACAGATGAGAATAATTCACCTTGTTGTCTTCCTAATGTACTTTGAATTCTTTCATCTTTATTTATATCCCATCTTTATTATTTTGATAAATAACTCAAGGTAGCAAGCATATCTAATTATTCTTCCTCTTTTTCTTTTCCTCACAACAACCCTGTAAGGTGGGTTGGACTGAGTGAGTGTGACTGGTCTAAAGTTATCCAGGCACTTTTGTGCTTAAGGTGGGACTAGAATTTCCAGTCTCCAGGTGAAATGTTATCTTATATGGAGCTTTTGCTGAAAGAAGAAAAATAATATGAGTTATGGATTGAGGATTTTTTTAAAAAGTGGAGCTAAAGGAATTTGTTTGACATCTAGGAGGGAGGGAATATTATAAAATTGTAATTATCTATTAAAGATAAATTCAGAGCTCACTGTATTGCATAACTTTTTTTTCTTACCTTGCACTTTTTTCTATGTTTTTCTTTAGATTTGTCTTTATCTTAAGTAAAACACATGTGAATTTAAAAAAGAATTTGAGGTAGAAATGTCCTAAATTTTGTAGTGTCCTGTCCTGTAAGCTTTGGATTCAAATTGGGAAGAAGTACTTTTCCTAAGAGTAGGAATACAGCTTCCCTCTGGATTCATTAAAGCTGAATGAACTGAAACTGCCACAAAGTCCTTAGAACAGCAATAGCTTCTCCAGTGAACTACAGGAATTTACTGCATTCACCTTTTCTTGCATTCTGAAGCATTTTCCCCCAATCAGATCCAAAGCATTGCCCTAGAAATCACCTTGTGACTTAGCTTATAGAATGAAAAGGACTGTTTTCCCAGTTATAAAATCTAGGATTTACAATTGCAATGTCATGTAGAATCATATTTTAATTCAAGGACTATATTTACTACTTTGCTTAACTACAAAGCAAGGTGGACTATGGGCTGTGGGAGCAAAACTGCACAGGTTGTAGCAAAGTGTGATTCTTTCCAAGATAACCTCTTGGCCCACTCTGGGAAGCATTTAGTGAGGGAAGAGTATTTTGAAACCTGCCTATTCTTTGATAATTTCCAGAATTAAAAAGTACACAAGATAATTTAATCACTTACACACAAAAGAGCAACAACAAAAATCCTGTCAAGATTTCTGTTGACTATCTAGATTCAGCAGATTACCTAGATTAGCATGTAACAAAATTTGGGACAGGAGTTTTGGAAATGCTTGGAGAGCCAATTTGCTATCTGATTCTCAAAGACTGCCTGGATAAGTCCCTGCAGTTTTCTTGGTAAGGTTTTTCAGAAGTGGTTTGCCATTGCCTTCTTCCTAGGGCTGAGAGGGAGTGACTGGCCCAAGGTCATCCAACTGGTTTCATGTGCAGTCTCTTGGTTTCTAGCCTGCCTTAACCACAACATCAGAGTGACTCCCATACTATAGATAGATGTGATTAAAACGTCTGCTTACACTAGTGGACAGAATCTTGCCAAACTATAACCTTATTTTCTTCAGACTGAAGAATCAAGTTCCTTCAGTCTGTCCTCTTAAGGGATGTACTCAATCCCCTCTGTCATCTCTGTTACCATTTTTTAAAACACTCTTGATATGACATTGAAGTGCCTTCTTTCTCTGATTTGTTCCCTCAGAGGCTTGCTGTATCGGACTGATGTGCCTAAGGAAGCTGTGGAGTACATTATGTTAGGCACTGTTATCCAAGAAGTGAAAACAAGTAATGTTGCTAGAGAGGTATGTTAAACAATAGAAGAATCATAAGACTTGGGATGGAGGGTGGGGATATGAATGGAGATGAGATGAAGGAACTAATTTTGAGTGGAATCTGGCTTCTATGACTTAAAATGGAGATGTACCTCTTTCTGCAATCTTGAAATACAATAAAACTTTTATGAATGAAGGCAAATATACGTGTCCTAGGATAATGATGCAGGATTCAAACTGAGTTGGTCACCAGGACCAGAGGCTTAGTCTTCTGAGCTTTCAGACTCTTGCTGGAGTCCAAGAAAGCTCAGAAAACTAAACCTCTGGTCCCAGTGACTGACCTAGATTGGATCCCGCAATAAAACTTTTTATTTAATGGTCCCACTTGGGAGAAGGGGTATCCATTAAACTGCAATTTGTTAAATTGGAAGAAGACGTGAATATGCGTTTAAAAGATTGTAAAAATAGATAATACAAATAAATATAAACAGTAAAAGAAGACTTGATAAAATGTAAAATATATCACAAATATGGTCTAATACCTTATTTAAAAGTTGTAACACAAAACATTTCATACCCATTTTCTAATCAAAACATCTTTGGTTAGATATGGTTTTAAGTTTGGCTTACCTCTGTCAGACATTTTAAAAGGAGAGAGAGAAAAACTACAAATGATAAAAAAATATATCAAGACAGTATAAATGATACGGAGATTATATATTAAGTTAGAATTTAACTTCTGAAACCATAATTTTGGATATAGTGCAATTCCATGTTTAACAATGTAGCCTTTAATGGTTTTCAAATAAAACTGAATTTTATATTAGATTTACTTTCTAAATATCGAGTCATTCTAAACATTAAAACACATTTCCACATTTTGTGCATGTGTTTAAAAGCCTGCCTGTCATTTTGCAGACTTGATGCACATGAAGGAATGTCTGCTTATGCTTCCTGTTCTTTAAAACCTGCAAGGCTTGATGCCAGTTTCTCTCACCACCTGCCCCAGACTAGTGCCCCCTCTGCCTTTTGTCACTTTCTATGCTATAAGCCTAATACATGGTACTTTCTAACTTTCTAATCTTCTTTCTGTCCCAGAAAGGTTGTCACGGGCCACCTATCACTTCCCCACCTTCGCCATTTTCCTACAAGGTTCCCATCCTATTTTTTCCAGTGCTTTCCTGCTGCTGATCTTCATAATCACCTAAAAAAGGGGGTGACTCCTGTAAGAAATCCACTTATTAAAGTCAGTGTAACCCTCAAAGCAGACATAGCTGTGTTTGTTTGTTTGTTTTTGGTATTTAGAAGCATGAAAAATGACAGGCCGATTTAAACAACAGAGATGGGCAAGTCTGAAGCACTTTTTAAATATTTCTTAAGAAAATGTATATGGCTGCCCAACTCACTGATGGCAATTCTGGGCAACTTACAGAAGTAAAATATTGTTTTCAAAGGCATACTCAGCCTTGAATTACAAAGTATTACTTCGGCATTGTAATTACAAACATGGATTTGGCAATGCTCATGAAGGTATCATTTTATGCTTTGGGCCAATCATACTTAGCTCTAGGAAGGAGACATAGCAAATCAGTTCCCAAAAAATCTGGCCAAGAAAATTGTAAGGATTAGTCCAGGCATTTTCCAGGAGTCAATTCAAAGGCACCCCCCCTCCCAAATAATTTCTGAAGGCACATTTGCTTGTCTGCAGCTCCTATGTGTAAAAACCACTGAGAGCTCAAGTCAAATGAAGTTAAGAATGTACGGGTTGTTGATTTTTAACTTGATACCTGAAAAGGACTAAGTCCAATTCTTTAGGATTAAGTAATTTTTTATGTATGCACACTCACAGATACCAACCTTTTTTCTCCAGATTGATTTTACCTAGTTTTGCTGACGGCTTTTGTTGCTTTGAATGCTGGACTTGCCCTTTGACTTGTTGACAAGCCTTTATTTATTATTTGTTCTGCTCATAAACCTTAAGCATGTCAATCATCTCCCATTTCTGACAACTGCAAGAGCATTCATGTTTGCTTTTCAAAAACTAAGCAGGCACCTGGATGAAGTTTTAATATTAAAAGCCCCAAAGTTGCCATTTTTAGCAGTTAAACATGATAGTAACTGGTTATTGCTTGCATTTTCCCTCTGTATTGCATCACCTGTCACCAGTTTTTGCTTGTCTGATTCTCCGCCTGAACAAGTATCTTCATTTTAACGTTCAGGCTGAACTTTACTCCAGTTGGCTTTGTGTCAGTGAAGCAATGCTGTGTGGTATTGTGTAACCAAGATTACCTTATTTAGATGTCTTACTGCTGAATCATAGAAACCAAGATTGATTAAATTGGAGCATTGCATCAGTCCTTCTAGAATATTCTACCTCTGAATATTCTTCTATTCCCTGTTTTTCAAGTTTTCATGCTGACCCTGGCCATTTGAAGTCCTGCTTCCTAAGAGCGTCTTAAGCAGAGGCGGGCCTGAGACTAAGCGTTTGCTCCCTTGACTGAGCTATATTTCTCTGCTATACTATGCCATATTTTCCATTCAGCAGCATCTCCCCCTCCCCCCTCCTCTTTTAACTGAAAGCAGAGAGGCATTTGTGATACATTCTCTCTTCATAGTTCCCAACATAAGTAAAATGTCTCTGAGAGAACTTCATTTCATGGGTGGTTAAAATAAGATTCAGGTTACATTTTCCAGATAAAAATTACTTTGGCATTCTGGTCCACTGTACAATTAGGTAACTGGACCTGGGGCAGCCTTTTCTCTGGTATTATTGAGACAGAAGTATATCAATAGGAAAATATTCAGTTTGCAAGTCCCAGTGATCTCATTGGAAGACTAGTCTTCAGTACTTTTCCTGGCAACTCTAGATTACTCCCGTGCTAGTTAAAATGTGTAAAGGGTCTCTTAGATATGGTGCCTCTGCAGTTAAGACCAAAGCCTCCCGAGCAATTTTATGTTTATGTTTGTAAGCAGAGGCAAACAGCCAAGAACTTTTTAACTGATTTGTAAAATTGACCATTTGGCTATTGCAAATAAATTAGTTTCTTAACCTGTGGTTGCTGTAGCCTGAACTTGTTTGTTACATTTGGTGATCTGGATTCACACCATTTTTGGTTTAACCATGGTTTGAGTAAATTAGCTGGGTTCACCAAATAGGCTAAGCCAAAATCACAAATTATTACTTAGTATGAGATGTGAACCGACCATTCTGTTTTCAATAAACTGAAAATTGCAATACAAAGAGAGATAATTGGCAAGCAGAGGCTCTGGTTATATCCTTTTAAAATGCTGTTTAATATTGATCAAACAAAAAATGTTTATTTAATATTGGTTAAACAGAAACAAACCTTATTGAATTAGTTGTTGACTATAAAAAGTTTGACGAGCAAAAGGCTTCTTTCTACAAGAGCCGTGGTAGCACAGTAGTTAGAATGCAGTATTGCAGGCTAACTCTGCCCACAGCCAGTAATTCAATCCTGACCGGCTCAAGGTTGACTCAGCCTTCCATTCTTCCAAGATCGGTAAAATGAGGATCCAGATTGTTGGGGCCATATGCTGACCCAATAAACTGCTTAAAGAGAGCTGTAAAGCACTATGAAGTGGTATATAAGTCTAAGTGCTATTGCTATCTTTACCCAGTCATTGAATACACCAATAAGATAAAATCTCTCAACCTGAGTTTCTCTGCAAGATTCTTGCAAAACCTGCTACGCTGAAAACGTTGGACTGCAATGTATCATGAGAACTATAGAAATTAGACATCTCTCAATATTCTGGTTTGCTTTCTGACTTTTATTTAGGCTGCCTTGGGAGCTGGCTTCTCTGACAAAACTCCTGCTCACACTGTCACCATGGCTTGCATATCTTCCAACCAGGCAATGACAACAGGTATGTTATCCTGCTTGATTAAGTAAGGACCATATATAAATAGGCTGTGAATATGCAGGAAAATGTATTTCTGCAGTAGAATTTATTACCTCTTAATATCGGACTGTTGCAACATGCTCTACATTTAGCCACCCTTCAAGAGTCTGGAAGTTTCAGCTGGTGTAGAACCAGTTGGATGAGCAGTTATTGAGGCCCCTAGGGCAGTCCATGTTACATCACTGTTCTGTGAGCTGCACTGGTTGCCAGTTTGCTTCCAGGTCCAATTCAAGGTGTTGGTTATCACCTAAAAAGTCCTTCATGGCATGGGTCCAGGTTATTTGAGGAACCTGCTCCTGCTGATGGGATTAGCCTGCCCCATCCATGCCAGCAAAAGAGGCATGTGGGCCCTGTCAGTTAAGGAATTTCAGCTGGCGGGATCCAGGAAAAGAGCCTTTTCTGCCATGATACCTGCCCTATGGAACACTTAGCGGCCCCTCCCCCCCCCCCCGCCCCCCATCCCGGTGAGATCTGTATCCACCCTTCTGGTCTTCTGAAAAAGCTTGAGAACCAGGCTCTGCCATCTGGCCTGGGACCCCAATGGGAGTGGCAACTTGGAGGTGGTTAATATATTAGTCAGACCCCGCCTCCTCCCCATGCATACTTCACTCTTTTCCTTTCCATCTTGGTTAATTGAATTTTATCTGAGTTTTAAATGTTTGGTTCTTATTTATTGTTTTAATGTTTTATATGGTATTTTAAATGTATGACTTGCCTCAGCAAGATGGGTGGCATCGAAGTTTAATAATAAATAGATAAAAATAAATAAATAAATATTCTAACTCAGAGATGAAAGAAAAGTAGAATTTGCCCCGTGGAAGATGTTTCGATATTTTATGGTATATTAGCAAGTGATCTGCTTGGTCTTATAGTAAAAAGTAAAGTATTAATTATGGTTACAAATTCCTGGCGTTTTGCACCAAATTTTATAAGGAGGACAAAGAATAAAGTATGACGCCTGAAATATCCACAGTGATCTGCCATGTGGCAGCTGATAGTCATCTGTTTTATTCAACAGAGGCCATCTCTTGAAGGAAAAAAAGACATAAAAATCTATTTCTAGTTTAAAAATGCTAAGAAAGCCTTTATAGGGAGGTTGTGGTCCAGAATAAAATAATGTAAATTGCTTCAGAGAATTTCATTCTTACAACTTGATTTGCGTTTTAATTTTCACATGCCTAATTCTAATAGGATGTATAACAGATTCTACCCAGCCCCTTTATAAATTGGATAAATATTTAAATCTGGTAGATTGGCAAAAGATACCGTGTTTCCCCCAAAATAAGACCCTGTCTTATATTTTTTGAACCCTGAAATAAGCGCTTGGCCTTATTGGCATGTGTTCAAAAGCCCGATTGGGCTTATTAGCAGGGGATGTCTTATTTTGCGGGAAACAGGGTAGTATGCAAATAAACAGAGCACATGAAGAAACCGAGATTTAAAAGTGTAAATGTATACCTAGAGTCATATAAAGTGGAAACCCAATTGGATTTACGGTATAAAGTTGAACTTTTAAAGTGACTTAAAAAAATACTTTAGGAAAGAATTGTTATCTATTGAATCCTTAACTCTAATGTGACTTTATCAATTGTCCCTCATCTTCTGCTTGAAAAGTTCCACGATGTGTATGAAGTACAAGGGTGAGAAATGGCCAATTCTGAAGAGCATAAAAAAGTAATTGAAGTGATTTTTTTCAGTCAGGAAACTGATCAGTCTTCAACTTGGTAACTGTCATGTATGTGCCTTCTGATTTTTATAGCATATAACCTCATCGTATCTGGCCAGATGGATGTGGTAATTGCTGGTGGTGTTGAATTGATGTCCGATGTTCCTATCAGACACAGTCGGAAGATGAGGAAGATTTTGCTTGGATTTTCAAGAGCAAAAGGATTGGGTCAGAAGTTATCCCTGATCTCCAGAATCCGTCCTGATTACTTTGCACCTGAGGTAAAGCAGGAAATAGATTTCATTTCACTGCCTGCCTGAGGAACCAATTCAGAAAATGAGCAAGGATAAATAGAATAATGAGCTAGAGACACATTGTGGCCAAAAATGGTTGCTGACTCTGTCTGTTCCCTGGATACTATATCTTCAACTTCCATTAACTTTGGTCTAGAAAGCAATTTATAGAAAAAGTAATCAAGGGTTCAAGTAGTCAATATCATGTCAGCCAGTATGAGAATTCTGAGGAGAGTAGAATAATGCTTGCATGCTAGAAAAGATGTATCATATCAAGCCCTTAGCAGTTGTTCACAAATCTTCCCCAAGATTCTTATATAGGCTTCTTTAACCAGATTTATTGGAAGGGGAAAGAGATTTGTTACAAAAAACTTGTGGATTTGCTATATTTAGTTTAGCATTTATATTTATTTCTAACTTCATTGATCTTTTGCTGAACATCTGTTAACTTACTGGAGAGTTGGCTACCTAGTAAAGAAAAAATGTGCAGATGTTCTTTTAATTCTTTGCAAGCTGTTATTCTTTTTCCCAGGCTTGAGAAACTCATTACATAATAGAGCAAAATGAGGCTGAGGTTGACATGGAATTCCTTTGCTGAAAGAAAAAGTAGGTTGAGGGACGAAAAAGTCATGGCCAAGTTCGTAGGTAAAGCAGTTTAGGAGGAAGAGTAGAATAAACAAGAGATGGCAAAAGGTGAGCTGCTGCACACCAGTGTTACGGTACATATTTTACATTGCTAAATCCTGTGGATTTACCTTCAGATTATGGAGCTGTCTGCACTGAATTGAGGGACACTGATCTTCACATGATATTTTTTCAATAATTCTAGCTCCCTGCAGTGGCAGAATTTTCCACCAACGAGACCATGGGTCATTCAGCAGATCGCCTGGCAGCTGCATTTGCTATATCGCGTTTGGAGCAAGATGAATATGCTCTCCGTTCGCACACTCTGGCTAAGAAAGCACAAGATGAATCTCTTCTCACAGATGTGGTAGCATTCAAAGTGCCAGGTAAAATGTCTGTTTAGAAGAATCTGTAGCAATGGTCCCACATTCCAGAGGGATGTGGAAGGGAGGGAAATACTTTTCTCTTGGAATGGCTTTTAGTTTAGACGCTGAATAAAGAAAGAGAGCTCTTAAGGATAAGAGAGAGGAGACAAAAACCTGTTTTTACAGATATTAGGTTTTTTTTCCCCTTCTGCCTTATTCTTCCGCTCTTCCTAGTTCATAGATTTCTTCAGTGGATGACTTACGATTGAAACAGATGCTTTACCTGTGCCTAATTCCTGCATTAACTCAGCCACATCCATATAGCAAAAAAAGAAAGTGAAAACTTTCGCTGATATCCTATTTCATCTGGGATAATTTTAAGTATTCTCCTTAAAAATACGTATTTAGAAGTAGCAAATTGCATTTTGTGTTTAAATATTAGCAAATTTTCATTAAGATATGCATAGCTTCATCGGATTTAATAACAAATTTAAAAAACAAAAATATCCATTATCTCTGGTCAAAATGTTGACTGAATGCCTTCTGTTAAAATGCTAGTAGTAAGTCAGTCAAATGGGCCTCAAATATACAGAACTCTTTAATGTTCTCAAGAGTATTTTGGTCAAAATCCTTCCTGGTGTTATATGGTGTAACAAGCACAACTAGCCACTTTTTTCTGTCTTTTAAAATAATACAAATTTATTTTTCCTATGAAAGGTTGTCATCCTGCAAAATGATTATGGACTATACCCATAATGTAATATACTACAGGAATTGATATTAATGATGCCACCTACTGGCTATAATTGTCTGGCTGACACAAAGTCCTCAGCTAGTTGCATGACTTTGACCATAAATCTTACCACTGGATAAGCTGCTATATCAGGGGTGTCAAACTCAATTTCATTGAGGGCCGCATCAGGGCTGTGGTTGATTTCGGGAGCCGGGTGGGCATAGCTGACTGGATGGGCGTGACCAGCTTGACGCCACTCCCCAAACTGCTGGCATGTTTCCTGTTTGCATTGGTTAGATCAGACCGAAGCCATGCTGGCCTGATGTTTCCTCTTCGCATTGGGTAGACAGGGCCGAAGCGACGCGGTAAACTGTGCCAAAGCAATGTAGGCCAGCCCCTTACATTTTCCAGGACGGTCCTGCAGGTGAGATCTGATCACATCGTGGGCCAGATTTGGTCCATGGGCCTTGAGTTTGACACCTCTGTGCTATATTCTTAAGAGTGTCTGGCTGTGATATTTCCAAGTGATCTAAAGGGAGCCTTCCCCAATCTTTCTGCAAAAATGCAGGACTTGAATTGCAACAAATCCCAGCAGGAGGATGTGCTGGTTGAGGATTATGAATGTTGAAATCTAGTAATTGTGAAGAGTACCTAGTTGGGAAGGGTTTCCTAGAGAGAGAAAAAGTAACAAACGATCTTGGGAAATCTTGAAGGTAGAGGAGAAGATAAAGTAAATAGTCAGAGAAAGACTGGTCCATTGGAAGGGAATATTGGAAAAACGTGTATGTGTTTAAGAGTATGAGCAGCAGTATAAGCCCTAGTCAAGAATTGCAGAAATGAAGAAGGTTGAATTTCACAGGTAGGCTTTCAACACAGCAGATGTCTTGAATCTTAAGCCTCTTCACATGACTCTTGCAGGGAAGGACACTGTAGTGAAGGATAACGGCGTCCGGCCATCTTCATTGGAGCAGATGGGTCGACTGAAAGCTGCTTTTGTTAAGCCATATGGGACTGTAACAGCTGCCAACTCTTCTTTCCTGGTAACACCCTTGTACATTTGCCTTTGAAAAATACATTCTGAAGCATCCTCATTATACAACATACTCACAATTGCTGGAATCTTAGATTGGCATTTGCTTTTAATCAGAATAGATTACAAAATTGATTCAAGTATAACACCAAACCGCAATCTGGTTCATGAAGGACCCTTGGCTGTTCTTTTAGATTTTATGGTTGCTTCTAAAACTTACATATGAGTATTTGTTACTTATCCAGGATTTGATAGTAATTTATCATCCTAGTAATGCAGTAACATTAGGAGGAAGAATGTTTTCCTAAAATTCGAAATAGTGTGACATGGTTCAGTGTAGCATTGTTATACAATAGAAGAGAATATATGTAGCTCACAGTTGAACTGTGGAGTCCTTGGGCTCTCTGATCTTGGTTGTTTGCAGATGTTTCATTACTTGACTCGACCTGATCAAGGACTCCACAGTTTTTTGTTTTAATTTGATTTATATGCCGCCCTTCTCCGAAGACTCAGGGCAGCTTACAATATGCTCAGCAATAGCCTTCATCCTTTTTTGTATATTTATACAAAGTCAGCTTATTGCCCCTACAACTGGGTCCTCAATTTACCTACCTTAGAAAGGATGGAAGGCTGAGTCAACCTTGAGCCTTGGCGAGACTCGAACCCTGCAGTAATTGCAGGCAGCTGGTCTTAATAACCAGCTTAATAACAGGATGCCTTAAACCACTGTACTACCAGTACAGTACCACTGTACTGTGTTATTACACAGTCATCATATGGGATGTTCCCATCATATGGGGGCACCTTTCAAATTACTTGGGTCTTATCTTAAAATTTTATGACCCAAAACTCCTCCACCAAGTAGTGTCTGGCTTTCCTGCTTCTTTTGCCTTTTTCCACGTTAGTCATTGTTTATGCTTCCCCTTCCTCCCTCCCTCCCTCCCTTCCCTTACCATTATCTTTTCTTCTCACTCTTTACTGGGGCCCAGCTGGTTCTTTTCCTTTCAGTCATCTTAGTTCCAGACTTTTTCCTGGCCAGCAGTTTTAAAATTCAGGTTTGCCTTTTTTGGGGGGTTACAAAAGCACTTATTTTGCATTAGGCTTAGATTTGAGGGTTTTTTTAAAAAAAAATAACAACTGCAGTAAATGTGCAAATTGAATTAGGAGACAGGGGTGGAGCTTATTTCTTTTTTCAGATTCTGATGGCATTCTTATATTGTCTCCACAGACTGATGGAGCATCAGCAATACTCTTGATGTCTGAAGAAAAGGCTTTGGCAATGGGATACAAACCAAAAGCCTACCTCAGGTGAATGGAAGCTGTCCTCTCCCTTCTCTCACCATCTGTCATAAAACCATGGCCATTTTCTCATCTATGTAACCATGTAATCAATCTCTCCTTTCTCTTTTTTTTAAAAAAAATACAATTTAGGGATTATATATATGTATCCCAAGACCCAAAAGATCAGCTTCTGCTTGGGTAAGTTGTAAATTTAGAATCCTTTTACCATGAAAATGGAAATGTGTCCATTTTCCAAATCATTTTATTTGTAGAAACCTTATTCCCTCTTTCTTAGTCCTAGGCAACTATCCCAGCTGCTGCAGAGAGGTGCAACATTTTTCAGATGGAGGCTCACATTTGATCCTTAAGCAGTGTGTTACGCATCACATTCTAAAAAATACGTAGAACTGAAATTGGCTGAAAATATGAGTTATTTTACTACTAAAAAAATGGGGTGGGGTGGTCCAGCTTTTAAGATGCTGGGCTTTCAACCGGCAATTTGACAGCTCAGGTTTGAGATCTGAGTGCCGTGCTCCCGTTACTTGTCCCAGCTCCTGCCCATCTAACAATTTGAAAGCACACATACGTGAGTAAATAAATATCCCACTTTGATGGGAACATAACAGCATTTGTGTGCCTCAGTGTATAATCATACTGGCCGCATGACCACGGAAGTGTCTTTGGACAACACTTGCTTCCTCAGCTAGGAAACAGATGAGCACCAGCCCCTAGAGTTGGATACAACTAGACAGGGGAAACCTTTACCTTTACCACTAATATGTATATGACTCCTGACTCCCAGCTAATTACATAACAGTATGATTATTCCCTTTGAATATAATTTCCCCCCCTCCCCCTTTTTGTCACATAAAATTTACTAGCAGCTTTTCTTGGCAGGACTGGCAACAGCACTAATATTTCATGGTGTGAATCTACCACTTGGTAGCAATAATATTTCATGGTGTGAATCTACCACAGTGTATCTACCACTTGGCTTTTGACAGGTGTAGCAGCCTATTTCTGTGATCAGTTCCATTCAGCTAAGATTCTCTAGGACACGTGAACTCAATCCTTCCCTACAGGCGTTAAATGCTCCCGGTTTGGACCGGATCATCTGATCCGGTAGCGATGGCGGGTGGTTCGGAGAACCGTAGCAAAAATCCCTGCCCACCCCCACCCCCCATGCCCAGCTGAGCTACGCAATCATCAGAGGCTTTTTTTTTTACTTTTAAAAGCATTTTTTCCACAACCTCTTCGGCTGAAAAAAATGTTTTTAAAAGTAAAAAAAAAAAAAAGCCTCTGATGATCGCGCAGCTCAGCTGGGATCGTCAGAGGCTTTTAAAAGCATTTTTTCTACAACCTCTGAAGAGGTTGTAAAAAAAATGCTTTTAAAAGCCTCTGACGATCCCAGCTGAGTTGCCTGATCAGCAGAGGCTTTTTAAAAGGCAACTCAGCTGGGATCGTCAGAGGCATTTAAAAGAAAAAAAGCTCAGCTGGGATCATCAGAGCCTTTTGAAAGCATATTTTTACAATCTTTGTCGAAGAGGTTGTAGAAAAAATGGTTTTAAAAGTTAAAAAAAAATGGCCACGCCCACCCAGTCACATTACCATCACTCCCACCAAGCCACACCCACAGAACCAGTAGTAACAAATTTTAGATTTCACCACTGCTTCCCTACCTTCTCCCACACATTCTTCCCTACCCTTAGCATAGGGCTGTATTGCCATCAACCCCCTCTGAAAATCATTCAAGAGTTGACTGCCCTGGAGAAGACAAATACTGAGCTGCTGACTAATGGCCAGACATACCAACATCCACGCTCAGTTTGGATTCTGACGTTTTGTCACTGATACTTGAAGAAACAATGGCTGAGTCATAAATACAAATCTCTACAGCTTGTAAGAAATGGTGTAAAATCCTCCTGAATTCTGAAATTGCTTTGTTTATGTTGTTTCTTATTCTTTTCACTCATCTCTTTAGCATATCTAATTTGCAGCAAACATTCTGTTTCAATTTCTTTGCTGCACAGCTTCTTATATCACCAGCAAGAGAGAAAATGTTCGTTACTATAGAAGTATTATGTTCTCTATTCAGAGTTTTTAGATCAGAGGTGGAGAGGATTAGAATTCTTCAAGCTACTTGGAAGAGAGAGCTATTTTGTTTATTTCTGCCAAATGAAAAGGAAAGGGTGCCTTTTTATAATGGTGATTCAGGCAGGCACATTCTTCTGAGTAGCTGCAGCCTTTCTCAGCTAGTAGGGTTTCCCCTATCCAGAAGGATCCAAATGCAACTCTTGGCTTCTTTTTCTCTTAGGCCAACATATGCTACTCCCAAAGTTTTGGAAAGAGCTGGCCTAACAATGGCAGACATTGACGTGTTTGAATTTCATGAAGCGTTTGCAGTAAGTATTTCTAAAGTCATGTGCAAGACAGATAGCTTTGTTCAAACATTTCATTATATTTTTTACTTCACCCAGAAATTGTAATTTTCAATCTTGGGTTGATTAGTTATTAGTTATTATAGAGGGTACTGAAACACTCCCTTTCTACAATTAAGGTGGCTAGTCAACAACTTAAGTGAAAATAGTTTTAAAAAGTCACTTTAAATGCATAATACACTACTCCAAATAGCTAAAAAGACTAAATTAAAAGAAATATGTTTTCAACTTTTTAAAAAAGTTGTAAGAATGGGATCTGATCTTACGGGAGACTATTTTATCTAACATACAAAGTTCTGTGAATGGAAGCATCCTTAGAAAAGTCCCTCCTATACAGTAAATTTTAACAACAAGACAGATGGTTCTTCAGGCCTAATCCATGTAACACTTATGACGTAAATATAATGAAGGCATGAAAGGCAGGCTGCCTCTTGCTGCTCAACCCCAGCTGCCACCCCCTGCCCTGTAGAATGGAATATGTTTCATCAATTCAGACTTCACCAGACAATGACCCTTTTATGGTTAGGGGCATCACTTCTGAGATCTTCATGCAGAGACCACTGTCCCCCTAAATGAAAGCCAGATTATATGATTTGCCTCATGTTTAGATTTTGAAAGAATCTTATGTATAAAAAGCCTATATAGGCCACGAAATTTTGAGCCACACCTGTTAACATTAAATCTCTCTCCCTCCCCCCCCCCCCCCCAAAAAAAAAAAAAACTCCTCACACTTTGGAGTTTTCAGCATCATTTGTGTCAGGTGATCATTGGGAGATTTTGCCAGATAGGATGACGATGATGTAAGAGACTCTTCTTTCACTTGACCATTCAGAATGAAATACAAAATGAAGACTCTAAAATACAGTGCAAACATATGAAACAAAATTGAATGAAAGTGCAATAAAATAAAAGAAGCAAGTGAGGATACTGTAGGACTGTGTTCTTAATTCCAGTAATCAAGAAACAACATTATAAATAGAAACCCCAGTCCTTATATGCATGTTAATTGCATCAAGTATGTCTAGAATCCTGTACTACTTTGTCTACTTTTTAAAAATAGATTTGGGGCAAGGTCACACACTGATATTTACATACAGGCCAGGCCGAGCCAGTAAATTCATATTGTCATAGTCCAATTACTCTGGATAGCTGTAACAATAAGGCTTCATTTAGTGATTAGGGCTTGTAGCATTCCCCATTGGATTCAAATTGCTATACTACAAATCCATTGAACAGCCTTGTTGACATCTGTTGACAGAATCCACTCTGGAAATTGGCACATTTATCATTTATTACAACTTTGATAGATGATTTTGTTTATTTCAGCTGTTTTGCCCCATAATCCATTGTCACCTATTTTGGAAATGTCTTCTGGGTCACGAGATCGCTTACTTTTGCATTGTGGTATCTTACATGTTAATGGTCGTGAGAACGAACAAGTAAAATAGCATAACACAGTGGTTGGAATTAAAGTTTGGCAATAATAATTTGGAAATGTGTAAAACCTCAAGCACCTTATCAGCTAGTTGGTTTGTATTAATTCTTCTGGAGTTAACAATAAATGTTTCTATTGTGGAGATTGCATGTATTTTGACTATATTATTGCTGCAATGTAATCTTCCCTTTCCCTTCCTTTCCACTACAGGGACAGATTTTAGCAAATCTCAAAGCCATGGATTCAGATTGGTTTGCCCAGAATTGCATGGGCAGAAAGTCAAAGGTAGGGTTAAGGTTACTGTGAATTTGTATATCTATTATCTTTCTGTATTTTGTCCTTCCTGTTCTCTGGTTTCCATCACCTTATCTTATTTTCCCTGCTATGTTTCCTAGAAACTTCATAGAGGGCATGGTGGAAGTTAGAGGCATCCTGTTTATAGTTGTCTTTAGTTCTTCCCTCGGTCCAGTGTTTGCCACATGTGAGCAGACCTACTCTTCTCCAGTGATGTTTCAGTGGTTGAAGCAGTCACCTGGCAAACATCAGCTGAGTTGATATGTTACCTGCTCTGATAGTCTTTCAAGCTTACATTTTGTAACTTTCTTCCTATCGTAGGTGAAATTGGATACTTTATTTCAGAGCCTAAGTCTCATTTACTGTTTTCCTACTTATAGGTTGGAGCTCCTTCTCTGGACAAATTTAATAACTGGGGTGGATCCCTGTCCTTAGGACATCCTTTTGGTGCTACCGGCTGCCGTTTAGTAATCACAGCTGCCCACAGGTTGAAGAAGGAAGGGGGACAATATGCCGTAGTGGCAGCATGTGCTGCTGGAGGACAGGTAAGAATCCTACGATGAGCAATCTATGTTTGTTTGTTTATATATTTATTTATTAATAGTTTTACTTATTTATATTCCACCTTTACTGTTTTTATAAATAACTCAAGGTGGCAAATACTGTATACCTAATACAGATAAGTCCTCAACTTACAATCACTAAATGAATGATTGTAAGTCGGGGACTGCCTGCACTCCTTTCTCCTCCTATTTTGCCCACAACAATAACTCTGTGTATTGGGCTGAGAGAGAGTCACCCAGCTGGGTTTTATGCCTAAGGCAAGACTAGAATTCTCTACCTCCTGGTTTCTAACCTAGTGCCTTAACATCAGGACAAATTGGTTCTAGACTCAATGTAGCATGGCCATAGTTGCCTTGCACTTGCCAAGGTTTCCTTTTGTAATCCTATTTTCCCATTGTTCATTTTTCTTTCTTCTTTCTTGGGGTGGGAATCTTGTTTCTCTCTTGTTGAGTAATTTCAGTTCTTCTCTTGCTGCAGGGCCATGCAATGATTATTGAGAATTATCCAAAGTAAGGAGGTGAAAATTGGCACGAGGGGATTTGCCTGTTATCTGCAAGACAACGAATGTAGTAATAATGCTCCAAAAGGTATCTCTGGACTTTCCTACAAAGGACTCTCAGTGGCTTTTGTTAATATTTTCTAGTGCCTTCAAAAAAAATTGTTTCACAGTAAATGGAGAAAGCCACACATATTTTATCTGGATATTTATGTTAATATAGGTTTCCTGCCACTTGACAATAGCTAACTACTTTTTTCCCACCATGAGAATAATATTGTAAGTTGGCATGCTGCATTCTGTAAAGTTGTCTGGTAATGAGCGATAAAGCAAAATTTGCTATGCAAAGAGAATGGTTCTTAACAGTTTTCAAGTGAACAACATGGCTTTGAGGTTTCTTTAAAAGGAAAGCCTCTTGTTGAGGGAAAATAATCTAAATGTTCTAAACAGTATTTATCTGACATCAGCCTTAATAAATGAGAAAGAAGACTGGAACACATGTGTCACTGTTGTTTTTTATCAGAACGTCCCAGTTTTAGGATGCAGAAAAGCTGGACTTTCTCAGTTTATCTGCTTTCTGGTGCTTTTTCCTTCTGCTGCTTTAATGGCAGCTCAAGTCTGCTTAACCACCTTGTTCAACACAAATGTGTGAAGTGGTTTCATTTGAATACCGATTCTTCCCACCCAGCTTCCGCTCCCAATTTCAAAAGCTGTCAGACTTAATTCAGGGAAATGTGGAGTATATGCGTGGAAAATAGTAGCTGATGAGCCACTACCACACTTACAGAACTGTCCTCCCCAGAAGAAAACTGTGGTGCTAGAAAATAAAACTGACTTGGATTTTATCAGATATGTAACCCATTACATGAGGGCAAACCAAACACAGCAGAAACCAAGGCACACGAAAAACACAAATCCAAGCTCCAAGGGATAACTACCAAAGAATGGAAAGAAGACCACCCAATCATAAAAGTAGACTCACGCAAAAGGAAGCCAGGTATATGCACAACACAGAAACACAACCCAGTAGACCCATAAGGCAAAACAGAAATAAGATCCCAAAGAGACTTGAAGATTACGTACTATCCATACACACAACCAAGACAACACCCAACTCATACGAAGAGGTACTCAGGCTGCCACAGGAAGAGAGGATTAGGTGGGAACAAGCCATGGAGAAAGAGATGGCCAGCTTGAGAGAACTAAATGTATACACCCCATCTAAGGCCCCAGCAAACAAAACACTCATTGGAACAAATGGGTCTTCAAAATTAAAGAACTTGAAGACAACAAGACCCTATATAAGGCTAGACACGTAGCACAGGGGTTTGCACAGAAATACCCTGAGGACTATACGGATACATACTCACCCACTGTTAGGGCTGAAAGCGTCAAGAGCGCCCTAGTAATAGCATCCATACTAGGCCTCGAAGTTTACCAATTTGACGTGCAGACAGCCTATCTACATGCAGAACTAGACAAGGAAATCTTTATCAAAGCACCCCCTGAGAAAAATACGCAAAAGGGAGATACTTGGCTATTAAACAAAAGTCTGTATGGACTGAAGCAGTCTGGAAAGAGGTGGTATGAATGTCTAGCAAAAATCTTCAAGGATATGGGCTAAGCAGCCACTTCTGCTGACCTCTGCTTCTTCATCAAGAGAGAAGGCACTTCCATTGAATACGTGCTGGTTTACGTAGATGATATTTTATACTTTGGCCAACACAAACGGAAATGCGACGAATTCGCAGAGAAACTTGGGAAACATTTCGCAATGAAAACACTAGGGAAAGTGAACAAGTACCTAGGGGTCCAAATCAACAAGACACAAAAAGGATTCAGAATCTCCCAGAAAGAAAAAATATTAGAACTCTTACACAAATGCAACATGAAGGATGCCAAACCTTGTAAAACGCCTATGCAGACTGACTTCCTGAAACACATGAACGAAGAAGGCGAACCATTCAACGACAACACACTTTATAGGTCAGTCATCGGGTCCCTACTATACATAGCCAACTGGACAAGGCCTGATATCCTTCTAGCAGTCAACCACTTGTCCAGGCACGTCAGCGAACCAAGAAAATATCACTGGGAGGGGGCGAAACGTATACTCAGATACCTTAAATACAGCATAGATGCCTGCCTGTGTTTAGAGCTGGTGAACTCCAAGGAACCACTGTTAACATGCTACGCGGATGCTGACTGGGCAGGCGACACGAAGAGCAGAAAAAGCACCTCAGGCTATGTATTCTTCATTAACAACTGCCCGGTACACTGGTACACCGGAAAACAAAATCTGGTGGCCACATCCACAGCAGAAGCAGAGTACATCTGCCTATCAAAGGCAGCCAATAACTTGACGTGGTTTGATGACCTGCTTTCTAACATCTGGACTGAACCAACTTATCCGATCATTGTGCATGAAGACAATAAAGCAGCCATAGACATTTCTACGACAGACGCTGTGGGCCAAAGGTCAAGGCACATAGCCATCAAACACAAACATGTCAGGCAGTTAATAAACATTGGGTTCATCAAAGCTGTACACTGTGAGACTGTCGAACAGATTGCTGACATCTTAACAAAACCCTTACAAAATAAACAGCACGCTTACCTAACTTCAAAATTGGGTGTACATATAAAACACGTACACACTACCCCAACCGTTAGGCATTTAGAGGGGGATTTGTTACATGTAAATGCCCAACATCGTGTGCCCATGGCAGGGCAAGGGTTAATACCACCCAACCTACCCAGCACTTCCCTTGACCCCTCCTCACCTTGACCCCGCCTTCCAGGTATATAAGGTTTTGTCCAGGAGTCCATGTTGCATTCCAGAAGTGTATCTGCAAGAGATAAGTAACATGTGTTAATAAACAAGTATTGATTCAAACTCAACCTTGTGCTGGAGTTATTGGGCTAGATCCTTAGAAACACTTAACAGAAATTCCCTACTGAGTTCCAAAGTTTGCTCTCCACATTGGACTCAGAACATCAAAAACTTCATTTCATTCTGCACCAGCAGTTATGAGAAAAAGAAGCATATAGCCTTCCATGAAATGGCAAAGAAAACAAGGGGTAAACTAGCGTTTCCCAACCTTAGCAACTTTAAGATATGTGGATGTCATCTCCCAGCATGACTGACTGGGGAATTCTGGGAGTTGAAGTTCACATATCTTAAAGTTGCTAAGGTTGAGACACTAGTTTAGGAGATTCAAACTATGGGGCAATAGATGCTGATTACATGGGTTGGAAAAATTGAATTTATAAGAACAGGGCAGCACTGAAGTATCTTCCAAGTGGATGATTCATCCAAGCTAGGTTTGAATAGATGGCATAGGGCCTCCAGAGTTTTTTAACAAGGCGATATGAAGCGGCTTTTAGTTGCCTGATATGTACCCTTCCAGATACAGATAAACTGCATAAATGTTTCTGTAGGATTCCCTCATCTAAAAGGCATATGCAGCGACTCCTGGTGTCCATAGTGTAGAAGTATTTGCATTTGATACTTCCCAGCCAGCAAATTTTATTTTTTTATTTATTAGATTTTTATCCTGCCTTTATTAATTTATAACATATTTCAAAAACTCCACTTTTGAAGCTCACTCAGCCACAGCCATTGCATAAATGCATCTGCTCAATAAAGTAGGTTTAATTAAAATATCCAGGGATTAACATTAACAAGATTTCTTTTTTAGGGAGTAGGCAATCTGGCATGGCAGCAAGGCTTCTGTACCCTCCCTGAGAAAAACATAAAAAGCATTAGCAACTCTATTTATTTTATATCCTTTATCAAGGATTTGGTGCCTGGCTCTTATCAAAGAATTGCAAAATGTAAGGGTGAGAAAGGAACCTGGAGTTCATATTTCCTGCCTAATCAGGAGATTGGACTAGAAGATCTCCAAAATCCCGTCCCATCCCATCCCGTCCCTATCCTATTCTATTCTATTCTATTCTATTCTATTCTATTCTATTCTATTCTATTCTATTCTATTCTACTCTACTCTACTCTACTCTACTCTACTCTACTCTACTCTACTCTACTCATATAGTATAAATCAATATAAATCACTAGTGAGGAAATAGGGTGAATACTTCTAGGGAATGAAAACCCACCATCCCTCAAAATAAATTGTTCCATTATCAAATAAAGGTAGTCCTAGACTTACAACCACAATTTTAGTCTAAAATTTCCATTGCTGAGCAAGACAGTTGTGAAGTAAGTTTTGCCCCATTTTATGACCTTTCCTGCAGCAGTTGTTAAGCAAAGTGTTTGTTCATTAAGCAAGTCTGTCTCCCCCCATTGACTTTGCTTGTCAGAAGCTTGTTGAAAGGTTAGAGATGGTAGTCACATGACCCTGGGACAGTGCAACTGTCATAAATACATGCCAGTTGCCAAGTGTCTGAATTTTGACCATGGGGATGCTGCAACAGTTGTAAGTATACGAAAACCCGTCGTAAGTCCCTTTTTCTCAGTGCCATTGTAACTTTGAACAGTCACTAAACAAATCATTGTAAATCGAGGACCCCTTGTAGTTCACTTCATAAACTGCTGTTCAGCCAAGTTTGATTTCCTCTAGAATGTTTGTGCCAATGGAGTTGGCTGGTTTTGTACCAAGCAACCTACAAAGCCCAGTCATGGGAGTAAATCTGAAAAGCATGTCCTCCTGCAGAAGGGGATAAATAAGGCTTAATGAGGTTTGCTTATTCTCTTTCTTTCCCTGCAAATCTGCTGAGTAGGACAGATGGTGTTAATATGCTTACGTTACCTACAAGAGATTCAGCTGCACCTCCCTCCCCATCCCCCCAGGGGATCGAGGGGGAAGGGAAGAAGATGGAGATTCATTCTTTCTCTTCAGATCTTGTTTCACAATGACAAATATACCAATCCCAAAGCAGAACGTGAACCATTAATTCACTCCAGGGCAGGTTGAGACATCACCCAGCATTATGGTTTGGATATACAGTATATACCCATATATAGAAACTTAATCTATGGTCTGAGTTTGGGTGTCTCCAAGGCATAACTACTTATGATTTAGTGTGTTTTGCAAATAAGATCCACATAGATATGAAGCATTCTTGGCATAAAACAGGAAGCAGGATCAATCAAATCATAAATTGCCTTGAAGTTAAAGCAAACACAGATGGGTGTATGCATGTCAGGTTGCGCATGAGTGAAAAGAGGGTGCTTCAGATTAGATTATTAAGGCAAAGAGGAGGGAATTTTCCCAGATGGCTCCTGCAGACACCTGAACATGAACATGCCTGTTTGATTGTGTGGCTGCAAGTCAGGAAAGACAAGGACTCTCCTGCCTGGATTTGAAATCAGAAAAGGAGGAGACTGGGGAAGGGGAGGGTAAGGAGCTGAGAAAAATCTCCAGGTATGTTTGGAGATTAGCACAAAGGCGAGGAACAACTCTACCATTGAGGCAGGCTGAAGCTGAGGGACAAAAACTCTTGAGTGTCTTAAAGCCCATTCTAGATCTTCCCAGTGGACAAGATTCAATACCTGGCATGGGTCCATGACATTGGTGATCCTAGGAATATTTAATTCCACTTCGGCAACATTGGTAAGTGCATATCTCTCCTTGAACATGCAGGCATTTATGCTCCTTATCAACTCTGAACTACAGGGAAGGCTTGAAATTGTGTTCTCACCATTCATCCACAGTCTGGAAGTGAATTTGTAGCTGTCGTGTTTAAGCTGTTTGTTTTCTGCCGGGAAACTTAATTTTGGAAATAGGGTCAGCAGTGCAATTTGCTGTATATTGGGTGTTGATGCATGGAGGGCCTTGAAGGGATCCAGGCATCAATCTGGAGTGGCAAGTACTTCCGGTACAGACTGATTCTAATAAATATTTATCCCAAATCCTCCATAATAACTTTGGGCATGGTTGTTTCATCTCATGAGGGTTGACATTCTCTAAGTGGGATGTTTTAGCAGCAGAAGATCTCACAATGCAATATCTTTATTGCTAAAGGGTAAATGAGCATGGCCAGCTATCAAAACAAAAGACAACAAAACTAAAACAAAACAAAACAAGCAGTGACATTTCAGAAGTGCAATATTTAGCCAGAATTTACTTCTTTCTCTGGACTTCACTTTGTTATTTCCTTTAGAAGAAGGTCATCAAAGGCTTGCGGTGCTTAATCATGTGTTTGTTACGAATATACAAGTTGGACTTGAAAGGAGGCAGAAGAATTCTGGGAGTTGAAATCCACACATCTTAAAGTGGCCAAGTTTCAAAAACATTGTCCTATTTTATTCACTAAGCTAGTTGGGGATGTTGGAGCTTGTGGCCCATTTATCAGAAAGGACTAGATTGGGGGAATAGGCTACCCCATCTTTTCTTTCATGTGTGTGTGTGTGTGTGTGTGTGTGTGAGGGAGGGAGGGAGGGAGGGAGGGAGGAGGACTTTGTAAGGAACATCTGACAGATGGTTTTCTGTGGAGTCATTTTGCTTCCATCTCTCTAAATCTCACACTTTGAATGCAATTTAGCAGCCAGTCAGTCCAGGCTGTGTGCAAGCAAGTAACCACAGATTCTCATGATTATATCAGTCACTATGCCTTCAGTGCACATTTCTTATAGGGTAGGTTGTTTGAAAGAATGCTTAGGTAAGCTTTTGCAAGATTAGGCAAGATGTTCAAGAAAAGTGAATGTTATATAAAAAGGTGCCATTTGGAAGGTGAGGATTCAGTTTCGTTTGAGCCCAGTGGCCAGACTTTTCATTGTGAAGCCTTTTCCCCTAGGCTACGCAATGTCTTCCTAGTCAAAAAAATATCAGAAGTTAGTGCATGCTTATCAAAATGGCTAAGATTTCTCCAAGTACCAGACAGAAATCAAATGTGAACTATTTTATTTATTTATTTATATATTTCAATTTATTGTCTGCCCAAGTCCAGTGAACTCTAGGCAGTGTACCTAAACTAGGAGAAACATAAAAACAACTGAAAATGTTGAATTTCACAGACAGCCCAAACTAAAAGTATATAATGAAGAGCAAAAACAAATAAAAAATTGTATCTTAAACAAACCGTAAACATCAATCATAGGCCTGAGATCAAAGCCAGGTTTTCAAAGCTTTCCAGAAGCTTAGGAGTGCAGGTACCATTTTTATCTCTGGAGAGGATGCTGTCCCACAGGTTAGGGGCCACAACAGGTAAAGTGTGCTTCCTTGGTCCCACGAGAAGATAATGTTTAATATAGGGAAACTTCCACTCTACTGAAAGATACTG
The DNA here is from genome assembly GCA_022577455.1 of Arizona elegans. Lineage (NCBI taxonomy): Eukaryota > Metazoa > Chordata > Lepidosauria > Squamata > Colubridae > Arizona > Arizona elegans. The sequence goes on along the minus strand of JAKOOJ010000001.1, from coordinate 313,474,679 downwards.
GGTGGGCAGAAACTATTGGAAATAAGCAGCCTCCCACATATCCAGGCCCTATGCCATACCAAGCCTTATAAGTAAAAACCAGCATCTTAACTGGCTTTCAGAAGCTGACTGACAGCCAATGCAGCTTATGTAGTAGTTGTAACGCACACGCACACCAGAGGGTGCCTGTTACTGCCTGCATCCATTACATTCCGAGCTTCTGGACTGCTTCATGTACAACACATTGCAATAATCCAGTTATGAGGTGACCAGGGCATGAGTGATTGTCTGAAGGGTCTCCTTATCGAGGAAAGGGTGCAACTAGTGCACAGAATGGACCTGTGCAAAAGCCCTCCAGGCAGGGCCTTCTGTTACCTGACATGACATGAGGTAAAACATGCAAAAGGGCAGGGAGAAACGTAGGCCTTGCTGAACCAGAAGTAAAACAGGAAGAGGCTTTAACCCTGCAGAACCTGACCCTTAACCTCTCCCATTTTAATGACAATATGTTATATTGGACTGTTGATCTTGCTTTACAGAAGGGATGGTTGGTTATGGGATTCTGGTTTTTGGAAAGAAGAGTGACTTTTGAGCACTGTTGATGAAAAGCCTTTATATTAACTCACCGGCTGGCAGCCTTTTGCACAATGATCCAAACCCCATGTCAGGGTTCCAAGTAGCATCCTCAATGAAAGAAAACTCTGAGGTTTGAGTTTCCTCAAAGTTCCAATTTATTAGAGATGTCATATTGGCACATCTGGGAAAACCCAAATCTGAAAGTTCCAGGTTTTCCTCACCCAAAGGAAAGTTCAAGTCCCTGCCCAGCATCCACATGTCCATCACATGGTCCAATCAAAGCACCGTCCCAACTGGAGATGCCTCCCAGTTCCAGCTATCCAGGTGCAGGGCAAGATGTCCTTGACTTTCTGAGAAAGGAACGTTATTATGACTACTGTATATATCTCCCTGGCTTCATACAATTCCCCCCTCCCAGTTTCCCACAGTAGTAAATGTGGCAGGCCTGAAGATCCAACAAAAAAGATGGCTTCCAGGCCTGCATTTGTAATGTATACCAGAGGACTCCACGATCCTTTCCTTAAAATGATTTTTCTGCTTTGTCAACAGTATATTGTACACCTGCTTCGCGGCCTTGTGTGCTTGGCTCCTTCAGCTCATGATCCTGACGAGAGCAACGCTAAGAGGGGATTGGGAGTCTTGAACGGCATGGAAGAATCACAAGCAGAGCCTGCAGGCTTAGAGAAGGTCAGCTGTCCCTTTCCTGGAGATTAACTAAGCACTTTGGACTCTGTTTCCTTTCCTTCCTCTGGCTCCAGCAGTCTGCAATAAATGTTTCATCCTTATGCAGAGTGTAGAGTGCAGATTCTGTAACTTTTATGTTCTAGAGCAAAACAAAGGCAAACCATTTACATTGGATTTATTCTTGCCAAAATGCGCTTATCCATTAATCCAGTTCTAAGACAGTCTTAAATTATGTAGAGTACAGTGCTGTACAAGTGCTTTGTCTCCCCAAAAATGCTTGTTAAGTATGCAGGAGTGTGAACGTAGCACGTCTTGGAACAAACCAACCACTCCTGGATGTTCTGAGGCACCATTTGGAGAATTAATCCAAAGTGCCGCAGAAATCCTTAATCAGAATAAGCGGTAATGGAGGTGCCCTCAGATCAATAATGGAAAAGAGGCCACTTCATGTCAGGCAAAAGTAAACCACCTGGCATTGTATTGCAGGGCCTCTGATAGAAAAGGATCTTCTTCACCCTCTTTATCAATTGAATATCTCTGACTGAAAATGACACTTATTGAATCTGGTCCACTCTACACACAGAACAGACGCTGTGTTACTAAACCATGGATTCCTTCTAAGCTCTTCCATAATTTCTACTAGTTCAGTGTTTCTCAACCTTGGTAGCTTGAAGATGGGTGGACTTCAAGCTACCAAGGTTGAGAAACATTGAACTAGTTAATAATGAATAATAATTTTTGTAACTCCATTCTCCATCAAGGGGCAGAAATAAAACCTGTGGAAATATTTCATTACATGCCCCTTATCTTTCCCACCATGCTGGCTGGAGAAATTCTAGGAGCTGAAGTCCACGTATCTTAAAGTTGCTGAGGTTGAGAACAAAACACTGCTCCAGAACGTAAAAGAACCAGGCATCTGGAACAGGCCATTTTTAGACTCTCACATCCACACTCATGCCGGACCTCCACTGACTGCTATTCTAGGGGAAATTGGGGAGTTGAAGTCCATACATCTTAAAGTTGCCAGGTTTGAAAAACTCTGAGCTAGATTGTGCTTCAGCATTTTGCATTGGCTTTCTAAATAGTGGATTCTATCACTCTTGCTGATAAAAGTAATTAACTATTAAAACCAGTTTTTAATAGTATTTGACCAGAATCTGCTTTCCTGCATTGTAAATCCATTGATCTTTATAATCCATATCCTGATAAAATACAGAACCTTTTGTGGTGTTTTGGGCATTATCCAGGGATGAAATTCACTTACCTTCGCTACTGGTTCATTACTGCACATGCGACACCTCTGCGCATGTGCAGGACCTTCCGTGCATATGCAGAGGGTCAAAAACAGGACATGATGACATCCGGGCAGGTGGGCTGAGCCTTCCACCACTGGCACTACCGGTTTGCCTGAGCCATATAGAACCGGCTCAATTTCACCACTGGCATTATCCTTTTAGATCAGTGTGCAAGATTCTGGGAGTTGAAGTCCACCCATCTTCAAGCTACCAAGGTTGAGAAACACTGAACTAGTTAATAATGAATAATAATTTTTGTAACACCATTCTCCATCAAGGGGCAGAAATAAAACCTGTGGAAATATTACAACTGAATGGAACATGCTGGTGTTGGCCAGAGAGTTTAGACTTTACATTATATTGATTGTATTCTTTATTGTCCAGGTTTTGATTGATTATATACTACTATGAAATCTGCTGAATCTAGAAGATTTCTTAACAATGGCTTGGTCACAAAGTTGTCATTTTTTTGAGCACAAAATTGGTGGAAGGCAATAGTGGTTGAACATTAGGCAGCATTAAATAAGTTTAGATTGATTGCAAGCTTTGTTTTCCAACCGGTTATGGCATGAGAACAACCTTGATCAACCTGATAAGAGGACTTTGGTTTAAAGATAGCAAGAATTCCTTTGATCTCTCCGTAGCAGCTTTGATGCTATCAACTTTGGTAACTAGCCAAACTAGTTTAGGAGATTGGAGTCCAGAGCAATAAGGTTTTCCTCTCTTAACCTGAAGAATGCATTTTAGAAAGTAGCTGTAGGGATGGGAAATCTGAGCTTGGAGTGTCATCTTCTCCCTGCTTCCTCTCTCTCTATTACCTCTAAGTGGTTGAGTGCTCCAATACGTTGAGTACTCCAATTACTTGGTTCAAGATATGATTGTTCAACCAGTTCTGGATTGCTATTCTCCTCAAAGGAGAGTATTCAGTTTGGGCATGTTTGCTAAACCAACATTTTCAGACATCTTAATGACATCAGTCAGTCAGTTATTTATTTATTTATTTCTCATATTTTTAAGGCTGCCCTTAAATTCTGGGTGGCATTAGCTAAAGGTTTTGGGCAAAAGTAATCTAGTCACAGTTACTATGTTCTGGTAACTTCCAGGACAGATTATTGATATCATTCTCCATAACTATCTGGAAGCTTCAGTTAGTATACAATTTAGCAGGAAAAAAAATTCCTGGGGTTCTTAGTTGATGATACTTCAGTTTAAAATATTTTTATACAACTAGTGCCAAATCAAAGCATTTTTTTTGCGTAACCTCTCATTTTTTAAAAAAAAAATGATTTATATGCCGCCCTTCTCTGGAGACTCAGGGCGGCTTACAATGCATTAAGCAATAGCTTTCATACTTTTGTATATTTATACAAAGTCAGCTTATTGCCCCCACAACTGGGTCCTCATTTTACCTACCTTAGAAAGGATGGAAGGCTGAGTCAACCTTGAGCCTGGTGAGATTTGAATTTGCAGTAATTGGAGGCAGCAGATGTAGGTGGATGTTAATTAGTCTGCTGAGCCACCAGAGCTCCTCTTATTGGATTAATTTAACTCTTACACTGTGTTCCTTCAACATACTTAATCAAATTAGCTAAACTTAGTAGGACAAGTCTTAAGTAACTTTTTTCGAGGCCATTGCAACTTTGAACTGTTGTTTTCAATGGTCATACCTGCATAGAGTCTATATTCCCTTAAGCATTTAGAACAGGGGTGTCAAATTGGCGGCCTATGGGCCAGATGCATCACATGCAGGCCATGCCCAACCCAGCTCTGCCAAGGGGAAAACATCATGATATGTCATGTGACAGCAACATGACACTGCGAGTTTGACACCCGTGCCATTGATTAACATCTTGCTACTTACTATTCATTTATTATTTATTTTATTTTATTTTATTATTTTAATTTCTATATCGCCCTTCTCCAAAATAGGACTCAGGGCGGTGAACAGCCAAAGTAAAAAACAATACATACAAAATTTAAAGGCAGTTTAAAATAATTAAATATTTGGCCGAAAATTAAAACAACCCAATTTAAAATCAATTTAAAATTCACTCAAGCCAGCCCAGCTAGTTGAAATAAATGGGTTTTCAGGGCCCGACGAAAAATCCGGAGGTCTGTTATTGTATGTATCTCTGGGGGGAGGTTGTTCCAGAGGGTGGGCGCCGCCACAGAGAAGGCTCTCCCCCTGGGGGTCGCCAGCCGACATTGTCTGGCGGACGGCACCCTGAGGAGGCCCACTCTGTGCGAGCGTACTGGCCGGTGGGAGGCTATTGGTGGCAGAAGGCGGTCTCGTAAGTACCCTGGCCCTAAGCCATGGAGCGCTTTAAAGGTGGTCACCAACACCTTGAAGCGCACCCGGAAGACCACCGGAAGCCAGTGCAGCTCGCGCAGGAGAGGTGTCACATGGGAGCGCCTCATCGCCCCCATAATCCCCCGCGCGGCCGCGTTCTGGACCAGCTGGAGCCTCCGGGTGCACCCCAGGGGGAGCCCCATGTAGAGAGCGTTGCAGTAGTCCAGGCGGGAAGTGATGAGTGCCTGAGTGACTGTGCGTAGGGAGTCCCGATCTACAACTGGCGTATCAGGCGGACCTGATAAAAAGCCCCCCTGGCCAAGGCCGTCAAATGATCTTCTAACGACAGCCGTGCGTCCAGGAGGACGCCCAAGTTACGAGCCCTCTCCGTGGGGGCGAGTGATTCGCCCCCAATAGCCAGCGATGGTGTCAGCTGGCTATATCGGGACGCCGGAAGCCACAGCCACTCGGTCTTGGAGGGGTTGAGTTGGAGCCTGTTTCTCCCCATCCAGGCCCGCACGGCCTCCAGGCACTGGAGTAATGGAGTAATAATAATAATAATAATGTTATACCTGTCTTCTGGTGGTCTATATAACTTGACATTAGGATGTACAGTAAACTCCTTCTTTGGAGGAACATTGTGGTTCTAGTGTCGAATATTGCCTGCTTATTGTGTGGGAGGTGCGGTGCAATTCATTACTTTTTCTGTATTTGCTTTTGTTCTTAAGCATATATTGCCCTGAGAACCTTCCACTGAAGTCCAATTTGCAAGTGTACTGAATAAATAGAAAAAAATATCTTGTTTGTTTTAACCAATGTGGCTTTATTCATGTACTTCTGTTATTGGCACGGAATTAAGAAAGGATTGAGAGATTCAAAAAGCAAAACTTCCTTTCATTACAAGCAGTCCTCAGTTTAGGACAATTGGAGCCAGAATTTCTGTTGCTGAGCAAATCAGGTGTTCAGTGAGTCACTCTCAATTTTATGACCTTTTTTTTTTTTTGCCGTGGCTGCTAAGTGGATCGTTGCTGTTGTTAAGAGGAACACATGGTCATATCAAATTTGGATTTCCTTGCTGATTTTGCTTGTCAGAATCCGGTTGAGGTTGCAAACAGACTTCACATGATCCCTGGACTGCAACTGCCATAAATAAATGTTGGTTATCTAGTGTCTGGCTTTTGATTGCATGACCATGAGGATGCTGCGATGGTCCTAAGTGCAAGGACCAGTTGTAAGTCACTATTTTCAGTGCCATTGTAACTTCGAGTGGCTGTGAAAGGAATGGTTGTAAGTCGAGCACTCAGTGTATACTGTTGAGAGTTGATGTGGTGCGCTAAAGGTAAAAGACATAAATTAAAAGATCCGCTTGGCTCCTTACAGGGTTCAAAGGAGGAGGAAGCAAGGCGGCCGGTGGCACAGTGGACAGCAGCCGAAGTGTGTGTCTGGCTAAGAGGAAAAACCTTGGGAACTCCAGGCAGCCCGCTGCTGGAGGCAGCCAATAGCCATGCCATCTCTGGCAAGGCTCTCTTGCGCCTCTCTGAGGAAACCCTGGAGCGCATGGGCATAGCGCCAAAGAGCCTGCGGGAGGAGCTATTGCAGGAGATTCTCCTCCTGCGCATTCAGCAAGAAATGGAAGATTTGCTGGATATTTCAGATGGTGAGTGATGGGTATCTGCTTAAAGCTACCTACAGAACATGGTGTAATGGCACTGAGTGGAATCAGAATTTGGGGAGAAAAGTAGGTGGAAGGCAGGATATGATTGTAATCTCTCTATAGAGCAAGAGTGTCAAACTCGATTTCATTGAGGGCTGCAACAGCATTGTGTTTGACCTCAGGGGGCTGAATGGGCATGGCCAGGGTGGGCATGGCCAGCTCAACGTCCTGCAGCCCTCTGCCAGCAAAAATGGAGCTCGGGAGGGCTGTGCGCAACCCTCGCAAGCTCCGTTTTTGCTGGCAGAGGCACCACGGACTGGTCCTTTGCTGTTTCCAGGGGGCCCCCGTGGGCCAGATCTAAGCACCCCGTGGGCCAGATCCAGCCTGCAGGTCTTGAGTTTGACACCCCTGCTATAGAGCATGCATAACACACCTGCCCATTCTTCTTGCATGGGTGCTTCATTCTTAAATGGCTTTGTCAGGAACACAATCAATAACTCCAAGAATACACTAACAGTTTTGGCGGTCTCAACTGTTCTGCGAAGTTGCTCATCTTGCCACCTAGCACAATACAGGTAGTTCTAGACTTACAGCAGTTCATTTAGTGACTGTTCAAAGTTACAACAGCACTGTAAAAAGTGACTTATGACCGTTTTTCAGTTACCTTTGCAGCATCCCTATGATCATGTGATCAAAATTCAGATGCTTGGCAACTGGTTTGTACTTATGACCGTTGCAGCGTCCTTGGGTCACGTGATCAACTTTTGCAACCTTCTGACAAGCAAAGTCAATGGGGAAGCCAGATTAATTTAACAACTAAACTAGATTACTAATTTATCAACTATAGTGGTTCACTTAACAACTGTGGTAAGAAATGTCATAAAATGGGGCAAAACTCATTTAACAAATTCTCACTTGACACCAGAAATTTTGGGCTCAGTTGTGGTCATAAGCTGAGGACTACCTGTATCGTCTATATTAACTGGCAGCAGGTTCCCAGCTAAAGTCTTTCCCTGCTCTACCTGGAAAGATTAAAGATAAAATCGGGGACTTTCTTCCTGCAAAACAGAAATTCTACAACTGAATTACATCTTTATCGTCATCTTGAAAACACTAAATAATCTACCAAGAGTAGCCATGGAATCGGAGCACTGTGTTTTGCAGTGAGGATGAGGCCCATGCAGTCAACATTTTTTTCATGCTGTTGATCAGCAACTTTTTCATCAGCTGACAAAACAAAACTTGCCATTACTTAATTCAACTACTGCACAGATGCTCTATTGTGTTAATTTGTTGTATGAGCCAGGCCATCACATGGTTTGGACTTTGGAGGCAACAGAGGCATTTTGTTAACTAAAACTTAGGTTTAATTACGTTGCATGAGCCTATGTTAAGAGTCAAACCAAGGACAACCCAATTCCCATTTCAGCATCTTGGCTGTGTCAGGTTTCGATGTCGTCTCAAATAAAATAAATTGCATTTCCAAACAGATAGTCTTTGAAGAAATCTTTCATTTTATTAAGCACGACAACCTGTCCCCAATCGTGGCGTAGCCAACTCTGACTTCCTGACCCCAAACCTTCCCTTTCCATTCCCCAATTCTCTGCGTCTCATTGGCCTTCTTCCAAATCACTCTCTCCATATCTACTACTTAAGCTCCCAGGAATGTCCCCGCTCCCATCTCATCTCCTAGGAGATATTATCTTCAGGGAAAATAAGTAGGTGAGAAGTCAAGCGTCCTCTTGCCAGCTGCCCCCTCTTCTCATGTCAGCACTAGAGTAAATTCAGGTTGAAGTGCTGACACTTTATTACATCAACATATGCAACAGCATGTGTTCAGATATACCAGAGGTGTCAAACTCGATTTCATTGAGGGCCGCATCAGGGTTGTGTTTGACCTTCGGGTGCCGGAGTGGCCAGCTCAATGTCACTCATGTCAGGAGTGTCTGTGGTGGCCCGAGTGCTCTGTCAGCAAAAATGGGCTCCTGAGCTCCGTTTTCACTGTGATGGCCTCCTGCAACCCTCTGCCAGCGAAAATGGAGCGTGGGGTTGTCCCAAGCTCCTTTTTCGCTGGCAGAGGCACCACGGCAAGTCTTTCACTGTTTTCAGGGCAGCCCCATGGGCCAGATCTAAGCACCCTGCAGGCCAGATCCGGCCCATGGGCCTTGAGTTTAACACCCCTGAGATATACAGTTATAAGATCGTTTTCAGTTGTTGCCACTGTCTGACATTGGTGTCCTTAATTGTTCCTTTCTGCTACTCCTTCTCTCACACAGAATAACCCAGGAGATCTAAGAGGTTAACATCACAACTGTCTGGAAAGCAGCCATCTTGAAGCATCCTCTAGAATTGGTTATTGGTGTCAGCTGTGCCTCCAGTTGGATTGTGGGTCATTGAATTGAAGAACGAAAATCAGGCCATTTGAGACTGGGACTCAATTCTTCATGTCCAGTGCAAGTTCTTTTGCAGAAAAGTCTGGACTTGGAAAAGGAGGCATTTCTGTTGTTATTACCCCAAATGAAAAGACCTGCTGAGTGCTGTTGAAAATGCACTTCCATACTGGGCTATTCTGCAGCAATGAATTGGGGAATTAAATCCTTGGAGAGCATTCACGGTTTCCAGGTTATCTTAAGAACAAACCTATTCACATCATCTAATATCAGAGACAGACAACCTGGTGCCTGCTAGATATTTTGAGCAACTCCCCAATACCTTGATTGTTCCATGTCTAGGCCTGATGGAAACTGAAAATCCAAAACATCTGCAAAGAATCGGTCGGCCTTCCCATTTATTAAACCGCGGTAATACTCTGGATTCAGGCAACCATAGCATTTGTACTTTGTGTCATATTTAATCCTAGTCTCTTTTTAGACAAGTATTTATATTATTGCCAGGCTAGGCATTGTTTTTCTCTGCTCCAAATAAATTGGACAACCATCTGTTTGGGATGGTATAAAGAACTCCTGCCTTAAATAGAGGGTTGGACTAGATCTCCAAGGTCTTTTCAGTCACATGATTCTATGATTCTGTGAAATTCCTTTCTGTTCCTTGCCTCCTGAAAGCCAAATCCCTCTCTTCCGCCTCTTCCTGGCAACCTTTGAAAAGAACCTGTAGCTTCCCAATTAGGGGGAAAAATATTGTATCAGCATTCTTTGAACTTCCACACATTTTAATACTTTTGCTATTTGTTATATTGACAGCAGTGGTGATATTCAGCCGGTTCTATCCGGATTGGGCGAACTGGTAGTGGCGGTTGCGGGAAGCTCCGCCCACCCACCTGGACATATATCACGTTCTGTTTTTGATGCTCTGCACATGTGCAGAAGGCCCTGCGCATGTGCGGAGATGGCGCATGCAAGCGAAGTGCGTGCGCACGCATTCACATTTGCGAACCGGTAGTGAAGGTAAGTGAATACCACCCCTGATTGACAGGTGCTATTTTATTTCTAGAGTACTCCGCTAACAAATATTGATTGGCAGATAGATTTTTGTTTTTAAGACCGTTTTGCAAATAAAATCATTTAATGCCAACACAAGAGATAACATTGAGAATCGTACTTCTTAGATCTGTATGTTACATCCGTCCTGGCCCAGGAAGACTCTGTTATGACCCTCTTGTGTCTAGCACTTGTTTTTAGCAGACGCAACTCAGGATTTGATAAATGATAGCTCTCCAATTCTTTCATTTCCGGAATGAAACAAGCACCCAAGAGATGAGATATTAAAAAGCTTGGAAAATTTATTGAAGTTTTATGTCATAATAGGCTTTTGAAGTTTTTAAATACAATAAATATTTATCAGTAATAATAGCATTCAATGGATCAGAATTCAAATCCATTGCCAGACTGTCAACCTCCCACAATACATTAAGACAGATATGAATCTTGATGAAGGGTGACAGACTGTGGAACAGCCCACAATGACATTATATAGTTTCTTATCGAAAGTATTTTTTTCCCACTAACATCAATAGTAATCTGTACAGTCAGTTTTGCTTTGACACAGCTTGAACTGCCCAGAATCTGCTTCAAAGAATACAAGCCAGAAGTTCACTTGCCCAAGAAGGGTAGGAAACTGTTCCTGGCAGTCAGCACCTATGAAGACCAAGGCACACACCCTCTTCCCCAAAAGAGACCCAGTTATTATTTTCCCCTTCTGGAGAAAAAAGCAGGAGAAAGTAAAGCTATCTCTTCCAAGTTCTACCCCTCTCCCCAAGTATGGTATCTTACAAAGAACTAATGATTTCATATTTTACTTGACTTGGCCAATGGCTTTCTGAAAACACCAAGGTCACAGAGTTAATCAAAAAGCAAGGAAAATTAATTGGTCCAATATTTATGTTTATTCTTGCTTCCAGACAGAACCTACTCTGAAAAGGGCACTTATCTTGCCTGTATTCCAGAGTCAACTTAAATGTGGAGAATGAATCCCTATCTATTCGCTCTCTCTCTTTTAAACTGAGAAACAAGTTCAATGGGTATTGATTGGGGAGATCTGGAATACCATTCAGTATTAAGCTTTACATTTTAGGATTACATTTCAAGCAAAAATGGCACTGGGAGGGGTGGGATGGGGGGACACTCTGGCCTTATTCTTCAATGAATCTATGGGTAGATGCCAGTCTTCATGAAATATTTTTATCCAACATATTCTTTCCTGAAATCATGGAGAACAGTCAACAATCTATGTACGATTTAAACCCCTGAATGATTTACTACTGTAAGTCAAAATGAACATAGCCCCAATGCATAATTTTTACTGAACTTACAACCACAAGTCACTTGGGTTCTAGCTAGTTAGTATTCTACAGGTTTTCTTGCTGTTCATACCTAGTTCTGAACTGTTGTATTCTAATATATGAGGGCTATACAAATGGTTTCTGGGCCCAGCCCTTACAATATCTGCTTCTCTATGCAACCCACTTTTTGAATTCAGCTTTGCTAGCTGAATCTGGCTAGACTGTGGAGGGACTGGAAAAAAGCTAAGTGGCATCAGACCCCTAGAGTTGCTTTGCCCAGGAATCATCCTCTGTATCCCTGTATCCTTTGACCTTCAAGGGCCAAAGCACAGATACTTAGACAATAGTCAATCAAGGCAGAACAAAGACCTGTTTTCGGAACGTAAAATGGAATAGTTATTTGAAAAAAGGATGCAAGGGAATGGTACACTACTGAAGAACTGGTTACAACTGCCCCCATCACATTCTATGCCATCTTCCATTCACTGAGGTAATCTAGAAAGAAGATGAGGTTAGGTTCAAAAACTTGAAGCCAGTGGTTACACCCACCTCTTGAAGTGACAAAATGTCCACCACTTCAATACTCAGTACCTTTATTTTCAGAACAGTAGAGATGAACCCAAACAGGGTGTTTTAAACCCCACCAATGGTGCATTTGACTCTCACCGAACTTGCAATCAGTTTTAAATCAATAAAATAAAGGAAAAAAAATCCACAAACCTATTTTCCTGTTTAAAGGTGCTACTCCTTTAACTTGGACAACACTTAAAGAATGGTTTTTTTTTAAGCTGACTTTTCCCTCAACTTGAGGAGAGTCATTTAAGGCACCAAATTCCTTACTGAGAAGCCCTGATAGATAGGAAAGAAGAATCACATTTTTTCCAGTGAAGACAGAAAGGCAAATCTGCCTCATATAACATGCCAGCAAGCTCATGAAAAAGCAAATGTTAGCCGGAAGCTGCAGCGGCACTATTCTTGATCTTCACAAGTGTAGATGTTCTCATATAATATGCATGCTTCTAAGCAGAATCTAATGGGATCATTTACTAGCTCACATTAAGCCTGCATACATATAAGGAACCCTGCTTCCCAAGAATATTGGCTTCTGTGGATAACCATCACTTTCTATCTAAAGGATTCTTATGCCACAGTAGCCTGTGCAAAACTATACCATTGATCTGACAACTCTTTTGTTTCCAAGACAAACACTATAATCCCAAAGAAAGAGACTGAAGACCAAATGTTCCTACAATGATTCATTAATTAACCGTAAAGGCAGACCCTCCTCTGAACTGACCACCTTCTTAAAAATAGAAAATGGTTCCAAGAGATTATAACTACATGTCCTGTTTCTTACTGTCACTTATGATTGACAACTGGTTTATTTTATTCTAACTATTGCAACATCAAATATTCAAGCAAGCTCAATTCTTCTCCGTGTGCAGTGCTTTGATAAGAATAAAAAGCCTCCCTAACCCCATTTCAAGTTTTGCTTCACAGCAATGGAATATTATGTAAACAAAACAAAAATCTGAATTGTTTGCCATCCATGCCTAGAGATTTCTTTTTCCTGCTAATAATGAGAAGCGGGGCTTTCCTCGTTCCTTGCCATACCAGACACAGCATTTGGGGTAAGTCTTGAGAATCAGAAAAATAAAATTATTTACAAAAAAGAAGGGATAGGAATGAAGGCAAGAATTAGTTCTAGGATGTTACACTGCATACATTTTGTTTTTTGACATAATGCTTCGTGTTTACAAAAGAAAAGATAAATAATAATTTCACAACTCAATGTTTTCTACAGAATGGAATGCGTCATCCACAAGTGGAGCTCCTTATCAAACCATTCATAAAAGTTGCCTTTGCCATTAATTACATATGAAAAAACGAATTCTGTGCTCACTTTCTTCTGGGTGCAACCTTTCCAAGAAAAATGGGTTTAGGCTACACTCTTCATTTAAGCACACATACACAAACAAACAAAAATCTTCCTCAAATAAAGTACAAACAGAAGAGAAAAATCAGTGCTGAGTCTTCACCATCACTCTATTGTTCAACTGATTCCCAACCAGATAATAAATAGAAGCAAACAATGGAACATGGGGATCAAAACCATTTGCATTTCTTGTTTTCAATTAATTGTACCCAAGAAAAGCAGTGTCACTCGGAAAGAGTATGCACCACACCTAATAAACAATTCTGATGCAAGCCAACCTTAACCCATAAAATGGTAATGTTGTTTATCACAATCTCAACTTTATCCTATGATAAACATGAAGGAAGAATGTCTGTTACTCAGTCCTCCCCAATGCTTGAAATTACAGCATTTGCTGTGGCCCCACTCTCTCTTCGCAAGGCATGAGCCACAATTTGAAGGGAGGGGATTAAAAAAAAAGGCATTTGGGAAAACGTAACTGACTAGTCATGGCTTAAGGAAGTTGTGACCTCCGAGCTCTTTAGAAGAATCAATTGTTTCTTTTTTAAAAAAAAACAAACAATACCCTCTTGTATAACTGGATCTCTGATTTTAGGATGTGGAACAGTTTGCAATAATGTACTTCAGTTCCCAAGGGTAGTTTTCTGGGCCCCTCGTTCTCAGCATAGCCATGATGAGAGTTCTGTGGCAATCTTACAGTTCTAAAGCCACCGTCCATGCCTTTGTGCCTGATGATCTTTCTTTGAAGATTCCATGAGGTCCTCTCCTGATCATGTATTTTTACTGTCTGCACATTTCTGGAAGGTGGCATGAAGCAGCAGGGAAGGAGACATGAACAACAACCCTCTCTGGTTTCTGGGTCCTACATGTTCTTTGCCCCCACAAACCATCCAAAGCAGGTTAAATCTAGTTCCATGGTGATGGTTGAAGTATATTTACACAGGCTACCAAATTTACAGTGCCTCTGAAGACCGCAGGCTGACGTTTTCTTCTGATGATACCTTTTCCAAGCCTAGTCAATCAGAACTGGGCTTTTGTAAAGAAAAGGTTTGGATGTTGAAGTGTTTACTAAGCTGCCTCACCTAAATGGAAAGAGAAGAGAGCAAATGACGATAAACCTGAAAACAAGGCTGGGCATGCAGAAGCTTTCCCCCTCCCCCTCTGTGCATTTATATTCTTTGTCTGGAGCATAACTTAGACTTAGAATAATGTTATTGTCACTTCGAATGTACACTAATCGGCATACATTAAAATAAAATTTTGTTGCATTCAGCTCTCAAAGAATCACAACCTCCAATATACATTACATAAACATAACAAAATAAACAAATAAATAAATACAAACAAAATTATGCATATACCCACATATATTATATGATACAGAGAAACAACACAGCGTAATTCAGATGTATACATGTACATGGCTTTATGTCACTCTAGCAATCCTCCAGGTAATCCATTTTCCATTGATATTATTTCAAGGCAAACTAGAACTGGAAAAGGTGATCCTACTTTAACAGGTCTGAAGGATGTGTTGCAGTGGGATGTTCAACTTGGCTAGAGCTTTGATCTTTAAGCAAGGACAACGTATCAAGCTCTTGTTGGTTTTTTTAAAACTATTAATTGAAAGTCAACAACTGGTATGTTTTCCAATGTTATCTCTATCACCTGTTGCCATACATGGAAAGTAGAGCAATGCTGAAATGGACAATTCAGGGAGCCCCAAACCCTACGGAATAGCTTACCACATTGACTCCATAATGAATGTGTGCCAAGGTGATGATAATGGTGATTAAATAGAGGAGATTCGTTTCCTGTTCTGGTACCAAGGATGACATCACTACAAGGATAACAAGCGCAAGTGGAAGAAGCAGCCAGTTCACTGGCTGACATCGAGTGCTGCTCATCTGACTGACGATCAATTGACACTGCAAGAAAGGGCAAAACATCAAAAGAAAGTTAGGGTGAGAAGAAGGAAATTTGAGATTGGTTTTCCTCCCAATCTAGGCTATCTGAGAATATTTGAGAATTACTGTCTGAATACCCCTGAAGGGCAGGAAACGGGGCTGGCTGTTTCAGTCGACCCAACACCTGTGTCCCTCTTAAAGTAATCCACTGCTCCAGTAGTAAATCATTTGGCGAATGTAAAGAATGCTGAGAATATTTGAGAATACATGGCCTTGACTGAACATTTTGGCTAATTCAATTTAGCATTGTCCACCATTTTGATGACTATCTAAGGAGTTGCAAGTACCCGGATTCCTTCTAACATGAAATGTGCTCTCTTTGTACACAACAAAATCTGTGAGTTGCTAAAGAGACTTCCAATTACACTGGGTTCTGTAGTGTTTGGTTTTGGTTTCCTTACATGGCCTTTATCTTTCCCACCATGCTGGCTGGAGAAATTCTAGGAGCTGAAGTCCACATATCTTAAAGTTGCTGAGATTGAGAACAAAACACTGCTCTGGAACGTAAAAGAACCAGGCATCTGGACCAGGCCATTTTTAGACTCTCACATCCACACTCATGCCGGACCTCCACTGACTGCTATTCTAGGGGAAATTGGGGAGTTGAAGTCCATACATCTTAAAGTTGCCAGGTTTGAAAAACTCTTGAGCTAGATTGTGCTTCAGCATTTTCCATTGGCTTTCTAAATAGTGGATTCTATTACTCTTGCTGATAAAAGTAATTAACTGTTAAAAGCAGTTTTTAATAGTATTTGACCAGAATCTGCTTTCTGCATTGTAAATCCATTGATCTTTATAATCCATATCCTGATAAAATACAGAACCTTTTGTGGTGTTTTGGGCATTATCCAGGGATGAAATTCACTTACCTTTGCTACCGGTTTGTTACCACACATGCGACACCTCTGCGCATGTGCAGGACCTTCCGTGCATGCACAGAGGGTCAAAAACAGGACATGATGACATCCGGGCAGGTGGGTGGAGCCTTCCACCACTGCCGCTACCGGTTTGCCCGAGCCATATAGAACCGGCTCAATTTCACCACTGGCATTATCTTTTTAGATCAGTGTGCAAGAAGTACATCCCAAGGCTTACATGTGGCATCTTAACATTCCTTTAGAAGCCTCCAGACTGGGAGGGGCCAAATATTTAGGTATTTTTAAGGCACCCATTTCAATCCCTATCCAAAAACCTGGTTTTGGCTCTGCCTAATTCTGGACAACCTCAATGTCTTGTAGTAAACCACATATGGCTCAGATCAATGGAAACTGCCCACCCATTATGGTTATTTCTACCTAGAGCTGTGGTGGCGCAGTGATTAGAATGCAGTACTGCAGGCTACTTCTGCTGACTGCTGGCTGCCTGCAATTTGGCATTTCGAATCTCACTGGCTCAAGGTGGACTCAGCCTTCCATCCTTCCAATGTCTGTAAAATGAGGACCCAGATTGTTGGGGGCAATATGCTGACTCTGTAAACCCCTTAGAGAGGGCAGTAAAGCACTGTGAAGCGATATGTAAGTGCTATTTCTATTGTTTATTCAGCCCCCTGCTTCCTCTTTAGGTTTCTCTTGTTAAGTTGTGTTGGACTGTAACCAGCAGCAGTGCAGGCAGTCATGTCAGCTGCTGTAGAAATTGTGGGAGGTGTGTGTGTGTGTGTGTGCGCACACACACACGCATGAGAGGGGAAGGGAAGACCGAGACTAAAAGGATGCCTGGTTTGGCTGAGACAAATGGATTAACAATCAAAGCATCTTTCTTCTTCCTGACCTCTGAGCCTTTTGGAAGCCTGACTTTGAAGCAGAAAGGATGAAACTTACAGAGATATTTGCGAAGGCCGTCCCAACCATGAAATAGAAGAGGCGCGGCTGGGTCTCCAGGATATCTGTTGGTGACTGGAAGATCCAAATGGTGCACAAAGTGAAAAGGAGGACTGGCGAGAAGAAAGGCAGCATGGCTTCATAGAAGGAGTGGTGCTTGAGGGTGCCTTTGGCATAGGCTCTGAAGGACAGAAGGTAGCAAACAAGGGCTTGGTGAACCAGTGGGCCAAAGTAAGGTCATTTGGCAGAAGGGAGAGTCAACATTTGAATGGGAGTTGGGAGCCTGGCACTGCAGCCAGAGAGGGAGTGGCTGCTCCATGCCCCCATCTGAACTTGAAAAGCCAAGGGATGGTGGATATTTGCCCAATATACTTTTTCAACACTATCTCTGCAATGTGCAGATGCTACCCCTGACAATGCAAAACACTTACATGTAGTAATTGTTCAAGCTCATGGGAATGGTCACAATAACCGCACAACCTAAAAAGGAAAAGAAAGAACCAATTTACTTTTCCAACGAATCTATCTTTCTCCTTCAGATAAAAGCAGGAGACCCAACCAAATCTATCCTGATTATTTTCTTTCTGTTTTGGGAGCCATGCATATTGTTATAAAGCAGCATTTACACTGTGAAATCATAGTCAAGCAAATCTTATACTCCATGCAATGTTTGAACCAGGCAAAAAAAAAAATCATCACAAATAATTATATATGCTCCCTGTTAATTGAGAAAATTAAAAAATTGGAACATTGAGTCATAATTTAGATTTGCATCAACAATTAATATACTCAGGCCTAATATTTACAATCTCATTAACATGATTATTTGCTAGTTTTCAAAAGCAGCTATCATTCCAGGCAGGGAATTAGCAACTCGGAGCTTGTAAGTCCCCTCCCCAAGATGTCCAAAACTGCATCAAAAAAATTCAATTCATACTGATTAACAATGGTATGATTTTTAAATTTTGAACGGCAACAGCAATAAAATAGATGTAATAAACATCCAATAGTCTTAATGCTTACCTTCCCCAATCTCAAAAAGGGGAAAGGCCAAACCTGCTCCCCTGTGGAGACAGCACAACAAAACTCCATCCACTGTGGCTCCCTCATGACTACAATTTTTTTTAAAAGGCAGTCTTTGATGCATAAATAATGTATGTGTCTGCTTACCCTCATATTTGCTTTATATTAGCTCATGTAATGTTGCAAAGAATTATAAATAATTGATGTAAGAAGGAGTAGCTATTAGGATTAGTGTATTTTTTGCACTGTAAGATGCACTTCCCTCCCAAAAAAATGGGTGGAAATGTCTGTGTGTCTTATAAAGCGAATGTTGCTGAAGTCCTGCCCATTTGCCGCCTCCACATGGCTTATTTTTGGCCTCCGTGTGCCCCATTTTTGGCCTCTGTGTGTCCCATTTTCAGCCCGTTCCAGGTGGTGGCGATTGGCAGCAATCGGTGGCGATCCCCGCAGCCTGGAACAGCTGATCGGTGGTATTCCGGGAGGCCAATCCAACCGCCGATCAGCTGCTCATGCTAAATCAGGGTGTGCTGAACCTGACCAGGTTGTTTGCTGTTTCCTCCAATGAGTCAAATAGCTGGGAAGCAGATTTTGTTTTCTTGTTTTCCTCCCCAAAAGCTAGGTGCGTCTTATGGTCCGGAGCGTCTTATAGTGCAAAAAATACGGTATATTTATAAGGAGAAATCTGTATCTGATTGTAAATTGCTGAGGATCAACAAAATGGTTTTCATACACCTGGCTTAATATTTTTCGTATGTTTTCATCTATTTTCATATCTTTAGCAGGCAGTAGTATCTGGGGCTATTTAGCTCCCTTTAAGAAGCTAACCTGAAGTTATGCATGGTTAATATTTAAATGGGAGACAATGATGATATCAAACCTATAGATTTGGTTCTAGAACAAGGAAGTAGAAACCACTTCTGTATTGTTGCCAAGAAAACTAATCTCTATAGTTTTGATATTATTTTAGAATTAAACTAGATACCGTGGTTAATGCAGATTGTCCCATAGATACTTTTCCAAAAGGCATGTAGATCACATTGACGTGTAATGTATCTACATAGACATGTAGATCACATTGTTTTGAAGTATATGAAATATGTTGAAACCGGTCTCTATTTTTGCTTATGTTAAAGGAATTAAAGCACTTTTAAGGATAAAATGATAATTGGTAATTTACCATGATGGAGATTGAGATGGAACTGAGGGGCAACATTTCAACTGCAATTCTGTAACTTAAAATCCAAGGCAGTGGGTATTTTGAAAGTTTTTAGAAAAGCTTTGAGATAAAGGTGAATCACCAAGCAGCTCCTAGTTAGAAAGTAACCATTTCAGAAACAACTGGAATAATTAACTAAAGTTTTGTGTACTTTGTGCTCTACAATATATGATATGATTTGGCTATGTCTGCCAGAAGAGGGCTCCAAGGTTGTACTAGGAATATGCTGGATTAGGTTACAGATCTGTCCAAGCTTTAATGTACATTTCCTACTGCCCAGAAGAAAATGGGGGGGGGGAGAGAGGGGACCCAAACTTGAAAGAAAAACTGTATTCCTCTCTTGCCTCAGAATTTCCTGAATGATTGACTTGTCAATAGGTAATTCCTTGGTTTTGATATATGTTGGTTGAGAATATATTCTTAAGAATGTGGTGAATATGCCACACTTATTCCAATTTATTCACATTCGTTCTAATTTTTTTTTGTTATGTTCCAACAAATCAGTGTTGATTCCTGGTGACCAATATGGACAGGTTTTCTCCATGACAATCTGTTTCTAATTTGGTCTTCCAAAAGTGCATTCATAGCCTCTGTGACTGAGTATATTCACCTTATTGCTAATCAACCTCTAATTAATTAATTAATTAATTAATTAATTTAATTTGCTGCCCATTTCACCGTAAGGCAACTCTGAGCAGTTTACAACAATAAAAGCAATAAAACCATACAGACACATGTATCTGACTACAATGTTATCTGACTTCTCTTTCCTTTCACCCTTCCTAGCTTTAGAACCTTCTCTGGAGAACTTGGGTCTCTGCATTTATGTCTTTGAAGCTAGATAATTTAAGCCTGGTCATTTGTGCCGAGTGAAGAACTCTGGTTGTTCGATGATTCACTAGTTTAGTTTTTTCAAAATATTCTCAGGAGTCTTCTCCAACACTAAGTTCAAAAGTCTCAATACCTTCTTATCCTACTTTTTCAGAGTCCAACTTTCACTTTCATGGAGTGTCATAGGAAATACCATTGTTTACACAATTCTTTTTTCTTTTGCAAGGCCTTCATGGCTGCTGTACCAAGTGCTAGTCTGCAGCACTTTTCTTGAGTGCTCATTCCTTCACTTTTGATGGTTGATCCTAAAAGGCGCAAACTATCTTCCCCTTTGATATTTCATGATCAATTCTAATGCTTTACTTTTATACCCACTTAATTATCATGTTATATACAACTCATTTGCTACAACGCAGACAGACTGAAACCTGGTGACAGTTTTAGATTTTCAACAGAAATGTCATCAGGTATGAGATATTCTGGAACAAATAACTTCTCAGTGTGACCTCCTCCCATCCCTATCCTGCAAGAAAATTCAGCATAAACAACAAACGTTTTCTTGATAAAGACATGCTAAGTTTTGGTACAAAGCAGCTCAAAAGATACAGGTTTCTACAAGCACCTTCTTACCAATAATCATTACAACGAACAGGTCTTTGTATAAAAAATGAAACAGGAAAGGGTTGTACCAGGCCTCCACTCCTATGATGGATGTCACGATATATACTACTGAAATGGTCTGGAAAAGAAGGCAGAATTACAGATCTTTATAATAATCATCTATCCAGCATTTCCAATTGACAAAATTGTCTAGAGATCAAAAAAATTCATGCAAAACATGAATGTTGTTGGTGGAAATATCCCAAAAGAGTCTTTTCTTTTTACTTTGTGCCTGCTGCAACTGCATGTCCAAGCGTTAGTAATTAGTGCAAAGAGCAGAGCTAACTTTTCTTACCATTGCTAAAAGGGAAGGAGATATAAACCAAGACAGCCTCTCCCAAACTAAGCATCCTACAAGTATTTGCATTTCCATATCTATTTTACTGAGAATGCTGGAAGCTGACATCTGGAAGGTCTCCAAAATGGGAAGCTGGCCCAGAAAATACCCCAATGTTCTTAAGCTGCTGAACGCAAATTGTATCTCGCAAGTATGATCAAGGCACTCTTATGAAATAGTCCCCACAAATTTGCCCATTCACAAAATGATTATGAATGGTGGTGCGCCGTGATGGCGCAGTGGTTAGAATGCACTACTGCAGGCTACTTCTGCGGACTGCTGGCTGCCTGTAGTTTGGCAGTTTGAGTTTCACCAGCTCAAGGTTGACTCAGCCTTCCATCCTTCCAAGGTCGGTAAAATGAGAATCCAAATTGTTGAAGGCAATAGGCTGACTCTAAACCACTTAGAGAGGGCTGGAAAGCACTGTGAAGCAGTATAGAAGTCTAAGTGCTATTGTTATTTGCATGGGGGATATGAACAATCAGTGAGCATCAATATATCAGAAAGCTCCGAGGACATGCAGAAGGAACTTGGGGTACTCAATCTGGAGAAAAGACGATTAGGGGTGACATAGTATCAGTGTTTGGGTAGGTAAAAGAATGCCATAAGGAAGAGGATCAGGTAAGATTTTCCTTTCCCATTGAAATTTAAAGCAGAAATAAAAAATTTAAATTTTAGCTACTGAGACTTCATTTGAATAGGAGAAAATTGTCCTGATAGTAAGATCTCTATAAATCAGTAGTCTACCTATAAAGGCTATGAGTTTTTAAGAAGATGCAGGAGAGCCATCTATCAAGGATGGTTTTGCTGTAAACTGCAGAGAGTTGCACAAGATGATTCCTGTAGTCATTTTTCATAATTTGCAATTTACAGGAGGATGGTTTACTGCGGCTATCCAGAGACCAGTAAATTTTATGGAAAGGGAAGGGGAATTGGACTGCCCCAATAGTCTTTTTTTTTTTTAAAAAAATCTGGGAACAAATTCTATAGGCTAAAAGCATGAGTGTATAAAGTTTAATATCATGAAAGACATATACCATGTTTCCTCGAAAATAAGACCCTTGTCTTATATTTTTTTGAACTCTGAAATAAGCGCTTGGCCTTTTTGCCATGCGTTCAAAAGCCCGATTGGGCTTATTATCAGGTGATGTCTTATTTTGGGGGAAACAGGGTACACATAGACCAATTTAGCTGAGTCCTAAAAGCACACACAGAAAAGAGGAGAGGCAGAAACGTTTCATCCGATATTTTCCATTTACAGTTAGGAGATTTCGGATTTTTGTTAATGGGTTTCAGATGGAATTTCTCTTCCTAAATTTATGAATGAGACTGCATATGGAAAATAAGGAATCAGACTTTATTGTGGAAAAAAATATATCAAGGTCCCCTCTGCTCAGCCATGCAAGTATTTAAGTCCAAGTCAATAAAATCTGCAGGCAGCTAACATAAGAGGGCAAAGGGCTCTTTTAAGGTTCCAACGTGGTGAGTGATTATTCAGAAAGTGTTCAGTAGGGCATCGCAGAAGAGCGGAAGGAAAGTGCCTGCCCACCAGCATTTGGGGAAGAGTGGACAACTAACACCAACCAAAACAACAATAGTCAGTAGCTGTTCCACAAAGCTACTTTTGCCAAGGTCTATGACATTCACGATTCTATGCACATGCAAACACAATTCATTTAATTAATTTTCATTATGCAAAGTGGTGCATTTATTTCTCACCCAACTCTAATCTGAGTGAAATCATTAGATGTGGGGGTGGGGGTTGTGGTGTCACGTAATTTCATGCATTGTTTCAGAGGGTCACGGCACCAAAAGGTTTGAAAACACCAGGGTTAAATCATTTGTACATCTTATTTCAAGCCTTCTAAAGAAATCTCACATAAAATAAATGGGGCTTTAACCTGAAAGTGGTAATAATACCCCAGGGAAACAAATCTAAACCCCCAAGAATCAAAATAAGCCAGATCTCTGCCCACTGTTAAGGCAACCTTTGGAAATGAGTGTGGCAAAAGGCTGGTTGACTTACCACCTGGCTGATATCGTAGCCCCAAGGCAGGAAGAGAATCCCTGTATTATATTTCTCCCAATGGGAAAGGATGAATGAGAACAAAACCACCCAGAGTAGCAGGTAGAGGATAAAAACGCTGACACCATTGGATCCTCGGCCAAAAGTGGAATACACGGTCACCACAAAGAACATGCAAGCCCAGCTGTCCAGGCCATGGTCAAAGAGTTCCCCAAGTGGGGAGCTGGATTGGGTGCGACGTGCCTGTTTCCCATCCACACCATCTGAAGAGAAAGACATCACAGAAAGAGAAGGTTAACTGATTGCCAGGGGTGAAATGCTCCTGGTTCGGACCGGATGATCTGATTTGGTAGCGATGGAGGTGGGTGGTTCGGAGGACCAGTAGCAAAAATCCCTGCCCCCCCCCATGCCCAGCTGAGCCGCGCGATCATCAGAGGCTTTTTTTTTTACTTTTAAAAGCATTTTAAAATGCTTTTAAAAGAAAAAAAAAGGCCTCTGATGATCGCGCGGCTCAGCTAGGATCGTCAGAGCCTTTTAAAAGCATTTTTTCTATAACCTCTTTGGCCGAAGAAGTTGTAAAAAAATGCTTTTAAAAGTAAAAAAAAAAAAGTTGGCCACGCCCACCCAGTCACATTAACCCCCCACCACCAAGCCACGCCCACAGAACCGGTAGTAACAAATTTTACATTTCACCACTGCTGATTGTTTTCAATTCTATTGAGTGGCTGGGATTAAAATTAGAAGAAAAATACATTAAGGAAAGAAATCGAAGCAAAAACATTTAAGAACTGAGCTTGGTGAGGCTTCGACAATTCATAAACCAAAGCCCATTTACTTGTGCCATTGTTGTTAAAAACAGCTGAAAGTGCAGGTGGTTTTATGCGGCAGAAAAAAGATTTGGTTTCCGATTGTGGTTAATTGAATCCCTAAAACATCCCTTCTCCGCTGTAAATACCACTATTTTCCTAAAATTGCTACCGATCCATAACTACTCTTTTGCAGGACTCTTAAGGCCTTGTATCACTGCATTCATCTTTTAAGTATTCTTGCTACAATTTTTTCCAATGTACATAGTACTCGCCCTTTACTTTACTAGTAGTAGATACTCTTTTTTCCTTTTGTAAAAGTTGATCAGAATATGTTGCTTCCAGAAGAAAACTAAAACAAATTGCTTGTGGCTTTGCATTTGCATCTTCCAGATCTTCCTTTCTTGCCCCTGATAAAACTGAAATGGAGAAGCAACTGCTATTTCAGAAATATAAATGTGCAACAGAGAACAGAACAGCTTCTCTATCCCTCCTGTCTTTCGGAAAAACATCCTCTCCTATTTCAGCCACAAGCATTGGTGGTAAGAGGCATAAGGTACAATCTGCTTGCATATGTATTTTGCACTAGACTTGTAAGTGTAATAAGAGGCAGCTGTTTTATTCAGGGAATTTGGTCTCAATAATATTAATGCTCATTAATTATGTTGTTGATTGTATAAATACAGTGCGCAGGAAATTAACAGATCTTACCTAGAGTATAAGCCGCAAAATTGAGGAGACCCACTATGACCCACACTTTGTTCGGAACGTGCTTTTGGTCTGGTGCTGCAGGAAAGAGAATAATTCTGAGTCATTATTTTCTCTAGGAAAACATTTTTCAAACAAGAGTACATTTTAGCCATTAAGATCAGGCTCATCCTATTGCAGGCTTATTCAGCCTCGAACTCTTCTAAAGTTTCAGGACAATAATAAGTCACAGCAGCTGGTTAGCAGCTGATTGGTATTACCTGACCTCAAAAAAGCTTGGGTGAGCAACTATCAGGAAATACTAGGGCTCTAAATTAGAAAGAAGTTTTAAAAAATTCTAGAAGAAGGAAATGGCAAAGATGATGCAGAAAATCTATTCTAAGTTTGTTAGCTGCTTGTATCAGCAAATCTTTACTTACCACTGAATTCATAGCAGCTACCACCCAATTGTGAAATGCCACTCTTATTGCTATAATTGTAGCGTAAATTAGTGATTTATTTATTCATTCAGCACATTTCTACACCGCCCACTTCTTGTGACTCTGAGTGGCTTACAATAAATTCAAACTACAATGAGACACGGTGGCGCAGTGGTTAGAGTGCAGTACTGCAGGCTATTTCTGCTGCCTGCCGGCTGCCAGCAATTTGGCAGTTCAAATCTCACCAGGTTCAAGGTTGACTCAGCCTTCCATCCTTCCTAGGTGGGTAAAATGAAGACCCAGATTGTTGGGTCTGACTCTGTAAACCGCTTAGAGAGGGCTGTAAAGCACTGTGAAGTGATATATAAGTCTAAGTGCTATTGCTATTGCTACAATTACAAGTTGAAATAATATGCAGATAAACCAGTATTAGAATGGGACATACAAATTTCCTGGTGGGTGACGCTTCAAAGCACTGAGACTGAACTGAAAAATTAAACTGCACATTAGCTGTACTTCTTAATGAATTATGCCCCCTGCCCCTACCAAATCAAAACTTGAGACAACATATCCTTCCCGGGACTCTCCTGATGCTTGGACTGCAAACCTGACAATTCGTCACCATTTGGCACAGGGCTAGGGCTGATGGGAAATGGAATCAAAATCATCTGGAAAATACTATATTGCATTTTATATTAATAAATAAAGCAACCCTTGCCCTGTGAAGGCCATGCAATGCTTCCTTTCAAAAAGGTGTGGGTGTGGACAGAAAAAGAATGAGATTTCATTTCCATTTAATTAAATGTAGTTATTAATCTTTGGGTGTATGTACATTCCATGAATTTGTGAATGCAAATCTTGGGAGAGGCAGGCCGCATTCAATCCAGGGAATTCAAGTTGTTGTGTACTACTGCTCTAAAAGTTATAAACCCTTCTCAATACTTAAGGAAACAAAACAGCATTTCAGCTACTGTAAAGTATCATGGTTCTAATTTTTCTTTTTCTCTCAGGTGTGAATTTCAGTACTAACAAATAGAAAGCCTGTGTTTCCATTTAACTATATCCACTGTTAAGTGAGACATGCTTATTCAGAAAGTGCTGATTCTTGGAAAAAAATTGAACACAAAGGACCAAAGATAATAGCACTTAGCACATATGTATGTATGTATGTACCATGTTTTCCCGAAAATAAGACCCTATCTTATATTTTTTTGAACCCTGAAATAAGTGCTTGGCCTTATTGCCATGCGCTCAAAAGCCCAATTGGGCTTATTATCAGGGGATGTCTTATTTTGGGGAAAACAGGATATGTATGTATGTATGTATGTATGCATATGTACATTATATATACACATATCACTCCATAGTGCTTTACATCCCTCTCTAAGCATTTAACAAATGTCAGCATATTGCTCCCAACAATCTGGGTCCTCATTTTACTGACCTCGGAAGGATGGAAGGCTGAGTCAACCTTGAGCTGGTCAGGAAACTCCTGGCAGTGGGCAGAATTAGCCTGCAATATTGCATTCTAACCACCACAGCTACTTCTACTATAACTAGTATAATTACCTGTTGTTTTGACATAATTTGAGGTAATAGATTGTATATCAATGAAAAGCAAAACATCCAGCTGACGTTGAAAAAGTTAGTAGGATGATATTTTTACCAGGTAATTCTGGGCTCATAGCCTAGATTGTAAAGTCCAAAAATATAAACACAGGAAGAAGGCAATGCCAACTATTTTCCCTCTTACTGTCAACAAACATCATCGATTTGTTCATGTAATCATTGGAATTTTAACTTATTTTGTTTTATTTATTCAATTTATTTGCTACCCATCTCACAACCTTGGGGGAGACTTGACCAGTGAAATGCAAAATAAAACAAAGAGTTTCTGTATTAATGAAGCCTCATGTACTCTTGGCAAGAATTTAAATCCTTACTTTGTACTTTCACATAGCTGATTTCCATTACCTATATTTCTGCCAAATTTCATTCAGGCTTATGTATAATATTAAAACTTTATTAACTAGCTCTGCATAAATTTTAAATTCCTTTTGGGTCAAAATTCTGAGAGACCATGTTTTTTTTTAAAAGAAAAATGCCTTTAGGGAGAGAAAAATACATATTCCGCTCTCAATCTGAATGGAATTTGCCTTTCCGGTTAGGAAAAATAGACCCAGAAAGCAGCACTATTATAAAAACTGTTATCATATTGGTTATTAGCTGGGCAGAAAACCGCAGTGAAAGAAATAAACAAGAGGAGATTTGTCTGCCCTCATGATCATTTTTGCAAACAAACACACAGAGGGCAGTTGCCATAGACTATTTGCTGAGATGGACATCTTAAAACATGTCTTTCTTCATATCTCACCCACATACAGAGAAGGAAAACCAAAATTCTCAATTTCAAAACAACAGGAGCCACTGAGGCATCTTTGCAGCATTTCATTAAGGATAATCCTCCTTGTAGAGGAAAAGAGATCAAACAACATACTCCGCTTAGTCAGACTTAGGGGATGTTGCCGATTAACCCTAATTAAAACTTAAATGTTACTCTTGGACAGTAAATGGATTGTGGCTAAGCCTACGAGTAGTGAATCCAATTAAGCATTACAATTAAATAAGACAAAAAAAGAGCTGCAGCAAGAAGTTGCAACATGGACAGCTCCTGATAAGTTTTTGCTGGAACAAAACACAGCGACTGTATCCTATTTGGTAGCTAATTCATAACTTCATTCAATCTCCCTAATCTGCTTTGCAAACTTCTAATTAGGTAGGTATTATCTCTATAACTGTTGATGAAGAATCCCACATCTTATAAAAAGTATTTTGTGAACCTCTATCCTAGGGCTGTCAGACTCACGTTGTCATGGCATCATCAACGTGACGTATCGGGACTTTTTCCCCCTTCACTAAACCAGACGGTGGCGGAGCCAGCAGGTGATGCATCCGGCCTACAGGCCATGAGTTTGACACCCCTGCTCTAACCATTTAGTTTCTTTGGACTCCTAGGATAATGGAGGAAAATTAGACTTAACTTTCTGCATCTTATTATTTCCATCTTCTTTCCATTTTTCATTATAAAATAGTTCCAGCACACTGATGACTTTTGATTCAGTGCAGCATCTGAAATTGTTTCTAATAACATTCTCGGAAAAAAAAAAGGGAAATTCATTGCTACAATCTAATACAATCCAGTGTTCTGTAAAACAGTTAAAACAATCCTGCACTACTGGGATCTCAATTTGAGTTTATTGGTTTTTATGGCATGCATCACAAAGGGTGTTTTCTTAATATGGTTTTGACTATTACTTCTTAATGCATTTTTCTCCTATTGTTGTTCTATTGTAAATTCTAAGTCTGTGGATTGATGAAACAAAAAACTAAAGATTTCTTCTTGTTGTTAGTTGCAAAGTCATGTCCGACCCATTGGGACCCCATGGACAACGTTCCTCCAGGCCTTCCTGTCCTCTACCATCCTCTGGAGTCCATTTAGACTCACGCCGACTGCTTCAGTGATTCCATCCAGCCACTTCATTCTCTGTCGTCCCCTTCTTCTTTTGCCCTCAATCTTTCCCAGCATTAGGCTCTTCTCCAGTGAGTCCTTCCTTCTCATTAGGTGGACAAAGTATTTGAGTTTCATCTTCAGGATCTGGCCTTCTAAAGAGCAGTCAGGGTTGATCTCGTCTAGGACTGACAGGTTTGATCGCCTTGCAGTCCAAGGGACTCGCAGGAGTCTTCTCCAGCACCATAGTTCAAAGGCCTCAATTCTTTGGTGCTCAGCCTTTCTTATGTTCCAACTTTCACAGCCATACATTGCAACTGGGAAAACCATAGTTTGGCTATACACACTTTTGTTGGCATGGTGATTTCTTAACACGGTACAATTTGGGTTGTTATGAAAGAGAGTGTAGTTCAGGGCTGTCAAACTCCCAGCCTGTGGGCCGGATGCGTCACACACTGGCCACGCCCACTCCCTGTTTATCAAAGGGGAAAAAAGTCCCGATATGTCACATGACGTTGCTGTGATGACGGGAGTTTGACATCCCTGGTATAGCTGTTAACAGTGATCCAGAAAGAGGGAAACCCAAATTCAAGTCTACCCTCAGCCACAACTGCCTTCCCCAATCAGATTCAATCTGTCCGAATCATTCCTCTCAAGAAAAGTCCCTCATTTTGGTGAGATGATGGAGGCCAGATGCAGGAAATACTAGCTCTTGGACACAGTTCCAAAATTTTGGAACAAGCCTTCCCATAGAGATTAGAGTAGTCTCATATTTTGGAAGGTTGTTACAATAGAATTCTTCTAAAGGAGTTTGGAGTTTATGGACATTACACTGAGTGTCAAGCCATGAGTAAATTGTGGTCCATATATTTTCTTTTTTATTATGAATGTTTGTTGTACTGTAAGTTTGTTTTTGTATGATGATAACTGTTATTAGCCGCCAGATTCAATAAATAAATGGATATTACTATCCAGATTTATGCAACCTCAACCAATTCCCTGCTGCCCAGAGTCGCCCCAAACAGGGGGGAGGAGCAGTATATAAATAAAATAAAATAATTTGTGGACCCAGGTTACAGCACCTGTATTATCAGGTACTAAACAGGTAGTTGGCTTACCAACCATTTAACAAATGTTTACTGTTATGATGGCCTTGGACTTCCAGCTGTTGTAAAACACTGTGCTATCCCCCGTAGTCATATAATTGCAATCTGGGTGACTGGCAACCTGCCTGCACTTACAATTGGCTGCCAAGCACCCTGTGATCACTATTTGCAACCTTCTCTGCTGGATTTCCCTCTCATCTCTGGAGGCTGGTTGAAAGAGCTGCCTGCCAAGGGAAGCTGAACTCCTTTGGTGGAGTGAAGGGATGTTGTTCAGATTCTGAAAATCTGAGCTATTCCTGAATCCTGTCAAAAGTGTTCCCTTTCCCATGTGGAGGGGAGCTTAAATCCTTCAGAGGGGTAGAGAAATGAAACTCATATCCTGATGATTTAAGCTCTGCTTCCTGACGCTGGGGAAGGAGTTCCCTTCCCTGAATGGAAGAGAACTGACATCCTTCGGCAAGCAGCTCTTTCAGCCAGTCCCTAGAGATGAGAGGGAGCCAAAATGCAAGCAGGATTTTCAGCTCTTCAGCATAGATAGATAGATAATAAGATAAGATAAGATGTGTTGGATGCCTCAGGTGGGTGGGGAAGGCCCTGGGAGGCCTGGTGTATCAGCATGCAAGTGCCTTTTCATTCAGGGGCTGTAAATCCTGCTTGAATTTTGGCAGGAGGGATTTTCAGCTTCTGAATGGAGGCTCCCAGGTTCCGTAAAAGGTGCCTTGCATTCCTTACTTGGGACTCTGTCCACTTAACAACCATATCCAGGAGTGCCAGGATTGTGATTACTGAAGAAAACTGTCATAGGGGCAGTCACATGACATCTTGCTTAACAACTGCTTCGCTCAACAACCAATCCCAATTGTAGTCATTAAGTGAGGACCAAGGACTACCTGTAAAGTCCTTCATGGTTTGGTATCATATGTGAAGGAATATTTCTTCTCTGTAATTTCCAATTGTAGTCTAAGATCCTCTTCAAAGAGGATTTTCTCCCAGGGCAATAATGGCTAGGGACCATCCACAGTTGTCAAGTGAACCTATGATTTGCAGCCATTGTGGTTTTGCCAAAAACTGGCAATATTCTGGTATTCAGCCAAGCTGTTGTAAAATATCGTTTGCAGGACAATGCAAATGGCTGTATGTACAGTCCAATTGCCAAACAGCCGAAGTGCAATCATGTGACCTTGGTGTGTGTGTGTGTGTGTGAGAGAGAGAGAGGGGGGGGGGGAGGGAGGGAGGGAGAGGGAATGAATTTTAGTCCTGCCTTAAGCATAAAGCTAGCTGTGTGACTGAGTCACTTCCTCTCAGCCCTAGCAAAGAAGTAATGGCAAGCCACTTCTAAAAAAAAACCTTGCTAAGAAAACTGCAGAGCCTCCCAAACAATCACCAGGAGTCAAACTGCACAGGGTATTAGAAAATGCCTATAAGATTCTGGTATTTGGCAAAGCTGTTGTAAATTATAGTCAGCAGGACAATGCAAATGGCTTTATGTGCAGCCCAATTGCCAAACGCCCAAAGTGCAATCATGTTACCTCGGGTGTGTGTGTGTGTGTGTGAGAGAGAGAGAGACAGAGAGAGAGATGGAGAGAGAGAGAGAGACAGAGACAGAGACAGAGACTGTCAGAATATTGAATCAGGGTTGTAAGCCCCCAAAGTCTGTCAGAACTTTGAACTGTTGCTAAGCAACCGTTCATAAGTAAAGTACTACCTGTACCTATATTTTCATTCTCTCAGGTATTTATATTTATAATGCATTTTAATTGTGACTTATCATATTTCAGTTTTAATTTAAAACCTCGACACACTATTGTGATATTAGTGTCCTGCAAGCACCTAGATATATACTGGTTTTGAAGGACAGTATACATATTTGTAAAAACCTGTAAAAAATAAATCAAGAAATTGGAAAACCTAAGAGCACCATAGCAATACTAAATGGGCAATACCTCAACCAACACAAGGGCTCAGTTCATACATAAAGTTAAATCAGATTATTTTACTCATGGTTTGTTGAATAAATATGTGTGGCCTAAGATTTCTGAGTGAGTCTGACTATCAAGCAAGGCCAATATCAAACAGATATCAATATCAAGAATATATTTTTCATCATTCTCATTATTCTTGTGATTATAAAGGCACACACAATTTAAAAACTGAATGAAACATCAAAGTCTTACCGGAAGCATAAAAATCAGGGTCAAAGTACGCCATGAGAAAGAAGTTGAAGACAAGTAGCAAGAAACCAGAAAACGTTATCAAATTTGGGGCCAGCCACTTAGGGAAAATCTAGGAGAAAGCAAGTAAAAACACACACACAAAGTTCATATTAATGGACATAGTAATTTTCATCACGGATACATAAACAAGAAGAAAATAACTATTCATTTGACATAAGCAGCGGAAAATAAAATCCAGTCCACAAGGTGACTGGCACGTACAAATGATCAAGTTTTCTGAGAAGGGAATCTCCTGGGTTAGCCAAGAGAAAAGGAAGGGGTTGTACCAATGTCAAATGGGTCATAATTTTTTTCTATTTGCAGAGAGTTAAACGTAGCCCAAGTGTAGCACGGAAAGCATACTTAAAAAGGGCGGACAAGAGGTTTACTCACCTTAACTACAGTGTTCCAAAATGGATGCATGACATACAGGGAAAGAGGGTTGTTGTCCACAGCACTGTACTATAAAGGAAGCCAAGAGAATAAAGAGGATCAGCTGAAAGCCTAGAAAGTTCTTCCAGGAAGCTTACAAGTAGGACATCTGCATTCGTATCATCTCACACTTCTCCAGAATCAAACAACAGGTTGTTCCATGGAAGTGGGAAGCCTCTACATATTCTCTGTGTCAATCATTTTTGGAGAGGCATTCATTAATGCTCTTTGCATCTGACAACTACACTTCAGGGCCAGTTTTCATAAAACTTGATAGCGGCATTGTACAGCTCAGAACACAACTGTTTATAAATACCTTTTCATTTTACAACCTCAGGGTGAGGGATAAAGAACACCTCTACTAATATGATGGCTGTGTCAATTCCACAAGACAGGGAAGATAGAGTATCGACAGTAATCTATTCTGATTGATTAAGAGTGAGGAAGGCCATGTTATAGATCGTAATTAGGTTGGTCTTTCTCAGTATTGAATATTGCATTATTTACAACTCAATGGAATACTTGCTAATGTTCATGTAAGTTCTTGTCCTACAGCAAAATTTAAAATCTGGCTAAGCATCCATATAATTAACCCACATTAAAGCCACTCCAAACTGTCACTCAAACTTCCAAATTACCATTGTGTTTGTTTTGCTTTTCTGTCTGATGAATAAGGATTGCTTCCAGACAAATAAGGAGGCCTAGGTTCAAGGGACTATCTATGAAGTTCAATACATTTGGGTTGTGAGTTTGCATAAAGTACTTTCTGGACGGTAGATAATGGAGCTTAACACACACACACACACACACACACACACACACACACACACGATTCTGCTATGTTATTTCAGAGTGATTGTGGGTGGTGGTATGTTCCTGGAAGGGATGAATGAAGAAATCTGGCAGTTTATGCCAAGACTGTATATTCCTACTGGAATCACCCAACTAAACAAGCGGGCACCCACATTAGGCAACAGCAGTATAAGAAGATGCTGATAGCACATGATCACAATAGAGACAACAATAAAGACACATTTGCAAACTGTGCTTGGGAAGGCAATAGTAAATAATTACCGTATTTTTCAGAGTATAAGTCGCACCTTTTTTTCCCCAAAAAAGAAGGTAAAAATCTGGGTGCGTCTTATATTCTGAATGTAGCCCCACCCAGCTTCTCAAATAGAGGTTTCAGAGGCTGAAAAAAGCATCAGAAACAAAGCTTCAGAAAAGAAGCCTCCAAACAGAGCTTCAGAAAAGAAGCCCTCAAACAGAGTTTCAGAGGCTTTTTTTCTGAAGCTATTTCGGAGTCTTTCAGAGACAGAAAAAAAAAAAAAAAAAAAGCAAGAAAAAGCAAGGCACAGAGCTCACAACCAAGGAATCTACTGCTAAAATTCACCTCTGGGAACAGCTGATTGGGGGTATTCCGGGAGGCTGATCCACCTGCCAATCAGCTTTTTTCTTATTTTCCTCCCCAAAAACTAAGGTGCGTCTTATACTCCAAAAAATAAGGTACTATCTTTTAACATTCCAATTCTAATAGATAAGATAAAGGATAATATACTGTAGTGGCAACTATGAGCCCTTGAATTTGAATGGCACTCTACATATTATTGAGGAAAAGCTGGGGATCTTTTAGAATTCTGATAATGTTTATGATGTTTATAAGCTCCATTTGCTCACTGTTGAACCTTATTCAGAGAGCTATCAATCTTATTGTTGGAACAATCCATCCTTATTAATGGAGAGATTCTCAGTGTCAGTCCAATGTAGTGGAATCAGGCATAGAGAGAGATAAGATGATGGAATGCTCCATAACTTTCCCTGACAGCTGCATAATAAACTATATTTAATTATTGCTTGGCAAAAATATGCTGCTCCTTTTTTGAAGAAAACTGGACTGCTGTTCTCTGGCAAATGGGACAAAAATGGCAACATTATGTTATTTCACCATCCTGGCATGATAGCACCTGAAGAATTTAACCTGCATCTCAATATAACTTGCATTCTGTGAGTACAGAATTTACTACTGTTAGATACCTGATGCCAATAAACGTATTGCAGCTAAGGGTGGAACTGGTGTGTGTGTGTGTGTGTGTGCGCGCACACACACACTCCCTGAGTCTGGTTGTTTGCTTGCAGATATTTCACTATCCAACTACACAATTTGATGATGTTTTCTAGTTGGGTAATGAAATATCTGGAAGCAAGCAAACAAGCTCAGAGAACACCAAGAATCCCATGGGTATCTGATTATAATGCCTCTACTATAATAGTTACCGTATTTTTCGGAGTATAAGACGTACCTTTTTCCCCCCTAAAAGGGAGTGAAAATGTAGGTGCGTCTTATACACCGAATGTAGCCCTGCCCACCCACTGGCCCCCACCCTTTGGCCTCTGCCTCACAGCAGTTACCTCCTTGCAAGCAAATAGCAAGAAAAAACAGCTCCTTTCAGCTTCAGCACAGCCTAATTAGCACAAGTTGACTGGATCGGCCTCCCAGCTCTCAGCTGATTTACTCTCAGCTGTTTTGCGCAGGGCTCTGCTGCTTGCTGCAAAGAGGTAAATTGCTGAAGCAGATTTTTTTTTCCTTGTGCTAATCAAGCTACACTGAAAATGAAAATATAAGTAAAGCAGGCTGTTTGCTGTAACGAGGCAAAATTGCTCAGAGGCAGAGGCAGATTTCTTTTTCTTCTTTTCCTCACCAAAAAAGGTAGGTGTGTCTTAGACTCTGACAAATATGGTAAGTTGTTGGATGTTGGAGTAAGATATAGAATCCCCTTTCCTTTAGTCAGTTAAGATTCTTGATGTGGTGAGAAAGCAATATCATTGAAAATGGGTTGGTTCAGTTTCTTGTTATTTCTTGTTATTTTCAGATGGACAAGAATAACTGAAATTAAGAATTGTGAAGCAGTATTGTCAGAGATGGTATACACCATCGCTGTAAAAAAGATGGCTGAACTTCAGGATATGCCATCCTACAAATATCCAGGCTTTCTAGAATTGTGTTTGGTTTCTAAAACTGAGCTTCAGGTCTTAATATAAAAACAGATATCAAACAGAATGAGGTATCAGAAGTATATTTAAAAAAAACAACAACAAAGTTCCACAGATGTCTGAATCCTTATTTTCAAACTTGATATACACCAGAAAGAAGAACACAAATTTAGAAACTTTGGAGCCTATGACTATATACAATGAAACATTTGCAAAAATTAACTTAAGACAAGACTGGTCCAAACTGGAAAAGGAAAAAAGTCCTAATCCATCAATGGTAAACAAAATCCCATGATTGCCTTAAGGACAAGGCAGAGTGACTAACTACAAGTAGTCCTCGACTTACAACAGTTCACTTAGTGACTGTTCAAAGTTACATCACTGAAAAAAGTGATTTCTGACCATTTTTCAGTTACGACCTTTGTAGCATCCCCATGATGATGTGATCAAAATTCAGATGATTGGCAACGGGCTCATACTTATGACCACTGCTGTGTCCCAAGGTCATGTGATCATCTTTTGCGACCTTCTGACTAGCAAAATCAATGGAGAAACCAGATTCACTTAACAACTAAGTTACCAACTTATCAACTGCAGTGATTCACTTAACAGCATGAAAGGTCATAAAATGAGGCAAAACTCACTTAACAAATGACTCTCTTACTGTAACAACATACATTTTGGACTCAATTGTCATACGTCGAGAACTACCTGTACACTTCCTTAGGGGCTAATGACAAAGAAATCCCAGTACTTTGTTGATTGATTTCTTTGACATTAAAAGGCACTAAAGGAACCCTTTGGGCTCTGCAATCTAAGGAAAGGCAGGTAAGAAATATAGCGCAGCAAATTGTCACTTATGTTCTCTTGATGGGCTGATTATATGCCATCACTTTGGTGTCAACTCTTAGCAGCCAGAGATTTTCTCTGAACCTGATCCTTCATATATACAAGTAATCCTAAAGTTATGTCCGTAATAGAGCTCAGATTTTCCATCTTTTGTCATAACGATCTTAAGTTAAAGCAGCCACATGACTGACCCGATTTTTTTACCTCCATATATACAAGTAATCCTAAAGTTATGTCCGTAATAGAGCTCAGATTTTCCATCTTTTGTCATAACGATCTTAAGTTAAAGCAGCCACATGACTGACCCGATTTTTTTACAGCAGCCATTAAGCAATTGCAGCAATCATAAAGTAAACCTGGCATCATTAAGCAAAACCAAAAATGCCAGTTTATAACAACAAAGGTAAACTGCAGTCGTGTAACCGCAGGATGCTGTAAATGTGGGCCAGTTGTCAAATTACCATGGGACTACGGGAGGGGGGGGGGGGGAGCAGCCATCGGAACTTCAAATCTGGGTCATAAGTATCTTTGAGTGGCTTTATATAACAGAACTGTTGTTAACCAACCAGCTATAAATCAAGGACTACCTGTATTATATTTCCATAGTAATGCAAAAAACCTTCCATGGAAGAAAGTTTGTCTGTCAAAATAGTAATCTTACGGAATACATTCTGTAGCTGTGTTCAAATATTAGCTTCAGTTTTCAGATTATATATTTAGAATATTAACAATGGTTTTATTAGAACTACACTATCTGGCCTAATGCCATTTTTGCCCAATGGAAACCTCCAGGTCTGATGCTTATTTTGTCTAAGTAGTCTCCAACTCTCCAGTAGTCTTACTGATGAAACCACTTGGTGGTAATCACTTGGAAAAAAAGGGTTATTAAAGAGTAACGAAAGTTGTAAATATTGTGTTATTTCACCCAATTACACATCATTTATTCAACATCATTCTTTCCAACACCACAAATGAATACTCTCTATTGAATGGGATCCACCTTTTCTGTCTTTCAGACATTGTTGCTTTGCAATTCCGAGCCAAGCAAGAGATGCATATTGTTGGCCAGAAAGTAATTTTGGCCATCTAAAAATAACATCTTTTAAATGGATAGTTTTTTGCTATGCTATTAGCATCATCTCCAGAAACGTTTGAGACTTATTGCCATTCCATTCACTTGGCCTATTCAATTGCAGCTTCACATTACTTTCAAAACAGAACATCCAAGACATTCAGGCACAATGATTCCAGTTAATGGTGTGGAATATTTAACAGATTGTTTAGATCTCATTATTCCTCCCTTTAGATGCAAGAGAGAGCAGCCTAATTGTTTGGCCTAGGCAGAAATAATTTTGTCATGCTGAATCAGGGTTGGGTTCTACTTACCTTTACTACTGGTTCACAGCGGGGCCGCGTGCTCTTCTGCTCATGCTCAGAAGCATTTTAGTGACGTCGGGGTTGGTGGGCGGAGCCTCCTGCCGGTTTTACTATCGGTTCTATAGAACCGGTGGGAACCAGGGGCAACCCACTACTGTGCTGAATATATGATCGTGAACATTGGATCAAATACTGTAAAAATAATCAAGTAATCCAAATATTCAAGCTAGGTAAGGAAGTATGTAACGAAGACTACTACTGCAATCTGCTCTGGAAAACAAAATTAGCAGCCACCAACCCAACCAGATAGAAGGGATTCTTCCTGTAGTTCAATGATCAGCACTATTCAATACTAACTAAAAGATTTTAATTTCAAATGTATATGGCTCACAGAACTCTTGGTTTTGAGAAAAACATAAGATAGCACAAAGGATTTGATGTCTAAAAACTGCACAACTGCAAATGTTCTGGTTCACCTTAAAACCTGTACATTTCCCATGAGTAATAAAGGCTACTTAAATGAAAAGTTACCAATTCAAATAAATTGATTGGGTTACTTTCCTGAGGTATCCTGGCAGCCCCACTTCAAGCTGCAGTGTTCTGTTTGTCAATTGTTTAGTTCTAAACCACAAGGGGGAATCAAATTACTCAAGGAAATTCTACTGCAAAAAGAGAGGAAGAAAAGCAAATTGAACCTAGAATATAGATATTCAAGACTATTCACAGGGACTATAATCTTCACAATATAAAGAAGATTAAATGCTAATTTAATCCCATGGTAGAACTACTTGAAAAATAGTCTTGTGTAATAACTCTTTCCCTCCCCCAAATATATAGCAAGTGTAATGGTATGTGAGGAAAGCCCTTGGGAGATGGGTGAATCGATGCTGTCTAGGGAACGGTCATATAAAACAGGGGTCTCCAACCTTGGCAACTTTAAGACTTGCGGACTTCAACTCCCAGAATTTAACTCTGGGAGTTAAAGTCCACAAGTCTTAAAGTTGCCAAGGTTGGAGACCCCTGATATAAGAAACATCATATTATCGACTGCAGCTGGACAGAGGCTGGAACAAGAGGCTCAGAAGAGACCCTCCCTAGCTTCTCAGGCTGTAAAGGAGGGGGCAGGAGAATCTACTTTCAGACTTCCAAGGTGTTACTACTATATATTTACACTAAAGTAACTTATCTGGCCTTGTTTCTGTGTGGTCTATCTGGTAAGGCTGACAGCAGAGGATGGGGCTTATGTTCATCCTGCTTACTGAACAATACACCAGTTCTGTGTCACTGGAGGGCTCAGGTTATCTGAATGCAATTTACAAAGCAAACACTGTGGACCTATTGCACAAAAAAGGTGGGATAGATTTACCGTGTCATTTTTCATAATTTGCATTTTACAGGAGGATGGTTTACTGCAGCTATGCAGAGGCCAGTAAATTTTATGGAAAGGGAAGGGGAGTTGGACTGCCCCAATAGTCTTTTTTTTTAAAAAAAAAAATCTGGGAACAAATTCTATAGGCTAAAAGCATGAGTGTATAAAGTTTAATATCATGAAAGACATATACCGTGTTTCCCCGAAAATAAGACCCTGT
Organism: Arizona elegans; assembly: GCA_022577455.1. NCBI lineage: Eukaryota > Metazoa > Chordata > Lepidosauria > Squamata > Colubridae > Arizona > Arizona elegans. Next base: position 313,435,652 of record JAKOOJ010000001.1, on the reverse strand, counting down.
CTTATATTTTTTTGAACCCTGAAGTAAGCGCTTGGCCTTATATGATTGGGCTTATTATCAGGGGATGCCTTATTTTGGGGAAACAGGGTATACAGCAATATCTTTAAGATAGATCATTAGCTTTTTATATGATCCTTTCAAATTTTCAGAACACAAATAAAATTAAATGACCATAAAATCCTGGAAATTTGACATTATTAAAGCTATCTCAAAGGTCACTGAGCCCAAAAAAAAACAACACCAGGTGTTGTGCCTAATAAATTATCTTCATATAAATGTTACCATTGTTATGACTCCAATAATAAAAAACTCTTTGGATCATATCTAATAATAGCATGATTATTTTTCAAGATAATTGTATATTACATAAATTGAATGTATGTGTATATGGAATACAGGTAGTCCTTGACTTGCAACCATTTGTTTAATGATTGTTCAAAGTTACAATGGTGCTGGGTCCCTCCCACTTACAGCATCCCCTTGATCATGTGATCAAAATTCAGGCACTTGGCAACTGGAATGTATTTACGACAGTTGCAACAACCCACGGTCATTAAGACCTGTGGTGGCACAGTGGTTAGAATGCAGCATTGCAGGCTAATTCTGCTGACTGCAAGCAGTTTGATTCTGATCAGCTCAAGGTTGACTCAGTCTTCCATCCTTCCGAGCAGTGGTGGGTTCCTCCCAGTTCTGCCCGGTTCGGCCGAACCGGTAGCGGTGACGATATGACGTCACTGAACTGGTTCTCTTTGTTTGGAAGCTGGGCCATCCTACCCACCCACCCCGCCCCCCCGCGCCATTCTTACCTTTTATTTGGCCCCACCCCCAATCTATTGCTGCCTCTCGAGTCCCAGCTGATTGGTTAAAAGGAAAAAAACTGTTTAAACTCTTGCCGCAGGGCTTCAAAGGGCCGCCCAATCAGTGTTAAAAGGCAGTGTGGTGGTAGACAGGTGCCTCCAAAAATGAATGAGTAGACCGGGGCCTCCAAAAACAAATGGGTAGACCGCAGCCTTCAAAAACAAAAGAGTAGACCGCAGCCTTCAAAAACAAATGAGTAGACCGGGGCCTCCAAAAACAAATGGGTAGACCGGTACAGCTCTGCAAACAGTTAAAAGCCTGGTAGACCAGTACCTCTGCTAAATCCTAAAGAATTGTCACATGACCATCAAGCCACACCCACAGAATAAGCCATGCCAACAGAACCGGTAGTAAAAAAATTTAGAACCCACCCCTGCTTCCGAGGTAGGTAAAATGAGGACCCAAATCATTGGGGACAATATGTTAACTTTGTAAACCGCTTAGAGGGGACTGTAAAGCACTATGAAGTGGTATATTAAGTGCTATTGCTATTCTATTGATTTACAACCTTTCCAACTGGCTTCCAACAAGCAACGTCAATGAAGAAAGCCGGATTCACTTAATGACTGCATGGTTCACTTAATGTGGCAAAAGATAATAAAATTGGCCACAACTCATGTAACAGCCTTGCTTAGTGTTGGAATGGGGGGGGGGGGCTTCCTACATTAGCAACAGAAATTCTGTTACCAACTGTGGTCATAAATTGAGAGCTACCTGCATATATAGTCTTAACTCAAAAAAAAATATTGTAAAAAAGAACTTACTTACTTCATATTTCAGTAGTGTAAAGATGAAGATTCCCTCATGCCTACTGTGTTTCTCCAAAAATAAGACCCTGTCTTATATTTTTTGAACCCCGAAATAAGTGCTTGGTCTTATTTTCAAGGAGGTCTTATTATTTTGGGGTACATAGAGCAAGACAGGGATTCTCTTGCCATCTTACCCAATTTCCAGCTCTGTCTCCCTAAGCCTAATCAGAGGAAATGGCGGGGACCAGCTGCGCATGCAGTTAAATATTTTCTGGGAGGTCTTATTTTCGGGGGAGGTCTTATTTTCAGGGGAGGTCTTATTTTCGGGGAAACACAGTAGGTCTTTATGTAGTTTTCTTAGTAACAAGAGAGAAGTGATCTGCCAATGTCTTGGACAAGGATGTTTTTTTGACTGCATAGTTTAACTTAAACTTTAGGATTCCCTGGTGATTTTCCTTTCAAGTAGTAAGCAGATACAAACCTGATTAGTCCGTTCCCCTCCCCCCCCCCCATGTCAGCAAACTAAAGTTGGATGAATTCAAAGTCTTAAAAGTAGCACTGTTTTGATTTGTGAAGTCATCTTGAAAATTAGTTTAAATATTTATTTTGTAATATACGTTGACAGTTGTTTTCTTCATCTTGAAAGATTTACTTGTAAAAATTAATTTCAATATTTCTTTTATAATATATGTTGACAGTTGTTTGCTTTGCATTCCTGTTTAACAGGTTGCTTTATCTCTGTAGAATTAATAAATTAAGAAAAGAAAGAAAAGTAGCTTACTAAGCACTTTAGCTAATGCATAAGCTGGGAAACCCTGAACTCAGACTTGCCTCTTCCAAAATCCCTTTGGGCAATTCAACTTCTTTCATCTGTAATATGGGCAGTGGTTTACATCACACCAATGTAAATATTATAAATGGGAATGCAAGCATAGTGAGTGTATCTTGGGAGCATATATCTTGGGCCTTATGGCAGACACATTAATTCCACAGAAAAAAATATTAGCAAGAGGCATATCAGGCAAATTGATCAAACACTGGTTAACCATTCAGACTAGAGAATAATGACCCCACAAGTCCTGTTCCAACAAGGAAAAGTGAGAAGACAGTCAGCTGACACAGTTCAAGATTCACTTAGCAGGAGGTAATTTATAATAAAGTTAGTTGTGTAATCTTTAATATATGCTCTCAATAGTGTCTGTCCTATTTCAAAATGCTGGCTCGGTTTTTAAATCTCTACAGCAGTAACATTTGCAATTCCAGTCCAGAGAGGAGCAGTACACAAACCTACTTCTTTGAAATGCAGTGTCATCTCTTTAATAGGGAACAAATTATCTAGATATAGGTATGACAAGTCAAGACATAATAAATCAAAACCAATGTTATTTCCCCAATAATCAATGTTTTTATTATGCATACTTATTTATGTGTTCATTTTAATAACTACATAGTTTAATTTTCCATGAAGATTATAGGCATTTTCTAATATCCTGTGCAGTTTGACTCCTGGTGATTGCTTTGGAGTTCCTGCAGTTTCCTTAGCAAGATTTTTTTAGAAGTGACTTGTGGCTTGCCATTGTCTCTTTCCTAGGGCTGAGAGGAAGTGACTGGCCCAAAGTCACACAGTTTACTTTGTGCTTAAGGCAGGATTAAAATTCATTATCTTGTTTCTAACTTCATGCCTTACCTACTAAAACAAACCTACATGCTTTCTGTCTGTCTGTCTGTCTCTCTCTCTCTACACACACACACACACACGTGTGTGTGTTTTTGTATGTGTAAATACACACAAAATACTAATCAATTCCACTCAGAATTTTTACTGGAATGGGGGTAGATGTATTCTTATGAACAATAAGTGTATTTACTGCAAGCAATATCAATTTGTTTGACTAATTAGGTAGACAAATATAAAATATAAAAACTAATACTTTCTTAAAATGACACAAAAATGAAAATCTGTTTTTGTATTCAACTTTCACTCCAAACAATAGCATATATGTCATCTTGGTCAATGATCTATTCTTAAAGCAATAATAGAAGAAAACCATTAATAGATATTTTAATTAATCAGAAAATGAAAGCAAAAAACCCCCCACCTTTATAAGCAATAATTCTATTATATCCCCTGCCTATATGCAGGAGATATGTTAATTCATTCCTTGAGCAAGCTCCTGTTCTTTTTTCATGTTTGCCTGAGCTAGATCTGAAACTCTCAAGACCTGATCTTTTTGCATATGACATACACACACACACACATATATATATATATATATGTCTTGGGTCTATTATATAATTCTGAGCAAGCCTACTAAAATCACTGAAGTAAGAACTATGACCATCACTGAGAAAAGTGTTTTCACATCAGACTTGTAACATTAGAAGGAACTCTGAATGGCATGAAACAGCATAGCAACATTTTTCCTTTTACTGGCTGATTTTAATCAATTTGGCTCCTGGTCCTCAAATATGACTTCAGTTCATTCATAAATTCCGGAAGAAATAGTATAGTTTGAAGCTAGGATTAGAAGCTATGCGAGCAGCACTCAGAAATGTAGAGATCCTCCCAGCACAGATTTGATGACTTCTTTCGAAAAGAAAAAAGATGAGGAGCCAGAGCATGCAAGTAGAACAGGCTGAGCAAAGCCCTGCATTTTTCTTTAATCTGCAGTAGATCAATTTAACCTAGTAACATGTCCGCAAGAAAGAAAAAAAAAAAAGCTTGCTGCCAAATGGCAAAATCCAGAAACTGCCATTCACAGCTCTGCACTTGTCTGCACTCTGTAAAGAGCCATCTGTGCATTGAATAAGTGAAATCTTTGAATCTCTGTAGACCAGCCAACAATCTAATTCAATGAGATATAGATTTCCTACAAAAAAGGATCAGTGCAGATCCTAGCAGTAGCTCCTTAGAAAAACATTTTAATTTTTTTGCAAATCCCAAATCAGAGATTTGACTGCATTGAAACCATATTGAGCAATGATCCTGTTTGGGATGTTTTGATTGACTACTGGATCGATTTACATTCCATTTTTCATAGAAGATACATTACTGTAGTGTATAAATTCATCATCTGAAAATTAGTATAAAATAAACCTGTCTTTTAAAACCATGATTTGAGGATTGAATGTTCCAAATTACATATTCCCAAAATGTATTATGTATACCGGTAGTGCTCGATTTATGACTTTGAACCCCAAATTTATATTGCTAAGCGAGACAGTTGTTAAATGAGTTTTGTCCCATTTTGTAACCTTTCTTACCACAGTTGTTAAGTGCTTAAATAGCTTAAACAGTTGTTAAATGGTCATACGTCACTTTTTTCAATGCCATTGCAACTAAACAAATGATTGTAAGCCCAGGACTATCTATAAATGCTAGAGTAGATGAGACGTCTCTTGATTCTAACAGGGTCCTTCTAAAACATTTAAAGGAATTTCCAGAAAAGCAACAGCAACACAACTGACCAGGGCCGATGAAAAGCAGTTGCACAGGTGGCTGTTCCTTTGTTTAACTGAAGTTAGGTCAGAACAACTAATGCAATGTAAACATGACTCCATGGGTGAAAAGGTCTTTCTTGGGACTTCACACTTATTGGAAATACTATGCTCCATCCAATCTCTAGCATGCCAGCATTCCACTCGTAAATGAAGCTATTCAATGCACTTTCTCAAACACCAAATCAAATGTCCAATCCCTCGCAGTGCCTGCATTGTTCTCCATACTTATAGCTAATATTCAACACAGTGCATGGATAGTGAAAAACACATGAAATGACATATATGATGTATATTCTCCGAAATATATTCTCCTTCTTTCAATTTTCCTGGGAAGCCAAATTATGGCTCAACCTGTGCATAAAGCAGTGATTTTGTTTGTTTATTTGTTTGTTTGTGACCTTGCAACCTGTGCAAATGGCTGTGATTATATATATATATATATATATATATATATATATATATATATATATATATATATATATATATATATATATATATATATATTAGGAGTTTGCCATGGGGCAAAAATGAAAATATTATATAACTTTAAGAAGGCCTCAACTCTGTCCATTTTTCATTAATCTCTCTGTCCTCCTCACATGTTATTTAAGATCCTATTGGGGTGCATCTTAATCAGAAAATATTTAAAATCAAAACAAGTTAATCTCAACCTAATAGCGGACTGATCATGAAGTAATGGAGATTTGTAGCTATCATCTACATCTAACTAAAAAATATACATTGACTGACTTTAAACACAGCAATATTGCAAATATTGTCTCATGGCAAACTGCTTGTAATACTAATGCAGAGTGCAATATACATTGATGGTGCTACCTAAATACAACATAATATTCAATATTAACCACCTCAAAAAACAATCACAAGGCTAAATAATTTAGTATTTTTAGAAGCCAGAAATAAATTCAGTATGTATAAACCCTGAATGACCTAAGAAAATCCCATACAGTTACTGGCATTTTAGGATTTCTTACTTAAAGATGTAAACAACTGGGAGATATTCTCTAATCTACAGTCCACATTCTTAGAATTTCCAAGATAACATGATATTTAGCCACCTTCCTCAAATAACCATTTTCCACATTTGTTTGAATGAATTGAATGAATGTAGACACCTGGAAATTGGATACTGAATGTTGTTTTGTTTTCATGATTATACATAGAGATGAGGCTAGTTAAAGAATAAAGACAAAGACAAGCAGTCCAGAGATTTTGATTATATATGCAGTATACTGCTTCAGGACAATAGTTGAGAGGGGAAGACTTTACCTATAATCTATCACTTTATCCAACTGAAATATGCATGGTAAATGCCAACTTCCTAGATCAAGTTACAGAGCTGACTGTTGTATGTTTGGTTGGATGATTGATTTTGTTGTTTCAACCGCTTTGATTCTGTATGTTAATTTTCTTAACATCCTCCTGCCATACATTTTACAGTATTTATTTTTAAACTTCACATATTTTTCAAAAAATAATTCCAAAGCGGATTTTAGCTATTTGTCTGGTTCAAGCTGTAAAGGAAATCAGCTTAAAGAAAGGGCTCAACTTCATTCCTTAGCATTATAAGACTACAAAAGACTCCTGTTTGAAGTTGTTAGCGCAGAGACCACTGAAGCAGAAGGCCTAATACTTTGACTTAGAGGTTATTGCAAGACTAGGAGAAAACTCAAGAATATCAGGCTCCATCTCCCAAGAAAGACATACTGAGTTACTTCAAAGCAGTTTCCTTTACAGATAGTCCTTAATTTACAACTTGTTGACAATATATCTTTTCTTGACTACTATTCAATGAATTATAAAGTCATAACTTAAAATTTGAATATATGTGAGTACTAGCTGGATCCCCCTGCTTCGCTATGAAACTATGTGATTGAGCTTGATAAATTGACACTTACAGCTTGAATCCTCCCCTATCCTATCCCCTTCTCTCCCTCAGACTTTCTAGCCCCTTCTCTCCATAAGAGAGTCTTGGTGGTGCAGCGGACTAAAGTGCTGTTAAGTGCTAGCACTTAGCTGCCAGCTGCCTGCAATTAGTGCAAGTTCGAATCTCACCAGGCTCAAGTTTGACTCATCCTTCCATCCTTTCGAGGTAGGTAAATTAAGGTCCTGGATTGTGGAGGCAATAAGCCAACACCGCTTAGGGGGACCTGAAAGCCCTAATAAGCAGGTATATACAAAAAAGTATGCAGGCTATTGCTATAATGCATTGTAAGCCGCCCTGAGTCTACGGAGAAGGGCAGCATATAAATTGGACTAATAAATAAATAAATAAGGCTTGCCCCACAGAAGCCTGTCCTATGCTATCCCATTCTCTCCAAAGTTATTTTCAAGTTGGGAGGGGGAGTAGAACATCTAACTAATTAGCATCAGAGCGTGTTACAATAATATAGGAAATACTAATGCTCCGATGGTCATTTCGAAAAATCCTTTCTTAGTGAGAAAGCCAAGAGGAATATACATAGCAAATTTCAAGTTTGTAGGCTTTACGGTTCTGGAGATTTCATGATTAATGCATGAGTGGTTTTCACTTTTATATATATAGATACAGACCATTATGCAGAGTCAGGAAGATACAGTGAACTAAGAAGATTGTTGGGAGGTAAAAGTATGCAAGCTTTGTGTACCAAAAGATTCAGTTTTAGCATATCCTGTTTTTCCTCCTGAATGAACTATTCAATCTTTCCAGGCGTTTTCGATTTCCGGTCTGGAGCAGCGGCGCCACAGTCAGGGAAATAGCGGGCTCTAATGAGCCCGCGAAAACTGCAACTGACAAACCACCATCCGATCAGTCTTTGGACTGACCCCCATCTTGCAGGGATGGAGGGTGAAGAGGAGTGCCTCGGTGTGCCAAGAGGAACAGGCAAGTTCCTCAGAGGCCAGAGAGAATTCTCGAAGTCGGTGGTGGGGGTAGGCAGCCATGGCGGCTGCCACAAAGCTGCGGCAGACCGGGACACAAGATTGTGCAGGAGAGAAGAAGAAAGAGTGAATATCTCGAAGCTGGGTAAGTGACACCAACCCAGGCAAAACAACATGATTATTTGGATTTTTTTTAAAAAAGTAAGACCCCAAACTTTAAATAGCGGCTACAGATCTGTGGGGCTTGAAGATTAAAAGGGGAAAAAAATGGAAATAAAGACCCAAGACACACCTTACTTTAGTAAATTTGGCTTGGAACAATTGGCTTTTAACAACTTAGAAAAGTTACTTTTCTTTTATTTGGAGTGGATTGGAGAAATGTATCTCTGGGAATTTACACCTTTGAAAGTTAATGAAGCTAATGAAGAAAGACAGTCAGATGGCTACATAATTGCCATGGAGTCTGCAGTGACTAAGCAGGAGAGTGGATTAAAGTGATTTCCCTTTCCGTTTGGAAAAGAAACATTTTAAATGGCTTTTTACCTTGGATTATTTTGAAAATAATATTAGATCTATGGAATTTGGAGATCCCTATTCTGTCCTGGATGATTTTAAGAAAAAAGAAGGAATATTTTGGACATTTGACAATGGAAATTAACAAGTTTAGCAAAAAAAATTAGGTGTGGCGTAGGAACAAGAGACAGGAAGTTGATGCATTACACATGGAACAGACATTATAAAGCATTAAAGGGACATACAGATTTTTTTTAATTTGAACAGATGAACTTTGAAATGGAACATTTATGGACAGATAGAAAAAGGAAGAAAAGGAAAACATAAAGTAGATAAATTTAAATGTAACTAAATTGAAATGTAACGTTTAAAACCCTAAAGGTATATATGATTTTTGGATAAAAACAGGAATAATAAAAATAGAAAATAAGAGATGGCAACTAAAATAGAGGATGATATATAGGTGGTTAAAAACAATAAAGAAGAGTATATATTAATGTGAAACAACTTTAAGAAAATTTACTGCTTGATGTAATATGTTTTAATTTTAATTTGAAAACAAATGCTAGATTGGTGATTACGCTTGACTAAGGTTTTATTGAACAAACTATAAGATACACAGATTTTAACAACAAATTGTGATTTAATTTAATATATGCTGGAAATGATGATTATTATGAAATATATTGAGAATTAATTTGAAAGAGCAGGCTGGGAAACTGACACAAAATAGATAATCATATTGTAAGAGAAAATTAAAATAAGAGGGATGGATACCAATTAGATAAGAGCTTGAGACTCGGAGGAAATACGTTGGAAACTAGTTAAAATGCTGGAAATCAGCCAAACACTTAAAGGAGAGTTGGAGGGGACTATGCTGGAAATCAGCCAAACATAATATGCTGGAAATCAGCCAATAAAATGCTGGAAATCAGCCAAGCAAATAGGAGGACAGTTGGAGGAGATTATGCTGGAAATCAGCCAATAATGGTGGTATACTTGGAGGAGACTATACTGGAAATTAGCCAAAAATAGTTGGTGCTCTGGAGGAGACTATGCTGGGAATCAGCCAAACATAATATGCTGGAAAACAGCTAAACAATAGAGGGAGGTATGGAAGAAAATATGCTGGAAATTAGTTTAAATAAAACATGTTTTTGTGATAAACCTGTGTAACATGAAAAGTGTAATAGATAAGTGGGATAAAATCAAAGATAAATTGATAAAGTTTAAGATATTAAGATTCGAGGAAAAGGGTCAAGAGTTTAAGAATTAGATAGAATTTTGTTTTATAAAGTGTAATAAAAATGGAGTTGTACTGAATCTGAAATTAAGATTTGTGGTGATAAAATTGTAAGGTAAATAATTAGAATAAGAGGTTAGAATATTGTTAAAAATTATTTTGACATTGATAGTAAAAGATTAAGAAGAACAGAATTGATATATAGATATAAAAATGACTGAAAGTTAATTTGAAATTAAAATTGTATTGATATAATGGATTTGTTTAGATGAAGATGCTAGACTTTGTTAAAATTTGTTCTTTTATGTTTTGAATTTTTATCCGTAAAAGATGTAATGGGAAATTGTGAATGGAGCTTGTTAAAGGAATGTAAGCGTGGTAACCAACTATGACCGGATTGAGACTCTGTTCTTGAAAGTTATATTTTATGTTTATGTTTGAAAAAAATAAAAAAATATTTACAAAAAAAAAATCTTTCCAGGCGTTTTCAATTATACTGAAAATGGGCAGAAAGTCATTTAAAGATTTTCAAACCTGTGGCTGATTTCAGGAATCTACTTTAATAAGTACAAAAATCATGAACTGGTTAGTCCTGGGGGGCAAAACCAGGAATTTTTAGAGATAGATTGCTGTAAGTGTTGTTGTTGATTTTTTTACATGTGGTAGGAAATGCAGTAAGGCTAAGCAGTGTTATTGCCACTCCTGGAAACACACTCCTGGAGAATGATTTAGATAAAGCACTTCTTGCTGGTTCTTCAGAATAGTGAGTATACCATGTGTGTGGCACTTATTTTTATGACATATTGTAGACAATTCAAAAATTTGACCATAGTTTTTTTTAGCATTTGGCTTGAGAGGTACCCTTTTCAAAATCCCTGGATATATTAGCAATTTCACAATTTACTCAATCATCTGCTCAGTTTTATCATGTAGATCAAAGTTTTTGTCCCATACAGTACATTAGTACATCCAAGCAGTCATATTACTATTTCTATGATTTAAAATAAAAACATGGCATTTTTATTGTGATCCAAGACTATAAAATAAGCATAGTTTAATTACTGGAAGGCTTCCTTCCAAATTCAGTAAAACTGGAAAGTAATGCCTCTTTTGTTGACCACCTGTTTTTACTCAAGTTTTAAGTCATCTCATTTCTATTTACTGTAATGTATTACTCATATACTTTTATTTCTTTGGCTATTTCACAAAACATAAAAATAAGGAAAGAAATCCAACTTAACAGCAAAACAAATTTAAGTTGGTATGATTAAGTTCTTTATATTTAACATTTAAAATTAAAGGTTTCAAACATATTTCATCAGGCTTTTCAACTGCAGGTATGCATCATGGTAAACCATACCATAGTTGTGTGGAAGATTACAATAATGCTTATTCATAGCTAAGCACATTGTTCTATGTTTATTCAGCAAATCAGGGCCTCTGGCTTATTCAGTGAAAGAAACCAGAAACAACCTCCACTTGTTCCACTTGAAGCACACAATTTGCTAAACTGTGAATGAAGAGGTGTTTGTGTTGTATCTAAAAGGTGCTTGTGTTTTAATTGTATAATTAAAATAATACAATATATATAGGTGTGTGTGCAGCATCTGAGAAAATTGCCATGAGTAAAACCAAAAACAGATGCCATGGCAGACAGCCAGGTTTTTAAAGGTTTTAAAAGGGCCATCTCCAAAGGAAGGATGTTCAAAAGAGCAGGAGAGAAAGGAAATTGTCTGGTCCCTGCCAGCTGACATTCCTTGGTTGACAGACCCTGAAGTGTGTCCAACCTGCTGGACTGGATTGTCTGCTGGGTGTGCAGAATATTCCTCCTAGTAACCCTAAAGTCTGAGGAGGGACCAAGGCGTGCATAAGAGCACCAGCGTGCCTACCATCCCTGTCCTAATGTTTCCTCTATTTGTATCTATTTAATGTATTCAATTCATGTTTATACTTATATATATATTACCTAATCTGTTCTTGACAAATAAATAAATCAAACAGGGCTACTGGGCGATTGTCCACAGACCCACAGATGCAATAAGGGTGTAGAAATAGTTATGTTTCACCGCTCTTACTGCCATAAAGTAGACTCCAATAGTGTCTCTAGCTTCTGTTCAATAGTCTTTTGCCAGTGGTGGTTTAGGCATCTCTTAGTCCTTTTTAAATTGGTTTAGCTCAACAGACAGAAGAACTGTAATTTAACACCAGCTGTCTGCAATTAAAGTAAGATCGAATCTCGCCAGGCTCAAGGTTGATTCAGCCTTCCATCCTTTCTAAGGTAGGTAAATTGAGGACCCACTTTGTGGGGGCAATAAGCTGACTTTGTATAAATATACAAAAGTATGAAGGCTATTGCTTAACGCATTGTAAGCCGCACTGAGTCTCCGGAGAAGGGTGGCATATAAATAAAATAAAAATAAAAATAAATTCCCTCAATTCTACCATGGGAACCATGAGCAAGGAGAAGCCATTTCCATAGTCCGGTTGCAAACACCTCACGGCTCACTTGTTGGGGACCCTTGCCCTAAAAATTTAGGGTACATTTTTGAATTTCTCCTTGAAATACTGTTTCCCCCCAAAATAAGACCTGATCTTATTTGGGGGGGGAGGGATGAAATAAGCACTCGGAATTATTTTTGGGGAGGTCTCATTTTTTGACTTGCAGGAGGTGGCGAATGCAGGGGCCGACGGGAATGGGAACACTGCTACCGCCGGCCCCGTCCTCTGTCCAACTGGCATGACAAGATCCGAGCTCCAGTGTCCCTGCGGCCACAACAGGCCAAGCTTTTAGTGCGCTCCAGCCTCCACCCTCCCTGCCTGCTGGTCCTGTTGCTGCTGGGACACTGGAGCTCGGGTCTTGTTGCGCCAGTGGAGACACTCTTGGAAGGATGCTGCGAGGCTCATTGTGCCAATGGAGCCGCTTGTGGCAGGACACCGTGAAGCTTGTCGTGCCGGTGCAGCTGCTCATGGCATGACGCTGTGGGACACCTGGCTGCGGCAGTCCTAAGGTAAGCAGGTGTGGGGCGCGTGGGACACCTCCAACCCCCCACCATTTTTGCAAGCATAGCTCCACCTATTAGGCAAAGAGAATTTTCTCACATGATTTCCTGAGCGCTCACATTATTCCCTCAAGCTCAAGAGTAACTCAAGTAATTCAGATCCCTCATTAAGCTACAAAAATTAATATCACAAATCTACAATTTCTGAAAAATGATAATTGTGCAACATACACAATCATGTGGTTGGAACATAAATATCTCTTGGCAGTTCCACAAAGGAAGATTCAGCAGAGTAAGAATTAATATCTTCTCCAAGTCAAGTATTGGCAATTTCAAGAGCACACCCATTTTTTTAAAGTAATTTAGAGATGGAATTGCTACTGGCTTCTTCTAAAATTGTCATGGAAAAGATCTGTGTAATAGCTGAGTGTAGACACTGACTAGATGGTACATAATCAATCTCGTAGAATATTTTTAAAATTGTTCAATATAGTTTATACCCCCAGTATTTCCACAAGTACTAATCAAACCTGACTCCATATAGCTTCCCAATTCAGATAGTCAGAAAATGCTGCCACCTGCTGAGACAGGTCTTAGCAGTTCAACTTTTATTAGAGAAAGGAAATGTGAACTACTGGCTGCATTCATGCATTGTGCTAATTCATGCATTTAGCTGTTTTTAGCAGTGTATTTTGAATGTGAACCCAGACACTGTCATGAAATTACAGTTTATAATTATCATGCTGTGCTGGCCCTGCCAATAATAAACCCAGATTAAACAAATGAAAGTTCAGTACAATGTACATATAAAGTCATTAAATTTCACATGCAGCAAGATGCCCGATTCAAGATAAAGAAAAGGATAAATATGGTCCAAAGAGAAGAATTATAATGCAAAAGGGTTGTTCTGCACACTCCTTCAGGATTAAGGCCAAGATTAAAATGAAAAAATCTGATATTCCATGAGAATTTTAGGGAGCAGTACCAGTAGTCCTTATTTAATAACTGCAGTTGAGCCTGTGATTTCCATCAGAAGTCATTGCAATCATTAAATGAGTCACCATGTAACTTGACTTGATTTCACAACCATTTTTAGGATGGGCATAAAATAATCCACCATGGTCATTAAACTAATTGTGTGCCCATTAACTGAATCACCTGTAGTTAAGCAAATCCATTCTCCTGAATGGCCTTTTTGCCAGAAACACAATTTGAAAGTCACAAATTGTTGTCATGTGACTATGGGATGCTACAACCAGTCATAAATGGAAGCTAGCTGTCAAGTTTCCAAAATGCAATCCCGTGATCACGGGGTGTTGGTGTGCAGGAGTCGTAACTTTGAAGCTAAATTTTAATAACTTTTCTCGTGCTGTCATATCTTCAATGGTTATTGAATTTATGGTTATTAAATTTATACACTTAATGGTTATTAAACGTCTGTTTTCCAAAGGCCAGACAAAGAACAATGGATAGAAACTGATCAAGGAGAGATTCAACTTAGAAATAAGAAGAAATTTTCTGACAGTGAGAACAATCAACCAGTGGAACAGCTTGCCTTCAGAAGTTACGGGTGTTTCATCACTGGAAGCTTTCAAGAAGAGACTGCACAACCACTTGTCAGCAATGGTATAGGGCACTGGTGGCAAACCTTTTACTCACCGAGTGCCGAACAGGTACACGCTTCACGTGCTTGCGTGTTATCCATGTTAATACGTGACTCCTCCATGCGCTGTGCGTACAACCGCACCATCTGCACATACATATGGCTTTTGCGCACCCCCATGCACTGCGTACGCATCCACACCATCTGCGTATGCGTGTGGCTTTCACGCTCCCGTGCGCTGTGTGCACAATTGCACCATCTGCGCATGAGAGCTCTGAAGACCAGCTAGGTCCCCTGAATTGGTCTCATGCACACCGGAGGCCCAAACAACAGCTGTGGTGTGCGTACATGCCCATCTGCAGGTGAGTTGGGCGACAGCTCACATGCCCGGAAGGATGGCTCTGCGTGCCACCTCAGGCATGCGTGCCATAGGTTCACCATCATGGGTACAGTGTCTCCTGCTTGAGCAGGGGTTTGGACCAGATGACCTTACAGGTTCTTTCCAACTCTTGTTATTCTGTATTCTGTAAACAACTGGTAGTTAAGTACTGGTAGCCAAGGTACTTGGCGTCCAAATAGAAAACCCAGCAAGTTACAGAATGATGATAAAGCACAAGCAGCAGCAATTTCCCAAATCTTTCCCTTCAATACAACTTGAGGAAGGTGAGCCATTAATTTTGTAGGGAGAAGTTCCTTTTCAGAGAAGGAAAAGAAAGGATTTTATATGTTGAGGAAACCTCAAAATCTGCAAAAGTAAAAAGAAGTGCAGCTTTTAATCCGTATACAAAAAGAAAACAAAAAATAAAAACAAACTCAAAGGGATCAATGGATCACTTGGTATTTTTCTGCTTTCTGTGTTTCTATGTGGTAGTAGTCAAAGACAATCTATTGAAAAGATTTAGCTTTGTGATTGAACTCTACATGACATGGCTAAAAAGCAATCAGCAAAGTCACCAGTAGAGTTAAAGTATTCCCACTGTCATAGTTTATCTTGGGAATTTGCAAGAAGCAGAGATTAAGGTACCTGGCAACTAGCTACTGGATCCTACTTCCCTTTTGTCCCTATATTCTAAGAAGAAGACTCAAGTTTATAATTCATGGATATCATAGTGTCGAAATTATAGAATTTTTTGTCATGCCCATATTCCATTCTCATAGTTTCCAAAAGATAGTAGAGAAAATATTACACAGCCATACAGTGAAAGCACATCTGTGTGCAAAGGGATTTATTCACAAGCTTAAAGCCTCAAAAGCAGCTTCTTGGCAAGCATAATGGGCAAAACGCAGAATTAAAAAAAATTAAATGCACACATGCCACAGATGTATCTTTACTAACTCTGAGTCACGGCTCTGAAATGATCCAGGGGGATGGGTAGGTGGAGACATCCCAAATACCGTCTTGTACCATAATACACCCCCCCCCCAAATTTTCAGCCAGAAAGAGGCCTCCTTTATTCCAAACAGCGGGCCTTGGTCCAAGGTGGACTACAATTCCCATCATCCTCGCTCCTCTCACCCTTCGAGTTAGCGGCAATGGGAATTGTAGGCTAATTCATCCGGCGAGTGGAGGAAAGACCAGTACTGACTGGGCACGGCTGCTTCCCGCATGTAAAAGAAGCTGCTGCTGCTGAGCCGCGGCTGAGCTATCCAAGCATCGCGTGTCTCCCTTGAGAGATACCTCCCGTCGCCTTCCAGCAGCTCAGGGCGTCTCCTTTCCCCGCAACCCCAGCAGCTCTTTCCCTCCTTCGGGAAAAGCCCGAGGAAGCCCATCGTCTCACCTTGTAGTTATCGAAGCCGGCGAGCTGCTCGGGGCTCACGTAGTCATAACCGGCCATGGTTAGCAGCGACATCAGATGGATCCGCTATGCAGAAAAGGGGCCCGGTCCGTCTCGCCTACCTTTCCCACGCGAGGCTACACAGGGAGCAGGAGCGGCGCCCGCATAAGAGACACACTGTACGCTCGTTCTGCCCGGCTTCGGGAATAACAGAGGAAGAGGAGGAACTCCCCCCACCCCCACCCCGCTCCAACCCCTCGCCGGATTCCGTACTTCGCTGCTCCTCCTCCCGCGTAGCAGCTCCAGATCAGCCCATCCGTGACGTCACCGAATCTCTCTTTTCCCCCCCCTCCCTCTCTCTCCCCTCCCCTCCCCGGCGTGCCGCCATCTTGGATGAAGCTGAGGAGCTGGGATTGGTTGTGGCGCTGCCTGTGTGTCAGGCAGGGGTCATTCCCCTTCCAGCCTTCTTCTGCGCTTCTTTTTGAAAAGTAGCCTGCTTTCGCTGTACCGCTGGGATTTGAAAATTGTATTTATTGGGCGGTTTATATCATAAAATCATAGGTTTGGAAGGCACCTTCAAAGTATTGTCTTTATTCCTCGAATGTATTTGCAACTGAATACATTCCTGACTTTTTCTACCCCTCCCCCGTTTCCTCCCCTGATAAGCGCAGTCTTTCCCACCTGTTCTGCCTAGATTCCTCAAAACATCTAATTGGTCCACCGAACACCATTATATGCGGATTTGTTGATAGGCTAATAAGAGCATGTAGGAAGTTAGCACCCACCCCTTTCCTAGAAGAATGAAATATTTTAGGAAATATTAAAAAGGCAGAATATTATGTTTCCCTGTATGAGAAATGGAGAAGCATGTTTTAAAGACAAAGCAGCTCCCACCTTCCTGCCCCCACCCTTTGTCAATGGGCCAGAGGCAGAAACTCAATCTTTGTCAATGGACCATCAACTGCAACACAACAGGACCCATTTAGCAACAGAAACTCACCACATGGCATCTGGGAAGATTACATCAACCAGCAAGGCTAGCTAAAACCCCTACCCTCTGGGAGTCTGACAACCAATCAGAATACTCTTTCTGGGCCCCGGGAAGTTCAAAGCCAGAGAGGGCATAAAACCTGGGGACTCACAGCATATCGCCACTTTTCTGTTCAGGAACTCAAACCATGTGATCCTGTCCACCATTAAACCATCTTTCCAAGCAGTCTCCATGTTTCTAGTGTCTTTTTCCCCACTTGGAGCTGAACCCAGAAGGATATTTCTTCCTACAAGCATGAGACCCAATTTTTGTGTTTTGCTCTACAGTACAGTAATTGAACCCACTTCAGTTTGTTTTTTAATGGGAATCCTTCATTTCCTATAATTATAGTGTAGGACGTTAGCACCCACCCTTTTCCTGGAGGAGTGAAATATTTTAGGAAATATGAAAAAGGCAGATTATTATATTTCCCTGGGATAAGTATGTTTTGAAGCAGCTCCCATCTTCCTGCCCCCACCCTTTGTCAATGGGCCATTAAGGCTTGGGTCAGTCTATTTTACATAACAAAGATCTACCTCCTTCAGGCAGAGCCATAGTAGGAATCATAGGAATCCAACAAAGATAGGATTAGCCCTCTATACAATAGCAGCAGAAACTCACCACATGTGACCTGGGAAGCACATGTGACCATCAGCCAGCAAGGCCCCCACCCCTTGGGAGTCTGACAACCAATCAGGATACTCTTTCGGGGGCCCAAGAAATGCAGAGCCAGAGAGAGCATAAAAACCCGAGGATTTACTGTATCTGCCCTTTTCTGTTCAGGAACTCAAGCCATGTGATCCTGTCCACCATTAAACCATCTTTCCAAGCAGTCTCCATGTTTCCAGTGTTTGTTTTCCCACTTGGAGCAGAACCTAGAAGGATGTTTCTTCCAACAATAGTATCCGCATGGTGTTTGTGGGAGTTTGTGTCTGCATGATCCTAATAGGCTGGCTGAACGTTGGAAATGTACACTATAATTGTTTCTTTTACTGAAAAGACAATTTTATAATGAACTGTTAACTGCACAAGTTGGCTTCATAAAATCTGCTATTGTATCAGTTGACTTGTGACTCAGTGTATTATCCTGTGACTTGACTTCAGGTGGTCAGAATTAATACACTTATGATAGCACACTTTCAAACATTTTGACTGCCAGATTTAACTGGATCTACTGAATGATTTGCTAATTCAAACTAGACACTAAGAATGTAAATCATTTATTACAGTGGACATACAATACAGCTATGTATGACATTGACTCTCCATCACTCCTGAGGATTTCATGGATGTGGTTTGACATAATAGAATAGAATAGAATAGAATAAATAGAATAGAATAGAATAGAATAGAATAGAATAGAATAGAATAGAATAGAATAGAATAACAGAGTTGGAAAGGACCTTGGAGGTCTTCTAGTCCAATCCCCTGGCCAGGCAGGAAACTCTACACCACTTCAGACAAATGGTTATCCAACATCTTCTTAAAAATTTGCAATGTTGGGGCATTCACAACTTCTGCAGGCACTGATTCCACTGATTAATAGTTCTAACTGTCAGGAAATATCTCCTTAGTTCTAAATTGCTTCTCTCTTTGATTAGTTTCCACCCATTGCTTCTTGTTCTACCCTCAGGTGCTTTGAAGAATAGTGGTGAAGTGTTTGATGCTCCTTCCGTGTTTTTTTAGACTTCCCATTCCAGCCAATAAACTTGGCATTAGGGGGGGGGGTGTCTCATGCAAATATTAACCCGTCTTTCTCCCCTTAGCCTTTTCGAATTGGTACTGCCATTTACTATTTTATATGTCGCCCATCTCACCAATAAAGCTATTTAGCTCGGTTGTAGTGAGTAAACCAGCCCAAAATCATGAGATTTGTTTTGCTAGTCCTGGTGCTTTCTTGATCCATCTCCGTTAGCAACCTGTAACTGTTCTAGGATAATAAAAAAAATCTATTTTTTAATTTTTATTATTTATTATCTATTTCTGCTTGTTATTTGTTATAAACTCTTGTTATCCTGGGATAGCTCATTAAGAGAAGTTTAGTTATTAAGAGACAGAGGTATAAATTAATTATTGTTATTGAACCAGATAATAGAATTGGCTTTGGTAATAATGGGTGGAGAAATGTATCCCGTTTTTAATTTTTAAATTTCATAATAATACTGGAGGCTCAGAAAAGAACAGATGATTTGCTTTCTGAAAGTTGAACTATCAAAGGAAAGCTATTTTAAAATGTCTGATTTATTTGGCAGGTAAAAAAATGCCCAAAGTGCTTTACATAGGGACTGAGACCTAATTGGTACTGCCATTTATTATTTTATATGCCGCCCATCTCACTAATAAAGCTATTTAGCTCGGTTGTAGTGAGTAAACCAGCCCGAAATCATATGAGATTTGTTTTCCTATCCCTGGTGCTTTCTTGATCCGTCTCCGTTAGCAACCCGTAACTGTTCTAGGATAATAAAAAAAAAAATCTAGGACAGTAATCTTCCGGCCCATCAGTCCACTCCATCTGCTGCTGAAATCCAGCTTCTCACCGGTGACTCCTTTTCCGAGAACGCGCCGGCTGCCCTCAAGAGAAAAGAATCTAGCCACGCCTCGAATTCGCCCGCTGCGTGTCCCGAACCTCCAATTGGTCCGTTCCGCTTTGCTCCGCCCCCGCTTAACGTTCTGTTTACGCAAGCGCCAGCAGAGATTCAAACGGTGGCGGAAACTGCCGCGGTGGTTGAGGTTGAGTTGTATGGGTGAGTGTCTTCTCGTTAAGGGTGGCGCGTCTTTTCCCGTGAGATTTTTTTTTTAATCCCTGTCTCTTACCCTGCGATGTCTGCCGTGAAAGCCTGTGCTTCTGCACGCGCTCAATTGGATGCTCCCTCTTGGGAAGAGGGAAACTCTGACTCTTAACGGTCTAAGACAGTGATTCTCAACCTTGGTAGCTTGAAGATGGGTGGACTTCAACTTCAAAAAAAAGTGTCTTCAAAAAAGTGATCTTTGTGCTTTCAAATGCAGATGGAGTGCTGAATCTTGTCCCAATGGGACAAGCAGTCCATCTGCATCTGAAAGCATAAGGGTCATTTTTTTGAAGACAGCAAAGTCCACATTCTGGGCAGAGAAGACCACTGGTTTAAGAGAGGTAAACTGCTGACTCTTGTCCCAATGGGACAAGCAGTCCATTTGCATTTGAAGAGTGATAACAACCTGATTGCAAAGAATATAAATCCTTCTACTCCCCACCATCCAGTCAGAGCTGAAGAAGCTTCTCGGATGAGAAGCGAAATGTCTTTAAATAAAAACAAGAAAGTCTAGTTGCCTATTGGAAAGGGACAACCATGACCTGGATGACTGAGAATCTCCATAGCTATTTACACGTTTATATTATTATTTTTTTGCTATTATTCTTGATTGCCAAGTTGACAGAAAGGCAGACTATAAATTGTAGTAAATGAAACGTAAAATATTTT
The DNA here is from genome assembly GCA_022577455.1 of Arizona elegans. Lineage (NCBI taxonomy): Eukaryota > Metazoa > Chordata > Lepidosauria > Squamata > Colubridae > Arizona > Arizona elegans. Next base: position 313,415,043 of record JAKOOJ010000001.1, on the reverse strand, counting down.
GGAAGACTACAGTATCATTTCCACATTTCCTTATATTCTTTTTAAAAAATTCAATGCTGGATTATACTTCTAACATATTTGGCCTAAATCCAATACCTGAAATCACCCCAAGATTTGGTTCAGCAGCTAACTTCAGCAAATTCACTGATTGAGCAATTTGTAAGATACAGGTAGCTCTGTTGTCCCATTTCATTTTTCCCTGAAGGTCAAATTGGCCACTTTTATATGGATGTAAAAAGAAGGTTCTGCTAAATGTAACACATTCTGCATCCCACATCTTATGCATCCCACCTATTCCAATGATGTCATCACTATGTGAATGCAGATCTGAGTCTAAAATAAAAAATAAAATTAAGTTACCCCACCATCCCACTTGCCAAATCAAGAATATTTAGACACACCATCATCATCCTCTCCAAGCAAATTCAGGTGAGGTATGGAAAGTGTCATCATCTCCCACAAAGTCAGACCAAATGAAAAGATGTCAGCTTTGTCAGTGATAATACCATCTTTTTCTAGAGCTTCTTTGGGTTTCCAGGGCTCAGTGCCAATGTACTCAGCTTCTGGATCACTCACTAAACAAAAACAAAGTATAGTTACAAATCAAATTCAGGGCTTAGTGAAATTCTCTCAAGAAGCAAAGATAAACAGCTGTAAAAACCAAGGAAAGGAAAGTCAAGAGCAGTTAGTGTCATAGTAACCATTATGAAAAGAATATGAATCCTTTCATTTCTAAAATTCCTTAAAGGCAAGCAATTTGGTAAAATCTTGATAGCGCTGCTGGCTGGGGGATTCTGGAAGTTGAAGTCCACCCATCTTCAAGCTACCAAGGTTGAGAAACACTGGTCTAAGATGAGGGAGCATCTCGCTTAACCGCTGCTTTCTCCAATCTGCAGACCTTAAGTTATTAAGTTATTTGATATATTTTATATTGTTTCTTACTATTAATGCAGAACTAATTTTACCTCGAGGCTCCCTAAGCAAACTTTAGCAGGCGAGTGACAGACATCTGCTTTAATCCGCATTTGTGCATTGAGCGGGCTTCCAGTCCTTTGAATTACATTTGAAAAATTTCCCCACTTTTTCCTGCAGAGACATCCTTAGCCATGGCTGCGGAAACTGCTTTCAAGACTCCTAGTAAACTAGACGGAACAAGGAGGAGATCCGGTGAGGCTGTTCTTGGTGAAGATAATGGGGGAAACTTGAGAGCCTTTGGTTAATTTAACTTTATAAATTGATTGATTTCTAGTTATAAGCGATCAAACATATTAGGAAAAGTTGGGTAAAAATCTTTTAGATTCAGAGCAAGATTTTTGTGTTGGAAAAATATGGCAGTACATGACTTAAAGGTGAATGTAGCTCTTGGCACACAATATTTTCTTTTGCATAAGTGAAGTGCTGAAACTGATTTGTACTGGGGGAAAATTTATGGCACAAAATGTCTACAAGAAAGTGGTAACTTAGTTCCCACCAGCAACACATATGGCTGTTGGCAGAGGAGGATGCAATGAATGTTTATTCTAAAACATGAGAGTGATGGATTTGGGGAGGGAATAAATTTGGAAACTTTCTCTAAATGCTCTTAAATGCTTCTTATTCAAATGTAGCAGACAAAAGGTTTTAGTATAATTTATTTTTAAATATAAATGTTTTCATATTTGGGAGAGAATAACTTTTTTATATATATGATCATGTTTCCATAGCCACCATTTTATGAATCACTCTGCTTCATGATAGTGAATTTGAAGAGTCCAAATTGCCTGATATATAGTTGAAATTGAAATAGGTTTCTTAAAAAACAAAACAAAACAAAGCTATAGGACAGATCCTTCAGCACATCCCTAAAGAGAGAGAAAAGCACTATGACATCTCAACATATAAAAAATTCAAAGAGTTTTCATCAGATTGTGCAAGAAACACTTGATAAAGTCATATCTTGGTTACTGAGTTAGACAAACCTTTCTTGCAATTATAATAAAAATTATGTCATATACCATAAACAGCATGTGTTTTTCAATATAGGACAAGGTACTTCTTCATCTACACTGTCTATTCCAGCTTCTCCCTTCATGCGAAAACTGGGATATGGAACTGGTGTCAATGTTTATCTTATGAAACGGTATGTTATCCTAATTGGTGTATTCCAATATATTGAGATTTCTAAAACATCACCACATAGGTCATTTAGCAAAGTTGGAAAAAATGAGTGATTTAATTCAGAGCCTAATAATTGGTTGTTACAAGCATAGTAAATCTGGATTTATCTGAAGCGTCAAATTGTCTTATGTCTGCTCTGCATCTCTGATATGATAGTCTGAGTTATTCCTGCTTTCTGCTTGTTATTTGTTATAAACTCTGTTATCCTGGGATAGCTCATTAAGAGAAGTTTAGATATTATGAGATAGAGGTATAAATTAATTATTGTTACTGAACCAGATAATAGAATTGGCTTTGGTAATAATGGGTGGAGAAATGTATCCCGTTTTTAATTTTTAAATTTCATAATGATACTGGAGGGTCAGAAAAGAACATTGATGATTTGCTTTCTGAAAGTTGAACTATCAAAGGAAAGCTATTTTAAAATGTCTGATTTATTTGGCAGGTAAAAAAATGCCCAAAGTGCTTCACATAGGGACTGAGACCTAATTCTCAGCAATGGTTGCTGATTGCTGTCTGAACTATGCTAAAATAATGGAAATGGTATTTCATATATAGCACTCTTAGCAGCTTAGTTTATTTAAACCCACATTTTTAACTAAAGTCCTTTTTTTCTAGGTCTCCCAGAGGGATGTCTTGCTCTCCCTGGGCTGTGAAAAAAATAAATACCAAATGTAATTCCAGCCAGCAAAGTATTTATCAAAAGAGACTGAATGAAGAAGCTAGTATTCTACAAAACCTTCATCACCCAAACATTGTGGGTAAGATTAAGTGGGGAAAGTGGAAGATACTTATTCATATTTGTGAGCCTTTTTAGTTGATGTTTCCATGGCTCCAGCTCGCTAAATATAGAGAAATGTCCTCAAGTAGACATAAGCAAACTGTACTGATGTAAATGACAAGTCCTACTACGAATGAAGGCAAATATACATGTCCCAGAATAATGTTGCAGGATCAATCTGGGCCAGTCACCAGGATTAGAGGTTTAGTCTTCTGAGCTTTCAGACTTTGGAAGCCACACCCAACCAAGCACTACATAAATACTACTTATAGACTAGCCCAAAACACACATTCCAGTAGAGAGAAGTTCCCTGAGGATGGGTTCCAGCACGAGTCCAAAAACTTGGAAGACTAAACCTCTGGTCCTGCTGATCAATCCAGATTGGATCATCCTACTGTTTGATTAGCCTTTCTTAGGTACCATGGGAGCTTTTTTGAAGCTCCTTCAGCATTATTTAAGAATAAATACTTAGACTGAAAAATATTTGGAGAATTATAATAAGTATCCTGGCCCAATTTAAAGTTTGAATTACCCTGGGAATAATATAATAAATGGAAGGTTGCCCCTGGGGACACTGACAAATGCTAAGTATGTGTTTTGAAGGGTTTCGTGCATTTGCTGAAGCCAAGGATGGAAGTATGTGTCTTGCTATGGAATATGGTGGGGAGAAGTCCCTGAATGACTTGATTGAAGAAAGAAATGAAAAACACAAGAAACCTTTTCCAGCTGCCACCATTCTCAAAGTTGCACTGCACATGGCAAGAGGCTTGAAGGTAGGCTGAATAAATTGAATATGATACTTCATTGTGAACCTTCAAGGGCTGATCAGTAAAGCTTACAATACCCTTCTCTTTTGATTTTCAGTATCTTCACAATGACAAGAAATTGCTTCATGGTGACATAAAATCTTCTAATGTTGTCATTAAAGGTGACTTTGAATCAATAAAGATTTGTGATGTGGGTGTCTCCTTGCCTCTAGATGAAAATATGATGGGTATGTTGAATATTTAGTGTTCCTTTATTTTCTTTCACTGAAAATCAGCTTCAGTTCTTATATCTGTGTACTGTGTACTATATTGGGAAATTTGCTATGATGGTCATCAGTCAACCTTCTTGCCACACTGCTGAATCCTTAAAGGAATTATGTTATTAGAGTCAGAGCTGCTTTTGTGATCTGTTTTACAATGGACAATAAACAATTTGGCCACCCTCATTTGGAAATAAACCAGAGCTGCTATGCCCATTTCATGTATATTTCTTATACCTGAAGGGAAAGCAAAATACTTGAGATTATCTATGCGTGAAATCTATATATATAAAAGTGAAAACCATTCACACCATAATCACGAAATCTCCAGAACCGTAAAGCCTACATACTTGAAATTTGCCATGTATGTTCCTCTTGGCTTCTAGATGCTCACTAAGAAAGGATTTTTCAAAATGACCATCAGAGCATTAAAATTTCCTATATTGTGATTAACACGTTCTGATGCTAAGTTCTACTCCCCCTCCCCATCTGAAAAGAAATCTGTTCCAAATGCAAAACACAAGCAGAGGAGAGGAGTTTTACTTTCACTTTTACTTTCACAGCAGCAACCAGGGGATAGAATACAGGAGGCCTCTGTGTGGCAAGGCTGAGGGAGAGAAGGGGAGAGGAGAGGCCAATCGTAACTACTCATTAATTTTCTAGCTGTGTCGATTTATCAAGCCCGATCAGATAGTTTCATAGTGAAGCATGGGTATCCAGCTGATATAGAAATATTTTTGAATATTGATTCTCTGAAGTTTCTCAACTTCTTAAACTAGAAAAGCAAAAAATGGACTCAAAACAATGCAGTTCTTTCAGGACAAGAATGTAAAATAAATATTCTATGTAAATTGAGGAACTGGGATTGTAATATTTCTCTTGTTTCCCAGTGCCAAAATCCCTTTTCTTGGCTGCTACCAACTGCTGGGGCATATAGATCTTTACAGGAAGCAGGAAGAGAAATTCTCATTCTAATGTTCTAATTTACTTGTCATGTGGAAAAGGAATGCAATAGAATGTGGCTATACAAGATTCCTTTGGAAGTATTTGGATGGATATGAAAACCTGTACAGTACTGGGAATAGAGTTGTACATGCTACAGAATTTGTGCATCAGTTTTATAAATTAGTTGGATAAATAAATTAAAACTCTTGCTCATCACGGTTGTGGCTATCAAGATTTTACCAAATTGCTTGCCTTTAAGGAATTTTAGAAATGAAAGGATTCAGATTCTTTTCATAATGGTTACTATGACACTAACTTCTCTTGACTTTCCTTTCCTTGGTTTTTACAGCTGTTTATCTTTGCTTCTTGAGAGAATTTCACTAAGCCCTGAATTTGATTTGTAACTATACTTTGTTTTTGTTTAGTGAGTGATCCAGAAGCTGAGTACATTGGCACTGAGCCCTGGAAACCCAAAGAAGCTCTAGAAAAAGATGGTATTATCACTGACAAAGCTGACATCTTTTCATTTGGTCTGACTTTGTGGGAGATGATGACACTTTCCATACCTCACCTGAATTTGCTTGGAGAGGATGATGATGGTGTGTCTAAATATTCTTGATTTGGCAAGTGGGATGGTGGGGTAACTTAATTTTATTTTTTATTTTAGACTCAGATCTGCATTCACATAGTGATGACATCATTGGAATAGGTGGGATGCATAAGATGTGGGATGCAGAATGTGTTACATTTAGCAGAACCTTCTTTTTACATCCATATAAAAGTGGCCAATTTGACCTTCAGGGAAAAATGAAATGGGACAACAGAGCTACCTGTATCTTACAAATTGCTCAATCAGTGAATTTGCTGAAGTTAGCTGCTGAACCAAATCTTGGGGTGATTTCAGGTATTGGATTTAGGCCAAATATGTTAGAAGTATAATCCAGCATTGAATTTTTTAAAAAGAATATAAGGAAATGTGGAAATGATACTGTAGTCTTCCAAAATATTTTACGTTTCATTTACTACAATTTATAGTCTGCCTTTCTGTCAACTTGGCAATCAAGAATAATAGCAAAAAAATAATAATATAAACGTGTAAATAGCTATGGAGATTCTCAGTCATCCAGGTCATGGTTGTCCCTTTCCAATAGGCAACTAGACTTTCTTGTTTTTATTTAAAGACATTTCGCTTCTCATCCGAGAAGCTTCTTCAGCTCTGACTGGATGGTGGGGAGTAGAAGGATTTATATTCTTTGCAATCAGGTTGTTATCACTCTTCAAATGCAAATGGACTGCTTGTCCCATTGGGACAAGAGTCAGCAGTTTACCTCTCTTAAACCAGTGGTCTTCTCTGCCCAGAATGTGGACTTTGCTGTCTTCAAAAAAATGACCCTTATGCTTTCAGATGCAGATGGACTGCTTGTCCCATTGGGACAAGATTCAGCACTCCATCTGCATTTGAAAGCACAAAGATCACTTTTTTGAAGACAGCAAAGTCCACATTCTAGGCAGAGAAGACTACTGGCTTAAAAGAGGGGTCAAACAGGCCATCTACGGTATGTTAAAATTGGACAGCTTTCTCAACAGAAGGGAGGAATATGACACCTATCTCCACCACTTATCTCTTGTCTACAAGAGTCCTTTCAGCAGTCCCAAGATGATTCCGCATCCATTTGTATTCTGATTCAGGTGACCCTGAGGGTATAGATAAATCCTCAAGTGGCCTCAATTAATCCCAGCTAACAACCATCTTCAGAGTAATAATGACCAGATGACTGCAAAGAATATAAATACTTTTATTCCCCATCATTCAATCAGAACTAAAGAAACTTTTTGGATGAGAAATTTTCAAGAAAAAAACCCTAAGAAATTCCAGTTGCCATTTGAAAAGCACCTTTGGGACTTGACTAAAAAGGGAAGTTCTCTTAGAAACTGAATGTAATTGGAAGGAACATGGGGAAATACCCAGTTCTGTGTCCATGACAACTACTTTAGTAAGTGAAAGCATCTTTAAGAGGACCTTGTTCTTAATGTCCAGAGATTCCTATTAAAATCAGATTTGCACTTATTGCCTTTTTTTGATAAAAACTCAAGATTATCAATCTGAATTTCATTTTACTTACACAAGAATCCTGTAAAATTAATGAGAGCAGGTGGGTATCACAAGTAGGAGGGCCTTTGCACAGCTTTGTCTTTGTGCCAACTAGCACTCATTTCTGGATCAGCAGGATGTACTTACGGTCACTTATTCCCCAGTTATCTCCAGATTGGACTACTACAATGTGCTCTGCATGGGGCTGCTCTTGAAGAGCATCCAGAAGCTTCAAACGGTACAGAATGCATTGGCACAGAAAGCTCATAGAACAGTGCATGTTTCACCTCTGCTCTACAAGCCACACTGGTTGTCAGTTTGCCTCCAGGTCTGATTCATGGCGCTAATTTTAAATTTTAAAACTCTTCATGACATGGGGCCAGGCTATCTGAAGGACCACCTTTCCCCACATACATCAGCTTGCCCCATCAGATTTTGCAAAGAAGGCATGGCAGATACCATTAAACCAGGAATCCACATTTGGTGGGTCCCAGGAGATGTGCCTTCTCTGCCGTGATGCCCGCCTTATGGAACATCCTTCCCCCTGAAATTAGATTGACTTGCATCCCTTTTGAAATTCTGTAAGGCCCTCAAGACTTGGTTATGTGACTAGGTGTGGGACTTCCACAGAACTGGAAATTTGGCAAGATTGGCTCCATTGTTGAGGGGGCCATTTTTAAATTTCCCTTCCACTTGACTGAATTTGGGATTGTTAGAATATTACATTTTCATATATTTATATTCAGTTTTTTATGTATTGTGCGCCGCCCAGAGTTGCCTTTAATGAAATGGGCAACTATATACCGTATTTTTCGGAGCATAAGAGGCACTTTTTCTCCCCTAAAAGAGGGTGGAAATGTTGGTGCATCTTATACCCGGAATACAACCATTTTTGGCCCCCTGAAGCCCCGCCCTGCTCGTCCCATTTTTGCGAAAAATAGGGTGCGCAGAGGGTTTGGGAGGCCTGCAGAGTGTTCCTGGGGGCTGGGGAGGGCAAAAAAAATATTTTTTTTACTTACCTATTCGAAATCTTAGTGCGTCTTATAGTCTGAAAAATACGGTAAATTTAATTTAGGAGAACTGATCAAGAGGAGACCCAAACACCAGTCACCAGGAAATCAGCAATCAGTACTGTTTTTGGGCTAGTTTGAATGTTGAATATAATTATTTTCTCTTAGCAATTTGTGATGGCTTCTTGAAAATGGCTTTTGACCCATTTCTCATGTAATTCTAGATGCTTCTTTTGATGAAGATGACTTTGATGATGATGCCTATTATGCAGTGCTTGGAACTCGGCCACCCCTCAATATGGAAGAGTTGGGCCCTTCATATCAAAGAGCTGTTGAGCTTTTCTCCTTGTGTACTATGGAAGATCCAAGACATCGTCCTGCAGCAGCACAAATTTTGGATGTTTTGGAGTCGGAAGAGTTCATACATTAGCCAACCCAAATTGACTCCGGCACTATATGGCAGCTTCTCCGTACTCTTCTAGAAATGTTTGTAGTTATGTTACATGAGAATATTCAATACTTAGTTTCGAGTTCAAATGTATTTAAGATTAAGTGGCTGTTTTAAACTATTTAAAATTGCCAGATTATTTTTTTAGGTCAGATAAATTATTTCAAACAGTACCTTTTGTTTTCTTATTGATAAACTGATATGAGAACATGTAGATAAGGATGACTAATTTAGTATTAATATAAATGATTTGGTTGGAAGTGACTAAGTCCTCCAACTTCTGTTGTGTTCTAGGTAAATTACATCAACTGAATGTTACTCAGACCTAGTATTCATAACATGAGAATTTGCTGTTCATTCAGAAAATGGCTACACATAATGTAAAGGTCAAATGTTTTTTTTCCCAAATGCTCAGCAATAAATTACTGCTTTTGAGCGATGTTATCTATTGCCCAAATTACTGAAAACTTTTTAAAGTGATCCTAACCATTTGCAGCAGTTTTGGTCTGTTGAGCAGATTGAGGAATATGCTTAGGGTTATTTTCTAAGGTCTACATTTCTTGTAGTATTTCAGGGGCTGCAATCCAACAATTATTTGGATTGCATTTCAGATTTGCTGGCACAGCAGAACAAAACTTGGAATGCTTTTGTTAATCCGGGTCTCAAACTGAATTCAGAAGAATCGGGAATGATTTCACAGGGCAAGTAAGATAGTGCTGGTGTCCTGCTCCTAACAATATATTCCTAGTGCCTTTCATTCCCTTTCTTTTGACTTTTCTTAGCTGCCACCAATGCCCTTAATTTTTTTCTTTTTCCTCCCACACCAGTTCACTTATGCCCGGAACAGTGTTTTGGTCTGTATCCAGAACAAAACTGTTTCATTTCGTCCTATATATGAACCAAAGCATCCAAAATACACATTTTTGTTTATGTGCAAACCGTATGATGCTGTAATACATAGCTGAGTCATTCCTTATATAAATCCAAATTCTGTGTGAAGGGCAAAACCAGACTTTATTGGAATTGCTGAGAAATTAAGGTAGAGATAAATTCTTGGACTAATGGAAGGTCTTGCCTTTTGTAGTTACAGCATACAGATTCAGAAATGTTTATATCTTTGAAATGTAGCTGTCAGGGTTCCAACAGATGCCCTAATTTGCAAGAACAGTTGCTATATATATATAGGAACTCAAGTTTCCTTAGTGTAATGGGAATTGCATTGTCTACATTGACAGCATCAGTTAATAAATAGTTCATTTTAACTTGTTTCCCAAATAAAGAATTGCACTGACGTTAGATCAAAAACTCTGATTGAGTGCAGAGCTTTGAAAGAAGGGCTGTATCAGGGGTGAAATGCTCCCAGTTCGGACCGGATCGCCTGATCCGGTAGTGATGGTGGCAGGTGGTTCGGAGAACCAGTAGCAAAAATCCCTGTGGCCACACACACACACACACCCGCCATGCCCAGTTTAGCCGAACAATCATCAGAGGCTTTTTTTTTTTTTTACTTTTAAAAGCATTTTTTCTACAACCTCTTCTGCCGAAAAAATGTTTTTAAAAGTTTTTTTAAAAAAGCCTCTGATGATCACGCGGCTCAGCTAGGATCGTCAGAGGCTTTTCAAACATTTTTTTGCAAACTCTTCGGCTGAAGAGGTTGTAGAAAAAATGCTTTGAAAAGTTTTTTTTTTCCCCAAAAAATTTGGCCACGCTCACCCAGTCATATTACCACCACCCCCAAGCCACGCCCACAGAACCAGTAGTAACAAATTTTACATTTCACCCCTGGGCTGTATGTGTAGTTGAATAACAGAGTGTTATCGTGGGTACCCATAGAATCAGTCTGGCTATATGAATCAAATAAATTATGCCATAAACTAAGGGATGGCCACTTATGGAAGGATTTACTTTTACCAGAGGCTACTTGTTAAGATTTGGATGTATAGATTCCACAATTCTTTCATTTACGGTGTGCTAGCAGACAGCTTATTTTATGATCAAATGTGTATGAAGAACCCATTTGATCATAAAGGATTCAAAAGTGGAATTAGCAGGTCCACTTTTTATGCTTAACCAGAGATGATTGATTGGGACAGTATATAAATTTTGTAAACAGACATTCACTATTGCAGATACATACCAAAGAATGTTTAATACAGAAAAATATTTATTTGAGCAGGCTTGGTTCAACACTGTTTAGTGCAAGAATTGCAGTTGTCAGACATAGTCTACCCAACCTGCAGTCGCCTCTAACACTTTCAAAGCGAGTTTCAGCAGTGTGCTTCCATGAACAGGTGCAAAAATCATTTTAAAATATTAGTTCATAGCAGCATTATATTACCTCCTACATTTCCTCCATAAAAATTACAGCCTTTCAGATGTTACTGAACAGCCATAGTTGGCATAATCATTGGTAAAAAGTGCTGGAAATTAGCTTAGGAACATGTAGCTTAACACACATTGTCTACCCCTGCTTATTCAGTCTCAGCACTGAGGGCTTTTTTTTTTTTTTTTTTTTTTACTAAATCTGTCATCAGTCTACAAGAAATGAGTATATTTGCTAGAATATGCTGAAAGTTGTACCAATAAAGACCTAGAGTCATACTTCTTTTTTTTTTTTACCCCTTTTAAATGTTACAATCAATTTCAGAATTTAACTTTCAGAATAACTTTAAAAACAATTCACATAGCAAATACACACCTGGTATGCTACTAACTCAAATTTACATTAACACATTAAAGTAATAAACAATGCAATAACAGCACTGACCACATTTTATAAAATAGCCCTTGGTGAAAGAGACGGGCTCATTAACTCACAGTGGTACAAATCTAGTCTTAGCTAATGAAATTATAAACAAGGAAGTTGGGTACTTTGCAATATTTTGCTGCAAATAGCTTTCCATCTGGGGTTGGATCTGAAAAGGCGATTTCATTGATGCTTAGGGAACAGCCAAATAAAAAAGTTTGCCTGGAAGAAAAATTAAAAGTATCAAAGCAGAATAAGAATATAATTTGTCCTTTTGTAGTTATCTAGGTTGTAGGTTTACTATATTTATTTAATAAAAGTTTCAATCAACTATTACAACATTTACAAAAGAAATAAAAGTAGTCCTCATCTTACAACAGTTCATTTAGTGATCATTCAAAGTTACAACCGCACTGAAAAAAATGACTTATTACCGTTTTTCATACTTACCATTGCATCCCCATGATCACATGATTTACGTTTGGATGCTTGATAACTGACCCACATTTATGATGGTTGCAGGGTCCCAGAGTGATGTGATCCCCTTTTGCGACAAGCAAATGTCAACAGGGAAATCAGATTCACTTAACAACAGTGTTACTAATTTAAGAACTGCAGGGATTCACTTAACAAACATGGTGAGAAAAGTCATACAATGGAGCAAGACTCGTTTAACAAACTTCTCACTTAGCAATATAAATTTTGGATTCAACTCTGGTGGTAAGTTGAGGACTACCTGTAGTCAAAAGAAATCATCCAGTGCTCAGCTGACTAAAATGGCAAGTCGAGTAATTAAAGGAAGTATGTATGTATGTGTGTGTGTCTATATCGGCCCGCGGGCCACCAGTTGGACAAGCCTGGTGTATGTATACCCTCTATAATTAGCTGAAAAACACCTATGTTCCAATAGAAGAGTACAGGTAGTTGACTTAAAGTAATTCGTTTAGTGACCGTTCAAAGTTATGACAGCATTGAAAAAAGTGACTTAGGACCGTTTTTCACACTTATGACCGTTGCAGCATCCTCATGGTCACATGATCACCTTTTGCAACCTTCTGACAAGCAAAATCAATGGGGAAGCCAGATTCATTTAACAAGTTCCAGATTTATTTAACAACATGTCACTAACTTAACAACTGCAGTGATTCACTTAACGACTGGGGCAAGAAAGGTCATAAAACAGGACAAAATTCACCTAACAAATGTCCTACTTAACAACAGAAATGTTGGGCTCCATTCAAGGACTAGCTGTATCTGAAAATAAGACAGTTGTGTCATATTTTTTGTGTTACAAAATCTTCAGACCGGACCCAGCACTATTTCCTTACCTCATCACATCCACCAAACGGCTGGCAATGTGCTTCCTCCGCATCAGGCTGAACACCCAGATTCGGCTAATCCCGCAGTAGACCTTTTCTGGCTTTGTGGAGCAACACCAGGCACGCTGATGCTCTAGGCTGTTTTTAGTAGGGGACTCCACTGTTATGGGCTCTGAAAGCACTCGGAAAGCCTGCACAAAAGAAAAGTTATCTTAAACAGTACCTAATTGATATTAAAGGATGGTTTACCGGGCTTTAAAAAACATATTTGCCTCCCAAATTTGATATGGCACTTGTTGGGCTGCATCTTTCAAAGTATCCTAACTCTTTACAAGTTGACCTACAATTACACATAACTTACAAAAAATTATCTTTATAACATGTTCACAGTGCTGAATGCCAATTTTAGGTAAGAATGAACTTTCATGAACTCTGATAATTCCCTGCTCCTTGATTGTTTCACCAGTGGTGTCCAACACTCTGAAGTTGAGTCCACATTCATTCTATCATTTTGTTAAAGGCTCCTGAGAAGGAAGCTCAGGTGGAGGATTTTGCTAGCACTGGAGATGTCCCAGTGCCTTGCAGACTTTTAAAAGTTGAGGTGTCAAACTCACGGTCAGCGGGCCAGACACATCACGTGCTGGCCACGCCCACCCGTTTAGCAAAGGGAGAAAAAGTTGTGATATGTCACGTGACGACACGAGTTTGACACCCGTTTTAAAGGAATGGCAGGAAGTCATACACTGAAAAAAGGCTCACTATCTGGATTAGGATTGTCATGCTCCTTGGGAGAAGGGAGAGGGAAACAGACTCTTCAGAAATTTCAGGGAAACTGAAGTGATTGCCAATAAGGCAGCAGCTCACCCCAGAATAAGCTGTCTCCAAATCTCCACCCAAGGTGTGAATTTGGTACTAAGCAACCACCTTTCTCTTCCTATCACACATGGAATAGAAGGTAATGCAAGAATCCAAAATAAGAGATCTTGTATTCTTGCAAAAACATGCACACCCTTTCTTACTAACTTCAACAGAGTAAATCAGTAGATACTACCTCCCCTCCAACAAGATAGTTACTATAAGAGCATTTGTCCTAGAAAGATAATCCTACCTCTTTGCCAAAGAACTCTTGAATATGGATGAACTAAAATTGGAAAGATTTATTTGCCCCATTATTATTCACTGATACTGTTAGATAAAACTCAAAGATGTTGATCACAGCAAGGGATCAGATTTCTTAAACTCTCTTCTATCAGGTGCCCAGGTCTCCTGATTTCCCAGAGAAATGAGGGCAACCCAGAAGTAGCTGCAACATTGATGAAAAAGCTGTAGCCATCTCTTGAAGAGAGAAGAAACATTCTTCTGGACTTAAAGAGATGATTATTTTCCAAAACACCTGAAGACAGGACAAGTAGCAATAGATACTACTAGGAGAGAACCAACCTAGAACTAAGGAGAAATTTTCTGACAGAACAATTAATCAGTAGATGAACTGGCCTCCAGAAGTTGTGGGTGCTCCAACACTGGAGGTTTTTAAGAAGACAACTGTTTGAAATGTTACTGGGTTTTCTGCTTGAGTAGGGGGTTGTACTAGAAGACCACCAAGGTCCCTTCTGTTATTCTGTTGTTCTTTTATTTCTTCCTGGATTAATTGTTAGATTCCAAAAATTAAAAGCAATAAAGCTTTGCCCAATAAGACATCCTTTACCAGATGTTAGGTAGATCAATTTCTTGAAAACAGTATCAAATGTTTTAATACATTATTACTATGATACTATTACTATTACTTATGATAAGATCATAAAAGCTACTGTAGATACATCACCTTAACTTTCAATTGTTTTTGAGTGTATGTTTGTGTGTGTGTGTGAGAGAGGGGGGGGGGAATGTGTGTATTGTAGATATAAACACTTTATAAATCAAGCTTAAATATTCAAGGCATACTGTTTCTTATTTGAAATAATTAACACCTTATTGTTATTATTTCATGTTGTAAGATTCTATTTTAAATAAGGTTTAAGTTATGTATTAAATAAAAACAATTTAAAAGGATCTGATTCAAACCACTGAATTTGGTCAACACTATATGAACAATTCTGAGCTTACCCACCCATTTCAGAACCAATGTATTTCTCTCAACCATAGATTTTTCATTCAACAGTCCAACTTGCTTACCTGTCTGACTGGCTCAGCAATTAAGCAGCCAACTATCTTTTTTTCATTGGATACAAACAAGTATGTTTTAGTCTGTGATGGATCAGTCTGTACCACATGTTTAAAACCAAGTTCATTATCTACAAGTTTGCGTATATCATCGGCCTACATAAAAAAGAAACCCACAGTAATTTAGTTACGTAATCAGATTGGTGTCAACAGGCAACATTTCTAACAACAATTAGTTATAGAATTATAAAAAGTGCATTTTTTTGCTGGAATTCTATCTGGCCACCAAGATTTTTTGGGAAAGCAATAAGCACTGGATATTTTGTTAACACCAAAAATAGGTGACTGGAAAGTTGCTCCTAAAAACTGAACACAAGCTATTTTGTTTATAACTTTTTAAAAATTCATAAAACCATGCAATATATTTAGTAATAAAAGATAATTGCAGAAATTATTAGAAAATGGGAATATTTCCTTTTGTAATTTCTTAAATTACAAGAACATTTAACTTGGGCTGAAAGTTATTTAACATTTGGGAGTACTATATGCATGTTTCCCCCTCAAAATGTAAGAATTATGAAAGAACCCTAAAACTGATAAGTAACTTTGAGACCAAAAAAAAAAAAAAGAAAAAAAAAAGAAAAAAAAAAGGATCAAGGTTAGAAAAACACTAGTGCGGCACCTTTTTGATGATATATTTTGGATCATTCTGTAGAATCAAGATAATTTTTCCATCCCAGAACTCTGCAACTACATGCTCATTCTTCCAGTTCTACCAAAAAAAAAGGCAAAAGGAATATGGAAAACAGATTTAGATTAATAAATTTAGCTATGTATAATAATAAAAAACCGAACAGAGTCTATGGTATATCTAACTTCTGTCTTACTGTGTATTTTATTCCCTCAATAAATCTTTGATGATACTGGACATGATGTGCTTCATCCTCTGGGTTGGCAACTGAATAAACCATGCCACATGATTTGCAGATGGTGGCACCAATATGTTTTTGACCAGCGTCCTGTAAAGGCAGAGTAGTTTAATATGTCATATTGTTCACTCTAAGACATTAGGAGAGACCATTTAGCACTTTAATATGCACATTCAGAAAGAAAATGTGGCATGTCTGACAGCTTTGTAAATGATGGCTGCAAGAAGTATACTCACAATGATCATTTGATCCTTCAAGCCTTTGGCCAGTACTTTTGTCTTCTTGTTGATTTTTAGTTTGGAGGGAGACTTCTGCCTTACTGGACTCAATTCTACATGTGATGAAGGTTGTTCATCTGGAAGAATCTGTAGGCTGAAACAAAGATACAGTATTTGCACCTTACCAATAAAGATTAATAAAATATAGACATTTCATTTCTTAAGACTAACATTAGGGCTATGAGGTCAAGAAATCAACGAATTTTCGCCCAGCAGAAGCCATGTTAATTTTGAATGCTGCAACATGGACGTTTACATTTAAGAAATCAGTCCCACTAGACCTTGCACTCTTTTAGATTACAACTCTCACCCCTTAATATTGGCCAATGCTGACTAGGGTAATAGAAATCAATATCCAAATGTAGCAGGAAAATAACATTGCTTACTTGTTCAATTCAATGACTGTAAACCTGAATTCTAGGGTAATCCTTCTATAACTTCAGTTCAAATACAGGTAGCCCTTACTTAATGGTAATTTTCATTGTTAATGTGTTCATGAGTTCCATGTCACATGACTGCATCACTTGGTGATGGCAATCCTGCCAGTCCCCATTGCAAGGGCAGGCTGTGGATTTTGCAGTATCTGCATGATAAAATCGCTCAGATTCGGGAAGGCTTGGACTCTGACTGGGTAGATCCCGGCGGGGTGACTGAGGCTGGTCTTGAGAATGTTACCTGGGATGAGTTCGACCCTGTGACTCCTGAGGACGTGGACAGGATCCTGGGGAGGCTAAACGCAACCACATGTTTATTGGACCCGTGCCCCTCCTGGCTGGTACTGGCCACCCGGGAAGTAACACGAGGCTGGCTCCAGAGGATCATAAATGCTTCTTTGAGAGAGGGTTTCTTGCCTCCCGCCTTGAAAGAGGCAGTGGTGAGGCCCCTCCTCAAGAAGCCTTCTCTGGACCCGGCCGTTTTGGCAAACTATCGTCCGGTCTCCAACCTTCGCTTTGTTGCGAAGGTTGTGGAGAGTGTGGTTGCGCAACAGGTCCCACAGTTCCTGGATGAAACCGTCTATCTAGATCCGTGCCAGTCCGGCTTCAGGCCTGGGTACAGCATGGAGACGGCATTGGTCGCATTGGTGGATGATCTCTGGAGGTCTCGGGACAGGGGTTGTTCCTCTGTTCTGGTCCTGTTAGACCTCTCAGCGGCTTTTGATACCATCGACCATGGTATCATGCTGCGCCGGCTGGAGAGATTGGGGGTGGGAGGCACCGTGCTGCGGTGGTTCTCCTCCTATCTCTCTGACCGGTCGCAGTCTGTGTTGGCAGGGGGGCAGAGGTCGACCTCGAGGCGCCTTGCTTGCGGGGTGCCGCAAGGGTTGGTCCTCTCGCCGCTCCTGTTCAACATTTATGTGAAGCCGCTGGGTGAGATCATCCGTGGTTTTGGGGTGCGATGCCATCTGTACGCTGATGACATTCAGCTGTACATTTCCACCCCAGACCACCCCAATGATGCCCTCGAAGTGATGTCCCAGTATCTGGAGGCCGTGCGGGTCTGGATGGGGAGGAACAGGCTTCGGCTCAACCCTTCCAAGACCGAGTGGCTGTGGATGCCGGCGTCCCGGTATAGCCAGCTGGTGCCATCGCTGGCTATTGGGGGCGAGTCACTGACCCCCACAGAGGGGGCTCGCAACTTGGGCGTCCTCCTGGACACACGGCTGTCTTTAGAAGAGCATATGACGGCCGTGGCCAGGGGGGCTTTTTATCAGGTTCGCCTGATACGCCAGTTGCGCCCCTTTCTGGATCGGGACTCCTTGTGCACAGTCACTCATGCCTTGGTTACCTCACGCCTGGACTACTGTAACGCTCTCTACATGGGGCTCCCCCTGAGGAGCACCTGGAGGCTCCAGCTGGTGCAGAATGCGGCCGCGCGGGTGATTATGGGAGCGACGTGGCGCTCCCACGTAACACCTCTCCTGCGCGAGCTGCATTGGCTCCCGGTGGTCTTCCGGGTGCTCTTTAAGGTGCTGGTTCTCATCTTTAAAGCGCTCCATGGCTTAGGGCCAGGGTATTTGCGAGACCGCCTGCTGCTACCGATAACCTCCCACCGGCCAATACGCTCTCACAGAGGGCCTCCTCGGGGTGCTGTCGGTCAGGCAATGTCAGCTGGCGGCCCTGAGGGGGCGAGCCTTCTCTGTGGGGGCACCCGCCCTGTGGAATGAGCTGCCTCCTGGAATACGATTGATCCTGGACCTCCGGACCTTCCGTAAAGCCCTGAAGACGTTTTTATTTCATCAAGCCGACCTAGCCTAAATGGTTTTTAATTGGGATTTTAAATTTTATGGATTTGGGGTTTTAAATTGGGTAGCCAATGATTTAATTCTTTTAATTATCTTAACTTTTGTATTTGTATGTTTTTTAATTTTGGCTGTTCACCGCCCTGAGTCCCTCTGGGAGAAGGGCGGTATACAAATTAATTAATTAATTAATTAAATAAATAAATAAATAAATAAATTTGTTTTGCCCCCAATAAGCAGGCTTTCCTGGTTGTATGAACTTAAACTTCAGCATGGAAGCATAACTTGATTCATAAACACAGTTCTTCAGATGTAACAATTCGCCTATTAGGATTACTCAAGGACAATAATATTCAGCAAAAGAATCTTTTTGGTAACCTGAATCATGATGCAATCAATAGCTAATTAGGTAGCAAAATGCCATTATTTATTATTTCAAGATCAGTATAATTTATGATAGCAGAAAGTTTCCGTAACATTGTAGGGAGCCATAGAAATAATCTTGGAGAAGGAACTTAGAAGTTGTTATTTCAATAACAGCTGCTGGAGCTTAGGTTAGCTCTGAAGTGTTCTTGTGGGGGGTGGGGGAGGCCAAGAGTGTACGGAAAAACTTGGATTTTCTGGCTTATAAAAGGACTATAGGTAGTCCTCGACCTGCAATCATTTGTTCAGTGACTGTTCAAAGTTATGAAGTGCTGAATGATGATCATGTGAGTTCTGGCTATCCAAGTTCCGAGATCACACGACTGTGATTTGTATGCTTGGCAACTGGTTCGTGCTTGCAACCAGCTGCAGCACCCTGCAATCACACCATCACCATTTGCAACTACCCTCGCCTGCTTCCCCAGAAAGTCAATCGAGAGGATGGCAGGGAAGGTTGCAAGTCACTGTGGTAAGTTTCCCCTACTCTTTGTGTTTGCACTGCACTGCACTGACTACTCGTCCACCTCTGTGCAATCTCCAATCCTCACTATGTCTCCTTCACATCCTCCCAACCTGTACAACCTCTTGTGCATCCCTTTCAACCTTCTCCAAACCTCCCATGCACTGCCTCCCTCCCTCCCTCAGCCTCAGATGCTTATCTGCCTGCTGTCCTTACTTCTTGCTGTCTTCCCCTAATATACAAGACCTGGAAAGACCCTCTTCTGTCTGATCAGATTGGGAGAAAATGATCTCTCAGATAACCTGATTTGCTTGTGTGAAGATGGAAGCTGCCTTGCCCAATGACCTTAGGAATTTAGTTAACAATGGTAACTGCAGCTTGCAGAGATTGTTGCTGCTAAGTAGTGTGATTATGCTTTATGACCACACCTCTTACAGATGGAAATTCCAATCCCAATTGCCATAAGGGCTTACCTCTATAGGAAATTCTTCATCTGCATTATATAATTACTGAGAATATTACAGAACTGACATACCTTTTTTTGTTGCTGGGAAATGTTCTGAACAAAGAATGGCCATTGTCTGCCAAAACTGATATTGGGAAAAAAATAATTTCTTTTATTATAAAATAAAATTTATATCCACCCATTTGCATTATTCATAATAGTGTGCTTCAGATCTCAAAAGGAAGAACTTAAGCTATTTTTGAGAATCAATATAGCTTGACCATCAAAAGTCATAAGCCTGCTAGATTTCAATTATCACTTATAACAAGTTCTCCTGCAGTAGATGGAGCATGTAGACATCAACTACCCTCCTGAAATTTAGGAGTGAAGGAAACCAGGTCTTCCTGCCAAAGGAATATCAAGGTCTGAAGGCAATGGCTAAAAATATCCATTCCCAAGATCACACCAGATAATATACAAGACCTGGAAAGACCCTCTTCTGTCTGATCAGATTGGGAGAAAATGATCTCTCAGATAACCTGATATATTTCTCAGACCTTAAAAGTGGCAATTGGCACCATGAAATGCACCTGGAAACCAACTGGTAAACAATGGGAGATTAGGATCACCTATAAATAACTTACTGGAAGAGGTAACCTTGTATTTGTTTGAACTGTCAGATGGTTTCTTTGAGTTTTCTTCCAAAACCTGTAAAAAAAAAAGTTTTTTATACAAATTGAAGTGTCCCTCAGTGCCAATTCTATTGGGATAGAATTGAGTCCTACAGGTTATGAAAATACAGGTTCTGGAAGTGGAAAATTAGACTATAATTAATAAACAGTCAGTACAATGTATTAAATTATTAATGAGACAAATGTCATAAAAGGCAATTAAGTGATCATGTGTTATTCAATAATTATAATTATCACCTACACAGAAATTTTAAAGAATTAATCTACTGGAGATATAACACATTCAATTCAATGGGAGAAACACAAAAAGTAGGTTCAAAGAAGAGTGAGAAAAGCAAGGAATTCAAGAAGTGATTCACTAATGAAGCATCGATAGGATTTGGCAAGGAAATCAGAAAAATAATACAAATGTTAACAATACAATGTTTTGCCACAACAAAGGAAAATTGGATTATGAATATGCCTTTTACACAGCTGTACAAGTGCAACAGGATGAACATTTGAACTTATTTTTACTTATTTATCTACTTATCAAGTTGTTTATCACATTTTTGACCTGCCCATCTCCTGCAAAGAGGGACTCTGGGCAGTGTACAATAAAATGAATAAAACTTACTATAAGATGCAGCTTAACTTTGAAAAACTGTAAAGCAAGGGGTCTCCAAGTTGGGCAACTTTAAGACTTGTGGACTTCAATTCCCAGAATTCCTCAACCAGCTTTGCTGGCTGAGGAATTCTGGGAGTTGAAGTCTTAAAGTTGCCAAGCTTGGAGATCCCTGCTGTAAAGAATTTCTGGTTGACAAAGAGAAACAGTGGAGGGTAGGGGTGTGTGTATTACCTTATGGGGCAGAGCTGGGCAGCTTTTGCTGCTTGGAATTAAGAAAAATATCTTACAACTTTTGAAATAAATGGGAGAGAGAAAATTACCTAACTGAATTGGAATACCTGTTGTCTGTCTCCTTTGCTGGATAATTAACAGCCATTTTTATATGCTTGTTGGGGAGTTTAGCAAATTAGAATAACTCAAAACCAAATGATCACTTCAGGAATAAAGTATCAGGAAAATAAGATGTTTTGTTTTGATCTTTCTTGGATGGAGAAAGGGGAGAGAAGAGTAACTGGTGATCACTGATATTTTAAGTAGTTATCCTAACAAAAGATGGTACTCAAGTAAACAGATTCAATAATGGGACAAGCACTCTCAGATTATTTAATAACAGATTTAATAACTAATACTAGATTGTCCCAAAATTTAGTCTATTTCTTTCACATCACAAAAGTATAAACTGTATGTATGTAGTGAGAACAGGAAGATCTAATCTTGCTTACTTCTTTCTTTAAAGTGATGTATTTTTTATAAATGTTAATCAGAGGATGCAAAGAGAGGTTACAAGAGCTGGAGAAATACTTGCATATGTTCAGATACATGCCTTGGTAATACTTAGCCTGAGTTTTAATAATATAAAGACATTTCTTGCATTTTTTCACAACTGGAAAGCAGCATCTCTTTTCAAGTTCAAGTTGCTTTCACTCAACCTGTGTGAGATCTTCCTGACAATTTTTGTTGTTGTACAAGATATAATATCCCACAGAACAAAGCAGCCCCATAGAAAACATAAAGAGTATTGATAGGTGCAAATATATATCCTAATACTGAAAAACCATTGTTAATAAAGAAAAACATGAAGTACGTTCATATAATAGTTACAGAGATCCAAGGTTATGACTACAGTTAATAGATTAAAGTGGCTGGCTTGATTAATGGTTTTTCCTATGAGGGAGGAACAAAGAATGTTGCCAGAGGAAGTAGATTATTTCCCTGCTTACTTAATTTTTTAAAGGATTTGCCAAACCTACCTAAGGGAAGTATATTTTCCTAATCTCCTGTTATCCTGATAAAATCTAAGGATCAGCCATGAAACTTGGGTGGCTGAAAGGAAGTAATGTCATTTGTGTTTGAAAAAAAATCATATTTTTAAATAGTATTCATGGCTTTCAATAGAAAAGAATTCATGGCTTGATCATGAATGGGACATTGCTGAATAAAATTCTCTATCTGCTAATTTTACAGAGTAATCAGTCCTGTTTATTCCAGCTTCTCTGAGAAGCCAGCTAATATTGTTTAATAATAAAAACTAACAATTAACTCATTTAACAAGAGGGCAAGTTCAAATATTCTTAATAGTGATAGATGCAATATGTAAGAGCTGAAAGGAACATGAATGAAGCCATTGTTTTAGACACTGCTCTAGTCTAGGTCAAGCCTTTTTTTAAAAAAAAAAAAAAGTTACCAGAAACCAGAAAAAGAATTGTTTTTTTAATCCAAAACAGTTTGATAATAATAATAATCCAAGTTGCTATATTAGTGAGATAATTACTTTTGAAAACAGGGTGGATTTGATTTAAATCAAGTCAATTTAAATCACAATTTAAATTACTAGTAAAAAAGGCTTGATTTAAATCAAATCGATTTAAATCATAATTTTTAAAGAGCAACTGTCATCGCTGTCCTGCAGCGGCTCCTCTGACCCGCTGTTGACTAACCGACAGTCCCATTCACTTTAATGGACCGGCTGGTGATGTGGCAGTGACATAAGGTGAGGGACGTGGCAGGCAGCAGTTGAGTGAATGCCTGCTAACAGGCACTGCCATGATGGATCTGAAATGACAGGTGCTCTTTAATATTATATTTATAAGCTGCTTAGAAGGTTTCACTTTCATTTTTACTGCTTGCCCTTCCTCCTCACACTTAGAGCCTGGTGGTACAGATGCATTTCTCTTCAAACAATCATACATTGTAGTGTACATAGATTTGCAAAACAATGGGATAAAGGAATATTCCTGAACTTTGTTTTATAATTTATCTCAGGGTTACTGTGAAATTGTGTAAATGCATCAATACAATACACGTTATCTCAGCTTGCAGAGCTTGGATTCATTGAATGAGTTTATCAAAAAATGTAAATATTGCAGCATATACAGCCTCGTGCTACATAACTAAGTCCATTTCATGCTGAATAAACTAAATTATTAATGTATCTTAAATAGAAAACTATCTTTAGATAGATTTTACTCCAAAAGCATTTTATTAAAATAAATTTGCTAAAAATAAAAAAAATCCAATCATTGATTTTTATCCACCGTTTGAAAATAACTTTAAAGTGAATCATCAGTTTAAAGGCCCTTAGAAATATTTCCTATGTCCTCAAAGTAGATTCTGTACATGGAGAACAGAGGACTTCTAAACTTGCCATACCTTACATATGATGATACCAGGTTTAACCTAGCTGATATCTATCCAGCTTTGATATTCTGATTAATTTTCTATAGCTCTGATAAATGAATCTGTTTTTTCGGTCAGTTTTAACATAGTTTTTTGTTAATTGTGTGTATTTTATTATTCCTGATTTGATTAACCGAGTTTAGCCGCATCACATCTTAAAGTAAAAGCACTTAGTGTTAAAAATAAATATATGAAATATTTTGATTTGTAGTCCTGCATGTTCTGTCAAATTAGCATAAAGATAGGGTTGAGCTTAGGCAGGACTGCGGGGTCTTTTAAAACACTCTGAAATTCTTAACAACCTGAGATATTACGCTACAAATTATATGACCTTTCCAAATAGATCAGTCTGTTTATCCATGTTACAACCTCCAAGGGTCTTCAAGAAGCAAACTCTACCTTTATGATAATTTGACAGAACATGCAGGACTATAAATCAAAGTCACAGAATTAAGGAATTTAATCTCTTTTCAATCAAACTTACTAGATAAATGTTCATAAATCATGCATACCTCTTTCCCAGCATCAGTTTCTTTCTGAGCTGGAGACTCCAAAGAACCAGAGTGAGGAATCTGAAGAAGCCTAGAATTTGGTAATGATTTTACTTCACCCAAAGGGCCCTTAATATGATTTTTATTACATGTCTTCTTATCCTCAATATCAAGATTTTCTTTTGGGGATACATCTGCTTGGTTTTCTTCCCTGCCGGTTTTAGCTGCTTTGCTTTCAGAAGATAAGTGTGTTTTGGTATTTGTGAGGAGATTGTCCTGCTTCTTGCTTTCTGTGGTATTGTTAATAAATTGGAGAGATCTTCGGGGTGAAAACACCTTCTTAGAGTCACAGTTCCCCCTCTTTCCAGTGGCAAAAAATGCTGCCCCTGTTTGGAGTTTTAACATAGGTTTGAACTTCATGGTTAGAACTCTAGAAGGACCTTCTGTTTTCTTTTCTACAGCATAATGTTTATTCTCCTTCCCCTTAGGCTTAGGTACAGCCATTTCTATTTTAGCTTTTTTGGTATTTCTTGAGGTCTTGGCCTGCTTGGAAACAGCTGAGCGTTTGGAAGTCTTAAGATGTTGCAACTTGGCCTGTACCACTTCTGTCTTGTTAGCAATAGGTAAATTTGCATAATCATTTCTGGAATTTACATGAGATTCCTTTGCTTGTTTTCTTTCCAGTATACTTTGAAATGTATTTACTTTACTGTAAAAGGAATTGATTGGCACAGTGGAATTATATGTAGTGCCAGACACTGGAGATGTTCTCTGTGGGAATGCATTTGATTTTACTTTTGGTACATCTGCTGTCTGCAATGGTGAAGTATTAAGTTCCTCCAAGCTGGATGAATTTTTGTGCAAGTTCTGGGTTTTTTTATTTTGGAAACTAGAAGGTTTTCTTGTTGGAGATGCTTCTTCAGTGACTTCCATCCTCAATCTTTTTGCTGGAGTTTCATTTATCAGCTGTAAACTATAAAAAGTACACATTTACTCTTTACCCATCTCAGAACTAATTCAGCAACCATACTGTATTATAGCTTAAAAATAATACTTGTTACTTAAAAAAATTAGAATCTATGACATTAAAACAAAACTTCTATTGAATGTACTCTTTTTTAAAACTGAATTTGAATTAAAAATTTCACTGGGTCTGAGGAACATTGTTCCTTTCAACAGGAAATGTAAATTTAGGTCAATTTTTGCCTTCTTAAATTGGACAATAAAATATTAAATATGAGGAAGAATCTATCACAGTTTAATGTGCTTTATGTACTTAACAGCAGATAACTTCATATACTACAATTCTTATTTGTAGCTTTCCAAAATAAATTGAAACACACACACAGATATATAAAGTTTATTTTAAAATACTTCTAGTAGTAACAAGAAGTTCAAGAATTTCTCTGGAACAGTCTCCTGTTCAAGTGGGCATTCAGGAAGATGAAAAACAGAACTGTTCCAGAAGGCATTCAAACAGATTCAGTCATGTCTGCTTCTATTTTTGAATTGTTGTTTTATTATTTAATTTTTATGCCTATTGTGGATATTTTAAATTATTTTTGTTTATATTGTGTTAATTGATGATGATTGATTATAGTAGATATAAATAAAATAAGTAAAATACAGTATTCTTATAACTGGCTTTTAAAACTCACCTATTATAACAGCGTTTTCTTTTTCTTGGAGTAACAGCTGCCATAACCTGAGTAAAGAGCCTGTAAATTTGAAATGTATGTTTTAAAAAGTGCAGTTTTTCATTAGGAGATTTAAAATTAACAAAGCTGGCACAAGAGTCTGCATCTCTCACATGTCCTTGCTTGCCTTTTTCTTATGCCAATTTATACTGTCTTCACCTACAGAGTAGCAGTTAATTTGGTGTATTCTAATAGCGGTTTCAACATACTTGGTTAAATATAGGCATACCAAAATAAATTTTGATGGTAAAATCTGCTCTGCAAGCATAAGATTTCAGCTTTAATCTCTGGCATTGCTACAGATGGTGAAAAACGTTTAGGGAGAAGCCAGTATCATTAAATAAACCAATAACCTGACTCCAAAGAAAAAACTTCAAACATTATAGACATTCAATATATGTTCCATTCAATATATGCTGAACTGTAGCTTTTTGGCAGAGCACTGACTTTCAACATTCAAGATAGGTTTGAATATGACATCTGTCTATAAATTTCGAGGACTAGTAAGAAGGCACTACTCTGTATTTTGAACCTTGCACAACAACTCTATATTTCCTAGCTGTCATAGCTGTGGCTGAGGACAGTGGGAGCAGCAGGAATCGAAAACATCTAAAGCCATTGCTGAGTGAGAAGAACCAAGAAATCAGAATTCTCATGAAAACCCCTGAAAAGTCCTATTTTTTTCCCAGTCTATTACCCACTCACCTAATATACCCAGTACTTATATCCTAAGCAAAATCAGAACTGAGTGTATATTCATGTCATGCTGCAGAATTAATAATGGAGAATAAGATTGCAGGCTAGAGATACTTAGGGCCTAATTTAGGATGCCAAAAGATATTCAACACCCTGCCTAAGCCTCTGTCCATCCTACATTTCCCCACTACCCCCACCCCCACCTCACAGCCTCATTTTTTTTTAGGCAGGGAGGTTGGCTTACTGAGAAATTTGACCGAAATTTCCCTTTCCTGACTTTTTCTAGGAAGCAAAATCAAAGCCACGAGGAAAAAGCAAGGAAGGTGAAGATACTTTTAAGAAACCCGCGATCTGGTTTCTCTGACCGGGCTTCAGAACTCCTGAGATCTCTTCTCGCTTTTTCCAAAGAGATTGTTCAGGGCTGCAAAAATCCGGACAGAGCCACAAAATGGCAGAGCGGTTCTTCGTTCCCACCCAGCGATTCATCCGGATTTTTTTGCAGCCCCGATCGCCTTACTTCAAGCCCCATGGAAACACAAGGAAGTAGTGCCTACTCCGAAGTCGTTCTCATCATTTCTCTTCCCCTGCCCGTTTCCTTTGTTCCAATCTCCGTCTTCCTTTCCCCGATACCTAAAAATCCGACCTCTTGATCATCCCTCCGTACGTTACCTCAGTCAGGAGGGAGAGCGGCGAAGAAAAAGAAATATCCCACCGTGAACCGACTCCGATCGACTTCAGACACTGACTGGCGCCATTCGAATTTGCTCCCGCGCGCGCCTTAGCGCCTTCTATTTCCTATTGGTCGGTTCCTCCGTTCCTTAACGATAATTGGCTAAGTTGCTAGCCAATGCCTAGGCGAGCTCGCTCAGAGGAGAGGTAAGGAGCTAGGCTTTCGCATGTACTTCCCCAGCCTATTAAAGCTGAATGGAGCCGTATACTGTCGTTATAGTAATAAGGACAGTAAATTTATATTTTGGATATTAGCTTTCGGTCTTCAAATTCAGTTACATAAATTATTCCGAAATCAGTTGTCTATAGCCTTGTGCACTACTTCAGTGTGTGGTAGCCATGCTGAATGGCAACAGACTAACTGAATACGGAGCAAGCCAGCTAATTGGCTTACCTCATTACACTTAGCGGCAGTCGGCTCTTAGCTGATTTGACAGACATTAAGAAAACAGAAATGCTACCTTTTTATTGTATAGTATAGTATAGTTTATTGAATAGCCCGAAGGCCTTTTCAAACAAAACAGAAAAGAAAAAGGGAAAAAGATAAAACAGTTACAAAAAGCTCTTAAATTCACCTTTTTTATTGCTTGCTTGCTAGTAAGTTCATTTCCCTGTGTATTGGTTAAATAGTGACTCACCAAATATTCATATTTACCTCGTGTTTAACTCAGCACCCACCCACCCTCCTACAGAATGAAATATTTTGGGGGATATTAAAAAAAGGCAGGATAGAATATTTCCCCTAAAGGAGAAATGTGGAAAAATCAGCCCCAGTCTCCCTGCCCCAAGGAGAAACTGAGGTGGCCAGCTTTTAGAAATGCAGTTTTGGTAATCCATTCAGAAAAACTGGGTCAGATAGAGACTCCAGATAAGCCACAAAATTAGGGAAGCCAAAGGTTGACAAGATTAGCTCAGGCAAACACCTAGGATTTGCATTTCCCCCTTTGCCTATAGAGCCAGCCATGACGCCTACATGACCCCATAGGAATCAAGAAGATATAAAAACCTACCCACACTCAACTCCATTTGGTCAGCTGCCCCAGTTCATCAATAAACAATCTTTCCAATCAGCCTCCATTTTATTCCTGGCTTGGAAATGGCAAGAAAAATGGATTTTTCTTCCAACAACAGGTAGACCTTGATTTACAACAGTTTGTTTAGTGACTGTTCGAAGTTACAACAGCACTGGAAAAAAGTGACATAGGACCATTTTTCACAGATACCATTGCAGGATATTGTGGTCACATGATCAAAATTCAGATGCTTGGCAACTGACTCATATTTATGATGGTTGCAGTGATCCAAGGTCAGGTGATCACCTTTTGTATCCTTCTGATAAGCAAATCAATGGAGAAGCCAGATTTACTTAACTGTGTTACTAACTTAACAGCTGCAGTGATTCATTTAACAACTGGAATAAGATTGTAAAATGGGGCAAAAGTACTTTAACCAATTTCTCACTTAGCAACAGAAATTTTGGGCTCAATTGTGGTCCTAAGTCAAGGACTGCCTGCATTACCTCACTTGCAATGCTAATAAACTGTCATTAGAAAAGAGTGTTAGATAAAATACAGTGATAGGAAAAACATGATGGAATAAAAGACTGCCTTTTTGTAAAGAAGGTTGTAATCCTAATAAAAAGTAAGGCCATGAAGAAAAGTATTTGTTAGCTGATGGAAAGAAATTGGTTAAAGATATTCGGCTTTAATAAGTGGTTGCAATAAGCCTCTATTAGACAATGGGGGTGGGTACATCTGGGACAAGCCTCTTCTATAGAAGTTCATTTAATACAGAAAGGAATCAGATTTTTCATGTTTAATATTTACCCCTTGTCCCAGGAAAAATGGTGAGCAGAGCCTGAGGAAAATCAACAGAAGCACTAGAATTTCACTAGGGAAGAATTTCTTATTTCTTTGGCTGATGAAATAATGTGGATAGTATATAGTCAGACAGAAGGGGGTCAACCTATTTTCCAAAGCACCGGAAAGCCAGACAAGGAACAATGGTTGGAAACTGATCGAGAGATTCAACTTAGAAATAAGGAGAAATTTTCTGACAGTGAGAACAATCAACCAATGGAACAGCTTTGCTGTCAGAAGTTCTGGGTGCTTCATCACTGGAAGCTTTCAAGAAGAGACATGCCAACCACTTGTCAGAAATGGTATACGATTTCCTGATTGAGCAGGAGGTTGGACTAGATGACCTACAAGGTCCCTTCTAGCTCTGTTATTCTGTAAGTCTTCTGTAAGGAGCCTTGGTGGCGCAGCGGACTAAAATGCTGTTAAGTAGCACTTAGCTGCCAGCTGCCTGCAATTACTGCAAGTTCAAATCTCACCAGGCTCAAGGTTGACTCAGCCTTCCATCCTTCCGAGGTAGGTAAAATGAAGACCCGGATTGTGGGGGCAATAAGCTGACTTTGTATAAAAAGAACACTGCTTAGGGGGGGCCGAAAGCCCTACTAAGCAGGTATATACAAAAGTATGAAAGCTATTGCTTAACGCATTGTAAGCTGTCCTGAGTCTCCGGAGAAGGTCGGCATATAAATCGAACCAATAAATAAATAAATAAGATCCACGTATAATCTTTTTTTATTGACTATTGTATGCTGCCCAAAGTCATTCTTCATGATGGGTAGTCCTCAATGTGACTCTGGGAAGTACACCGCAAAAGGACAGTGCCAGAAACCTCACAGCACCAGAAACCTCAGAAAATAGTGCCAAGAGACTCAAGCCACCCCTTCCTCCTTTAAGAAAACCAAGAAGCACCAGCTGAAAGGAAAATTGAGCAGCCTGCTTAAAGAATGTTAAAGGCTGACCACTTAAGTAAAGCCATTAAGATAAGGGGAATCAGGCTAAAAACAAATTCTCCAAGGTAAACCTAAAGGTCCCTTTTCCTGCCCCTGACAGGATTAAACCCCAAGGAGAGGGAAAACAAAAGATCTGGGACCAAGATTAACCCAGTAAAATAGGAAAACAAAACCCAGGGAAATCAGAAACTCATCACAACCCATCAAGCTGTAGGAGCTTCAAAGGGGAATTAAGCATAAAGGGCTCAGATTCACACTTCCAAGCTGCTTGTAAGCCAGGAACTCTCCAGCTGTCACTTTTTCCTTCTTGCCTTCCTACATTAAAAGAATTCCACTTTCTGGCAGCTGGCTTCTGCATCCATTTCTTCTCAGCATCTGTGGTGTGTCCCAGCTGGGAACGAACTGGGGAAATTTCTTCCAACATGACCACAATTAAGCCAAAATTTCTGTCAAAGGTTGTAATGGTCATAAAGCAGGTCACTATGTGACCAATCCAATTTTACAACCTTTTTTGCGGTCATTAAGTAAATTTATTGTTTGCCATCGGCCGAGTTTTGCCTGAGACTGGAAGTAAAAGCTGGTTTGCAGCAAAACCATTGTAAATTGCAGTTGTGACTGCAGGGCCCTAAAAAATGGCTGTAAATGTAGGCATGCTGCTGAGCACCCAAAATACAGTTGGAAGGGGGAGAAATCAGAACTTTGAATCCAGGACATGATCAGTTGTACGTTGAGAATCACCTGTATACATTTGACAATTAAATAGATAATTAACCAACACAGCCGTAAGCTGCAAGGGTAAAGGCACAAATAATTGGGTGCAAAACATTGTGAATCAAAGCAGATAATACTAAAGCCTCATAGCCAGAATGGAGGAATCATAATATTTAATGCTAGTAGAAGACATAAGAGAAAGATGATGGCATAGAGAGAGAACTACTGGGATACAATTATTTCTAAGGATGCTTACAAATAATTGCCATTTTTTCTTCTGATTCCAGTATAAAATGCACTCAAAATTGAGTTGCACTTTCTTGTCTTTTGTAGATTTATTCTTTATCTCCTTTTATTTTTCTGCATATACAGTATCCCAGGCAAACTAAGCATGAGTAATTAGCCAAAGTAGTTTCCTCCAAAATGCGATTTACTGGTCCATCCAGTTTTTAATTTGATCCAAGACTGCAACATTGATCATGTTGCCATCTGCCCCACCAATGTTCTCGTCCCACATGCTTATACTCTGTGCTCCCTAGACCCCAATTTCCTCTCTGCCTGGCTGTGGCAAGCACATGATTCTCAAACCAACAATTACAATCCATAAAACTAGCAGATGTTTTTTTTCTGGAATAGTGCTATCTGTGGTGATGGACAATTAGCTAGATGCATTTTTACGTTTCCCTGCAATTTCTCAGAGAAAGCCACATGAATTGAGCAAAGGTGGCATCTCAAAATAGAGAAATATATAAAAGCCCAGCCAGTTTATTTGCAGCCTGGAAAAAAACAACACAGACCTGTCATGTTAAGCATTAAGTGTTGAGATGAGTGACAAGAAGATCCTTGTTGGAGAGGGACCCCAGAGATTGGCAGCAAGCCACATCTTTATTGAGACCTCAATAATACATGTTATCTCTGGGGGAGCTCCTTTGTAATTGTTTTGGGACAGAATGTCTGGAATGTTTTTTTGGTGCCCCAGAAGAAGCTGATTTTGCATGGTAGCTATCAACCTTCTTGTGGGGGTGAAATGTTTCATGTTCTGAGACTTTCATGGTTACTTTTCTATGACCATGGGAGTGTCCTTGTTTTGAGTGTACATCTTTAGGAAGAGAGTCTTGCTTATGGTGCAAAATGCCGTTGGCTTGAAAACCAGAAGTAGCTGAAGGAACCACCAGAGTTTGAGAAGAAGCTGATTTCTGGAGGGGTGCCCTAGAGCTCCGCTTTGTGGAAGTGGGTTCTTTCCTCCTCCGCACCTTCGCCCAAACTTTCTTGATGCATAACAAGAACCTTTTCAGGATGTTGGGAGGCTTCTGTGGGGATTTGGGTTGGTTTGCCTCTGGGGCTGACTTTCGAATTCGTGGCTGGGACTCCATTTTAGGTGAACGTGGAGAGGATCTGGGTGTTGTTGCTCTGGATGGCCTGGGACCAGCCCTGTGCCGTCTCGCTCTCAGGTCAATTGCCTCTGTAGATCTCTGCCTGGCTTGGTGAGATGGCCTCTCTGGGGCCCATGATGGAGGTGCTGCTTCATGGGCATTCCTGCTTCTGCTCCGGCTCCGGCTCCTGCTTTGACTCCTCTCTTGCTTGGAGGGATGTTCTTTACTGTGTTGCAACTTTGATGCATCCTTTCCTTGCACCAGGCCCCATTTGCTGGCCTCATGCCTCTTGATCTTAAGGAGGAAGCCCAAGTTCATGTAAACCTCCCCCTCCTGTACACTTAGCCGTGGATAGACAAGGAGGCAAGGGCCGTGCTGTGGATGGGGATGCGGGCAATAAGGAGCGCAGCGGCCACATAACAAGCAAACAGGATATTCTACACTTGGCTGGCTACCCCCATTCTCCAGACCTTTAGCTAGGCACATGTGTAGATCCCGTGTAGCTTGCTCTGTATCCAATGATTCCACAATGGCATGGGCCAGACACTGAGACTTGGGAAGGCTCTTTGCAAGTTTGAAACTTTCCTGATGCAGTTCTATTTGTGCTTTGTGAACGCAAGGCAATTCCAGTTGGTTCTGGCACATGAAAGTAGGGTCTAAGAATGATGTCCGAGCAAAACTAGGAAGGTCTCCATTCTCTTGGGGGGCTTCTGTCATGTCATCAGCCCAGCTCAATCGATGTGTCTTTCGGTCAAGCATCAGGCTGATCTGAGTCTCTGCTGGCTTGCCCTTGGGACTGCCTGATCTTCCTGCGCTTTCCTTGGAGGTACTTGTTTTTTTGCTATGAACGTCTTTCTCCTTTTTCTTGGGAGTTTTGGGTCTTCCAGGCTGCTTTGTCAAAAGGCTCTGGTTTTGTGCTAACAGGTTAAGTACCTCTGTTAACTCCTCCTCGGGGGTCACACTATTCAGATTTCCATCTGTTGGTACCTTGAGACTGCTGTGGCTGGTAGTCTGACAGATGATGAATGGGGGAGGCAGCAAATCTTTGGAAGAAGGTACAGGAGTCTGAGTGCGGGGTCCAGGGCTTCTTGCCCTGACAGGTGGAAGTTTAGGTGGAGTTTGACGAACTTTGGGGCTAGTTGAAGGAGGGGTGCGGCTACGTGACCTTTGACCCATGGAGCGCTCCTGACCTACCCAATGCACCACCTCATTTTGTGGGGTGATGCCAATCTGCACATTGGTTGGTGCCTTGAGATTGCTGTGGCTAGTAGTCTGACAGATAATGAATGGGGGAGGCAGCAAATCTTTGGAAGAAGGTACAGGAGTCTGACTGTGGGGTCCGGGGCTTCTTACCCTGACAGGTGGAGGCTTGTGGGGAGTGTGACGACGTTTGGGGCTAGTTGAAGGAGGTGTGTGGCTACGTGGCCTTTGACCCATGGAGACCTGCTGACTTACCCATTGTACCATCTCATTTTGTGGGGTGATGCCAGCCTGCACATTGGTCTCTCTGCTGGGCACCTGAGAAAATGGTGATGCTTCCTTCTGCCACTGTAATGGTGGTGCTTCTTTCTGCCAATATAATGGCGGTGCTTCTTTCTGCCACTGTAATGGTGGTTCTTCCTTTTGCCAATATAATGGTGGTGCTTCCTTCTGCCAATAGAATGGTGGTGCTTCCTTCTGCCAGTGTAATGGTGGTGCTTCTTTCTCCCAATATAATGGTGGTGCTTCTTTCTCCCAATGTAATGGTGGTGCTTCCTTTTGCCAGGGTAATGGTGGTGCTTCCTTCTGCCAATGTTTCTTGTGGATGTGCCAGTCAAGCAGCTCCTGTTCTTTGTAGTCCAGAAAATAAATCCTGTCTCCAAATCTCTGAATATGGACAGGGCTGCTTCTGACTGTTGAAGGAACCCTTGGCGTCAGTTTGGTCAGAGATTCAGATGTTGGAGTACTTCTTCTCCGCTGCTTTTGCTTCTGGTACCGCTGGAAGTCCATTGGGGGATAAGATGATGATCTTTGGTGTGACTTCTGGAAACCAGTCTTGTAGGGTCTGGTGACATGCCCCTGCCACACTGGAATTTCTTGTGAAGCAATGGGGACTAGGGAGGGAGGTGTTCCAGACCGGCTATGGCAGACATCTCTGGTTGATGAATGGGCCCAGCTGTACAGAGAGGTGATGGAATTCAAAGTGGTGTTGGATGCAGAGCGTGAGATTCTAAAAATGGGATGGGAGGCAGGAAAACAAAACAAAACAAAACAAAATGGTCAGAGCAGCCATTTCTCATGAAGCTTAATTATACAGCATCCCATCCCTTGCTATATATTTATTTTATTTTTATTCATTTTTTTATTTGTATTCCGCCTTTATTGTTTTTACAAATAAGATGGTGAACGTATTCAGCTGTAAATTAATCAGCTTAGCTTCCGATACCTCCAGCATTGGGGAGGATGGAGGGGTGTGAAGCTGACAGGTACCATTCCCACATTGAAAAGACTCATATTTCTTCCAGCTAAAGTGTACTGTATCCCCTACTTTTGGCAGGGCATGTTGAAGATGGGTCATTGGGAGGGCAGTGGACTTACAGTCCAAATGCTATTCTCTTCCTCTGTCAGGATCAGACCCTGCTTTATGTAGATGAAAGCAGTTGCCTCAGGCCACAAAAGCTAGGCATTCAATAGTGATCTTAAGTCCAGAGAACCTCAATTAACAGTATATACAAATACTTACAGGCCAGAAGTCCTCTAGCTCAGGGATCTTGAACCTTGGCAACTTTAAGACTCCCAGAGTTGAAGTCCACAAGTCTTAAAGTTGCCAAGGTTGGAGACCCCTGCTCTAGCTGACACATTAAAAATGGCTGGGTGACTTTGGGCCAGTCACTCTCTCCCAGCCCAATTCCCCTCATAAGGGTCTTGTGGGGAAAATAGGAAGAGGAAAGAGCATTAAGCATGCTTGCCGCCTTGAGTTGTATATGAAAAGGTGGGATAATTTTTTTTAAAAAGGGGGTGGAGCTTTGATCACATGGCTGCGGCCACCATCTTGACATTTTAAATTCTCCCTGCAGAACCCCTGCCTATAATCTATGTGATACTGTATTGCTTTAAAAACTGGAAAATGGGGAGAGGTGGGTAAAGCTACCCGGGGGAGCATTTTTTTTCAGTTGTTGTACTTCAGTTTTGGACTTTTGGAGCCAATTTTTGGACCCTAATTAAAATTATTGTTTGCTTCATTCCTGGTCCTTGAATATACTGTGGATGAGTACTAAAATCAGTTACAAATAGACCTTGTGTTTGCTGTCCATATCTAATATGGGAAGAAAGTGACTTCCTTATCACTCATGATTTATTCTAATCTACGTCATTCATGCCATGCACATCACACACCAGCCTTGGCCATGCCTGATCTCAGTAAACCCCAGGTCACAAATAAAGAACCAGAACCTTTCCTGCCCATATTGACACTTGGGCTGAACTGGCTAAATGCATCTCTCATTAGAAAATATCAGCAACTCAATCAAAACTATAAAAATTCAATCAAAACTCAATCAAAACTATAAAAAAGCCCTCAGGACATGGACATTTACAAGAGGATAAAAAGAGGATAAATTGGCCTAAAGTGACAGCCATTCAAATAAACATTCCTTTCAGTATGTGAGATTACACCAATTAATAAACAAACGATCCCGTTCTCTGATTTCCCCCTCCAGCCTCAATGTTCTAGCACTGTGATGGTGAACCTATGGCACGCGTGCCTGAAGTGGCATGCAGAGCCATGTTGCCTGGCATGCACGGTGTCGCCTGTTCCTCTTACAGGTTTCTGGTGGCATGCAGACGCGATGATCAGCTGGTCTTTGTCTGTGCGCCACTGCCAGAAACCGGAAGAGCTGGTTTTCCATTTTCTGGTGTGAGCATGCACGCCGGGCAGCTGATTGGTGCATGCACATGCGTGGCAGTAACCAGAAGACTTGCTGGCCGGTGCACATGTACGTGCCGGAAACTGTAAGTACATTTTACGGCATGCGCATGACCCCTGGGTAATTCCTCTTCTTGGTCGCTGGACCAAGCTGGACCTCCGCATAGCCCCTGGAAGTCTGACAAACAATAGGATACATTTCTTGCACAGGAACAGGAAGCTCTAGGGCAAGGGCCAAGAGAGGCTATAAATATATCTCACTCTCCACTCCATGTAGTCAGCTACCCAGAATCACACGTGCTTGGTGGTTCTGCTTCACCATTAAACCATCATTCCAAGCAGCCTCCACGTTTCCAGTGTCTTTCTCCCCACTTGGAACTGAACCCAGATGGACATTTCTTCCAACAGAGTGAATACAGTAATGTTCATTGGTAAATTTAGGACTGGCTTGATATACTGTAGAAGTCTGCTGTACAACTTGTTGGTATGAGGCATAGCTCTAGTTTCAGCTGAAGTAGGCTTTTCATATTGTTTGAATATGAAAAATATTTTAGGAAAGCTTGTAGCTCTATAGGACACTTTTATTGGACATGTTGTTTTGATTTTGATTTTTGATTAACTCTTTGAAGGAAGAGCTATCTTAACATATTTTATTAAGGTTTACATTAAATTAACATATCTGAAAGCCTTTTTTATGGTTGGCTGGAAGAATGTGCGTTTGCTTTTTTTATCACAGTGCCAAATGTTAATAAGAATCAAAAGCAAAAAAAGAAAAGAAAAAGAAAAAAGAATGTGAATATGCCTGCTAAAAAGACTACAACATTATCTGCAATTTTACTAATGTTATGCAGTCTAGAACTTTGAATTTCTTGAACAGAAATACACATCCAGCTACTTGTTCCGACTTTTTCCATCACCATCTACTTATTCACTTAGAAAGCTTTAGCTTACTTTTATATTTAAAAAACACTCCATTGCTTAGTAGAAAGTGTCTCTCCTAACCCTAACCCCCTCCCTGCATAGGTCTTTGCTTTCAAGAAGTTCTATCAGGGTCTTACGGTTTACTGATACGTTGCATTTGCCAGGTGAGGTACTCAATTTTCTTGTCCAAAACACACAGAGTCCGATAGAGGCTCAAATTGTTGCAGGACCTGACAAAAATGGGAGAGAGGCATATGTACATTGGGGAATAATCCAGTGGTGAAATCCAAGTTTTTTTACTACCGGTTCTGTGGGCATGGCTTGGTGAGTGTGGTGTGACTTGGTGGGCATGGCAGGGGAAGGATACTGCAAAATCTCCATTCCCACCCCACTCCAGGGGAAGGATACTGCAAAATTTCCATTCCCACCCTACGCCAGGGAAAGGATATTGCAAAATCTCCATTCCCACCCCACTCTGGGACCAGCCAGAGATGGTATTTGCCAGTTCTCCAAACTACTCAAAATTTCTGCTACCGGTTCTCCAGAATCTGCTGGATTTCATCCCTGGAATAATCTATCACATGCTTATAACCAATACCTTCTTGTTGGTTTTCCCTATTATTTTTGGGCTAAGATGGCAATAGGGCACCCTTATGATATTTTATTTTTTATTTGTTTTTATAAATAGCATTTATCTTTTTCAGAAAGTTCATTTCGCTCCCCTTCATTACAATATTTTACAGCTATCTTTTCCTTTGCCCCCCTGTTATTCTGTAATTGGTGTTTCCTTCCCAGAATTCATAAAATATGGATATTTGAAAAAAAATCAAAAAATGTATTGCAATCTTTCCATCTTTAAAGCGCTCCATGGCTTAGGACCTGGGTACTTATGAGATCGCCTTCTGCCACTGATAGCCTCCCACCGGCCAATACGCTCCCACAGAGAAGGACTCCTCAGGGTGCCGTCGGTCAAACAATGTTGACTGGCGAACCCCAGGGGGAGAGCCTTCTCTGTGGGGGCACCTACCATCTGGAATGAATTGCCCCCGGAGATTCGTATGATCCCTGACCTACGTACCTTTCGCCGTGCCCTTAAGACTTTACTGTTTCAACAGGCTGGGCTGGCTTAATAACGAATTTTAATGGGTGTTTTAGTTTTTAAATATAGGGCCAAATTATTTAATATGTTTTAAATTGTTTTTAAATTTTATGGATTTACGTATTTTCTTGTGGCTGTGAACCGCCTTGAGTCCCTCGGGAGAAGGGCAATATAAAAATTTAAATAATAAATAAATAACATTTAAATAATAAATAAATAAATAAGTGTGAAAAAAAATCTCTTAAGTAGAATTCCTCTTGACACCTTGGCCTTTCCCTTTCCTCTGTGATCCCCTGAAATCTCACTGTTTAAGATACCTTATGGTAAGGTAAAGGTTCCCCTTGCACATATGTGCTAGTCGTTCCCAACTCTAGGGGGCAGTGCTCATCTCTGTTTCAAAGCCGAAGAGCCAGCACTGTCTGAAGACGTCCCCATGGTCATTTGGCCGGCATGACTAAATGCCAAAGGCACACGGGACGCTGTTACCTTCCCACCAAAGGTGGTCCCTATTTTTCTACTTGCATTTTTTTACGTGCTTCCGAACTGCTAGGTTGGCAGAAGCTAGAACAAGTAACAGGAGCTCACCCCGTTACACGGCACTAGGGATTTCGATCGACAAGCTTAGGGTCTTAGCCACTGAGTCACAGCATCCCTTTAAGATACTTTATATTGCACCACAATTTTGATTCAATGTTTGGCCAAGCCATAAATAGAACATTTCCTTAGGTGTGCCTGGCAAGTATCTACAGTATGTCAGTTAAGTAAGCAAAGAAAAGGCCACATTCTTTGGCAATACCATCTGTTCATATCCAAAGGAAAAATCATTAACTAAACTGGACATGAAACTCTTATCATGCATATCCTTGTATCTTTTATGACTTTTTACCTTACACTTTTCTTAATTATAGGTAGACATTCCTTACTCAAAGCCTCATACAGTCATTGTTCAAAGTTATGATGGCACAGAAAAAAATAACTTTGCAATTAAGGTTCATGTTTATGACCTTTTCTGTTTCAGTTATGTGTTTAACATTATAGTCAGTTAGTATACATTGTCCTGTGTCTGAATTTTTTTGCTCTCCCCCACCCTGGAGAGACTGAAGAGAATGGGATTACAAGTGAGTAAACAGGTACTCGTGCCAGCTGTTTGTCTAGAGTCTTCAGGGCTGGGAGCTGCAAGCATGCTAGGTAGGTAAACAGTACTAGCTCATAAATCATAAATACTATGAAGATAAGAGCTGAGTCTGAGATGTCCTTCCAAACAACTTTAGCAGAATTGTGCAACAGGTGCTGTTTCCAGGCAGCAATAATCTTATTCTTTGGAACATACAAATGGCTTATTAAGGAACATATCGAGTAGGTGGGGCTACTTACTTCTGTTCTGTGGCTGAGCTTATACCCTTTGTCCTCCCTGGATCTATGCTTGTGACACTTATTTTTTCCAGGGATGCTGCAGTAGGAGAAATAGAGAAGAAAGGTTGCTGTTCCAAGACTCAACCTCCCAATTACTACAAGCAATGTTTCTCACCCTTGATACATGGTAAATGTGTAGACATCAACCCTCAGAATTCATAGCAAAGGGCATGTTGGCTGGGATTGCCAAGGCACCCCAGTGCTATGGGACTAAAAAGAAAGAGAAAGTGAGATTGTGTGCATCACTTACCTATCCATTGTGGCACTCTGTACTTGCTCTGCTTTTTGTTGCGAGCCTGTAGAAGAAAAAGAAGAAAAGGAACACACATAAGAAGAATTGCTCTATAGGAAACTATGAAGAATTGTTCTTTTCTGTTCCAAAGGGTACAATTAGATATAATAATAGAAGTTTAATAATAGAAGGTTTTGACTGAACATCAAAAAAACCTTATAATTTGTCCATTTTGAGAACTTTAATAGTGAAAACAATTATTTAAAGGAATCATTTTTTTCATCACTGATGTTCTTAAAGCAGATATTAGACATCCGTTTGTTGTGGATGTTCTAACACTGGATGGGGCTAGATTAGATGGTCTACAACAGGGCTGTCAAACTCCTGGCCTCTGGGCCAGATGAGTCATGTGCTGGTCATGCCCATGCCCAGTTTGGCGAAGGGAAAAAAAGTCCCGATATGTCTTGTGATGCTGCTGTGTCAACGGGAGTTTGACACCCCTGGTCTACAGGATCCATTCTATCTATATGATTATATGGTAAAATAAGAAATATGTCACCTAAGATTACTTTTGTATCACCAGTGTTTTTCCTCTCAAGTCCCTCACAAAACAGTTTAAATTATATTCATTTTTGCAAACCTCAAAATTATTAATACTATGAGCCAATTGGTTTTTATTCTCCTTCTCTCCAGCTGGCCAATAAAATAATGTAAAACAAAAAGATTGTGTATGATCTTAGCTTGTTTCTTAGCCAAAGTTTCCCAGGTTTATTTTGTTATAAGTTGGCATCTTTTTCAACATCTGGGCTTCTGGACACCATTTTTGAAAGACATATGATTCATTTTAACAAACAGAAATCATATATATAGTAGACTTTAAAAACAGTCATATTTTCTATAATCCCTTATTACGGAAGACTATTATAATGACTGCAGGGACAACCAGTCTCCTAAACTACTTTTAAGAATGAGGAAAACCCCATAAAAATGGCTTTCTCAGATTTGCCTGGTGCTCTTATGCAAGGAAGAAGCAAGGACAGAAATCATACTGATTTGCTTTAATCGGTTATCATTCTAGCATTCTTTGATCATAAGTCCAGATGAAACAAAAGCAGGATATAAACCAAATCAATAATTGTGGGCAAAAGCAAAGAGTGGATGGCACAAAAGACCTTATCCAAATAAAGATGAAGGTGTACTTTCCTCCACAAAGGAATATGAAATGAATTTTCCCTGTGATTTCTTTTTCTCAGAGCAGAGAAATATTTTTCTCAAGAAAAATGTGAGAATAGAACACTTTTTAAAAATATCACTTCTTGACTTTTTTATTGTAGTCAAATTATTCCCAACTTTAAAAAAAAAGCTAAACAAACTGTCACAAAAACAATAGAACCAAGCTCTCTCTCTCTCTCTTTCCCACCGCTTCCCAAATAATTCCACAACTTTACATAACACAAAATATTTTTAATAATTGGTTAATATGTTCCAGACCCAGTCATCAAACATGATGAAAAGAGACTCTACTATATTCATAAAACAGTACATAGTCTCATGAAATAAGCCTTTGCTTTCTGTCAGATAGATAATGATCTGGGAAGTTATAGCTGAGGTTTAAGAGCCACTTCTCCCTTAAAACTCCTAAAGAGCTATTATGGATCTTTGTGAATTGAAGTAAACAAAGCATATGACAATAGCTTGTCATATTAAGTATTTAGTAACAGCCTCTACCCTTCTTCACAATCAGAACCAAGACCAGAAATTTAAGCAACTTCCAATGAAGAATTTGATCTTACCTGTATTTGTTTCACCTTTTTGAACGCCCAGATAATAGCAGGCACAAATATAATGGCAACTAGCAGAAACAGTAGCAGGTGGCAGCAGTCTGAGATGACATTCTGCAGGATTGTCAGCATGGTGCTGGGGCCCAGCAGCTGCTCTGTCAGCCTCTAGGCTACAAGTTCTTAGGGCTTCCCATCTGAGGTCATGCTTGCATCACAAATGTCTTTTGCAGCCCATTTTGCTTGGCTGAAGCCTTTGATCAGCAGACAACATCAAAATTAATTACATTCAGCCCACTCAACTTATAAACAGCAAAGATATTAGGTATAAACACTAGTGCTGCTTATAGTTTGCTTGTTTATTCACTCATTATTTTGACCTCACTTTTTTGCTATAAAATTCTAAGGCTTCTCACTGTAAACATGAATCCAAATCAGGTAAGAATTCAAAGCTAAGAATAAAACAGATGTGTGCCATTTATTTATTTATTTATATTTTTGTATTTATTTTGTTTATTTGTCAAGTACGTATGATGGTAATATATATAAGTATAAGCATGAATTGAATACATAAAATGAATATAACTAAAGGGAACATTAGGAGAGGGACGGTAGGCATGCTGGTGCTCTTATGCACGCCCCTTATTTAGTCAGGTCTATCAAATACTTTTTAAAAACCATTTTCAAATGACACTTGTATTAGAGACCTATAAAGTTTCACAAGACAACTGCAAGCTTTTTGATTTACAACGATTCCCCACCCCCACCCCGCAATTATTACTACAAAATACAGAAACAGAAGACAACAGAACTAGTTTGGTCTATGATGGCGAACCTATGGCACAGGTGCCACAGGTGGCATGCGAAGCCATCTCTGCGGGCAGAGATGGCTCCGCATTGCACATGCACACATGCCTCCCGCCGGCCAGCTGACTAGTTTGCAGAGATGCGTGTGCATGTGTGTGGGGGACTGGGTGGAGGGGCATGCACGAATGTGCAGGAGGCAAGGGGGGTTGTGCGCGCATGCAAGGGGGGCCGGGGGGATGTGGCGCACACTCCCCCATGCCCCATTTTGGGCCTAGCAGGCCTCCATGAAGCCTTCTGGGACCAAAAACGGGCCGGGGGGGCGCGCACATGTGTGGCGGAGGGGAGCATGGGAGAGTGGGGGGCGGGGGAGTCACACATGCATGCACTGGGGGGAGGGGAAACATGGGGTGCACGTGCATGCACAGGGGGGCAGGTACGCAGGAGGCATTGCATTATGGGTGTGGGCGCGCACTGTCTCACACACACACACACACACACACATGCTCTTGGCACCCGAGGAAAAAACGGTTAGCCATCACTGGTCTAGTGGGTAAGATACTAGATCACAAACCCAGAGACCATGAATTCTAGTCCCAGTTCTGGCTTTCCAGAAAATAGGAGGAAGAATGAGTATTTGCTGCCCTGAATTATTTACGAAAATAATAAAGGTGGGAAATAAAATATTGTATTAGATATGTAGATCAGCTTTTTCCAGCTTTGTAGAACTAGCCTGGCCATATTTATTGGGGATAATGGGATTTAAAAAATGAATAAATAGCAAAATAAAACAACTAGCACTGACAAGAAAGAAAAACAGAGAAATTGTATTATTGATGATTAAAAAAACCCTAGAAAATATGGTGATTTAAATGAACATGACTAAAAAAGCAAAAAAGCTAAGTAATTAACAGAAAGAAAAGGCCCATATAGTAATTAGTGATAGACCATTCATTAAATCCTTAACTGATCCAGCATGTTGCTTTATATTTTCATTCTTAAAAGCACAGGAACTTTTTGATAAACAGATCCATATCCTGGATCCATTCCTTGAAATCGTGAAGGCAAGTTTCTTTCGTAAGAAACTTTCCTAATCAATTGGGTGAACATTAGCCTCTGGAAGGCTACGAATTCTCTCTGCCTCCCCAGAAGCAGAAAATTCTGCCCTACTGGCATAGACGATTACTGTAATGTTTAAAATAAAGAATGCACATTTGCAGGGTTATCACTAAGGATGGGTAGAGAGGACGAAAACTGTCACGTAGGCAACTACCTATTCAGTGGCACTAAAACTAGCCTGAGCTCACCTATTTCAATATGTCCCGTTAAAAATAAAGAAACATTTTTCTCGTTGGTCTTCAAACTAGGCAGCTTTAAGACTTGTGGACTTCAACTCCCATACCTGGCTGGAGAATTCTGGGAGTTGAAGTCCACAAGTCTTAAAGCTGCCTAGTTTGAGGACTCCTGACGGTTAAGGGATAAGATTTATATAAAACTACCCAACAGAAAGTTTGATTTTTTGTTCCGTTTAAGGAAGCAGCCCGTCCACAGGCGACGAGGGAACATGGATGAGGGTCCCTGTAGCTATCCATAAGCCTATATAGGGGGTGAAACACACCGTTGGAAAATTAACCTCTCTATTGGATTTTCGGAAAGTTCTAACAATTATTACCTCTATGGGAACCCTATTAAACTGACGTCACTTCCGGAAAGCCGCCTCGTTAGAACCGGAAGGCGCTGGCCGTTTGCGAATCTTTCCGGTTTAAATCTCCGGAGCGGGTGAGAAGGAGCTCCCGTGGTGTGTTGCCATGGTTTTTTATTTCACGTCCAACGGTAAGAGCGGCCTGGCCTCAAACTCACGGCTCGTCTCAGATATAAGTGGATGCTTCTATCTGAAACCGCTTTTCCCCTGTTGATGCCACAGTTTACAACTCTGGTTTATCGCCAGCCACTAATGTTTCGGTTGGCGGATGATGGGTTTTTGTGTAGTTATCAGCCCAACCTATCCAGGGGCCTCGTTTTATCTCTGCATGATGTTCTGTTATCGCTGTGCAAACCCAGCCAGGGCGGGTTAGCCGGGTTAGATAAGGTGAAGGTAACTTCCCCTCCCCCAGAAAGTTTAGGAGATTTTACAGAAGGCAAATGGAAATGGAAGATGAAGCCAGAAGCATCTTCGCTCAGATTTCTGTGAAATTCAGATTTCATGAAAAGTGATCTTGATTTTATTGTCAGTTCTGCTCCACTTTCACCATAAAACTTTTTATTTATTCAACCATGCATTTTCAGCACCATATTTGCTCAAAACATTTTATGATTATATCTATGATATAAACTCAAGTCTATTTTCATTATACATATAGAGTTTTCTCTGTGTAAGAAAAGGTACAATAAATTTTGATCACCTTCTTATATTTTTCAGAGAACTGCTGTAGTGCAAACTTCTTTTTCCCAAATTTTGCTCCTTGTCATGTCTACTATGCTTCCAGTCGGCATTCAAACACTTTCTAAGACTAGCAAGCAAATTCCCTTTTTGTGTTATTATTAATCT
This sequence comes from Arizona elegans, assembly GCA_022577455.1. Taxonomy (NCBI): domain Eukaryota; kingdom Metazoa; phylum Chordata; class Lepidosauria; order Squamata; family Colubridae; genus Arizona; species Arizona elegans. Next base: position 313,370,407 of record JAKOOJ010000001.1, on the reverse strand, counting down.
TTCTCTTTGAAAAGGAGAACATGAATGGATTTCCTCATCTGTGATGTTTTTATACATGTTATACACTGCCATTTCATAAGTAAACCACATCCCTATGTTTATTTTATTTATTTTTATTTTATTTATTTTATTTCCAATTTATATACCGCCGTTCTCCCTGAGGACTCAGGGTGGTGTACAGCCAGAATTAAGAACATGAAAAATGTTATCATTTCTTCAACTGTTGTGTTTATATCTGTAGTCTTACCATATTCAGCATTCTCAGAGCATATATTCTCTTCTATCCGCTTTTTCTTAAACACTAACTTTTATCGAATTCTATCTGGCATAGTACTATAATTTCTAAAGTATTATTCCAGCATGTCCTCACATCAAACATAATGTAATCAGTTTCATTTTTAATACCATTCATTCATTGTTTAGCACTTTTCACCCATTTCTAAAATAGTTTTCTTTACCTCTTGTAACCTTAACCACTCCTTGCTGTCTTTAACCACATTTTTCCACATTTTTAAAGAACTTTCCTTTTCTCCCTGTATGTATCATAACATATATTTCAGAGCCTATCTAGACACAATAGAATTCTTTCTTGGCCAAGTGTGGTTGGACACACAAAGAATTTGTCTTGGTACATATGCTCTCGATGTACATAAAAGAAAAGATGCATTTGTCAAGAAACATAAGGTACAACACTTACAACACTTAATGATAGTCATAGGGAACAAATAAGCAATCAAATCACATTAGGAAACAGTCAATATAAAAGTTATCTGAAAATAATACGGGGGCAACTGATGTTTTTAGAACACAATTTAGTTATTCCTCAGCTTAGGAAAGCTTATAGTGATTCTGACATTGGGATATGAATATGTTTAATAGTTTTGATATAGATAAATCTTTTGTTTATCATATATAGATAAACCTTGCATATCTGTGCGTAGTTTGATGTAAAACATGGATTTTTTCTTTTCTATCCTTCAGTTGTTCCTTCTGTTTATACAATTTATATGGGAAAAGACAAGTATGAAAGTAAGTAAAACATTCCTTTGATTTGCATCAAAAAGATGTGATCTATTGATAATTTATGCATCTTCTGTAACAACTCTCTTTTTAGCTTCCAGTTGCTTGGGAATTCACTCGACCTTTCTTTTAGATTGCCGCATTTTTTTAGAATGGTGGGATGGTTATTAGTTTTAGGAAATCAGTAATAATAATAATAATAATAATAATAATAATAATAATAATAATAATAATAATAATAATTTATTTCTATACTGCCCTTCTCCCGAAGGACTCAGGGCGGTGTACAGCCAATTTAAAAACACAAGACACAACAATAATTAAAAATTAAAATAATTAAATAGATTTGGCCGATTTAAAACCCTAAAAATTAAAATACCCCAATTTAAAATTATTATATTGACAGCCCTGCCTGGCGGAACAACAGGGTCTTCAGTGCGCAGCGGAACACCCGGAGGTCGGAGATCTTACGTATTTCCGGGGGCAGTTCATTCCACAGGGCTGGAGCTCCCACAAAGAAGGCCCTCCCCTTGGGTGTCGCCAGCCGACATAACTTGGCTGATGGCACCCTGAGGAGACCCTCTCTGTGGGTCAATATTGATAAAATGTTGGATAAAAATATAAGCAGACCATCAGGATGATGACAAGACTTGAGATAAATTTTACAGTTAATGTGAAGACAGATGATTTTAAAAAGTGAAATATGGACAAAAGGAAAAAGCTAATTAAGTAGATTGATGGTGAAGAAGTAAAAGAAGATAAGATTGCAGAAAACCCAATTGAATTAGTTTGTCAACAGAAACTATTTAGAGCTTTACTTTGGTCACCAATTTCTCACACTCATTATGATTCTTCTAAAAGAAAAGATTAGCCAGATATTTGCTTGTTTTTTTTGGGTATAGAGCAAATATCTGGTTATTTTTTTTTCTTAAAAGAGGAATCTTAAGAAGTGAGAGAAATTGGTGACCAAAGTAAAGTTCTAAATAAATGTAGTCCTCCACTTACAATCACAATTGAGCCCAAAATTTATGTTGCTAAATGAGACAATTGTTAAATGAATTTTGCCACATTTTACAACCTTTCTTGGCACAGTTGTTAAGTGAATCTGGCTTCCCCATTGAGTTTACTTGTCAGAAGGCCCTATAAGGTGATCACATGAACCCAGGGACATTGCAAGTGTCATAAATATGAGTCAGTTGCCAAGCGTCTGAATTTTGATAACATGACCATGGGGATGCTGCAATGGTCGTAAGTGTGAAAAATGGCCATAAATCACTTTTTTCAGGGCTGTTGTAACTTAGAACTGTCATTAAGTTAACTGTTGTACGTCAAGGGCTACATGTAGTTTCTGTTGACAAATTAATTACAACAGTATTGATTGCTGCATTTATAAGAGTTCACTCTGAAACTCTGAACCTGCTCAGTTAACAGAAATATGTAAAATATTTTAAGATTGGCCTTGCATCATAGAACCTGGAAATAGTCAATATAGCTCCAGTCTTTGCAAAGAACATTTATATGTGGAGTTAAGAATTGATGGGAACCTAGAAAATGATCAATTAACATTTCTTGCAAGTATTACAATGAGTGTGTTCAATAAAACCATGAAAAAGTAAATTTCTTTTTGGGAATCATTAAAATTGAATTAAAAATAATTGTCAAAATTGCATTGCCTTTCTACCAATCTTTATAGTATAACCATTTTTGAATCCTGTTACTTCTAATCATCAGGCTTCTAATAAGATTAAAGGATATAGAAAAGAGGATCCAAAATTAAGCAAGTGAAGTAACTCACCTGTGAGGAAAACTTTTTAAAATTATCCATGGTATGGAAAAGTGGAGAGGAGCTATTTTTTCCTTTACTTATACAGGCAGGATCCTTTTGTAATATTAAAATATTGTAGAATCCAATGGGAGAGATTAAGAACTGATAAAAGGAAGGGCTTTTTAAAGCTATGACATTTGTTACCAAGATATAGTTGCCAATGTAGATGGTTTTAAAGAGTGATTAAACAAATTATTAAGAGGATTAAAATGCAAGGTCTGCTAGTTATGATGGCAACTTATTGCTTCCATTATGAGGGCCGTGCTGGGAGAGAAAATACCCTTGTGCTTATGTTTTACTTCCTAGTGACATCTACATGGCCATCTTGGTCTAGAATGGTTTGAATCAGTAGGATTATTTGGTTCCTTTGAGTAAGTGTTAACACCTGGCAACTGTTTGGACAAGTCCCTGCAGGTTTTTTGGCAAGAGTGCAGAAGAGGCTTGCAGAAGATAATGATTTTATTATCTTCAAGTAGGTAGGATCAAATTCAAAGAATTGCAGAAATAAGGGGAATACAGTATTGAGAAGTTGGAAAAATCTTATAGCAGGTCATTTGGAATATTTGTTGAACGGTATTTATAGATTGCTGGTGAAATAGAATCTGGAAAGGTCAAAGACTGCATGATTAAATTGATACAAAATTTGAATGTAGTAATAAAGATTTAATAGTAGGAACTTCAAAGGAAGAACATAAAATTTACCCTGAACATTTATTTAGAGTAAATTGGTATAAGATATTTTGTTGTTGGTACATTACTCCAGTTTTACTAGAGTGGATAAACCATTTTTTTAAAAAATATTATTGGCAGGGTGGTTTATTGCCTTTTGTATTGCAGTTTTATTTCTGTAAGTGACCCAGAGTTATGGTGAGTGAGTAGGGTAGCCATATAAATATACTCAACAAATAAATTAAAGAAGTTGTGAGAATATGCTTTTGCATCTGGAATAGCTTTGTATCTTAAAAGTAAATCAGACACAGGTTTCAACTCAAACTGGAAAACATTATTAGATTATTATATACATGGATTTGTGAAAAATGTGGGTTTATTTGTCCAGAGAAGTTACATGTAATTTTGTGAGAGAGATGTTTGAATCAGAATAGATTCTTCATAATATGGAGTAATCTTAACACAATGTTAATTACATTTCCTGATTTATATTGTGTTAACCAAGATTCTTGATATGGTATTTGATATACCTCTGATATAGTCTATATATGGTACTTGATATAGTTGCCACGTAATTAGATGGATAGGAAACAAATTTAATAATAAATTAAAATTAAATAATATCAATACCCTTTGCATAATTCAGTGACACACTCCCCTGACCCCATCCCTCCCAATTCTCAACCTTTTATCTTTAAACAGATGGAACATTTCTTTTGTTCCAGGACAAATGTAGTAATTGTGAGTGTAGTGTACAATCTAAATTAGATTGTGTCACTTTTGTAGACAATCAAGTAAAAAAGATAATGTAATCAATAAGTTGGAGCAAGAAATAAATTCAATAGAGATTCAACTTCCAGATGCCTTATGCATCTCCTCACCCACCAATGTTTTCAAGATTGCTTTTATCAAATAGATATTGTAAAATTCATTTTGAAAAGTGAAATTGCACTGTATGCCTTGCGCAGAGATCAAATACTTGCTATGTAAAATAAGCTGTACTCCCATTCATCTAAATTTGGTATTTGTAATAGAGAAAATGCTGATGTACAAATTAATATTTAATTGAGTGATACATCACTTGGGCTTCTACCCTGGTGGGCAAAAATGCTTTTGTTAAGAACTACTTTTCCTCATGAGTTGTAAGCTAAATGGTGAGTATGATTGCCATATGCACTGGGTGAAGCCACAAGTAGTCATATTTTTTTCTCTCTGACACTGTAACATTTCTCTCTTTCTCTTTCTAAGTAGTAATTTACAAGAAATTGCCAGACAGCTGTAATTTATAGTTATATTATACTTACCTATACTGATATTTATAATAACTTATGTCACCCATGTCGCCTAGAGGCTATTATCATGATCAGATATCTGATTTCTTATATCAATGTTGTTTAAAATTAACCTGAAACTACATAAAAATAATCTGAAGGTTTCAAATGACCTATGCTTGTTCCCTAGTATTATTTTTTTTAGTAAAGAACAAAACTTTTAAAATATGTTATCTGAGAAAAAGGCATAATATATTCTTTATTTTCTTTATGGGTTTATGTGAACACTATTAGAGCTCTGATCAATCTTTGTTTTCCATTTTCTTTTAGATGAAGATCTAATAAAATATGGTTGGCTGGAAGATATTTGGTAAGTACTTAAAAGGGCCTACTTTTGTATAATGAAATCCTTTTTCATATGAAACAAATCTTTCTCCTTCCTAATAATTAGCATCCTTTCTGGACTCAGACTTAAAATATGATGTGAGATCCTATTTCTGATATTATGCCATACCCAAAAAAGTGAGATTCTTTCCCTACCTCTCAAATGTAAGTGTTCTAGCATATCAGTTGTCAATTTTCTAGTTCTCTATAAAAATGCTGCTTTTGTAAAAAAGAGTTCATTTCCTGCTATCTTTTTCTGCTTTTGGATGGTTTTTTCCCCAATTTCCAGTAATAAGTTTCCAACCTGCCAGTTGCAATTTTGTAGTCTTCCTAAACAAGTTATATATTTTATCAAAATGTTTTTCCTGTTGTTTTCAAGCCTGCTTAAAGACTTGACTGCAAGAATCATAAGAGCACTAGCAAATAAATATAATTTTAACTCAGCATCAAAACTGATGAGATTCTATATCATCTCAAATGCAGACCAAATTAACATGACCATGCTTAATTGTAATGCAGTTTCTTTGTTTTTTTACTGTGTTGTCTGAACTAAATTGTTGTAGTATATAGATTATGGTGTATAATCTAATAGAAAGTATGGTTTATCCAAAACAATCATAGCTAAGCAACCCATGACTAATTAAGTGTGTGTATGTGTAATTAATTATTATAGTTATGTAATTATGGTTATATATTTTATCTATAATCATATATTTTATATACAACATACCGTCTTTTTCGAAGTATAAGACATACTTTTTCCCCTCCTAAAAGAGGGTGGAAATGTTGGTGCATCTTACACACTGAATACAGCCATTTTTGGCCTCCTGAAGCACCGCTCTGCTCATCCCATTTTTGCAAAAAAGGGCCCATTTTTTGCAAAAACAGGGTGCACAGAGGGTTTGGGAGGCCTGCAGAGTGCTCTAGGGGGTCAGGGAAGGCAAAAACTTTTTTTTCTTGCTTACCTCTTCAAAATCTTGGTGCGTCTTATACACCGGTGCGTCTTAGAGTCCAAAAAATACGGTAATTATAATAAATATATATAAATATTCTCTTCCATAGAGAGAATTAAAAATATTCAAATAGTAACAGATTTATTAAAGGTTTCACAAAAAGCTGCCAGGCTTCATACAAGCCACTCAAAGCTCATATCACATTTTCCCTTCACACTCTCTTATATCCCAAGGACTCGGGAGAATTAGTCTGGGTTTCTTCTTAATACAGGCACTTCTTACTTAGCAACTACAATTGGGACTGCCAACTCCATTGTTAAGTACCACATTCATAAGTGGACAATCCTGTGACCGTGATAGGTTTATAACCTCACTTCACGTTCATTAAGTGAATCACTCTGGTCAGTAAATGAGATTCTACTTCCATATATAAAATATTTATATTTTGCCTCTTCATACAGATTTATAAGATAGCAAACTATGTAGGTTGGAAACGAGATGCGCTATTTAAAGTCAATTATTATTTAATACAGCAACATTAAATCAGTAACATTGCTAGTCAATAATATGACTTATTTGGAATGAATTTCAACTTATCAGCCATCACCCATCCTGTTACTGATTCCAGACATCTGTTTTTAATGAAACAGTTTCAGGATTTGACTTAAGTTTTAGTGAGTAAAATTGGCGCTTTATGGCCCTTCGAGTTGAAAAGCATGATAAAAATGATAAATATATAGGAAGACTTTGGCACTTCTGCATATGTATTCATTTCCTGAAGTGCAGAATTCCCCACTCTTGACAAAAACAGATGTGTGGGTGTGAACTCCCAGAATTTTCAACATCAACTGTGCTGGCTGAAGAATGCTGGGAGTTGGAGACCACACATCTGGAAGTTGACAGTGATGGGAAACTGCTATAAATCTTTTGGGCTTAACTCTTAAAGCCTGTGTTTTTCAATTGCCGTGGAAAGTAGCTTGTGAATCCTAAAGGGGAGACTTGTCAACTTGATGCTTTTGTGTTGGATACAAGTGTTGGATGATACAAGTGTTGGATGATACAAGTGTTGGATGAGAAGTAAATTCTCCACCTCCATAATATTAATATATTAATAAATAATAATATTTTAAGAAATGAAATAGGAAAATAACCCTTGAAATGAGTTCTTTTTGTTATCTCTATTTACTTCTTCATGTAATCACCATTTACTACGTATTTCTCCAATGATGGCCAAGCTTCATAAAACTATCACAAAGCCCTCCACATGATGTCTCTTCAAACAGTCCTTTCCACCACTTGAATCAAATGGATGCCCAGCAAGGTATTTGTTTTGGAGTCAGGCAGCATCCATGTACATACAGACAAACAAACAAATAAATTCAATGTTGGGAAAAGAGAGAACCAAATGGCACCAAATCTGGACTGTATGGTGGATAGAGTAACACAGTGACATCCATCTTTGCAATTGCTTCTTCAAGAGGAGTGAAGCCATTTGACATGTTACAGAGAAAGTTCCTTCTTGTCCTTCTGAATTCTAATTAATTGTTTCAAAATGACAAAGGTAGAAGAGGTGGAAAGACCTTCAAGTATGGAATTCTGTGATGGGAAATTGTCCAAGTGTATAGCAAATAGTGGTGATTATGTGGAGAAGTAAATGCAGATAATAAAAGACATCATTTTAAGAATTGTTTTCTTATTTCATTTATTACCATATATCTAAATTAAAGTTAAGGAAGTGGAGGTGTTACTTTTTATTCAAACCTTGTTACAGTGGATTGACCCTTCCAGCTTCAGCTAAAAGAGGTAGTAAGCCTCCAAATACTGGTTGCCAAAGGCAACCATGAAGTGATAAAGAAGTGTTCCTTTCATGTTTTTTTAATGCCTTTTGGAGGGGCTTGCAAGATTATGATTAGAACTGAAGTGCTGGAATGTGTGTATCTTAGGTGTAATTTCCACTTTTTTCCTCCCCAAATACTTATAAATATTTTGTCTCACCTGGATAGTCTCTGGAAGATCGCACTTGTTTGAGATGAATTATGAATTTGCATTATTAATTGGTGGAGAAATGGCCATGACAAAGTTAAGCACGGGATTTTGTTTGCCAATATCCAGTGCTATCTCCATCTGAATCACTGGAGGGAATACTTGACCTTACGTCAGTATTTTTCTCCAAAGATTTTGCTCTTTTAGCCTTCTGGTTTCATTTTCCTTGGATTCTCAGTCCTCATTCAGAGGTTAACATGCTAAGACATAATTCTTCTCCATACTATTAAGCGACAGACACCACATGATAACAATATCTAGACGTGTTGTGTCTGTGGGGAGGATACTGAATCAAAATTCCTATCAAACCTTTGCACTTTGTCTAGGTTTCATGTGGACAAGCTCTCCTCAGCACATGTCTACCTCCGGCTACATAAGGTAACTGTCCATCTTTGCTTGTTTTGCTCATTTACATGCATCCATGAAAAGTTGCAGAATGGTGCTTTCATAACTGCATAACAACAATGCACAGAATTATGCAGAGTTCCTCACCAATAGCTGTGTACAAAACCTCCCTTTTCTGGTGGCAGAAATTTGCAGTTTCCCAAAAACATTTCAGTGTTCAAGAATGGCCTGATTGAACATTTGCGACAATGGTTTGATATTTTTCATGTGTGGACCATGTCTAGAATTCTACTTTCAGTTTTGGAAGACTTCCAGAAATTTATCAAACTAAAATTCTTCTTGGATTCAGCTGAGCATAATTTTCGTACTAGGCATAATAAGCTGTGAGGAATAAGAACTGAAAAAAGTATACTTGTTTACATCCTTACGTCTTAAAAATAAAGTCATCCAAAAGAGTCTAATCAATAGTGCTCTGGACTCATGCAGTTTGGATAGCCAAAACTCTGGGATTTCAATCATGGAAAATACAATCAGTTTTATTCTCAAAACATCTAACCAAAATGTGATAGTGAGCTATATAGTTTTCTTGGTTTTGATTTGTATCATGCATCAATTTAACAATTATGGTTTGTATGATATGCTTGTATGCCTTATGGCAGTTAGTGAACCCAGAGTAATTGTATCTTTGTCTGCAAACCATGATTTAAAAATGAATGGCTTGGTGTGACATGTGAAATCTGTCATAAACTAATTTAATTTGTATGCAAGAAAGATCAAGGTGTATTTTTTAAAAAACAATGCTATAGTAAAATTGTTCATTACAATAGCAGCAAATAGTCTTGTAGTATTATATAGAACAACACATTTTTAATGATGCAGTATTTTAAATTTTCAGGCCAGTTCATAATTTGCATGAAATGAGTTCTAGGTCAGGAAAGCTTATATCATACTGTTACGCCTTTTAAGACTTTGGCATTTTCGCTGTAGCTGCCGTATGTATCTATAAATTCAGTGCAAGGGACTGTGAAACTTTTCACAGCATGTTCTCTGCATTCCCACACCTAGGATGCTCATATCCACCTTGATTTATTTTAGGGGCAAACAGTGGATGATATTCCTAAGGAGGTTTTGATAGATTGTGCACAGCTTGTGAAGGCCAACAGCATTCAAGGTAAAATTTTGCCTATATGAGAAAGTGAGTCAAAAAAAATTACAAGGATTTTGAGTGGGGAGTCAAGGAGGAAGGATTTTGAATGTGGGATTAACAAAGAATACCAAAGCTTCAGAGCCTAGAACAATATGAATCATTTGAAAATTTCAAAATATGAAAAAGATTGTCCTAGCAAAGGCACAGTGGTAATTATGGTAGTTTCAGCCAGGTAAATGTCAAATTGTAATGGAAGACAGGGTAGAGTATAGCACCAAAATAGGCAATGTTGTAATTGTGGGTTCAAGTAACTTCCAGAATTTTTCCTTAGTGTTTACAAGTTCCTTATTCTATTTAGTTTTTATTAAAAGATTTTTTTTAAAAAAAAGGAATGCGGCAAGGTAAAACTCAACCATCATACTGCATTTACATGCAAGAATGTTGTTGGCGCCTCAGAGTTCTTCCAGAAATGGTAAAGAATATCATAGGAGACCAGTTTTCATTGTGATAAATTTATGTTTTGTGATCAGTCATGTCTCCCATGACAGTCATTTCTGTGAACATCTATGCCTACCTTAAGTGTGCCCACTACATGCTCTTTAAATTCCAGGTATACCCTATCCCCAACAGATTGCTTTGATCTATCCATCTGATGTACCAGTGTGTTAAACAAAGAAAGCCACCCAATATAGATGGGTCAAAATTCCGGTTAATAGTCAAGTAGTTGCCTCTTTAAGCCATCTTCTCTTACTTCAGATCTCATCAGGTGCCCATGAGGAACTTTCTTCCTTCCTTCCTTCCTTCCTTCCTTCCTTCCTTCCTTCCTTCCTTCCTTCCTTCCTTCCTTCCTTCCTTCCTTTCCCTCCCTCCCTCCCTCCCTCCCTCCCTTCTTCCCTCCCTCCCTCCCTCCCTCCCTCCCTTCCTCCTTCCTTCCTTTCTTTCCCTGAATCCCAGTGACTCTTTGCATGTATTTATGGGATTTTTGCCAGTATGAAATCTTACTTCTCTCAACGTAACTTCTAAATCTTTTGTGGACATTGCTGGGGGTGAGGGAGAAGAGAACACAATTCTCCAAGTAAAATACTGTATGTTCCAAATTTCTTAAGCGTCTGTGGTCTTGGCCAGCATTGTCCCAGAATTTTCAAAAATTATTGTATTATGATCTTTTTAAGGAATGTTTGATTGTTTCCTTGTCCTGTTAGCTTTTGAGGGTTCCTGCCATAGGGAAACACTAGATAATTAAGATACTGTTGGTAACTATTGATACCTCAGGCAACTTTAGTAAAGAAAGGTTTTTCCCTCCTTTTTAACCAGCATAAAGATCAAATAAACCTACTCAGCTTTTCCCTCTAATTCTCCTTAGAGCAGTTTTCCCCAGTTGTATGCTCTGCTGATGTGTTGGACTGTTAAGTCCACAGTTCTTCAGTTGACATAGTTCGATACGTAAGACAGCTCTACTTGGGGGGGGGACAGTTCACAAATCCCAAACTACATTCCAGAAGCTCCCCCCCCCGACTTTTCTGCCGATCCAAATTAGTGGGTTTGGCTTTCTTCCTTTAGTGAAAGTAAAGTCAAAATGCCATTTATAGTCAGACTCAAGGATCCTTTTAGGAGAGCCAAATTCTATAATTTCAGTTAATTGCCTAATAAATATATAGCTATCCAATATATTTTAAAAAATAAAATGTAATAATGGAATGAGTGGGAGCCTTATTCTTTCAGTTGGCTGGTTAGTTCCAGGAGTGTTGTTTTATGTTCCCTTTCTTCCACCTAAGCCAGAAGTTCTTGGGTTTCTGGAATGCTTCTATTTTTCTGGTTTGCTCAAAATTCCAGACCTAGAATTTTAAAGCTGCTGGGTTTGCCTGCTGGCCCTCTAGGATATGAACAGTTGAAAGTTGAGGTTTGTACTCTGTTCTGTTTTATATCAAGGGGAATACTGCATGAAACCTATAACAAATTGAGCTGAATGCTTATATGATTTCCTTTACCATAGGCTACCGGGCATTTCTTAGAGATGTTTTTTAGTCTTGAAAACTCCTTTCAGCTCTGTGCCTTAGATTCTGCAAATTTTTATTTAGGAAATATTAGGGCACCGTGGCATAAGATTAAAAAGAAGCCTCAGTGCTATCTCATAAATTTGAAATTATTTTATCCTGCTGTATCTGCATTCATTGCATTGACTTGAATCATATCTCAGTAATTGGAGAGGGCAGGGGTGTCTAGGCCAGGGGTGTCAAACTCAAGGCCCGCGGGCCTGATCTGGCCCACGGGGTGCTTAGATCTGGTCCATGGGGTCGCCCTGGAAATAGCAAAGGCCTGCGGTACCTCTTCCAACAAAAATGGGAGCTTGGGAGAGCTGCGTGTGGCCTCCCCTAAGCTCCGTTTTCACAGGCAGAAGGTTGCAGGAGGCTGTCACAGCCGAAAACAAAGCTTGGGAGCCTGTTTTCTCTGGCAGAGCGCTCGGGTCACCACAGGTGCCCCCCATCATGAGTGATATTGGCCATGCCCCCCCCCCCCGAGGTCAAATACAACCTGATGCAGTCCTCAATGAAATCAAGTTTGACACCCCTGCTCTAGGCAGATACAAAATGGGCTACAGAGTAAGTGTTCAGAAAGGCCCAATACAATATTAGGGAATCAAAACACAGGATTGAAATTTCAGAGTCCCAGTTTCAAATCATCATTCAAAAATTTCATGGGCTGAATCATAATTCAGGTCTTTGAGGGCTAAGCACAGATTTATTGTTGAGCTTATGGGAGGAAATATGGATAAAACTAAAATTATAAAGTACTAAAGAATATGGAGCCTTGTTAATCCAATTCCTGTCATAGTAAAACAGTCTAAAATCCCCAAAGAGCTTGCATGCAGCCTCCAAGATGTCTCCAAAATTGCCATCAAATTGTGGCAATAGGATAGAACAGTGTTCTCAACCTATGATCCACGGAACCCTGGGGAGGCTGCGATGTCACAGGGAGTCTGTGAATATTAGATACAGTCTAGTGCTTTAAATGTTGAGTTAAGTCTTGGTGGTCTGTGGCCATGCTCCATGGCCACAAAAAGTATTTAAAAGGGGTCAGTGGTGAAGAAAAGGTTGAGAACCAAGGGGATAGAAGAAAAATGTTCAATAATTTAAATTAAGCCTAGTCTTTGTCCTGCAGTCATTTTTTAAATGCAGCCTTTGGTATGCTACTCAAAGTCTAAGTATGTCCTCAAAAAATGGATATGTGTGGAACAATAAATGTTGCATTATTCAGAGTTGTTTTCAATTTGTGTCAGTTTTGAATAAACAGACTCCATGCTTCAAAGCTAGAGAATAACAGAAAAATGTGTAAGCTACATTGGAGGATTATAACTGTTGAATTATGACTTATATTTAGATGCTCCTTTTGTGCCTTGACTATATCATGGGAAGCAGATGCTTTGTTCAGTTGTTGTCTTCATCTCGAGAAACTTGGAACTTCTCTTTAATTCTTGGCGTTGCTTCCCTGTTCCTGCAGGAATTAGACAATGAAAGATTGAGAGTCTCTAACTAGTACCTTTTTGGGAACAATTGGAGCTAGTAGTCAGTTGCTCTGAGCCTCAATTTTTAGCAGATGTGATATAGCATGATTGGGTAGTATTGTGGGAGCTGATGAGAACTTCCACTCTTTCTGCCTCTTTTACATAATTGGAAACACAAAAGATATTTCAAGTTTCCTTGGAAAATAGCTTAGCTGTAGATACTGTATTCTTACTATGTAAATGTTTTTGATCCTAATTAAGACATTGAGAAAGATGCCCAGAAATAGGCATAATTGCTCTTTTTCTGTATCATTACTCTCTTTTTTAGGTTGCAAAATGAACAATGTCAATATAGTATATACCCCATGGGCCAATCTAAAGAAAACGGCAGACATGGATGTGGGCCAGATTGGTTTTCATAGACAAAAGGATGTAAGTATCATATTCCTCCCTGACCTCTCCAAAGGTTTCAAGCTACTTTCATCCATCAGACGAAGAAGCTAATGGGAGACTTTGATAATCACCTGTAAAAATGTTGAAAGAGTATGTGGGAAAGCAGAAGCATCTTTGGCTTCTCTCACCACTAAAGTTAAAGCTGGTATAGTCTATGAAAAGCCTGAGCCTGCATTGGAGATCTGATATTGATTGGAACCTTTGCAAGTTGCAATGCAAAGGGGTCAACAGCATTGCCCCGCTGTTAACTGTTCAGTTCCCTAATACGATGTTCAGCTAAACTCCCAATGAGTAACATAGTGTGAGAAACATTGCCAATGTTTAAACTATTATGCCTTTAGTAGCAACTGGTTATACAGTACATGGCTTCCCTTTATTTCTAGTAACTTGATTGCAAGATGATTGTCTTGAGTTCTAATATTCTAGTGCTATCCCATCTGCAGTTCCTGTGTTTAGAATAAATTGGGCAGATAAAATTAAAAAATACCTTAACTTAATTAAATACCTTTAACTTAATTAAATACCTTTAACTTAATTAAATACCTTTAACTTAATTAAAAAATTAAGTTCACTTAATTGGGCTCTTCCAGTTGCAAAAGATAAAAGTAGAAAGAATTGGTCTTGGTAAAAAAATGAAAAGAAAGGACGAAGCATGTCATGCACATGTTCTTGGGGAGGACAGAATAGACAGCCATGTGAAGGGTACCAACAAAAGTTGGCCAATAAAGCTCCAACCCAATCATCTTTGGCTAGTAGCTATATTTGCTGTTATTATCCCTATAGTTTCAGAAGGTTATCCAAAACTGCTGGGAGCAGTTCTCTTAATCAGTGGTGTGTTGCTCCCGGTTTGGTCCGGTTCTATAGAACCGGTAGTAAAACCGGCAGGAGGTTCCGCCCACCTGTCACAATATCATCATGGGTGATCTGTGCATGCGCAGAAGCTTCTGTGCATGTGCAGAAGCGCACGCGCGTGCTCCCTCCCGCTGCGAACCAGTAATAAAGGTAAGTGGAACCCACCCCTGCTCAATGGATTGTTATGATCATCTTTGTATTCCTGGGAGAGGAGAAGTGTTTTGGTGGGAAAACATGATTTGCATATACAAGGTCTTTCATCAGCTTCTGCCTTCCTAGATTTTTTTAAAAAAACCTATAGAATTAGGTTTGGGAAAGAATTCTGTGTTACTCCCCCAGCAAGACTTAAGGACCAGTGAAAAGATTTGATTTAAATTGGTATTTTCACTGTTTTTCTTTGTCTTTAGAGACTTAGAAATACTTTTTTGAGAGAGAATGGAAAATAAAAGCATGAAAGAAATTTGGAGGAAATATCTCCAGCAACCATAGTAAAATGAATGCCATACAATAATTAGGAAAAAAAATAGCAAGTATCTTTCAAATTGGAAGACTCATGGCTTTATGTTTGTGTTTCTCCTTCAACTGAGAAATCCAAGCTCTTTTTAAAAAAATCTTTAAAATGTTTGTAATCTATCACCTTTTTAAGCTTTTATTTCTACATACGTATCTCAGCTCCTCCCGGGTAATCCACAGGTAACAGGAAAACACAACAGGACACATGCAGAGTCTTCAGTAAAGTTGGTTTAATGCTAGCGAGAGCTCCGGAACAACGCTGAGCTCTATATTAGTTTAAAGTTGGCACTATGAACATCTGCTTCGTAGCGCCCTTTATACCATTGCCCCACCCTTTCCTTATTACTGGGCGATGGATAGCAATCAGCTGTGAAGCGCAGTTATGCGCGACCCCCTCTTCCGGGGTTTTTCAGTTATGTGGGTGTCCTGGTAGAAAGTCCCCCCTTGCCTTTCCTTAGACCGACGCTTCGTCCTCGCGGCCGCCTATTCCCCGTGCCACCACCACCACTTTGTTTGTGTGTTTCTCTGTTGAGTGCAGTCCTGCGTCTTTGTCCGGTTTGTTGGGCGCAGTTCTGCGTCGTTGGCTACTTGTGCATATTCTCCTCCTCCTCCTCCCCATCCCATTACTGTCGAGCGGAGGCTTGGGCTCGACAATTTATTTCTCTCAGAAGAAATCCAGTTGCTGAATTATTCTTAACCAACCTTTGGGACAACCATGACCTGGTTGACTGAGAATCTCTATAGACTCTTAGCCAACTAATTTTAGGAAAGATAAGAACATTGCTGAAGGACTTGGTTTTACCACTGAGTTTTTTAAAAAGGCAGAAGAATCTGAAAAATTCAATGAAAAAAATCCATTGAGAGCCAGCCTTTACAGAACATTATACAGAACATAATACAGAAGTATAATGTTTATTACTTTCTTGAGAATAAATATGGAGTTAAAGTATTTGTCAATTGCATGAATATGTGAAATTTGGCTGAAGCCACACAGAAATTCTGGGGCTTCTTCCCACCTATTCTGGAACTATCAGCAATTTTAGATGAAGTTACAAAGTTTACGAAGCTTCAATCCAGCATCTATCCACATATACATATTAACATGTATATGTGATTTCAATCCAGGGTTATTTAGACCCCGAGTGAAGGGGTCCATGGGGCTAAGGACAGCAAGTATCCTTTTTTTCCAAATGGGAACATCACATGCTAGCTATTTGGCATGTTGGCTACTTTGAAGACTTCCTACATTATTTTCAGCAAGTGATCTAATATCCTGGGGCTGGAAAGCTGACATCAGAGGGCTGTGAATGAAAGATGGGAGGCCCCTGCATTTTTCAAAATGTATTTTTAACCAAATGAAAGCAGAAAGCTACTTCCTTAATGTTTTCATTTGGTGAACTAGGTGAACCTCAGGATAGTGTCCCGCTGTTCTAAAAGAACATCTGTCACTAACATTTAGAAGTGAATCCAGGACAATCAGAATATTCTGGTCAATACGAGCATGGATTCTCTCCCTTTATTAAGGCCTCACAGTAGAACAGCCTTCAGAAATTTTCTTTGTGCATTGACTTTATGGGGTTTGAGTATGTAAGCAGTATTTGGAAGGAATGATGGTTTCCTGCCTGCCTGTACTTCGATAACTAATAGTGAAATCAAGGGAGCTCATAAGTTTCAGAATTTTCTCTTCTTTAATTGCATTTCTTAAATTAGCAATTGCTCTCCAATGTTTTCCTACTCGCTGTTCAGACACTCCTCAGACTGGGTAACGATCATTCTCATTTGCGCTGCTGAGTGTCAATCAAATCCCTCTGGAGCTGGATCCACCTCACTTCCTGCTCCTTCCCCAGACTTTTTCACTCAGCCATTGCAATAGCATCGAGTGTCTGTTCTCTAGTTTAAATTTCTTTATTATTTTTGTCTTAGTTCAAGGGAATTGACTCAATATCATTTGTTTTCTGTTTAAAAGTGCTGCGCTTCGATTGCCTTCACTTTGGTGAAGTTTAAAGCGCGTATCGGCAGTTCGGGGCTCCGGCCGCCGCTAGCGGCTTGGCTTGGCTGGCGGTTAATTCTATTCAGCTGTTCCCGCCATTGCTGCCATTGCCGCCATTTTGCCAGTCATTTTGCGAGGCTTTGGACTGCCTTTGTGGCCATTACGTCTATCGGCTTGAGTCCCTGCCGGCTGGCATACTCATTAGCCTTTTTAAAAGGAATAGTGATTATCTTATAGCTGCAGCTTCAGTCCGGCCGCAGGCGCTGTGTTTCGCCTGGCTTAGGACTTCTGAAACGTCGCCTCGCGGGCTGCCATTTTGAGCCCTGATCCTCGCCGCCGTTTTGCTCTCTCCGTGGCCTTAGCGACCTGGGCTTTGGTTTCCAGGGTCGCTAGATTGGCAGCAGGTGAGGACGCTGTCCTGATCGTACCTGCACTTGGCAACTGTCTGCAGCACGGTTCTCTGAAAGACACAGGGAAGTATATATTGTTTAAATTGATTTATATTTCTTAAAAAAAAAAAAAAAAGAGGGGGCGCTTACCTTGTTTACTGATAGCACGGTTTTGCTTACAAATAATTTTTTATATATATATATATATATATATTTAAAAAAAACATTTAGATTTAGCTTGCTAATATTCAATTATTTCTATAGAATTAATTCTTGTCTATTTACAATTGATTGGTGAAAATAAATTAATTCATTTGGGTGATTAATCATGGGTGACAGGGAGGAACTTGCTCTTTCCTCTGATCTGGACAAAAGTCCATCTCCCTCCCCTGTACCTTCCCCTAAACAGCTCAGGGGGAAAAAGTCTAAGGCTTCTAGACAGGAGAAGTCCTCCAAATCTGCTACTGCAGATAAGGATGCCCAAAGGAGGCATAAGGCATTAGGAAAGCGGTTTGCTAAGGCTAGACAACAGGCCCAGGACCCTGGTCAAGGTCCAATTCCTGAAGGCTTGAGCCACGAGGTGACCTGTGAGCCCTCGGCCTCTCATAGTGGAGGTTTGTTGGCCAGTGATCTGAGGGAGGATGAGCCATTGGCCTCTCAGGAGGTCCAAAATTCTGCAACTAATCAGCCAGGGCCTAGTGTTAGGTCTCGCTCCTCTAGTTTTGCAAGTCATATTTCTCAAGCTTCCAGGTCAGGTCCTGAAGCTACCTTTACACCCACTGCAGCCGGCCTCCGTCCTGAGACGGGCCCGGGCTTCCTTCAGTCTGTGGATTTTCAGTCCTTTTTTACTCACGCTATGTCACATATGTTCCAAATGGGGTTGCAGCAAGCCACTGGTGCCTTACCCGCTCCAGCGTGCCCTACTACTTCTGCCTGTTCTGTGCATCCTCCTGCTCCACAACATCAGCAGCTATCTGGTGCTTGTAGTCTTGAGCCTGAATCAGCCCGGGAGGAAGATTTCCTAGATGACTTTGAGATGCCAGGGGATGAGGAGGAGATTCAGGACAAGCCGGCCTTTCCGGGACTATTTAAGCCTTCTTTGTTTCGCTCTCTCTTGCGCAAAGCAAAAGCTGCCACTAATATGGATTCCACGCCTCTTCAAGGTTCCTCTGCTTCTGCTCCATCAGGCCCCAATAATAACTTGTTCAATCTGCCTCAGCCTGATGAGGATTTTGTTCCCTGTACGGATCTTTTCTGCCAGGTTGTACAAAAGCCCTGGGACCGCCCCGCCTCTTCGTCGGGGCCGAATTCATTTGATCGAAAACTCTATGCCTCGGCTCCTGTGTTGGACGCTCTCTTGCAGTTACCTACAGTTGATGATCCGGTGGCGAGTCTCACATCATCTTCCATCCTGGTAGGTGAGGCGGGGGATGGTCTCAAGTTTGAGGACAAGAGAGCCGAAATGGGCTTTCGTAAAACACACCAAGCTGCGGCTTGGGCTATTCGTGCTGCAACCTCCTCATCATTTTTTAATCGGGCATCGCTGGTGTGGTTGCGCCAATTGAAGGAAAGACTTCCCCCGGGAGATGCACGATTACAGCAGGATCTAGCCAAACTGGTCGCAGCTGCCGAATATTCAGCTGATGCGTCCTTGGACGCAGCTAAGTTTGCTTCCCGGGCTTTAGCTTTGACAGTATCTTCAAGACGTCTCTTGTGGCTCCGTAACTGGAGAGCTGACGCCAAGTCCAAGTGGCGTTTGACTGCCGCCCCTTACAAAAGCTCTGCCTTATTCGGCTCCTCCCTGGACTCTGTGCTGATCGAGAATAGGGATAAGAAGAAGGTGTTACCCACGTCCTTCCGGCGTCAGGATAGGCGCTATGCACCTTATACTCGACAGTCCTTTCGACAGGAGCAAGGCGCTGGTGGCGCCTCTTACTACAGATCTTCGCAGTCTCAGTACCAGCCAGCTTCGGACCGGGCGCCTTTTCGTGACCGCGGTCGCCGACAATCCAACTTCAGGCGACCCTTCAGGCAGTCAGCGGGCCGTTTTTCCAGGCGCGGTAAGTGACTCACCGCACCTGGTCCCCATCGGGGGCAGGCTCCAGGCATTCTCTCACCTGTGGCCAACTACCACCTCGGATGCCTGTATTGTCCAAACTGTCACCGAAGGGTTACGTTTGGAATTCACCATCATGCCACAGGACTTTTATGTTCACTGCCCTTGGCCACTTCAGCCGGAGAAGCGTTCCCTTCTTTCGCTCGAAATTTATCATCTGTTACAGATTCAGGCCATAGAACAAGTTCTACCGGACCAACTCAAAACCGGCTTTTATTCAACGCTATTCCTGGTCCCGAAGAGTTCGGGCGATTGGAGAGGCATTCTGAACCTTCGACGTCTCAATCATCACATCTTGTACCGTCGGTTCAAAATGCATTCCCTCAAGTCCCTGCTCGGCTGCATCCGACGAGGGGATCTCATGCAATCTGTAGATCTGAAGGAAGCGTACTTGCACGTACCCATTCACAACTCCCACAGACAGTACCTCCGTTTTGCGTTTGGAGACCACCACTTCCAATACCGGGCTATGCCATTTGGCCTTTCGTCCGCTCCGAGGACCTTTACAAAGTTGCTGGCGGCGTTAGCAGCGTCGCTCAGAGAGGTTCCTGTTCGTCTGGCATGCTACCTCGACGACATTTTGATCCTGTCGTCCTCTCCAGAACAGGCGACCCACGACCGGGAGCTAGTACTTCAGACCCTTCAAGACCACGGGTTCACTTTGAATTTGGCCAAAAGCCATCTACTTCCCACGTCTCGCATTCTGCACCTCGGGGCAACAATAGATTCCAATCTGTGTGTGGTCTTCCTATCTCCAGACAGACGAGTCAGCATACGGAATCTGGTGTCTCAAGTCTTACTACACAGAACTGTGACCTTACTGACACTCTCCCAGCTTCTGGGGAAATTAATCTCATGCATAGACATTGTCCCGTGGGCACGTTTCCATCTACGTCGCATTCAATGGTTTCTGCTCCCTTACCAGAGACAAGGTCGAGCAGAGACTCTTCTCAAGGTAACAGTTCCAGCTCCTGTGCGCCTTTCACTGAGGTGGTGGCTGTCTCCGGCCCTCGACAAGGGCTCCCCCTTCTTGGAACCAGCTCGGATGGTGTTGACCACGGACGCGAGTCTGCGAGGCTGGGGGGCGCACCTCGACCGTCAGTTAGCCCAAGGTGTCTGGTCGTCAAAGGAACTGCAACACAATATAAATTGGCTCGAGCTCAGAGCGGTCCGTCTCGCCCTGATTCACTTCAAACGCCTTGTATATCGCCAGGATCTTCTGATTCTGACGGACAATGTGGCCACCAAAGCCCATATCAACAAACAAGGGGGCACCCGTTCATGGACACTAATGCAGGAGGCGGAGCGCCTTCTGTCGTGGGCGGAACTTCACCTCTCGTCGATAAAAGCGGAACACATTTCGGGGACTCTCAATCAAGAAGCAGATTGGCTCAGCAGAGACCAAATAGATCACGCCGAGTGGAGGTTGGATCCCGGCCTGTTCCAGGACCTGTCCAAGAGGTTCGGCCTTCCCCTAGTGGACCTTTTCGCGACGGCTCGGAACACCCAATTGCCGAGATTCTTTTCCCGCTACCCGTCCCCAGCAGCAGAAGGGCTGGATGCTCTTCGAAGTCAGTGGCCCCGGGGCCTTCTTTACGCCTTTCCTCCCCTTCCTGTCATCTCCAGGGTAGTGCGGAAGGTCATTCAAGAACGGGCGAACCTTCTACTAGTAGCGCCGTATTGGCCCCGTCGAGAGTGGTTCGCCGACCTCAAGAACTTATCGGTCGAACCACCGTGGAGGATTCCACTCGACAAGTTAGTACTAACTCAAGGGGCCGTCCGTCATTCGGAACCAGAATGGCTTCGATTAGCCGTGTGGCATTTGAGCGCATAAAGCTCTTCAAGGACAACCTGTCTGACGATGTTATCTCCATTATTCAGGCAGCTCGAAGACCATCAACAATTCGTATTTACAACGCTTCATGGAATGCATTCACCAGATGGTGCGGAGATCATCACGTAGACCCCACATCTGCATCTGTTCCGGACATTCTAGGTTTTCTACATGCGGGGTTTTCCAAGGGCCTGGCTCCTGCGACTCTGCGCCAACAGGTGGCGGCCCTGGCCACTGTCCTGTCAGGGGAGGCTCGTGTTCCTTTGGCTCAGGACCCCAGGATTCGTTCCTTTCTCCAAGGGGTCTCAAACCTGCGGCCGCCGCCAATCCATCGCTACCCCACTTGGGACCTTACCTTGGTGCTGCAGGCCTTAACGAATCCACCGTTCGAACCCATTGCTTCGTCCAGCCTATGTTACTTGTCTTTCAAGATGGCTTTTTTGTTGGCAGTAACTTCAGCACGCAGAGTATCCGAAATTGCCGCTTTATCCATGAGGAGTGATCTCTGTGTTTTCTATCCTGACCGGGTTGTTCTACGCCTCGACCCGGCCTTTGTGCCCAAAGTGAACACTCGTTTTCATCGAGCCCAAGAACTCGTCTTGCCCAATTTCTGCCCGAACCCGCGTCATCCGGCTGAGAAGCGATGGCATACTTTGGATGTGCGACGGGCATTGAGAAGATATCTTAAGAGGACTGCCCCCTTTCGCAAGACTGAGGCTCTGTTGGTGTCCTTCCTTCCCTCTTCCCTGGGTCAGAAGGTCTCCTCGACTACAGTGGGCAGGTGGCTCAAGGCCTGTATATCTAAGGCATATGAATTAAGTGAGGCCCCCGTCCCGGGTGGGATACTGCCCCATTCTACCCGTAGCGCCGCAACCTCAGCGGCTTGGGCTACCCAGGCTTCAGTAGATGATATCTGCCGGGCGGCCACATGGTCATCCCTTTCATCCTTTGTAAGTCACTATAGGCTGGATAAGTTTGCTTCGGCAGATGCTGCCTTTGGCAGAAGGGTATTACAGGCTGTAATCTCTCCTCAAGGCCAGTCTACGGCTTAGTTCCCCCCCTTTTTTACTCTAACTTGGGTATGTCCCAGTCTGAGGAGTGTCTGAACAGCGAGTAGGAAAATGGTCGTTGCTTACCTGAGCGACCCTTTTGTACTCGCTGTGAAGACACTCCATCCCTCCCTTTTTCTGGGCCGTGCCTGGCTTTGGTGGAGGTCTGCTTTTTCTCCCTCTGTAGCTGTCTGCTTCCTGTCTGTCTACTTGGTGGAGTCTCTCACTGTCGATTCTACTGCTATTGGTCCAAGTTGTCTTCGTGAAAAGTCTGAGGAAGGAGCAGGAAGTGAGGTGGATCCAGCTCCAGAGGGATTTGATTGACACTCAGCAGCGCAAATGAGAGTGATCGTTACCCAGTCTGAGGAGTGTCTTCACAGCGAGTACAAAAGGGTCGCTCAGGTAAGCAACGACCATTCCAAAGCTCTACTTTGAAAGGCAGAAACAAATCTTATGGATGCTGTTTTCAGAGGGTTTCTGACAATGGCTTCTGGAAGCGTTAAAAACCTGATCCAAGTTTTCTCATGCCAATCTCAAATTATCTTGATTTTTTTTCTTTTCCTTTATTTTGCAGTATGGATAGAAAACATTTCAGTGACGTTGACATCAATCCTATATCTATGGTGCCAAATACAATTTTAATCCATAGTCTGAGAATCACAAAATTGCACAGTTGGAAGTAACTATTTAAATCATCAAATCAAAAGTTCTCTGAATGATTGCTTTACTTTGGTATAGTAAAAACAAACATGGTGACAGGTGTGGCCTTTATGTAGTAATTTGTGTAGTAATCCTGTTTACACCAGGATCAGATCAAAATTGTATCTCTTAAATGTCCACTTTCTTAGAACCTGTAAAAATATTGGCTGTCCAAGTACATGACCATTTGAGGGGCTTCTACATCAGTGTTGTCTCAGGGAATAGAAATCTGAGTGTTATTCAAAGTTAATTCAACTACACTTTTTATAAGCATTACAGTTCTTTCCTGTTCCAAGGTGAAGATAGTGACAGTGGAGAAGAAGATAAACGAGATTTTGAACCGATTGGAAAAGACCAAAGTGGAACGATTCCCAGACCTGGCTGCAGAGAAAGAAGCCCGTGATAGGGAGGAGAGGAATGAGAAGAAGGCCCAGATCCAAGAGATAAAACGGAAGGAGAAGGAAGAAATGAAAAAGAAAAAGGAACTGGAAGAACTTAGGTGAGTGAGGAAATGGGTTCCGTTCTTGCTATCCCTAGAATGGGCAGCTAAGGAAGGTCTGATTGAACTGATAAGCACAGACAGTATCCATAAGTTTGGATGTTCAGCAGGTCATGGAAGAGTTTTGCTTTAAATTCTGAAGGGAGGTGATTTAGCTTCTTCAACATCTTGCTTGGATCCCAGCCCAACTCTTATTTGATTTCTCTCCTATACCCCTAACATTCCAAATAACTTTAAATAAAACTTTAAAATAATGGTAGTGTAATGCCAAGATTTCAGCTTCATCCTAATGATGTTGCAAGTTAACAGTTTGTGCTGTACAATCAACAGTATGCTCACACGCAACCTTATTACAAATGTAAATTTTAATGTAAGAAATGAAGTAATTAATTTCCTAGGGTGGAATGGATTGCAGCCTGTTCTAGCCATATAGTCCACTAATCAAAATATTCTTCTTTGCTCCTTCCTCCCTTTCTCTTCTTGGTGCTTCTTGCAGGCAACCAGGGTGGCCAGTTTTTGTAACTGTATAGTATGTAGAATGGTACTGGTCCAATTTGATATTTTCTTGCTGATCAACTACATTCTGCTATTTCAGAATAGTTGTCTCAAAATGTATCCTATCTGAGAAATTGTCAGTCTTCAAGAAAGGCCAGGACTGGTCATACATCATACAGATAATTCTAACTCTTATTTATTTTTATATCATATAACAGCATCTTGGAAGCCTAACAGAGTTTCTCTTTCCCTCTTTTATGCCCAAGAGAGAAATCCTGAAAATTTCAGCTCCATTCCTGCAGCCCAACAAAGGACTTCCCTTCCCTTCCCTTCCATGCCAGAGGGGAGCTGAAATCCTTTGGCAGGCAGCTCTTTCATTCTGTCTGCTTAATGATCCAGGAGATCACTTAACAAGAGTAACCGGAAGTGCTGGGATTGTGGTTGTTGAGCAAAGCAGTTGTGTGAGGGTTTCACTTAATGACTTCTTTGCTCAATAACAGATTCTGGTGCCAATTATGGTCATCAAGCAAGGACTATCTGTAGTTTGTTTTTCTGTATTACAGCTTTGTCCCTGTAGAGTTTACTTTACAGGAACCTTTTTAGGTTGTTTGAGAGATTTTGAAGGTAAATTCAGCAAGAGCTGATATTTGTGTGTGGTTCAATCAAAAGATACTGCCAGTCAGTTTCTAACTGGGCCTGAGTATTTGCGAGACCGCCTTCTGCCGCCGATAGCCTCCCACCGGCCAGTACACTCCCACAGAGAGGGACTCCTCAGGGTGCCGTCAGCCAGGCAGTGTCGGCTGGCGACCCCCATGGGGAGGGCCTTCTCTGTGACAGCACCTGCCCTCTGGAACAATTTGCCCCCGGAGATACGCATGATACCAGATCTCCGGGCTTTTCGCCGTGCCCTAAAAACTTTTCTTTTCCACCAAGCAGGGCTGATGTAAACTCCCCCCCCCCGCCTTTGAGATGTTAGATTTTTAATTGTTTATGGGTTTTAGTTGGGATGTTTTAAATTTTGGGCCAAAGTTGTGTAATTCTTTTGACAAATTTTAAATTTTGTATTGGGATGTTTTTTATTTTGGCTGTGCACCGCCCTGAATCCAGCAGGAGAAGGGCGGTATACAAATTTAATAAAAGAAAATAAATAATAAATAAATAATTGGTCATATTACAAGTAAAGTTTTAAAGTTCAGTAAATAAGCATGCCAACATCTTACTTCCCATTGTACAAGTCTTACATTTATCATTCAAACCAAACCACTTTTGGATTTGTGGAAACTGAAATTTGAATTCTAGTCATGAATTCTAATTGTCACAATTTTATTCTACTTAGATTTTTATCTTATAATTTATAATCTTATTTTTTTTTAGTTATTGTCACTCATGCTGACTCTTACCTCACTGGCAAAATTCCCATTTATATTAATTATTTAACCTTAAAAAATTAAAACATATTTGTTTTCTTTTTACAGGAGTTACTCTTCCTTAATGAAAGCAGAGAATATGACTTCTAACCAGGTGTGTTTTTTGATATTTTTGTGATGAGATTATAGATCAGAGGTCTTCAAACTTGGCATCTTGAAGACTTGTGGACTTCAACTCCCAGAATTTTCCAGCCAGCTATGTTATGTTGGCTGGAGAATTCTGGGAGTTGAAGTCCACAAGTCTTAAAGATGCCAAGTTTGAAGACCTCTGCTATAGATATTATGATAGTCCTCTTTGAGTCCACCTTTCATGTTAGGACTTAGCAAGCAACATGTACAGTAGAATGACAGACAATGAAATGCTTTTTGCTTACCTAATTGAGTCCCAATTTCCCCTGATACTAGACTATTTTAGTAGAAAAATCTGTAGTCTTGAGATCTTCGCTTTCTATCTTGGAAAATGCAGTCCATCATTCTCTTCCCATAGCTAAGTCTTGACTAAGTCATGCATAGCCATTATGTCTAATACTAATTGATAGCATTACACTCAATATAATTTTCTAAAGTATCAATTAGTCTTTTGTAAACAAATGCCAGTTTACCAATGTACTTGATAAAAAAATGTATTATCTTTTATTTGTCCTGAATTTCCTCTAATTAGCTTCCTTGGACAATCCCCAAATTCCCTTATTATAAGTGAAGGAGAGAAACTTTTTTCTATCCACTTTTTTCACATCATTTATAATTTTATGCAGCTTTGTCCTGTTAGGTGTCTTCTTGTCTGCACTAAAACATTTCAGATTTCCATTTAAAGAATGCCTCCCATAAATTGACATTTGGGAGGCCATTTCTGCATGTGATTTGTGCTGTGAGATAAACGTGTTTGCAAACCTCTGCTTTGGGATCATAGGAATGGAAGAATGTGATTTCAATATTTTTTTCTCTGAGGAAGTTACAACAGTTAACTGGAAGAAAAAGAGAGAAAAGTGTTCTGGTATTAAATCTGTGGTGCTGAGCGGCCTAAAATATTAAAGTCATACAATATCCCTTCTGACACATTTTTTTGTCTTTCCTTTCACAGGATGGCAATGACTCTGATGACTTCATGTAAATCTAGACACCCTCCTTGTGGAAGATGAAGATGAATTTTGACATCTTAGCCTTTTGCTCTGGATGCCAAAAATAAGCAAATGAAATTGGGAGCCTCTTTACTTGTTTTATTGTGAGCAGCGAGTATCTGTTCGTTTTCCTGGGCAGATCATTCCAGTTAAAGTTCTGAAACCATCAGTTGTGACTCCAGAGCTATTAGGATGTCTTACTTCCTGGAGAGGCTGGATTTTGGGGTGTCTATATTTCCAGGATAGGTTGAGGAGAAGGCTACATTCAAGAGGCTTTGAGCCAGAAAATCAGTTTCTGCCTTAAATTTTCCTGGGGAGCAGATCTGGAATGTTTTGCCATTATCTTTTGAATATGCGTCATTGAGCTCAGAAATATTTTTATCTCACAGTGTTGGAGTTTGATTTTTTTTTTAATTTTTAGTTTTCTTGGTTGCTTGGGTACCTGGTTGCACCAATTACAATTTGATACCTCTCATCCCTTAGAAATCTGAATCCAGAACAGCTGTCTTTCTATGCTTATTATACTTGGCTAGAATCCAAAACATCTTTCACTCAGCAATCAGCATTGCTTTGCATTTGTAGCACGCTGCAAAACCTGGTGCTGTCTTTCAAGGAAAGAAGTATGTACTGTTGGGCTACTTCTGTTATGTTTGGGCTCCTTGTGATCCTGATGCAGAACTTTATGTTTTTTTTTTTTGTTTTTTGTTTTTGTCCGCCCAGAATTTGCATTGGAATAGTAGAGGAGCCAGGAAAGCTGCCACTGTTGATTCTCCATTCAAGAGGGCATTCAGAAGGTCTACTTCTTAGGTTCTCTTCTGACCAGCCGCATATAATATTTCTTTGCAGTGAACGTCAACCTTTTCCCCCCATAAAAAGTGAAAACTAAAAAAACAACAAAAGGTGGTAAACTGCTTTCCCAATGTAGCATCTTAGTTTGGCATTACCCACATTTTTCTTGCTTGTGGATTTTGTCTGTTGTCACCAGGGCATCTTCTGAGACGTATAGCTATTGCATATGAAGTCAGGATCCCTAGATATGAAAACTGTTTGCTTAGCCTCAATAGGGGAAAATATAAGGTGAACTTCTTTATCTGAACAAGTGCCTCAGTATAAAAAAAAATTATGAGGGAAAATGGCTACAATCTCTATAGAGTCCACAATCTCTAAACTAGAGAGCTTCTGACAGGATGTTGGAGAAAAAAAAATTAGGTTAGTTGAGTTACCATCTTTTACTGTATTTGCTTGTTTTCTGCAGTGTTATCACTGAACATGCAGAAAAAGTTAAAGGCTGGCCTTGACTTCTCAAAGGCTCAAATTCCCGCTGCCGTCCCTGATGCAATTTTTTAAAAGCTCTTAAATAATCCTAGAAAATGCGTTCAAAGTAGTTCAAGGTTCAGCATTAAAATTCTGTCACTTTAATAGTTACAGATGCTCACTAGGAACCTCCAAAAATAATAATAATAATAAAAAACTACACTGAAATTTGGATCTGCATGCTTGCGTAGGGTACCATGCCTTCCTGAAATCTGCTACAATAGTTTTCCCAACACCCTCTGAAGCAGAATTTTTTATCATGCAGGAAGAGAAATCTAGTTATGCATCATTGGATCTTGAACCTTACTTCCAAGATGGATTGGGTCTGCAGATGAGGTTTCAGCATCTCGTTAAAGAAAGATACACACTATGTGTTTACACTAAAAAAAATCCCCAGAAGATAAGTTAATTTATGAGAAGGGTAATACTGCATACACTAAACATAATACTTTTATTGGCAACTTTGTCTTACTACAAATTACTCAGAACAAAGAGTGTTTTTTTCCACAAAGAAACAAAAACATGTATCTAATCATTGATTTCACAGAATGTAACTGATCTTCAGCAGTTTGAAATTGCTGAATATTACATTTTCAGTAATAACTTGGCAGACTTCCATTGCAAATATAGTTTGTTTCCTTCTGAGACTTTACACAAAATTTGGCTCAACATTGCTGTTCTCATTCTCTTATAAAATCATTCATTTTTAAAGAGTTGCAAATAGCATAATCTCATTGATTAATATTAGCTTAGATAGTTGACAAATGTTTATATATAAAAAAGCAAGCTAAATAGTTGGCTATAGTTCCTAACACAGCATCATACCCAGTTTGTTGTATTGTTTCAGGTGGTCTGGCTGTTTAATACTATTTTTGGAAGGTGAGACCTAGGGTAAAGAGTCCAGGAAGTTCAGAATTTTTAAAAGGTGGTTTCTTTAGGCTTCTAACCATTTGGGCTTTATAAGAGTGATAATCTTTTACTGTGTTCATTGTACACTGTGACATGCTTGTAAAATGACTACTTTGATTCTGGAGACTAATATGATCAGGATTTCAGTACAATCTTGGACCTTTTCCTTTCTTTTTGCTTTGAAACAAGGTTTCCTTCCTTGTTCTCATTGACTTTGGGAAAGTGAGAGCATCAACAAAGTGGGAGAAATTAATACTTTAAACTTCAGGAAATATCAGCTTTTCTGCAACAAAGAATTTTAAAGAGGTGACTCAAAGGATTCTTCTGAATAATATGACACGTTTAACCAATTAGATGATGTGTATTTTTTTGTTTTTAATGTACTATGCTGTTGGTTTTGAGTTATATCCTGCAACTAAATTGTTGAGCTGTTGCTACGCTTACATAAATGTTCATTGCTGAGATTGCTGTTATTTTCTCACTAAGTCATCCAGACAGTTTCCCAAGTCCAATGATTTTGTTCTGAAGGATTCAACCATCTGTATATACCTGTCTTCACCTGAATCTTGTTCTAACTGACACATAAATTATTTAAACCTATGACTGTCTACGGTTTTTAAAAAATTTTAGATAAAATTTTACATTTCTTACATTTCTGAGGCACATAGACAAATTATGATTTGCAATGTTTCTCTGCATGTATTGGCAGAATTGTGCTATTATGATATTCGTATTATTCCCCTTAAATAATGCATTCCCTGTTTTCCCGTTTTCCTATCTTTTAAATCATAAGACATGGGCTTGAACGTTGTAAAGTCTGTTTAAGCAACCACGCATGTAAGCCTGCAGAGAGATAGGGGAGATGAGAGATTGATTGCTTACCTGGCAAATTTCAAGCGACCATCTGTTCAGTTGCATAACTTTCTTGCCTTCTCTGAACAGTACCAACCTTTCTCAGAGGTGTTGAAGGAGGTAATTTCAAGATATTGAATTGGGATAAATGCGGCTACTTTTAGATATCTTTTCATTACATACGAATATGAAAGTATGCTGGTGATAGCCAAAAGCAAAAACCAGCATTAATACTATAGCTGACTCAATTCTAGTCATCTACTTTGACACACAGTAGGAATTAATACTCTATTAGGCTTCTAATTTTATTCAGTTGCAATCTCGTTGCTTGGTGGCTTTGAAGCATAGAATAACAATTATGAAAAAATAAACTAAACCAAAAATTATAGTAATAGTCATTGGACTTGAGACAATCACTCTGTCCCAGATCTCAACTCTATTTTTTTCCCTTGGCATCAGTGAAGTTAGGAAAATTAGTACTCTCCAGGAATACAGTGAAACATTTTAGATTTTAGATTAAAGTTTTTAATTTTTGCAATTGGATTAATTTTAATGAATTCATTTGGATCAAAGGAAGTTTTGGATAGCTTTCTGTTGCATCCATCCAGCTAACAATCTCATGCCTACAAATCACATTTGTTTTGCTTCCTGCAGTAGTCCCACATAACTATTCTCAGAAAAGTAGCTATCAATAGACAACAACAGTTAAATATGTATTTAGATTTAGATTAAGCATAGATTTGTCTCTAGAGAATCTTATTCTGATTATTTTAATTGACAACTAAACATTTTCTACTTGTTTTGTGAAATAATTTGTATGTAAAGTGATGGTAAGTTTGTATATATTAGATTGTGAATGATTGATTTTGATTTATTTGTATTTATATTTGGCTGGAGCTAAAGAAATAAAAGAGGGTGCGATGGCTCAACGTTAAAGACACTGAGCTTGTCAGCTGGAAAGCTGGCACCCTGGGTTTAACACCCTGTGTGCCACGCAATGGGATGAGCTTCAGTTACTTGCCCCATGAAAGCATGCAAATGCAAGTAGATAAATAGGTACCACTTGGTGGGAAGATAACAATGTTCCATGCACCTTGGTGCATAGTCATGGTGGCCATATGACTTCGGACAACACTAGCTCCCTTGGCTAAGAAACAGAGATGAGCACTGCTCCCTAGAGTTGGACACGACTGGACGGGAAACGTTTAAAGAAATAAATTTCAGTCTGAATCAGTAGTTGAGATCTCCATAACCTGTTTAAAGACTTGGACACTTGGGTGGCTTGGGTGAGGTGGAGTTTGGTCTTTTGTCGGATCAGAAACATTGCAACATGAGAGTGAAAACTTATTTAATGTAGCTGTAGCTGCTCAGGTCTTCCAAGGATTGTCTCACAGAAGAAAGAAAAGAAAAATTATCTGCTGGGATTGCATCTTGAAAGTCACAAACCTGCACAAAAATAGATTTCATCTGAACTTTTAAGAGTGACCCAGTTGCGATGCAACCCACACTGTCCCAAAATACATGAGGCTGAAACATTTGGGCCCATTTTTCAAGGTGAGGAATGTAAGGGATGAATTAGATACCTTAATCCTTATAGAGATTTGAATCTGATTACTCATTTATAGTTATAGTTATAGTTTATTTGATTTGTATACCGCCCTACTCCCGAAGGACTCAGGGCGGTGAACAGCCACAAGATAAAAAACATAAATACAAAATTTAAAACTGAATAAAATCGAATTAAACAATTTGGCCGAAGACAGATTTAAAATACCCCAATAAATTAAGAACGAATTAAAATTTGCATTTTAAAAAGGGAAAAAAATTAGGCCAGGCCAGTCTGATGGAATAAAAAGGTCTTGAGAGCATGGCGGAAGGTGCGTAGATCCGGGATCCTCCGTATCTCCAGGGGGAGTGCATTCCAGATAGTAGGTGCCCCCACAGAGAAGGCTCTCCCCCTGGGGGCCGCCAGTCAACGTTTGGCCGACGGCACCTGGAGGAGCCCCTCTCTGAGCGCGTATCGGTTGGTGGGAGGCTACTGGTGGCAGCAGGCGGTCCTGTAGGTAACCAGGTCCTAAGCCATGGAGCGCTCTAAAGGTGGTAACCAAGACCTTGAAGCGCACGTGGAAGACCACCGGGAGCCAGTGCAGCTCGCACAGGAGAGGTGTTACATATGAACGCCATGTCACTCCCATTACCAACCGCGCGGCCACACTCTGCACCAGTTGGAGCCTCTGGGTGCTCCTCAAGGGGAGCCCCATGTAGAGAGCATTGCAGTAGTCCAGGCGGGAAGTGACGAGGGTATGAGTCCGTGCGTAAGGAGTCCCGATCCAGAAAGGGACGCAACTGGCGAATCAGGTGAACCTGATGAAAAATCCTCCTGGTCACGGCCGTCAAGTGCTCTTCTAAAGACAGCCATGAATCCAGGAGGACACCCAAGTTGCGAACCCTCTCCGTGGGGGCCAATGATTCGCCCCCAATTGTCAGTGATGGCACCAACTGACTATATTGGGACGTCAGAAACCACAGCCACTCGGTCTTGGATGGGTTGAGCCTGAGCCTGTTTCTCCCCATCCAGATCTGCAAGGCCTCCAGGCAGCGGGACATCACTTCAAGGGCATCATTGGGGTGGTCCAGGGTGAAGATGTACAGCTGAGTATCATCAGCGTACTAATCGTACTTCACCCTGAAACCACGGATGATCTCGCCCAGCAGCTTTACATAAATGTTGAACAGAAGGGGCGAAAGGACTGACCCTTGTGGCACCCCTCATATTTGAATACCAAGTCTCATAAACTAGATTGGGTTTTTTGTTATCTTTTTGTATTGTTTATAGATAAAAACTTTGCCTCTTAAAACCTCCCATCCCCAAAGCTAACAAAACTCCACTTTCCACTACTACATTTTTTTGAAAGTTGTAGTGTTTCGCTTTTATCGGCAGAGGGAGCTGTAATGCTGAGAAACATTTCAGTATCTCACATAAATGAGAGAAATGAATGATAGCAGCTCCTGGCCCACTTTAAGCTTGGAAGCTCTGCAGTGTCAAACTTGGCTAATACTTGAACAGAGGACCATCCAAAACACCCCAGAAGATAGCAATAGCAAAACATTTGCATAGCTAAAAAATTACACGAATGTGGCCAACCAATCAAGAACTCATAATAACCTATAAAGATTTAAAACATCCTGAATGCCTTTTCATTCTGCTGCTGTGCCTCAGACTTTTCTATGCTTGAAACTGCCTAATGGCTGAATTCATTCATAGTATCTTTTCTATCTTTGCTTTTTAATTTAATTTGGAACACAAGTATATATTTTTACAAGGTATTTAGTGCAATACATTTTTCTGCTTCGTCACTAAACTTCCAAATTGGAACATATTAAAACAATTTATTGGTTCCATTAATGCATCTCATTCAGAACAGATTCTCTCATATACTCAACTTGCTGCTTTCCAGTTCTCAGAAACTCCATTTAATATGTCCCCCATGGGAATTTTGTGTATCACAGCCAGAGGTGGGTTTCAGCAGGTTCTGACCAGTTCTGGAGAACCGGTAGTGGAAATTTTGAGTAGTTGGGAGAACCAGTAATAAAAATTCTGACTGGCCCCATCTCCATCTATTTTCTGCCTCCCAAGTTCCAGCTGATTGGGAGGAAATGGGGATTTTGCAGTAACCTTCCCCTGGAGTAGGGAGGGAATGGAGATTTTACAGTATCCTTCCCCTGCCATGCTCACCAAGCCACACCCACAGAACCGGTAGAAAAAAATTTTGAAACCCACCACTGATCACAGTGCTAACATACTATCATGTTGGGGGAAGGTGGCACCTAAAGCTCCAGAGAGAATAATCAGGACTGGCCAGAAGGAGATTTGGGGATCTGTTTTTGGAACATTTTAAGCTTGAGCTCAACAGTCTGGAACAATTTTTGTTTTCCAGGCTGGTTGGTGTTCGTTGGTTACCATCAGCAGCTGCATACAAATGAGGCTATTGGGTGGAGGCCTCTCCTCTCTCTTGCTTGTTCTGGAGGCCTTTCCAGAACATGATGAGACTTTGCGGTTGGGCTGGTGCTTCTTTGCTCCCCTGGTCAGTGACCGTCTATCTTTTTACTGGAAGTCTGCTAGGATCTGTCAGGTTGGGCCTCTTCATGAAAATCTAGCAGAATGCTGGCCAATGGGCTTCCTGAACCCTTGGCACGAGACCAAGATTTGTCTTGACCTGGACATCAAACTCAGTTCAGTGGGATTGGCAACATCTCAGTGGAAAATTGGACATCTGTAGTATTGTTTTGCAAGTCTCTGTATGAAAATGAAATATACTGCTGATAAACAGCATGTCCTGAGGGAAGGAATACTTTTAGAGAGATCGGTTTTGGAATACTGTTATTATTGTGTTTCTGGCAAATAAAAAAAGAGCTGTCTAAAACACAAAATGTCAAGACCTGGTCGAAGGATGACAGTTTATATGGAAACTGACTTCAGCTTTCTTTCAAGAAAATTCAAGAGAAAAAAAACACAGGTTTGTCTACCATCCCAACTTGGTGTTATCTAATGCAGTTTCAAACTGGCTTATTCTGAAGGAAATCGGGACAACTAGAGACTTTTCCACACCGCTTGACTCGCATGCATAAATCAGCTAGAAATGAAACTGGTCCTCAGATTTTAGCCCCTTCCTCCATGGCATCTGGGGAATTGTGGGAGGTGAAGGCCACACAACTTAAAGTAGCTGAGATTGAGAAATTCTGATCTAGGACACCCTGCAGTTGGAGCACTTCAGTTACAACAATCTGCAGAACAGTCAATCCAACCAACCACCCAACCAGATTTATGCCAAGAAACCTTGCTTTGCCAGAACAACCATGTTAAATATGAACCTTTGTTTTGCTTTGGTACAAATTTTTTGGTACAATTTTTAAAGAGCATAAAGATCCCCCTCCCTTTGACCTATTTTCTTTCCTTTTTCCTTTCATAGCCTTTCAGATTGATACAAGATGCTGAAGAAAACTGCCAGTAACTAATTAAAAGTTGACACAAGCTAACCACAAACAATTACTCAGACAGGCAAAGAAATTAGAAAAAGATAACAGAGCTATTCCATGTATGTAGACTTTTGGAGGATCCAGATTATCTGGAGCCTTATCTGAGTTTGGATTCAGGCTTTATTATCCAATTGAAACTGTATTGGTTGCTGTTTGATAACTTCTGGTGAGATTAGGATAGGCCAGGGGTGTCAAACTCGCATTGTCACGGCATCGTCATGCGACGTATCATGATTCCCACCCTTCTTTAAACCGGGTATGGGCATGGCCAGCATGTGAGGCATCTGGTTCGTGAACTGTGAGTTTGACAGCTCTGGGATAGGGGGAATGTGACCTTTCTGGTCTTGCTTGCTTTATCATTGGCATTTGATCTTATAGAATAGAATTGAATTCTTTATTGGCCAAGTGTGATTGGACACACAAAGAATTTGTCTTGGTGCATACGCTCTCAGTGTACATAAAAGAAAAGATACGTTCATCAAGAATCATAAGGTACAATGACTTAATGATAGTCACAGAGTACAAATAAGCAATCAGGAAACAATATCAATATAAATTGTAAGGATACAAGCAACAAAGTTACAGTCATACAGTCCTAAGTGGGAGGAGATGGGTGGTGGGAACGATGAGAAGATTAATAGTAGTGCAGACTTAGTAAATAGTTTGACAGTGTGGAGGGAATTATTTGTTTAGCAGAGTGATGGCATTTGGGAAAAAACTGTTCTTGGGTCTAGTTCTGGTGTGCAGTACTCTATAGCGTCCTTTTGAGGGTAGGAGTTGAAACGGTTTATGTGCAGGATGTGAGGGGTCTGTAAATATTTTCACAGCCCTCTTTTTGACTCGTGCAGTATACAGATCCTCAATGGAAGGCAGGTTGGTAGCAGTTGTTTTTATTGGTCTTGGTATCCTGTTGGACCAGTTGTAAGTGTTGGGAGTGTGTAGGTATTGTGTTGTTTCAAATGGTGATGGGTGGGAAAAGGGCAAATGGTGGTTATTCACTTATGGGGTACTGCAGAGCTTGGATCCTCCTCTGTTACATGAGCTTCCAGGTTTGACTTAATGTTGCTCAGCATGGGATGAGTTATCATCAGTATGTAGATGACATATATCAATTGCCTCTGGTTTAATAGGTGAGGTAGAGATGCTGACCTCTATCTTTACAATATTATATCAAAGTCAGGATGGGGAGGAGCAGAGTAAAACTGAATAGTAGGTACCAAAGCCCTCCGATTATCATAATATAACATATTTGGTTCTGGATGAAGTTATGTTCCCCCATGCAGAGCTGCCTCACAATTTGAGGGTTTTTTCTAGATTCATGGTTCCTGCTCAAGCACTATGTAGAGGCTGTGACTAGAGAAGCTTTCACATAATTACATCCGGTGCACCAATTGTGACTCTTCCTGGAACAGGAAGCACTATGTATGTTTACTTAGAACTTTGTCCTTATAATTGGGATATTACAATTTGTTCTATGCAGGGCTGTCCTTGAATGCCAAGCACAAACAAATTGGTTCAGCATGTATCCAAGCGATTCTAGTATCATGAAACTATATTGGCTGTCTTGCAGCAAATAACTTTAAGTCTATTTACTCATGTCTCCTCTGGATCCTAATGAATTAACTAAATGTCTTCGTTCCTTCCTTGTCTCCTACAGTGACTGAGTCAGCGTGTGGACATGTCAACTTTAGGCTATAATCTTCAAATGCAAAGCCCTGCCCTTTGCATTTGGATGAGTGAAAGCAACATGATGACTCAACCATGGGTACATTTGTATTGCCTAGTGATACGATTGGTCTATAGGTGTAGGAAAGAACTGAATGGAAACAGACCTGGGAGATGAGGTCCAGAGGAACTAAGAGAGCAGCAATCCAAGTTAGCATATTGCAGACATAAATAGCTTTTCTATAGTATTTTGCTTGCTGTGATGAACCCAGTGGATATATATATATATATATGAGAAAGAGGGAAAAATACTTTGTTTGTTCAACCCGCTCTTCCCTTCATCCTTGATTTCTGACTGCAAGAGCTTGGCTCACAGTTTCAGTTGCTACCATCCCAGTGGTGGCTTCCCAGTCACAAAGTAAGTTCACTCTAACATCTTTATTCAATATTGTATCACACAGCTCCAACCTTTGCAATGAACCTGTGCAGGCATCTTAGTTGCACAGACTCTGCATTTCACCTGCTACAGCCGTATCCTCTTGCTTCAATTAGTATTTACACTGAATGGCTCCTTGTGGTCTGGGAGTGTAGCGGAAGTGAATTTTTAGAACATTACTTAGATGTCAGAATCAGGCCTGTCAGCAGCCCCAACAGCTGCAGAACTGTTGACCTTGGCTAGGGATAACGGATTAAATGAAAACCCCCCAAGTCTTGGACTGGCCCCCGGCCTCTCCTTTTATGCAATGGCTTCTCTTCCTACTGAGTCAGCAGCAGCCAGAGAATCCTTGGCTGACTGTGAGGTAACGCAAGGCTGATGGATCGTACAATCCATTTCCTCATATGTGAAAAGGTAAAGGTTCCCCTCGCACATATGTGCTAGTCACTCCCGACTCTAGGGGGCAGTGCTAATCTCTGTTTCAAAGCCGAAGAGGCAGCACTGTCTGAAGACGTCTCCATGGTCATGTGGCCGGCATGACTAAAGACCAAAGGCGCACGGAATGCTGTTACCTTCCCACCAAAGGTGGTCCCTATTTTTCTACTTGCATTTTTTATGTGCTTTCAAACTGCTAGGTTGGCAGAAGCTGGGACAAGTAACGTGAGCTCACTCCGTTATGCGGCACTAGGGATTCGAACCGTTGAACTGCTGATTTTCCAATCAACAAGCTCAGCATCTTAGCCACTGAGCCACTGACATAAATCATGTCCTTAATATCTCTATATCAGAATAACAATGGTTGGGTAATACTGGAAGATTCTGTAAATCAGAAGTGAGCAAATGGCTTTTATTCAGAACTTGGTGAAGTTCAAAGTTGATTTCTTTATTTAATAGTCAAGAAGTGGACAACCTAGTTGTTCTTGATCTTCTTATGGATCTTGTGCAGTAATGCCAATATGGATCTAACTGTGGGCAAAGTTTGGAGAGAGTGGGTACAGGTTCTGTTAATGTTCTGATTTATTTTAGGAATACCTTGGCATGTTTGGAAGAACTTTTAAGAATTCAATGTGCTGCATACATATAACAGGGTCTGGAGGCACTCTACACTACTGCAAATCACAAAATTAGCTGATGTCTCTTTACAGACAGTGGACAACCTTTTGATAGTTAGGAGTCATCTCAACATTTGAGGGCTAGGTGGAATTTTATTTGCTTACTAAGGCTATTAGAAAGGTTGGAACAGGTTTTGTGCGTTTCTCATAAAAAAATGAGAATAAATGATGTCATTGATCAAAGCGGACTAGAAAAGTAATTACATCCACTGCCACCTCTGTTCTACTTTGACAGCAGCTCTTCAGAATTGCAAACTTACCTTAAGTGAAGATGTCTGAGGTTTAACTTTTAAGCCCACTCCTTCTGCTTAAATTCTACTGTGCAGATGTATATGAATATACCCACCATAAAAACTTATATGTAGGGAAAGTATTTCTTCCTTCTGTCATCTTGCTTTATCAAATATTTAGCATCTGTCAATGTCATGGTGTAAAAGTGTTATCAATAATTCTGGTAGTTACACCTGAAAAATTCATTTGTCTTGTCTTCTTATGTAGAGGACAACTGGATTAGCCCCAGGTCACTAGACTTGGCTCAGGCTAAGTCTAGTATAAAGGCAAGGGAAGTAGGCTGGCAAGCTCAGCCTATGATCATTTAGCGTCTGAAGTAGAAACACAAACGAACACTTCCAATTTATATTAAGGGAGCCTCCTCCCCACCTGCTGTTTTACACAAGTGAAGTTCCATATCATTGAGCCTCAGATGGGAGGCCTTTTGTTAAGGGGCAATATGCTGACTCTGTAAAGTGCTTAGAGAGGGCTACAAAGCACTGTGAAGCGTTATGTAAGTCTAAGTGCTATTGCTATTTAATGTAGTTTGGGTTGAAATGTTTGAATAATACTTAGAACTTTTGCTTTTGTGTGCGTCTTCTATTTCTATCTGTTCTCTTTAAGAAAATCAATATTTATTTATTTATCCCCACCCATCCATTTTGCAACATGACTCCTGATGCTAGTGAGTCATTTGTGTGCTCTAAGGGATTGGGCTTCATTCCTAGTCACTGGATAGCTTTTTCATGCCAGAGCCCCACTTAATGGAAAACTCACAAACCCAACCAAAATAATCACTGAAACCTCTCCCTTTCCTGTTCCAGCCCTGGAGGAACTTGGTGTTAGTTAGAATTGGAGGTCCATTAGATCTCGGAGACAGGCAGCAAAATGGTGCCATTCCTTGGTTTCTCTCACCTTTTCCCTCTTATCACAGAAGGCTTGAACTCCTGCCATGTCATTGTGACATCTGGCTCACCCTTGAAACACAAGAGTCTTCTTCCCAGCACTATTTCTTTCGATATTCCATTGTGAATTCTTTTTGATTGTGAATCGAGCAACTGCTCTCCTATATGGATTATCAAGTGCATGTGGAGCAGCAGTTAGAAGTGAAATAAATACAGTGGTGCCTCACAGAGGAAAAAACATCTGGAGCAGATCTTAATGACACTGATTTTATAGAGTGCCAGTCTGGTGTAGTGGTTAAGGTGCTGGCCTAAAAACCAGGAGACTGCAAGTTCTAGTCCTGCTTTAGGCATGAAAGCCGGCTGGGTAGTCTTGGGCCAGTCACTGTCTCACCTCACAGGATTGTTGCTGTGAGGAAAATGAGAGGAAGGAGGAATATTTGTGGTGTTTCCCATCCTGAATTACTTATAAAAATGAGGTGGGATATAAACAAACAAACAGCTCCCTACCATGACAGTAATGACCCCAGATGATCTGAAACTGAAGCCCCAATTAGTAAAGAGGAAAAACACCATTCCCCCTACTGTAATGAGGTAGCAGTGCGCTCCATCTGTATTACTCCCTTGTATATCTCTTCCCCCAGCAGTAGCAATGCCACACTCGCCCTCCTGCTGAATCAGTTCTTTCGGATGGTCCCTAGAATGACACCACTATGTACAGTAGTCAGTGAAGCATGGAGCCTTGTCCGCAATCCACGCAATGAGGCAGTTGCTTCAAGTGGTAGTGGATGATTGTTTTCTTGGCCTGGATTTTGGGATAGTTTGGTTATTGTATTTACCTTTGGCCTATTTTAAGCTCCAAGGTAGAGGGTCTCCAAACTTGACAACTTTAAGACTTGTAGACTTCAACTT
Organism: Arizona elegans; assembly: GCA_022577455.1. Taxonomy (NCBI): domain Eukaryota; kingdom Metazoa; phylum Chordata; class Lepidosauria; order Squamata; family Colubridae; genus Arizona; species Arizona elegans. The sequence goes on along the minus strand of JAKOOJ010000001.1, from coordinate 313,330,405 downwards.
TCAGAATTCCTCAGCCAACCATGCTGGCAGAGTAATTCTGGGAGTTGAATTCCACAAGTCATAAAGTTGCCAAGTTTGGAGACCCCTGCTCTTAAGGGACAGTTCCCAACTGTTTCTACATCAAAGGGAGGGAAATTGTGCTGTCAGTTTTCAGCAAGCATAGAGAATGTCTGGCCTTAAAAAGGCTCAGAAGTCACATATAACTTTAGGTCCCAAGTTACATTTCTCTCCAGCATAGCCTTTCACAAATGAAGATATAGATTTGAAGCAAATTGTATCCAGCAGCTTAGTAAACCAGGTTAGGACAAGAAACCTGTCATCACAGCTGTTAGAAGTATAGCAATAGCAATAGCACTTATATACAGCTTCATGGTGCTTTACAACCCTCTCTAAACAGTTTACAATCTGAGTCCTCATTTTGCTGACCTTGGAAGGATGGAAGGCTGAGTCAACCTTGAGCCATTCATAATCGAACTGCTGGCAGTCAGCAGAATTAGCCTGCAATATTGCATTCTAACTACTGCACTGCCATGGCTCAGTGAAAAGAAAAATGGGGTTCGGATTGAAAATAGTATCAGGATGATTGCTTGTGTTATGTGCTATGTACATATTCTACGAGTAAAGTAACTATACTACAAGAATAATACTCTTGATAAATCCACCCTCCAATTTTCAGACTTCTAAATCTTGGGATTAGACACCAAATGCTGTTCTCCTCTTCTATAATCTGTTTACTGAATCACAAGATCCAAAGAGCACCAATTACATTAAAATTAAATTGATTCACTGAGAGCCAAAAAGAAACCATGTAGTTGCTTGAAGCTTTTCCATAAAAGATTTTGAGGTTTGTTAAATGTTCAGGTGTAGCTGGTATTTGGGAAGCTGGTCGAATGCCCATTCTGGCACATAGCCTCTCCCCTGGGGCCAAGAAGCAACAAGAGAACAAAATATTCCTACAACTGGAGCACCAGCCAAAGCCTGGATTATTGGCATACATACTTTGGGGCCTCTTTAAGAAGGCAAGAGAGTTACAGCAGGATGAGAATGGAAAAAAAGATCAGCATAATCCACCCTGTGAATTGTTCAGTGTTACACGATTGATCATTGAGGAAGCCTCGTGCCATCCCTTGGCAAGCTTCACTCATCCGTTGGTTTCTTCTTCTGGTCAGTCCAGAGTGATGGGACACGCCTTATGCGTTGCTGAAGATTTATTCTGTCTTTTCATTAGTTCTGTTAGCAGAAAAAGTCTATCGTTTCCCCACATTTTTCTGTTTTTCTCATTCTTCTGATATTTTTCTGTTATCATAATTGTTCCAGGGCAGGAAGAAAGTAGTGTAGAAAAAGAAATAATAAAAGGCACGGGGATGGGAAAAGGCGAAAAGCTTATATAAATTCACATAAATATATCTAAAAAAGCAAAAGTGCTTTTTTTCAAAAGGCAACTGGATTTTGTTTTTTCTTGAAGGCATTTTGTTTCCCATCCAAGAAGCTTCTTCAGTTCTGACTGAATGGTGGAGGAGGGAAGGATTTACCATATTTTTCGGGCTATAAGATGCACCAGAGTATAAGACGCACCAAGATTTCAAAGAGGTAAACAAGAAAAAAAGTTTTTGCTCTCCCTGGCCCCCAGGAGCACTCTGCAGGTCTCCCAAACCCTCTGTGTGTCCCATTTTTGCGAAAAATGGGCCCGTTTTTTGCAAAAACGGGGTGTGTAGTGGGTTTGGGAGGCCTGCAGAGTGCTCCTGGGGGCTGGGGAGGGCAAAAATGCCTGTTTTTTTGCAAAAAACAGGCCCATTTTCGTGAAAAACAGGCCCGTTTTTTGCCTCCAAAACCCCTCACATGTTGTGTTTTTGCCCTTCCCAGCCCCCAGGGGCACTCCGCAGGCCTCCCAAACGCTCTGTGCATCTGGTTTGTGCAAAAAATGGGCCTGTTTTTGGTGAAAACAGGACGCACGGGGTGGGGTTTTGGGAGGCCAAAAATGGCTGTATTCGGAGTATAAGATGCACCAACATTTCCACCCTCTTTCAGAGGGGGAAAAAGTGTGTCTTAAACTCTGAAAAGTACAGTATACACCTTGCAGTCATCTGGTCATCAGCACTCTTTCTGAGAGTCATTGAGGTCATTTGGAGGTTTATCTGTTCCCTCAGAGTCACCTGAAAAAAGCACCTTTGGGACAACCATGATAACTGAGAATCTCCATAGACATCTAAAGAAGCAATTGCAGAAGCTATGCCGCATCTTCAGCCAAGATTGTCCTTTTAAAATATACCATCCATTTAACCCATGAAAAGTTATGAACTGTTTCTGTTGTACACAACCCTTGTTGCTTTTATCTTTCACTGCTTTCACAAATTTACCCTATTGCAATTTCAAGAATCTCTCCTAGTTTCTTTTTTTTTAAAAAAAGTTGACATTATATTTCATTATACTTATCCGTCTTCTGATACAGAAGTTTATTTTGCAGAGCTGGTCTTTTTTGTATTTTTTTTTTAAGATCTGCAATTTCGTATGAGAGTTCTTTCAGTAATCTAGGACTGGCTTTCTCTGCAGCCAAAGATTTGTTTGCTTTCAATTTGTTAATAAGGTCTAGAATGTAAGGTCAGATAAGCAACTGGCTGAGAGGGTTATGGTGGGTTATGGTGAATATATAATTAGATATGAGTCAGAAAAATCTGGCAGCAGACAAAAGAAGGACATGTTTTCCTGGAAATTGATTAGCCCAATATCTTCAAACAGTTATTTTATTTAATATGTTTATACCTTGCTCTTCAGCTGGAGAGGCACCCAGAGTGACTGACTGATCAATAAAAACAGAGAGTTCCTGTGGTTAGGCAATGCATTTAAAAGGGCTGGAAAAGGAAAAAGAAAAAACAAGAATTTATGACATCAGCCACATCTGCCAATGTCTGCTGTAAACTAGCAGAATTGGCTTTTTCAGAATGTAAACTTGGATTGGATAATGAACATCCAGCAAAAAACATGATCTGAGAACTTTTAGAATAGTTTCCTTTAATTAGTTTTCGGATGCATTTTGCAATCATCGTAATTACTCTGGATAAATCCATTTTCAGGGTTTGCATGACAAACATAAAATTAATCTACGGGACTGGGTACACACAGCAAACTGAGCCACGCACACACAGACACACACACACTTGGAAACAAACTAAAAAAACAAGATTAGACCTAGTAATGTCTACCTGGAGTGGTGCGGTGGCCTAGAGGTGGAGCTTTTGTCTCACAATCAGGAGGCTGTGAGTTAGATCCTAGGTAGAGGAAGATATTTCTCTGGGCACACTGAGAATATATCTGCTGAACAAAACTCCACATTGGCAACAGGAAGGGTATCCGGCCATTACAACACTCTGTTAGCTCCATTCAGTTGCCCAGACTCCACCCTGCAAGGCATTTTGGGTCGTTAAATGAAGATGATGTCTACCTGTCCTGGTAGGTCTAGCAGTAGAGGGATAAGGTTCATTCATGAGAACATGCCATCTGGAAGGGCCCAGGAAGCAGGCCTTTTCTGACATAGTGACCGCACTTTGGAGCATTATTCACCTCTTGAGGTCAAACTTGTCCAACCCTTGTTGACCTTTTATAAAGCATTAAAATTGTGCTTTGGCCATCATGCCTTGGGGTCCTGATAATGTGAATGAACTCATTTCTTGGGGTATGGTTAGTGTTCTTGTCTTATGTTCGTTATGTTTTTTAATATTGGTTTATATTTTATTTTAATTGTCAGCCACCCAGAGACATGTATATGAGATGGACAGCCGTATAAATTAAAGAAAGAAATGAATGAATAATCCAATATTTTTACATTGTGCAAAATGCAACCATTGGGTCTATAACAGTCCTTGCCCAGCAAACTGTGTAAACCTAACCGTTATTAAATCATGAATCATGTATGGAAAGATCTTTCATACATCTGTTCTAATTTACTAGGCTGGATTAGCAATATAATGTTGGAATTGCCAATAGGGAAAAGTGCAGAGTTGTAGAAGATATTCACACTCAAACATCAGGGGTGGGTTCTACATTTTTTTACTACTGGTTCTGTGGGCATGGCTTATTTTGTGGGTGTGGTTTGATGGTCATGTGACAATTCTTTAGGATTTAGCAGAGGTACTGGTCTACCAGGTTTTTAACTGCTTGCAGAGCTGTACCAGTCTACCATTTGTTCTTGGAGCATTCTCGTCTACCCATTTGTTTTTGGAGGCACCGGTCTACCCATTTGTTTTCCGAGCGCACTGGTCTACCACCACACTGCCTTTTAACACTGATCAGCTGTAGGGCGGCCCTTTGAAGCCCCACAGCAAGAGTTTAAACAGTTTTTTTCCTTCTAGCTGATCAGCTGGGACTCGGAAGGCAGCAAATAGATTGGGGGCAGGGCCAAATAAAAGGTAAGAATAACACGGGGGCGGGTGGGAGGACCCAGCTCCCGAACAAAGAGAACCGGTTTGGTGACATCATATCGTCACCGCTACTGGCTCGGCCAAACCAGGCCGAATCAGGAGGAACCCACCACTGTCCCACATATAAAAAAAAATAAAAAAGGCAGGCAATGCTGGTTTAGTATAATAATCTATAAGAAGAAAATAAAAAATACAAGGACAATGTTTTCATTAAGATAACACAAACGCTAAAAATAACAAAAGTTCTTGAGTTTTTCGGAGCTATTCATGACACTTCATGCATTTTCCACTCTTCAGACCTCCAAACTTCAGAATCAGTTTCAAAATAAACCACAGTTTTCCTCAATACCATGGACCCAAAATACAAAACAAGAAACAAAGGTGGATAAACAATTGCCACCCTACATTCAGCTGCTGCAGATTTTTTTTTTTTTAAAAAAATCATGGTTGTGTCAATTTAACAACAGTTGCATAATCGTCCCAAAAGGTGCTTTTTCAGGAAGCAATTTGACTTTCTTGTTTTTTCTTTGAAGACATTTTGCTTCTCATCCAAGAAGCTTCTTGAGCTCTGACTGAATGGTAGGAAATGGAAAGATTTATATTCTGTGCAGATAGCTTGTCATTTGTATTTCCAAAAAATATAAATCCTTCCATTCCTCACCATCCAGTCAGCGCTGAAGAAGCTTCTTGGATGAGAAGCAAAACGTCTTCAAAGAAAAAACAAGGAAGTCCAGTTGCCTCCTGAAAAAAAGCATGTTTGGGACAACCATGACCTGGATGACTGAGAATCTCCATAGACTGTCGATTGCATAATAAAGTCATCACTCAAGTTTATAAGATAAGGCAGAGGAAATATTTCTCTCATTTACATAATGACATTATTGTACGAATTATGTAAAGGAATTAAAATGATGCAATTTTCATCATTTTTTCACTAACATTGCTGTGGATGACATGCTCTCCCCTGCTCGTACTCCAGATAATATGTAGAAAAATCTGGAGAGCTTTCAAGCTATCTTCCCCTACGAAGGATCTACTAGGGCTGCGAAAGCCAACAGTTGGCCCAAGGGAGGCTTTTTCCATTGTTGAGCTGAAGTGCTCTCTAATGATTTCTGAGTCAACCGAGAAGTACATTGGCACAATTTGCTGCTCCAATTGCTAATTCTCCCTCTTCCAAACCCTCCGACTATCCTCCAAGGCAACGGATGTCAAAGCCTAACAAATTTGACATGCCAAGTTGAGGTTGCCCTTAGACAGTGTCAGAATAAGGGACAAAGTACAGGTAGTCCTCGATTTACAACAGTTCATTTAGTCACCATTCAAAGTTAAAACGGCACTGAAAAAAGTGGCTTATGACCATTTTTCACAGTTACAACTTTTGCAGCATCCCCATAGTCACATGATCAAAATTCAGATGCTTGGCAACTTGTGGAACTCTGCCCACAGTGTGGAAGCGATTGCCACTCTCGAATTGGCCCTTTTAGTCACACTAGATGCTGTTTTAGGACCTCTTTCCAGAGCATGATACCATAGTCTCTTGAGACTGAAGGATGCCAATGATGAATGATGGCAACTTGTTCATGTTTATGACGGTTGCAGTGTCCCGGGGTCATGTGATCATCTTTTGTGACCTTCTGACAAGCAAAATCAATGGGGAAACCAGATTCACTTAACAATTGGGTTACCAACTTAACAACGGCTGTTATTCGCTTAACAACTGTGGCAAGACATCATAAAACGGGGCAAAACTCACTTAACAAATGTCTTACTTAACATCAGAAATGTTGGGCTCAATTGTGGTTGTAAGTGAGGACTACCTATATTCCTTTAATACCGGTACAGTGATGGATTTCCATCATGAGTTGGAGGTTAGATGAAGGCTAGGTTATGGGGGGAAACAATGTTCCCAGGCAGGCCACATTTATATTTTTGTTAGATGAAGGGGAGAAAAACTCGATGGGATCCACCAGTTGTCTCCAATAGAGCCACATACCATGAGCTAGACTTTTAGAGTTGCTGCGTTTCAAAACATCGCAAAAGAAAATACTAATTCTGCCACAGTTCCAAGTGAACTACAATTGAGTTAGAAATAAAGTAGCTCAACTGTCTTCCCGCCATCTGATGTTATAGGATTAGAGAAATGAAGCATTGCTACTACCACAGTCGTGTCGGGTGCACCTGGGTTGAAAGGATTGAAAAGTGCAAAATCGCTTTCAAACTGTCATGGAATCCTTGCGTGCCTCGATATTTGACACCGGTGGTCTTGGCAAACAGCATAATTAGTCCTAGCAGGTGAAAATGTTAAAAGTTGCAGTCCAGACTTTTAAAAAGCAAATGAGAGCTCTTATAGTATTTCCCCATAATTTTAAGTTTCCATTTACTCTAGCCCTTTGAATAGACCATGAATAGGTAGAATAGTCTTTGTTTTAAAGCAGGGGTGTTCAGTCTCGGCAACTTTGATTTGTGGACTTCAATTCTAGAATTCCTCAGCCAGCCATGTGGACTGGGGAATTCTGTGAGTTGAAGCCCACAAGTCTTAAAGTTGCCAGTGCTGGACATCCCTGATTTAAAATATGGTTTTCCATATTCACAACAAATGGCAATCCCATTACCTACTCACCATAATGTAGCTGTGGCAACTGTGATTCTCTCCATGTTGGGGGATGATGTGATGCTCTCTTGATTCCTCATCATGCATGCCAATTCAGTCACAACATTGAATGGGCTGTTCTGACTGATTTATATCTATCACAGTAATTGCTTCATGTACACCATTGCTCAAGGTGCCGTATGCCAAATTATTTAATAATCTGAACCAGGCTGTGGTGTTAAGGGGGATGACTTCCATTCAACAAAGTGAATATACGGTCACTGAGAATCACTTTTTAATGGACACAACAGTCAGCAGTTGGATTGTTGTTATTTTTTTTTTTGAGTTCTCCAGGCAGTGTTGTATTCAGAGTGTCTTTGCCACTTTCCTTTGCAAACAACAGTTGTTGAGTTTCATTATATTGTGCTTGTGTGGGAGGCAATGTAGAAAGGAGAAGGAAATCTCCAGAGCTACTATTTACGTAAAACAATAGTCAACCACAGTCTGTGTAACAGGCTCAACATTTCAGGGTGTGGACATGTGTTGATCAGACTTAATGCAGAAAGATGAATTTGTCCTGGTATCCCAGGCTGGAGGAGGGGCAGAATGGGGAAAGAAAGAGAGCTACATCCAGTATGAGTTGTTTCCCCAAACATTCAAAGCCTTGATTACCGTATTTTTCGGAGTATAAGACACACTTTTTTTCCTCCTAAAAGAGGCTGAAAATTTGGGTGCATCTTATACTCCGAATGTAGCTTTTTCAAAGCTTTTTTTCAGCCCTAAGGTGCTAGCAAGTGAAGTGCTCGTGCTTTGCCTGCTCCCTTCAAATCTCAGCTGTGAAGTTTTTTTTCAGCTAGCACCTAAGGAGGCGCTAGTGAGTGAAGTGATCTCCGTGGTTTGCCTGCTTTTCTCATTGCTTCTCTCTCCAAAGATCAGTCGTGCTTTAGAAGCTGTTTTTTATCCCCAAGCAGGGGATATGCTGAAGCAGGGGATGTGCTGACGCTGACCAGACTAAGGATGCTAGCCAGATGAATACCTGGTAGGCAGATTTCCACCCCCCTCTATTTTCCTCCCCAAAAACTAAGCTGCGTCTTATACTCTGGTGCATTTTATACTCTGAAAAATATGGCAATTTACCCTAACAGTTGAGTTTCTGGATTTCTAGGCTTATAATAAATACCAGAATCTTTGTTATTATTAGTGAAAACTGAATTCTGTGCAGATACCAGCCATTCGGGCAGTTAATTGCAATCTCTCTACATGGGATTGCCCTTGAAAAGTATCCGGAAGCTTCAGTTGGTTCAAAATGTGGCAGCCCACATGGTTTTGTACCACCTTAGATTTGCACATGTGTTAACCCCTTCTACAGGAGCTGCAGTGGCTGCAAATTTGCTACTGTGTTTACTTCAAGGTTCCTACTTAGAAGAGACTTAGAATAACCTTATTGTCACTTTGAATGTACACTAATTGGCCTACATTAAAATATATTGCTTAACGCATTGTAAGCCGCCCTGAGTCTCCGGAGAAGGGCGGCATATAAATCAAATTAAAAAAAAAAAAATGAAATTTCGTTGCCTCCAGCTCTCAAAGGGTCACCACCTCCTATATACACTATATAAACAGGACAAAATAAATAAATAAATATAAAACTATGCACATACCCACATATATGACACAAAGAAACAACACAGTCTAGTTCGGATGTATACATGTACATGAGTCGGGACCAGGTTATTTGAAGGGCTGTCTTTTCCCAGTCACATCTATCTGACTCACCACAGTGGGAAGGCAGGGAATGCTATGGGTGCCCATTTCTAAGGAGGTCCATCTAACGGGACCAAGAGCAAGACCTTTCCTGTGATGGCTCCCTCCCTGTGGAGCATCATCTCTGCAGAGATAAGATTGTCCCCCATTCTGACAATTTTTTGCAAAGCCCCAAAGACATGGTTCTACCAAAAGGCTGGGGACCCCAGAGTTATATGCAGCCCACCAAATGGCTTGTCTGATTGTTGTTGCTGGAGTGAAGATGGTTGTTATTGCTTTTCGTATTAGGGTTTTATCCTTGTAAGCTGCCCCTAGTCACCAAGAGTTGGGCAGCCATATAAATTTTCTTTAAATAAATAAATAAATTAATTTCCAAAATTACAATGAATGTATATTTCTACAGCTAGGTAGAGTTTTTCTTTTCCTCTTCTCAGCTTTTCCTTATGGTCGTCTGATGTGGCCGTTTCCCCTAGTTAAAAGTGTAGAGCTCGGGTTGGGAAGCCCACTGATGTTCCTGGCTCCTTTATGAAGTCTTGCTATTCTGCCTTAGGAAACTTCCTTTTATGTGAAACTGGTTGATCTATTGCAGACAATGGAAGACAAACAGTACACCCACTCCTCCTTGCCTGATCAGCCTTTTCCAGATCCCAGGGGATTTGTGGTTTTATTCAACCCTTAATTTGATTTGAAAGCAGTCAGCACCCTAGCTATTTTCCACGGTATTTTATCTGGAAGTGCAGCGGTGTTTGTGTATGTTTGGAGAAAGGGGGAGGAGATGCTTTGTTTTAATTCCACCCTGTGAGTAGACCTCAGCGCTCATGGCGTCTCTCTGGCCCAGCAGGCCGGAGTGGGTGGCAAATATTGTGGGATAGTTTTGCAAGGCAGAGATTACATTTCAGGGACCTCCAGCAGTGAAGGATGGAGAGCTTATATGCTCCTATCCAAAAAAATGACCTGCTTCAAAATCTTGCCAAATACATTTTCATAAAACATGTTATGGTTCTCTCCAAGGAAGAGACAATTCTTATTAAGATGGTGCCAAAGAATTTAATGCTGATGAGAATAAGAAGATATTGTGTACCCATGGATGTTTTATATTAGGTGGGAACATGCAACAAATACAACCCAATAAGCTGTGTCTTCATCTCAGTGTTAGTTACTGGAATGTCTTCAATTTCCCTGCAGATTGATAATAATGAAGACCCAGTTGTAGAAAATTGCTCTTCTTGTTGCCTCTTTTTCACTGTAATTGTGTAGTGATTGTAATTCCCTGGCTTCCCTTTGAGATAAGGGGGTGATGTAGCCCAATAGGTTTTACATATCTTGAGGTCGGTTAGAACATTTGGAACAAGGGTGGAAATCAGGGGTGGGTTCAGAGGTGAAATCCAGCAGGTTCTGGAGAATCGGTAGAGGAAATTTTGAGCAGTTCAGAGAACCGGTAGCGGAAATTTTGAGTAGTTTGGCAAATACCACCTCTGGCTGGCCCCAGAGTGGAGAGGGAATGGAGATTTTGCAGTATCCTTCCCCTGCCACCAAGCCACACCACACCCACCAAGCCATGCCCATAGAACCAATAGTAAAAAAAATTGGATTTCACCATTGGGTGGGTTCCACTTACCTTTACTACCAGTTTGCAGCAGGCTCGCGCACGTGCGCGCTCTTCTGCACATGTGCAGATCACCCATAATGATATTGTGGGTGGGGCCTCCCGCCGGTTTTATTACCGGTTCTATAGAACCGGACAGAACCGGGAGCAACCCACCACTGGTGGAAATGCTATTTTAATTAATATTATTGTAGAAAAGAATGACTTAACCTTGGCCCACTAGAGATAAGATAGGTTTGGGATGAAGGCAACCTCGCAAATGTGACAAAGGAGATTCTAATAGCTAAAAAATCCCTCCAACTTCATTTTCTTTGTTTTCCGGTGGGTTCAAAAGTATTGTTAATACTTCAGTAGCACCCTGTCCTTGGTGATCAACAATAGCCACATTCTTGTACCTACAAGGATGGAATTCTAAATTTTGGGAACCTCTAATGAAATCTGGATACCAGAAACAAAGTCCTGTGTAGAGATGGAGAAGAAGGTAGACAAATTTAACTTTGAGAGGACTGAAGCAAGATGGATAGACCAAAACTCTCTTTTCTATGATGTCAGAGTACAAGACAAAGAATAATGGGTATTTGCTGCAGGAAATCAGATTCTGAATGAATATTAGAATAAATACATTCATCACTGTAAGAATTACTCAGTAACAAAATCAGCCAGGTGGTGATTGGCTCTCCTTCATCAGATGTGTCCAAGTAGTTCTTAAACAGCTTTAATATGGAGCCTTCTACTGAACAGGGATTAGACCTGATGACCTAAATGACTTTTTCCAACATTATGATTTTACCTCAGTGATTCAATTTCAGCATTTTTAAAATTCAGATATTTTTTTCCAGATATCTGATGTGATAAGGGAGTGTGTGCCTGCATGTGTGTTTAATTAACCCTTTTTTCCCTTAAATTATTTTTGGAGAGAAAGTAGATAAGGGAAACTCCAGGAAGGGAAGGGAATTCTTCCCTGATAACTTTGTTTTCACTCGAAAGCCAGGGTGTGTAACTGTAAGATTATATTGTAATTAACAGTGATCAACACTGGAGGAAGTGGATATAAATCTTTAATTTTTAATTGTATTTTAGGAGGCTTGGAAGGAAGATTTGAAAAACAAAACTTGTTTTGAGAAGATTGAAGATTAAAGATAGATGACTGAATGTGACAGGCAGGCTATATATTGTCTGGCCCTGTTCCAGTACAGGATATACTGGTCATCATTTTGTTTAATTATCCTAGGCTAGGATAACATAGTACATGCTACAACTCCCATCATTTACAATCAGCATACTTCCAATCATGGAACCATGAGTCAGAGGGAATGCGGTCTAATACATGTACTCCTTAATTTGGAAGGGCAATAGGTTGAGAAGGGTCGGCTCAGAAATTTAGATTTTTTAAATAAAAAAAACAGTTTTAAAACTTGAAAAATCTCATCAAGTCCAGCAGTGTCTGACTGAGCATCTTCAGGAGATGAAGTGATGGTGGTAAAAAAAGTTGAGAAGAAGGCCACCATAGTGTGATCAAAAGCGGCCTGTGAGGCAACCAAAAAAGGCAGAAATTCAACCAGTTACAACTCCTATCTTGCCTCCCCCCCCACCCCACACATATACAGCACATAAAGAAACTCCTAGATTTAGGAAATATAGATTAGCCAATTTCAATGGCTAAGGTTTTAAATAATTGAAAGTGAGGGAAAGCAACCACACCGCAGGGGTGTCAAACTGGCGGCTTGTGGGCCGGATGCGCCACGCACAGGCCATGCCCACCCCAGCTCCGCGAATGGGAAAAAGTCACGAAACGTCATGTGACAGCAACATGATGCGGCGAGGGTTTTTTTTGGTTGTTTCACTTATGGCTTTCCTTTTCCTTTAAAGACCGATCCATTTACCTCATCTGCACTTTGCTTTGCATTCTTGAGGTTTGCTATTTGCAATGTATGAAATGAATACAGTCTTGACAAAAAAGGAGCTAGTTTCAAACAGCATTTTGGAGAGTAAAAACAGAATACTTTATTTAATGCTTAGACAAGGATAACTTTTCCCCCCTTGTGATTTAAATAGCTTGTGCTAACAAGCAAACTGAGCTAGTTGATCAGCAAAAGTCTGATGGATTTAAAGAAGGCTCAGCAAATGAGAATCAGCAGCATACGTGTGACTTAACCACAAAAGGAAAATAGGTTTTTTTGTTTTGTTCTGTTCAGCTATATTTAGAAACACCCTAAGCTCCAATAACATTTGAGGATATGTCACAATTGCAGGACTGATCTAATAGCATAGTATAGCAACAGCATTTAGACTTATATACCACTTAATAGTGCTTTACAGCCCTAAGTGGTTTAGAGAGTTACCATATTGCCACCAACAAACTGGGTCCTCATTTTACCCATCTCGGAAAGATGGAAGGCTGAATCAACCTTGAGCCTGGTGAGATTGGAACTGCCAAATTGCAGTTAGCTGGCAGTCAGCAGAAGTAGCCTGCAGTACTGCACTCTAACCACTGACTCACCTAATAGAATTAGGTTCTATCTCATTCTTCTCTGATCCCACTCCTTCAGACCAAAACCCTGGATAATAAGGATTTGCTTTAAAAAAAGCTGTCCTAATTAACTTTGGAGGTAGAATAAGAACCAAACTATATGTGGTTCTCAACTGGTTATTGATTTTTTTTTGTAAATTAAAGGGAGGAGGTAAAATTTACCGGGAGATGTGCTTTTGAGTGGAGGCAGTGGAGAATGGGCCAAGCATTCCTCTACTATCCACACATCCTTCTCTGTTTGTTCAAAGAAGCAGATTGTTTTCCGAAAGACCAATCAGAACCTCATTACAAGCTTTTGCCCATAAAACCTAACATGTCCCTTAAGGATCAAGAAAATGCTAAATAAATAAACCATATGCCATCATTGTGAAATCATTCACATTATTGTGAATGACAGTATTACTGCTCTCCCCCCACCCCCATTAAGCTCATTGCTGGAATTTCGGGAAATCAGAGTCAATTTTCATCAGATCATTCCTAGGCACTCACCCAACTTGTCATTTCTCTGGCTTGATTATATGATTGTTTAAATATGTGGCATTGCGAAAGCATTTCCAGACAAATTTTCCTCCTGGTTCTTTTTTATTTTATCTCGGCTAAAGAGTTTGCTTTTCTGCCTCAAAACAATAGATTAGATACGGATTAGAAAATTTCAATGGCTAAGATTTTAAATAATTGAAAGTGAGGGAAAGCAACCACACCGCAGGGGTGTCAAACTGGTGGCTTGTGGGCCAGATGCGTCACGCCCACCCCAGCTCCGCAAATCAGAAAAATGTCACGAAACATCCCATGACAGCAACATGACATGGTGAGTTCGACACTCGTGAATTAGAGAGCCTGAAGTGAGGGAAAGTAACTACAAAGAGCTCCTTCCTTTCTTCCCATCAGTATTTCGACCCAGTGTTTTCACTTGCAGAGAAAGCTTTCACTTGCTGGGAAGTAATAGTGGACAAGGCATATTGCTCTCCTGTACATGCCAGTAAAGTGTTTGAACTCGTTGGTCACTGTGTGACAGAGCAAACTGGAGTAGATAGATCATTACAGTAGCCTGATTCCACAGGATCTCTCTTTGGGCCAGATAGGCAGTGACTGTAAGCGTTACATAGGTGCACAATCAGAGGTGATATTCAGCAGGTTCTGGCAGTTCTGAAGAACGGGTAGCGGAAATTTTGAGTAGTTCGGAGAACCAGTAATAAAAATTCTGACTGGCCCCATCTCCATCTATTTTCTGCCTCCCAAGTTCCAGCTGATCGGGAGGAAATGGGGATTTTGCAGTAATCTTCCCCTGGAGTGGGGTAGGAATGGAGATTTTACAGTATCCTTCCCCTGCCATGCCCACCAAGTCATGCCATGCCCACCTAGCGACGCCCACAGAACCGGTAGTAAAAAAAAATGAATCCCACCATTGTGCACAATGGTATGTGAAACAGGAAAACAGAACAAGCTTAAAGTAGGATAGAAATAACAGCAGTTGAAAAATAGAAAAAATGCAGAAATCTAAGCCAACGACTTGCCAAGATAGGATTGCTTTTGCTTATGCAGATGCAGAGCAAAACTGAGTTAAGCATCCTAAGTGGGGAGTCAGTTGGTATGGAAAGCAGTGGTTCTTTAGCTAGCTCAATCTAAAACCACTGGAATTTTAAAGATGAAAGCCAGCATACTGAACGGGCCTTAGAAACAAAGTGGGAACTTTTGAAGATGCTATAAACTCAGGAAAAGATGATTAAAAAAAGTAGGTTCCTGTTAGCACTTTTGCTGCCATATTCTGTAAAATCCATATAGTCCCACAAAATGGTGAAATTATCTAGAGCACTGCTTCTCAGCCTTCACACACGGATTTCAGGTTCCAGAATTCCCCAGCCAGCCCTGAAATCCACACATCTTAAAGTTGTCAAGATTGAGAAAGACTGATCTAGATTGAATTGGATAATCTTGTGAAGATAGGTGGATAACAGTGCCAAGTCCGGTCTAAACATCTGACTGACTATGCAACCAACTATAACAATAACAAAATACCCTACGGCCTACACCTATATCTTCAGTCGAATAGACTAGAATAGAATTCTTTATTGGCCAAGTGTGATTGGACACACAAGGAATTTGTTTTGGTGCGTACACTCTCGGTGTACATAAAAGAAAAGATACATTCGTCAAGAATCATAAGGTACAACAGTTAATGATAGTCATAGGGAACAAATAAGCAATCAAATCACATTAGGTAACAGTCAATATAAATCATAAGAATACCAGCAACAAGGTTACAGTCATAAGTGGGAGGAGATAGGAACGATGAGAAGATTAAGATTATGAGAAGATTGTTACCTAATAATTCTTCATTCCTTGGTTAGGATTTCAGTTATTAAACTTCCTACCACTCTTTGACTGTGAATCAAATTGTAGATTACTACTGCTATGACTACTACTTCTACTACTAATTGTTTAAACTTGTATGCTTGCCCAATGCTCAGTGACAGATGATCTCTGGTGTACTCTATTTCTTTCATAAGGAAAATAACAGGTTGTCCAACTGATTTGTCAGGAAGAATACACTACCCCAAGAAATACAGACATTGGAATTGGCAAGCTTTACAAGTCTCTGCTCCACCACATACAAAGAAGACACACAATTTAATCTCAGCTTGACATTTTTTTTTATTGTTTTGGATGTATATGTGTAGCGGTTATACCATACATGTGTAAGAGAGGTACAGATGAAGTGACACAATCTAGTTGCACTGTGGAATGAATGCACAAGCATATGAGCCAATATCTCATATGAACACACTTGCACATGCACATACCTATATATACAAAAAGCATGGCAACTGTGCAACATGAAGATAGGTAGTTGCTATTGCTTGAGTCAGCCCATTTCTTCCTTTAGCATGGCTAATTTTTATTTCTTTATTCAATTTCTATAGCCACCCACTGAACCAAGTGACTCTGGGCTATGTTAAGTGTTAATGTCTCTCCAGAGCTTCAGCCCTCTATGGGGGTGTTAGAGACTGAATTTAGGACCATTTACATGCAACCCATATATTCTAATTACCAGTGATTGCTCCTCCTACTTACTTACCAGCTGCAATTCTTTGCCTTCCAAGTTCCCAAAATTAAGGAAATTCAGTGACTTGAAGCAATTTTTCAAGCTTACCCCTAAAGCTGCTGGAAATGGAATTTGATAGTGCAGAATAAATGACACCATCCATTCCCCATTAGCTTGATGCCTTCCTGGGGAGACAGGTGTCTGCAGCGAAGAGCTTTTTTTGTTTCAATTGTCCACGTTAAAACTTTGGGGGGGGGGGGGGAGAATTTACATTCCTGGAGGTCCTGGGGGCCCCGGAAATCCACGTGGACCTCGTAACCCAGGATCCCCCTTTCGGCCCATCATTCCTAAAGGACCAGGGACCCCGGGTTTGCCTGGGTTGCCCGGTTTCCCAGGTGCACCAGGTGAGCCAGGTGGACCAATGGCCCCCTCAGGACCTGGAGATCCAGGGTCCCCTTTGGGGCCCGCCCGCCCCTTGGAACCCCCTTGTCCAAAGCTACCCTTGCTTCCTTTGAATCCAGTGGGGCCTTTTGCGCCCACAGCGCCTCTCTCGCCTTGAGGTCCAGAAGGTCCAGGAGGGCCCAAGGACCCTTGTGGCCCAGGAGGGCCCAGGTTCCCCATGTCACCCTTTACTCCTCTGGTTCCAGGTGGCCCTTTAATGCCAAGCTCTCCTCTGAATCCTCTGGGGCCAGGAGGGCCAGGAACACCTGAAGAAAGAGACAGGGAAAGACTAAGAGAATGGGCAGCAATACCATTTTTTTAAAAAAAGAGGTTTACATCATTATTAAAATCATCCCTAAATAGTATGCCAAATAAAACTATTACACATCATACAATCATTTCAATAAAATAATGGTGGATAAAGCCCAGGAAATAAGCATAATAGCTGGGAAATGGTTTCTTCTGATTCAATGGCAATCTGTAGATGACACCAAGAATAATTTCCCTTGATGACCCCAAGGATCCTGAAGTAAGGATGCTACAGCCCATGGTGCCACAAGCAGAGACTGTTGGCCCCATATGGCCTGCCAGTACCCCTTTATGGATCCAAATCCCACAACAGTGGGCAAGGTAAATATTTATCCCATTTTGTGGTGTTGGATTTTTCAGGAATTTTAAGAATAAAACAACCTGGTTGAAAGGTGCCCCTTTCATCCCATAAAACTTTCTCAACCTCCCCCAAACCTTTTGGAGTTTTCAGGACAATTACTTTGGAGTACAACCCTGTAGTGCCTGGCATAATTCCTGGCATGATGAAATGGACATGAATTGATTAGAAGAGCAGCTTAAGAATGGAAGAAGCGTCTTGGATGAGAAGTGAAAGTCTTCAGGGAAAAAGAAAGTCCAGTACCATTGGGACAACAGCAAGAGCTTGCTTAAGGAATGGGCAGAAGTGGTGCATTGGATGGGCTCACATAAACCCTTCTGCCATCCTATAATCCTCTGTAACTTCAGAACATATTTTGGACTGCTCTGTTTTTGTGGAGGCACCATTACTTCATCCCGCCTGAGACACAAAATAGCCTGATTTAGGCCCAAGGCATATCAAGTGCACTAAGGCATTTTGGATTTGCTTGCTTTCTCATTTTTGTGAAGTTTGTTTTGGCATGTTTTTTCCCAGTTTGCAAATGTAATAGTAATTATAACAATATTTCATGTGCACTTTCTTCTTAGAGCACATATTTTGTGTTCATTTCCCTCTAAAACAAGTTTTTTTACTTTTGTAGCTTTTCTTGTATATGTAATTTTGTAAGTTATAATACTTGTTTGTATATATGTCCATAATATAAATATTACAATATTCTGAAAAGTGAGGATTTTGATATTCATGTAGTTTATTTCAAGTGCATTTTAAGATTCAGAAAGAATTTTTAAAAAAATAATTAGGGTACTAAGATTGTTTTCCTTTCTAAAATTGATGTTTTAAGTTAAAAGCAGATATTTTTCTTTTAATAGAGAAAGAGAGAGGGAAGGACACTCACTCCCATTATTATATGATAATTTGATACTAAATTTTGGTATTGTAAATCTCAATGGATGCTCAGCTAATAACAAAGTTTCCTTGATTGCTGCAGATACATAGTTCCTGCTGCCTAGCTTCAGTTACTCATGTGTGAAGCACCTTTCCAAAATTCAAATTCTTGTTTTCTTCCACCCCAGGTGATGCATTTGACAGGCAGGAGGTAGACTGACAACTGTTTCCAAAAAGGGGGCCATAGATTTTATAACTGAAGTTGCCAGCTCATCTAAAAGACACCTTAATTAGCTGCTCTCGTCCTGTCTGGACTACTGCAATGCTCTCTACATGGGGCTTCCCTTGAAGAGCACTCGGAGGCTCCAGTTGGTCCAGAATGCGGCCGCGCGGGTGGTTATGGGTGCGACTCGGCGTACCCATGTAACACCCCTCCTGCGCAAGCTGCACTGGCTCCCGTTGATCTTCCGAGTGCGATTCAAGGTGTTGGTCACCACCTTTAAAGCGCTCCATGGCTTAGGACTGGGGTATATACGAGACCGCCTTCTGCCAGCAACAACCTCCCACCGGACAATGCGCTCCCACAGAGAGGGGCTCCTCAGGGTGCCGTCGGCCAAACAATGCTGACTGGTGACACCCAGGGGGAGACCCTTCTCTGTGGGGGCACCAGCCCTTTGGAATGAGCTGCCCCTAGAGCTTCATCTTAGCCCTGACCTGCACACTTTTCACCGTGCCCTTAAGACCCTTCTGTTTCAGCAAGCCGGACTGGCCTAATATGAATTTTAAATGTGTGTATGTGTGTTTTAAATTGAAGGCCAAATTTTATATATCTGATTTTAATTGGTTTTAAATTTTATAATTTCATATTTTTTAATATGGCTGTACACCGCCCTGAGTCCTTCGGGAGAAGGGCTGTATAGAAATTTAATAAAACCTAAAACCTAAACCTCTCATCCAGGCAATGAATGGGTGCTGAGTGTCAATTCTATGCAGACATTTTCTGGATCCTAGCAGCAAGTTACATATTGAATTTACAGTTGTCCTCCAAATTTATGACATTTATGTGAATAGATTGCTGTGATATGGTTTGTCTGGCCAATACCTCGCTTGTCTATGCATTCTCTGCTTCATTTGCAGTGAAGTTACAAATATTTTTGTTGACTGTAAACTTGCAATTTTTCCCCTTAGGTTTTCTGCCAAAATATACCTCCCTCAATTATCTTTACCCTAAAATATAAAAATTTTTGCAACTTTCTACTGCCTGCAGATTTAATCCCTACAAAGTTAGAGGCTTGATATTTTACAGAAATCACAGTTTGATGACAGGAAGAGGAACCCCAATGCCCTATCTAAGCTGGCATATACCTGAAACTGGGAAGAACATTTCTAGCCAAAGAGGGGCTCTCTTCAGATCAAGGCTGATAATAGAGCTAAGGGGACAATCAGCCGCATGAAAATGCATTAACCTTCTGATATAATTGGGTATTACATTAAAATGGCAGAAGCAGCAGCGCGCTCTTACTGCTGTGATAATACATCTATGCTAATTTATTGTTTAATTCTAAGATGGAGAACCTGGAACTGCAAATAAATGCCTCTTGGCCTCCTGCTTTGATGAGACAGTTCATGGTGCCTTTTTAAAAAAGTGGCCAGAAACTGACAAAACCAGAAATTTCACATAGATTTAAAGAAACTTACAAAGTATTCAAGAGCTTTTCTTTAAATATTCTAGGATATAACCTAATTAACTAGTTAAAAAAGTACAGCAAATAAAAGTAAACAGTGGATTTCTCTGTTCTGTAAAGGTGACCAATGAGCCTCTGGAACAGCATTGAGAGAATCAAGGTTATTTGTCATTATCCAGGCACACCTGACTACCTGGCTTATCAGGTCATCCTTCAGAGGGAAGAAAACCACTAGGCTGGGAAATAATGGAATGGTGATTTTCTCTTTCTCTCTCTCTCTCATATTCACTCCTAAAAGGAAGTGGTGACTATTCAAAATTTAATACTAGTTTTGTGGCAAATAACATGAATAACATCTCTTGTTCCTGGCAAGGTTTTTCTTTCTCAATTGTATTGACAGGGTGGAGTATCCAGTTCTATGCATATGCGTTTAAAATGTTTTATTGAGTTTTCTAGGGCTTATTTCCAAGTAAAAGTGCATAGAATTTGCTCCATTGTGATCAATAACAAAAGATGAACTCATGAATTGCAATAAGCTATGATTTGTTTTAACTCTATTGAATTGGACAAGATGCTCGATTAACACATAATGCTAAACCATAAACCAGGGGTGTCAAACTCGATTTCATTGAGGGCTGCATCAGGGTTGGGTTTGACCTTGGCGGGGGTGGGGTAGACATGTCCAGGATGGGTGTGGCCAGCTTGATGTCACTCATGTCGGGGGTGCCTGTGGTGGTCTGAATGCTCTGCCAGAGAAAACAGGTTCCCGAGCTCCGTTTTCGGCTGCGATGACCTCCTGCAACCCTCTGCCAGTGAAAACGGAGCTCTGGAGGGCTGCCTGTGACCTTCATGAGCTCAATTTTCACTGTCAAAGGCACCGTGGGCCAGTCCTTCACTGTTTCCAGGGCGGCCCCGTGGGCCGGATCTAAGCACCCTGCAGGCTAGATCCGGACCCTGGTCCTTGAGTTTGACACCCCTGCCATAAACTAAGGCTTACAGATCAAAAAGACTGTATTTATATATTGCTCTAAATTAAAAGACCAAGCAAATACATTTAAGGCTTAATCCAATGTATGAATCCAAACCTTGCTTGCAAATGAATGCAGCCAGGTCTGATAGAGATCTAATGTGTTAATTGGGTGCAGACATCATATTATGCCATAAGATGATTTACTGTTTCTCATTTATAAAGCTGTAGGATCCACTTATTGTAATGTGGCATTATATACAAACCAAAGCATATATAAGAACTTGTTTACTAGACCATGGGCAGATAATGTGTGTGGACATGTGCTTTTTTGGAAAAAATTGTCCAAATTTGTGAGGGAGAAAAAATAATTTTGAATAACTTCCTCTTTAACCTTTGTCTCCTGCTTTGTTCACTAATTCACATCAAAATTGTAAATCGTTACATGGAAACTGTTTTACATAATTAGGAAAGTAACTGACAGATTTTTTTTTATCGTTTTGTGTACTGTTTGTTTGCTTGCTTTTCGAATTGAAAGCTTTCTGTTTATAAGCATCCCCAGGAGTGGTGGGTTTCAAATTTTTTTACTACCAGTTCTGTGGGTGTGGCATGGCTTGGTGGGTGTGGCTTAGTGGGCGTGGCAGGGGAAGGATACTGCAAAATCTCCATTCCCACCCCACTCCAGGGGAAGGATACTGTAAAATATTCATTCCGTCCCCAATCCAGGGGAAGGTTACTGCAAAATCCCCATTTCCTCCCGATCAGCTGGGACTTGGGAGGCAGAGAATAGATGGGGGTGGGGCCAGTCAGAATTTTTACTATCGGTTCTCCGAACTACTCAAAATTTCTGCTACCGGTTCTTCAGAACTGGTCAGAACCTGAATACCACCTCTGATCTCCGGGTAAATTAAAAGATACCCTATCTTTTAGTTTATGAAGTTTTTTTATTCAGAAAAATATATTTCTAAGAAATTATTAATAGACTCTCTTACATTTTCACAGCTCCATTGAACAGTTTATTAGGATGATTTTAGTTGGGAGATATTCACCTGGAAACCCAATCCTGCTATTTGTTTACCTTGTATGATGGTGATGTTCTTCAGGATCTCCCCATGATGGATGTCAACAGCTTTCATCTCTTCCATGACCATGGAAAGGTTGCGAATGTTGAAGTTTAACTGGGCATTGAGCAGGCTAAAACGCTCCCGCAGAACATCTGTGAGGCTTATCATGAGGCTGACCGATTTGTTCAGGTAGTAAAGCTCTTCAGCATGTGTGTGGAAGCCCAGTGTGCAAGAGAGTCGCACATCATCCAGGTACTTGAGCATGCTGTGGACATGGCTATCAGTGGCATTGATGTTGGTAAAGATTGTGCTGATCTCAATCTCATGGGATGTCATACGGCCTTCTAAGGTCTGAAAATGCTCAGCTGTCCGATTTTGCATGTATTGGGTATGGTATTGAAAGTCATGCATGTTCTCCTCATGGTCATCCAAGAAAGAGGAGATGTTGTCCAGCTGCAACTGTAAACTTGTTACTTGGAGTATGAGGTCATGCATACTCTCTGAATTCTGGCTGATCCTTTGCGAGGCAATAGCTAAATTAGTTTGAATATTCTTGACCAGATCAGCTGTTTTGGAAGAGGTGGCCTTCACGCTGCCAAACAACCGGGTGTAGTTCTGCCACTCAGTCACAATCTTCTGTAGTGTCAGGGTCTCCTCATTTGTCTTTCTTTGGATGATCTGGACCCAGTCTGAGGTCTGCCTATTGGTAAAGTTTATTTGCAGCAAAGCAGTTTCAACATCAAAGTGTTCTTGTGTTAGCTCCTTGAGTGAGCTGCCTATCTGAGAAGTGGCAGCCTGCCAGCCCATCACTTGGGCCAGAAAGAGGCTCAAACTCTGGTTGACCTGCTGAACAGCAAAGAAACATCTATCCACATCATCAGTGATCTTGCTGCTGGAAGATGAAAGCTGCTGGTGGGCTTGTCCAGCTCGATCAAGTAATACATCCTGGGCCAAGAGCTTCTTCTGAATCTCCTCCAACTCCTTTTGCAATTTGCTAATTTCCTGTCCAAGTTGCCCTGTGTCATGACACAAGGAGCAGTTGTCCATTGATTTCTGATCTGAATGGAGGAGCAAAAGTGTATCAGTTTAGTTGATAATTCTGTTTTAATGCTAAAGTTTAAGCAATAAGTGATTACAATTGGTTCCTTCCCATGACTAAATTATGAAGAACGTATTAGGAAAATAATGTGCCTGCACAAACATAAACACATGTTATAGAATCCAGTTTCACTGTTGCAGAATTTAAGCTAAAGTGATACCGAATAGCTTCCCAATGTGATTATCTGCAAATCACATCAGTCCAGAAAGCTTGGTCCTTGCTGCCTGAGGATGATGTAAGCTGTTGTTAAACACAGCTGGAAACAATAAGTTGGGGATGGCTGAACCCAGCATTCAAAAAGTTGGAGGCACTGGTGGCACTGCTCAATTTCTTGCTACAAGGTCCCTGATCTGGATCCCGGGTTTCCTCCCATCACTGTAATCTACTAATACCTACGAACTGAGAAATGGATCACAGGTCTTTGACATCAAGTCTTATTTGAACTTCAGTTACCAAAATGTCATTGAATAAATGGAAAACAAGTTCTAGCCACCATGTTTCTAAATTGTTCCTTATGGAAAAACATATATTTTAAGTTGTCCCAAGGCTATATGATTCAATAACACATAAATCCAATCATTCAAAGTAATGTCAATGATACGCAGAAGCTTATTAACTGGATGATTTTTCCTATGCTACTGTTGTAGGGGTGGGTTCTACTTTACTATCAGTTCGCAACGGGCACTTGCTTCGCTCATGCGTTCTTCTGCACATGCGCAGAAGCATTCTGATGACATCGGGGTTGGTGGGCAGAGCCTCCTGCCAGTTTTACTACTGGTTCTATAGAACTTGTGCGAACCGGAGGCAACCCACCACTGTACTGTTGGAAGAAATATCCAGGTCCAAGCCGGGAGAAAGGCACTGGAGATAAAATGGAGGCTGAAGGCTGATTGGAAAGAGGGTCCATTTATTGATGAAGCAGAAGCACATGGGTGGTTCTGGGCAGCTGACCACATGGAGTTGAGATTGTGGGGGGTTATTTATACCTTCTCTTGGGCTTTGAACTTGAACTTCCTGTTCCTGTGCAAAAACATGTATTCTATTGGTTGTTGTCAGACTTTCATTGGGCCATGTACAAATTCTAGGAGTTTGTCTGAGCTCCCAGGTTTGATTGAAGGTTGGCGAATGCAATGTCCTTAGGAAATTGTGCAATGTACTGAGCTGTGCTGCTAGTGGGTTAATCTTATGATGTCCTGGAGGATCATGTCTTAATTCCATCATCTTGGAGCTGAAGGTCTTTTGTTTTATAGATAGGATGGACCAGTCTTTCTTAATGGGTAAAAATATTTGCTGGGGCTATTAAGGAAGCTGGGGGCTGCTTTCCAAGAGCACGTTTCTCCATTTCTCATTCTTTATTCCATCTATAATATTATGCCTTTTTAATATTTCTCAAAATATTTCATTCTTCTAGAAGAGGGGGGGTGTCTTCCCTCACTATTCTACATAGCTAACCAGCATCCTATCATATATGACTCCAAATTTCGAGATGAACCCTCCAAAGAAAGAGTAAAAGTTCTTAACAAATGTGGTCTGATCCCAGCTTTCCTATATAAGATGCCTATGCCAACTGGAAACTAATTGGAGTAGGCATCCAGATGCCTACATGTCCATGTGACATAATTGTGTATGTATGGATATATACTTTATGAGAAGTTATAATCCTCATAATGAAAAGGCCAGAACAGCAAGAGAGTAATTACTGCTAATTAAAACCAGTTGTGTGTAAGTAAGATATTTCAGTTGATCCACAATCCTCATATACCCATCCAGTTTCAAAAACATCTACGAAACAATCATCATACAAATACAGTTCATGCACACTCCTGTCTTCCAGCAGAAACAGCAAGAAAGAAAAGAAGAAGCAGGGTGCAAGAAAATGAGAGAAAAATGTAAATATACTGGAAAGAGAAGAAAAAGGGGAACAAAACTAGATGGAGATAACAAGGGGTGGATATGAGCCAGGGAGGTAAATTCCATGAAATTCTACAGAATGTTTATGATTGGATAAAAAAGAAAAAGAAAAAGAGTGTCCCAACAACAGCTGATTTTTAAGTTGATTTAAAGAAGCAGCTTTATTTGCAATCTTTTGAACCTTTTGCCTAAACCCGTTTTAATGGGTTCTTCTGTTTTCTTATCAGGGGATAAGATATCCCTCTTATAAGGGGGATTCCTCTTATAAGAGGAATAAAAGAATGGAAAACAACCTGATGATTCTGACTAGCCTCTGTGTAAATGTACCTGATCTGGAAGTCATAGCAGATAGGAGGGTGTTTTAAGTTTTAAACTCCCAGCTGCTGGCATGAAAAGATGCTTCCTCTGAACCTAGAAAGGAACAATAGAAACTCCCTATCCAATGAAAATCATTGCCTTGAAAGAGAAAATAAGTGACAACTTATTCCCTTGTCCATACTGAAGTGGCAGATAGATTCTGTGTTTTAGGATCAACCATCAACAGTGAAGGAACAGTCAAGAAATAAGCTGCAGACTAGCACTTGGTAGCGCAACCACAAATGCCTTGGAAAAGATATTCAGATGCTATGATGAATACAGTGGACAGCCAAGGAAACAAACAAATGACTCATCAAACAAATCAACCCAGAGTTCTGACTTGAGGCTCAAGTCACCCTAGTTAAGACACATTATGCAAATACCTATTTCCCAAGAGAAGGTGCTAATGATGGAAGAAGATGCCTGCCAGCAAGGTGAATGAACTCAACCATAGTTGCAATGAGTGCACTATTGGAACGTCAGAAAAACCAATTAGGGACAGATTATGATGAAGAAAATTTATCTATATAAATTTTCTAAGAATTTTCTAAGAATTTACAACAATCAATCAATCAATCAATTAATCCTCTCCATAACCACAATGCCCCTCAATCTAAATTCAACTGCCAGCCAAATCAGTTATGAGAGATGCTGGAAGCTGTTAATTCAGCACCATCTGAAGGACCAGAGGTTCTCCAATTTGCAATATGAAAGGAGCCTTGCCTTGCCTTGCCTTGCATACAGGAGATATCAATGTCAAACCTCTGTAGGAACTGAAACATGTACCATATCAGTATGGGAATAAATGGAGCTAATTAGAATGTAACATTTCTGGTTTTTTTGGATGAAAACATCAAAGTAGCAACACTGTTCTTACCTAGTTCCTGAAGATTTTCTTGGACTGACACAATCGTCTTTTCATAATATGTCTGAGTTGAGTTAAATTTATCAGCTATTGATCCCACTTTCTTGAAAACTGAAAGAAATGCATGAAAAATGAATTAGCATATGATTCTCTTCAACGCAAGATTACAACTTCATAGTCAGTATCAACCGGTGAATAACTGAAGGTTGGGCAGCATAAAAAATTCCATGATGAAAGAAAACTCCATATAAGAGATTTTAATTATGTTTGTTCCAGTGGTGGGTTTCAAATTTTTTTACTACCGGTTCTGTAGGTGTGGCTTGGTAGGCGTGGCAGGGGAAGGATATTGCAAAATCTCCATTTCCTGCTGATCAGCTAGGACTTGGGAGGCAGAGAATAGATGGGGGTGGGGCCAGTCAGAATTTTTACTACTGGTTCTCCAAACAACTCAAAATTTCTGCTACCGGTTCTCCAGAACTGGTCAGAACCTGCTGAAACCCACCTCTGGTTTGTTCATTTCCTATTACACCACAAGCCAAACAATGATGCAAATTTAAATAGAAAAGGGCCAATCCAAAATAACACATGCAAAATCACCTTAACAATCTTGGCTAGGAGTTTTCAAGCGCCTCCTTTGCTACAGAGGTTACAAATTAATGGTCTTCAGTAATGAGACTCTTCCTGGGAAGGAAAATTAAGGGATTTGTATAACACATATGAAGAACAAATGCTTGGGAAATCTGTCCCACATATCAGGTGTTAGAGCATTGAGTTTTGGCTGCCTATTGGAATGTTTACTGTTGTGTCATTTCTTTATAAATCTCTGCAAATATTAAAAGAGCCCAAATTCATATATGTACTTTGCCTCCAGACTTTCTCATTATTGAGATGAATGTTACAGTAGTCCAAAATGAGAAATGTTCCTTTAAATCACAGGTGGGTTATCTGTCATCCCCTTTCTTGTGGTCTCTAGAGTCCCCTCTGAATATATATATTTTATTATTATTAATCATATTTCTATGCTGCCCACTCTCCAAGGACTCTGGGCGGCTTACAACAATCGACAGTATATTAAATAGCATATTGCCCCCAACAATCTGGGTCCTCATTTTACCCACCTCGGAAGGATGGAAGGCTGAGTCAACCTTGAGCCAGTGAGATTTGATCTGCTGATCTGCTGAACTAGCAGTCAGTTGAAGTAGCTGCAGTACAGCACTCTAACCACTGTGCCACCTCGGCTCTTATATATAACTGATTGAAGTGTTTTTCTGCCATCTTGATGTACAAAATATATAATGAAAATTGACAGTCCCAAATAAGCCTAGTACAGCTTTAAAAAAATACTCTAAAGCCATCTATTCCCACCTCCCACAAAAAAGTCCTTAGCTATCAAAAAGGTCTCTGTCCTTGCTTTAAGACATTATCTTTTGATATGCCCAATTAAAATGAGACCAATACTATCTATAAGATTTCAGTAAATCGATCTACTGATAGGAAATCGGTAGCTCAAGGAACCTGGTTAATCTTTCATTCTGCAACAGTGTATAATTACTCCCCTCTCCAATACAGATAGATCAGCTCACTTTTATTTTTTTTCCTTCAAGGGCAGATTTCTTTCCTCCTGCCAAGTACTAAGCAACGTGGAACAACGTCAAATTCTCTGGCCCATACATCTCCCCCAAACATTCCCTTGTCCTGGCCACTGCAGGATTTTCCTGACTCATGTTTATTTTGCAATTCACCATATCCTTGCGGTTCTTCCAAGCCAGCTGCTCATCTGATCCTTACATTCTGTACATCTCCACTGAGGTGTCCTTCTTATGGGTAAGTTTTACCAGTGAGGAACAAAGCTTGAAGGGGATGAGGATTTATGGAATCAAATGAGATTTCTTCAATTTGACTGTTTAAAAATTCAATTTATATTTATTTATTTATGTATTTATTATATTTCTATACCGCCTTTCTCCCGTAGGACTCAAGGCGGTGTACAGTCAAGAAAAATATAGATACACAAACATCATAAAATTGTTAATTAAAATTATTATTATAACAGTTTGGCCCAATTAAATAGAACCTAAAATTAGATAAAATTTTAAAAACATTCACATGTTCATATGTTTAGCCCCGCCTGTTGGAACATCAGGGTTTTGAGGGCACGGCGGAAAGCACGGAGATCAGGGATATTTCGTATCTCAGGGGGCAGTTCATTTCAAAGGGTTGGAGCCTTCACAGAGAAGGCCCTCCGCCTGGGAATCGCCAGTCGGCATAATTTGACTGATGGTACCCTGAGTAGTCCCTCCCTGTGAGAACGAACTGGTCGATGGGAGGCTATTGGTGGCAAAAGACGGTCTCGTAGGTCTTTTATATACAGGTAGGTGAAAATATTTCCAGAATATTTCCTAATTAATTTTCTGTCAGCAGTTGAATTTTCCTTGTTATAGGGCCACACCCTTCAATCTGGCCCCTGGTTTCTTTACTTGCCCCTGTGACTATTTTTGGCTTCAAGAGAGACTGAAACACCAGATCCCATTGCCATTTTTTTCTTGTTTAAATGGATCGGTAGACAGGTCTTGACTAAGTCTTGAAACTGACCAGCTTATGCTTAGCTTTATGCATGGTAAATGAAAAGATCCATCCTTGCAGGAAGGCCTGGCTCCTCACATCATGTTCTTAGAGTAGTTTACAATTTTCACATCAAATCCACTCAGCTAAATTGGGAACCAGTTTGGTCTAGTGGTTAAGGCGCCAGGCTAGAAAGCCAGAGATTGTGAGTTCAGGTCCTGCCCTTAGCCACGAAAGCCAGCTGGGTGATTTTGGCCCACTCACTCACACTCAGCCCAACCCAGGGTTGTTATTGTGGGGAAACAATAGATGGAAGGTGTGTTGGATATGTTTGCAGCCTTGAGTTATTTGTAAAAAATAGAAAGGAGAGATACAAATAATTAAATAAATCCCTTTCTCAGATTCCACTTCTTCAATATCACATGGATGTTGTCTTTTAAGCATTACTGAAGTTTCCTGCAGATGCTGCTGGGTATCCTGGAATGCTGTTCTCTGGGTTTGTATATGGTGACAACACAGGGGTGGGTTCTAAATTTTTTTACTACCGGTTCTGTGGGCGTGGCTTATTTTGTGGGTGTGGCTTGATGGTCATGTGACAATTATTTAGGATTTAGGAGAGGTACTGATCTACCAGGCTTTTAACTGCTCACAGAGCTGTACCAGTCTCCTCATTTATTTTTGCAGGCACTGGTCTACCCATTTATTTTTGCAGGCACCGGTCTACTCATGTATTTTTGTAGGCACTGGTCTACCCATTTATTTTTGCAGGCACCGATCTACTCATGTATTTTTGCAGGCACCGGTCTACTCATGTATTTTTGCAGGCACTGGTCTACCCATTTATTTTTGCAGGCACCGGTCTACTCATTTGTTTTTGGAGGCACCGCTCTACCACCAAACTGCCTTTTACCACTGATCAGCTGTAGGGCGGCCCTTTGAAGCCCCACGGCAAGAGTTTGAACAGTTTTTTTCCTTATAGCCCATCATCTGGAACTCAGGAGGCAGCAATAGATTGGGGGTGGGGCCAAATAAAAGGTAAGAATAATGTGGGGGGGTCGGGAAGGGCAGAACCGGTTCGGTGACGTCATATCATCACCACTACTGGCTTGGCGGAACCGGGAGGAACCCACCACTGTGACAACCTCTGAGTTTTAAAAACTTGACAAACATGGCATCAAAGTCAGAGCTTTCTGTGTATCTTATATACAGTCATATAGCGTGACTATATACAAAAAATATGTCAGGGCTAAAAAAAACAAGCTGTTTCTGAACTAAAATAACACTCAAGTTTCCACCACTGATGTTGACCTTTCTTCTATTGTGTTCATTCTTTCCCTGTGGATTACATCCTAGAATCTAATACACCAATCAGCAATTTAGGATTTTTGCTTTCCATCCTCTACATTCCTTGGCTCAAAAGGGGGAAAGATTCCTTGGAATTGGTTCAAACTGAGGGCAAAAGGAAGATGAGCCTCTGTAACTATCCTTGGACAGTTGCTTTTTTAGGGTGCCATTTCCACTTGGCCTGTTATCAACACCAGATTGTCCCTTGAAAGGCATATGATTGCTGTATCCATCTTGGGAATAAGTAGGCCATGCTTAGAACCTGGTGGATTATGTAGGACCTGAAATACACAAGGCCTAACAGTAGCCAACTGCTCTTTCAACACAGCCACTTTTGTTCCAGGCTTAACAAGCACTTTTGTTGCAGGGACCCATTATAGACTGTGAGAGGAATATGCAAACCAGATTGGGATGCCTTTTCATTCTTTCCAAGTCAAAAGAATGCTGAAAGAAATTATGCAAATGGACTTTATACATAGAATAAAATTAACATAGGTGGACTTAATTCGTGTGATGGAAGAGGCCAGGAAAAGAAAGACTGTATTTGTAAATGAACCCAATCCAGAGAATAAAACAGATGAAAATCCCTCAAGGAATACTTTAAGATTACAAGAGGATAGGTCCTGTCCAAAAGGATTTTCTCTTAGGAACATAAATGAAAGAAAACTCAGTGTGCAGCCCAGTTGTTGGGAACCAGGCGGCAAACAAGGTTATTATTATGGTTTGTCAGATCATTAACCAGCTGCTCAGGTCCCAGATTGTTGGAGGGATCCAGATTGTTGGGGGCAATATGCTAACTCTGTAAACGGTTTAGAGAGGGCTGTAAAGCACTATGAAGTGGTATATAAGTCTAAGTGCTATTGCTATGACTGGATTTGGCATTTTTATCCACCTATCAACCTATCATTCAAAATGTTTAGCAAGGGGTTCTCTGCCCGGTTGCTGGGTGGGCGTGGTCATGGTGGGAGTGGCCTAGTTGGCCTCCTGCACCATGGGGGGGGGGTCATTTTTGCCCTCCCCGGGTCCAGAGGCTTTTCTCAAGAATTGCTGGATACTTCTTGCCCTCCTCCTTCCAGGGTGCTGGAAAATGCTGAAGGAGAATGATTAACAATGCCTGAGTTCCTACAGATACACCCTGTCTGCAGCATGTAAGCCTGTGCTTTATGAGTCAAAGCACTGCCAGCAGCTAACACCTGATCTGTCCTCGTCCACACACACACAAACACAGCCAGCCGAGGGTTAAGGAAACACTTTGGCACACACCCAGGTCCTTATCTCCAACTTGGCAGCGATTTACACACCGTCTGCCAAGTGCGTTTATTTCCACAAAACAGAAAGATAAGATACTTAGCGTCCAAAAGTCCAATCAGAATAATATTTCTCTCAGCAGTTTCCGGACGAGGCTTTAGTGACTATCCAAGGTTTACTTTTGTTCGTCACAAGGATCACTGGCCACCACCCTCTATTATATAGTCTCTGGGGTGTGGTCCAGTGACTCAGTTCTAATCCCTAGCACACCTCCTGAGCTGCTGCAATCGTTTATCACGCCTTCGGAGGCATGCGTCCAGGAATGATGTTTCTCCGTCACTCTCATCCGAGCCACCTGTCTCCCTGCTAATCTCCTCTCCCTCGGCCGGCACCTGAGACAGTGCCAGAGGGGAGGGGCCTGGAGAGGGAGGCCTGGCTGACTCCTCTTCCTCATGCTCGGAGCTTTCTTCCTCCGATGGGACAGGCTCAGAGGGCGGGGCCACAACAACACCCTAATATTAGACAGAAATGTGGACCTTTTTCTGCTTGTTTTGCAGGGTTTTGGATACTATAGAAAACAGGGAACAAGAAAAGATGTTTGAGCTACAGGATCATTCCTAGGGCTGCAATGAAGAATATTCTAGCTATCTGGTGGATAAAGCTGTTTGGACTTGCCTGGAATTGGATGTTGAGTGAGTCAGTTATGTTAAGGCAAAATCTTATGTGGTTGGCTACGGTAAGTTTAACTTGACATGCCTGGGGAAGAAGGCAAAATTCTTCGGGCTGCTAACTCAAGAGGCCTATTTATTAAATCTATGCCTTTATGTAGCAAGTGGGTAAGAAAATGGCTTATTATAGTCAAAAGATCCAAGAAAAAAACCCTAACAATTTGTGACATTCTATGAGAAACCAATCATTCAGAAAGTAGTGGGTCTTAAATTGGAGAAGGCAAAATTTGCATATATCTTTAAACAGTCTGGCTGAAAAAAAATCAATAAAGGAGAGATAAAGGTCTGCCCCAATTTAGTCAAATCTAAATGCCAAATGTATTCCAGTGTACTGGTATTCCATTGACTCCACTTCTGATTTACTACAAGAGAAGAGTCTTTATGCAAGATCTTGTACAGAGTATATTCTGGAATCTTTCTAACAGGACCTGTGATAGAAAGGCATTTACTGTGATTGTGCTTTTTGCAAAAATAATCTGATAAATGCTATGAGTTATATTAGTTAAATATGAGGCCCATATGTCAATTGTTTTAATAATAAATGCCTAAATAAACAGGAGAACAGGACAAATTAAGCTTTACAAATCAAGTCGTATGAGTTTATATACTAGAGCAGTGAAAGCAGGGGGAGCGCAGGGCGGTCATGCGTGCCCACACCCATAATTCAATGTGTCCCCCCCACCAGGGGTGAAATGCTCCCGGTTTGGACTGGATCACCCGATCCGGTAGCGATGGAGGCGGGTGGTTCGGAGAACCGGTAACAAAAATCCCTGCTCCACGCCCCCATGCCCAGCTGAGCTGCACAATCATCAGAGGCTTTTTTTTTTTACTTTTAAAAGCATTTTTTCTACAACCTCTTCCGCTGAAAAAATGCTTTTAAAAGTAAAAAAAAAAAAAGCCTCTGATGATCGCGCGGCTCAGCTGGGATCCTCAAAGGCTTTTAAAAGAAAAAAGACCCTTTTTTCTTTTAAATGCCTCTGACGATCCAAGTTGAGTTGCCTGATCGTCAGAGGCATTTAAAAGAAAAAAAGTCTCTGCCGATCAAGCAACTCAGCTGGGATCGTCAGAGCCTTTCGAAAGCATATTTTTACAACCTCTTTACCAAAGAGGTTGTAGAAAAAATGGTTTTAAAAGAAAAAAAAATTGGCCATGCCCACCCAGTCACATTACCACCACCCCCCTACCAAGCCACGCCCAGAGAACCGGTAGTAACAAATTTTAGATTTCACCACTGCATGAGCGCGCGACCCCCCTGCACTAATAAACACATAAAGAAAAAATGACTACTCGCTTACTCACCTAAAGCTGCCAGCACCACCACTGCCATTACCAGCAAGACAACAAAGACATACAACACTTTCACAGATGTCTGTAGTGTTAGGTTTTTCTCACACTGGCTGCAGTTGGTCCTCGTCCGGCCTGCAAGGGATAAAGTACATATGGAGAACCTGGTATATCTAGGTCTGAGTTCAACTTCTGACTTCATTCATATGACTCGGATTTTTGAAATATACCCCAAAGAGAAGGGATTGTGAGAGCAGAGACTGCATGAAAACAGAGCATAGTCCTCAGGGGTTGAAAGGAAGGGTGTTTTTGGAGAACCCAGTAGAATTTCCCAAGATTTTCCAGCCCTGGAATGAAGTGGAAAAAGAAGGGCAATGAGGAAGGAGACAACCCAGCCAGACTTATCTTACTCTTACCATTTGGTCTGTATCTGAAGGAAGGCATTTCGTCGTCTTCTCCAGGAAGGTCCTCGTCTGAAATATAAAAGTAAAAATTTAAAAAATATGTTTTAAGGATCAACAGTTGCCAAAAAAACATTGCTGCTTTTTGTCTAGACCTGTTAGATTTGGCTTTTATCGGATGTCCTTTTGAGTTCTTCGGGTAAAAAGAGGCTTTATTAAAGAATGCTGGTGCCTCCCACAGACTTATAGCGCGATTAGAAACAGATAGCATGAGTATGTCTTGGGACACAATAAAAGGGTTATGCGTGATCAAAATAGGCAGAATTCAAATAACCACAAAAACAGAGGTTGCTCTTTAGCTATGGCTTGACAATAACAATTAAGGTCCATGTCTGCACGGTTGTTCCTTTCCAAAGAGATGTAAATGCTGCCATCCTTCTCTGATCAGGTGATCTCCAGATTACACTGCCCATAATTTTCTGGCAAGCAATTGGCCATTCTCTCCAAAGCTGATAGTCTGACACATCTGAAGAAACCAAGTTGACTTCAATGATTCTGATTTTAACTTAGTTTGACACCTTGTAAACTTTAGAGCCTTGGTAGTGCAGCAGACTAAAGTGCTGTTAAGTAGCACATAGCTGCCAGCTGACTGCAATTACTGCGAGTTCAAATCTCACCAAGCTCAAGGTTGACTCAGCCTTCCATCCTTCAGAGGTAGGTAAAATGAGGATCCGGATTGTGGGGGCAATAAGCTGACTTTATATAAAAAGAACACCGCTTGGGGGGCCCCCGAAAGCCCTACTAAGCAGATATATACAAAAGTATGAAGGCTATTGCTTAACGCATTGTAAGCTGCCCTGAGTCTCCGGAGAAGGGCGGCATATAAATCGAACCAATAAAATAAAATAAAATAAATAATGGCAATTTGTCCTCTGAGCACCAAAACAGAAGGTCTACATTCAAGAGGAAGATATTGCTATCTTAGGGGTATACTGTGCCATGCAGAAAATACAATATATTTTGCTGTGGCAGGGGAACAAGGAGGGGGAAATATCTCTCACAGAACCTCTCTATGATATCAGAACCTCTGCCTAGATTAGGTTAAAACGAGGTTGTATTGTTTAGCACATTATGGGAAAGTCTTGTCTTAACATACTAAGTCAACTAGCAATGTGCTTGTTTGCGCATACCATGTTATGTGAACACAACTGGCTTTGTTAACCTGATATGTGATTAAGCATGTCATATGAACCCTGCCTTGAATTCATTGTAGAGAGGAACAGAAAACTGGGAGGTCAAGTTGAGTGGAAGGGAACAGGTGATTGGCCGGCTAATCTCCTATGTAGAAGTATCTTATGATGCAATGTTCTATTGCAAGGCTCATTGATCAGAATCTTAAAACCACTGAAAAAAGAATACAAGGCTAAGACTATTAACAACTAGCTCATCATAGCTATTAATCTGGCCTCCATGACATACAATACCAAATCATAGGGACAGATATGCCAAATAATGGGAGAGCATTACTTCCTCCATGCTTCTATTGCACAATTATTGGCTTCTGTTGTAAAGCCAGTTCAATTTGACCCAGGATTATCAAAAAAAACCTGTGTCTTAATATATCTATGTAACCTACTGATTTCTATTAGGGTTATTAGTGCATTGTTGCACCAATACATGCTCAGACATTTATTCATACATACATATTACATACTTACCTGCAGTTCTCTTTCCCCAGTGACTGTGTTTGATGGTGGGTGGGGAGAGGTGCAGCCTTTCTCCCTGCCTAAAGTCATTTCACGCAATAACAATTTCCTGATGCTGTTTACAGGGTGGACATGCCAATATGCATGTCGTATGCATGTGTAATTACACATTTGTAAGATGTTCGTCAGAAACCCTATTCAGCACAGTGTATTAATTACTGCACGGCATTACAAATAGATTAAAGATGGAGATTTTGGATCAAAAATTGAGACTTGAACATTGTTTTAGACTTTAGTGCATCATAAAAATAGACAGGCCATTGTAATATAATTTGTTTACTGAGCAAGAAGGTCTTGAGAGACATGGTGAACCGGGCGGGAAAAATGATGTAAGCTGCTTACTGGAACGCCCAGCAGAGGCACCAAGGTGATGGATGAATGGATAGAGACAGGGTGGGACCCTAGATCCACATAACAGCAAGGATTAGGCTAGAGACAAGGATGTAAGGACAGTATCAGAATGAGCCAGATCTAGGTCCCAGACGGACAAAGAGAGACATTAGTATAACACTCATGTAATATGAGGATCCTGAGCCGTCAGAAGTGCCAGTTTATCTTGAGCTCCTCACCAGTTAGCATTGAGAAGGCAGAATCATCAGAGCCTAGAAAAAAAGCATAAAAGCAACCCAAGAATCTTTAGAGGAATTAACTTGCTGAATCTGCATTGTATTCCTCTCACTGTGTTTATCTGGCTCTGTGATCTTCTGTTCCCTAGCTGGGGTCACCATCTAATTGGATGAAGCAACTTTAGTTGGGAAAACATCCTGTGTATGTTTTTAAATTGTTAACATCTATTGTATCATGAGCTTTGCCTGAATGACTTTGTTTTGCTTAGTTGCCTATTTAATGTATTGTATAAATAGCATGGACACCTATTTCAGATTGCTGTGCTTTATTCTCTCCTGAGGATCATCAGAGAAAGATTTATGCACTGAAACTGAGAATGTCTTTGAGAATTCAAAGCAGCTGCTAAAAAGAAGTTGTTTCCAAAAAGTACTAGAGTATATTTCTGTGAATCTCTTAAAAAAGAGTCAACCCCCCACCCACCCCGTTTTGCTGATAGTTTGAATTTGGTGGCTTACATCTCTCCTTCCAAGGAAGACTTTCTCACTTCCTTGAATATAATTTCTTTCTGTGCATAAGAAGCCATGTGTTGGCACTGTTCATCCTAGACATATGGAATGAATGCATGGTTGGGAACTGTTCCTAGAAGCTGACTAAGCAATACACAAGAGCAGACCATGTCCGGTCTGGTAGGTTCCCAGAACCAAGTTAAACATTTCTCTTAAGTACATAACACTTCCTGTGGATCACTGAGAAGCAAAGTTAAATCTTTGCACCCTTGAGGTATCTGATCAGGATGGCAATTTCCTTATTGTTGATGGTGTACTGTTGTTAGGAAACAATCTCCTGCCATAGTTGGTTGTTGATTAATTGGACAACAGGGGGCAATGAGTGGTTTTCCCGCTTGGTATGACTGAACATAAGTGTGGGCTATTCATTTTCTTTGACAATTTCTAATAGTGCAACAACCCCTGCAATACTTCAATGCAGGAGTCCCCAAACCTGGCAGCTTTAAGACTTGTGGACTTCAACTCTCAGAATTCTCCAGCCAGGTATGGGAGTTGAAGTCCACAAGTCTTAAAGCTGCCGAGTTTGAAGACCTCTGCTTCAATGCATCTCACCACTCTTCGATCGCATGCAGAGGCTTTTCAAGCCATAATTAGATTTGCTTTGTCCCAGTTTCAAAAATTTTCTCTAGTCTATGTTTAAATCTACAATTTTATTGGTTCTCTTTTCCTTTTTATTGCTATGATTTCATTTATTTGTTTTTCCACGGTTAAGTTACTTTGTCTATAATCCTTGACTCTCCTTGAGAGTTTGTGTGGCTAAATATTATTAGATGTATTTGAGTATACATGGACTGCATTGCTCCGAAAAACTTTTATGGGGTCTGCCCAAGCCCATAGCTGGGGTGCACCACAAAGATTTCCTGTAACTCCCCCTTATTTTTTCTAGTTACTTGATATAGCTCAAGATGGCTCAACCTCCCCCCCCTTTTTTTTTGGCAATTCTGCAAGGCTTTTGGGCAACAAATGAGCCTGATCTACCATTTATAAATAGTTCTATCAAATCACCAAGAAGTTTCTGGGCTTTTATATCTGTCCAAATTTTTAAATCTGTGCTTTTAGTATCTTGCCAAGAACCAATATCCTTGAGGTTTCTTGCCAAATGTTTTGGAAAAGACCAATGAACAAGATTCTTGGGGGAATGAGCTCTCCTTTAGCTTTCCTGTTTTTTGTTTTCTTTTTCTGGATGAAGAATCAATGTTATTTGGATACTGTGGTTAACCAAAGAGACTAGGATGCCCCAGGGATTTCTTTGCCAGCCACAGGCTAGGCAAGTTGATAGAAAAATCACAGATTTGGCAGTGACTTTGGCCATCAAAGTTAAAGACAAATGACAAAATGTAAGACTTGATGGAGCTGGCACTCTGCCGGTGGTGGGAATCCCCTGGGCCACTTATCTTATATACATAAGCAGGATATCCAATGCTGGACTGACCTCAAATCATTCTTTTTACTATGTTTAATGGGACATTTTCCACTTTCTAAAATGTATTAAGCTGGAAAAAAAAGTAACTCAGCCATTTAACCAAAATTTAAGTTTTTTAAAAAAAAATGTCAGTTTTTTTTAATTATTTCAAAATCGCTGGGTATATGCATTGCTGACCTTATAACAGTGGTCAACAAATGCTTTCTACAACTGGATGCTTTTCCTTCTTGAAATGATTTTGTAAATATGTATGCTTATTCAACTCTCAAGAGCTCAACCCAGAAGAAATGTATTTTTTAGAATTGCTGCATTGGTATGAACTTGGGGAAAGCATGACTAGAGAGTACAATGTCAAACCCAAACTTGGACAATTTGGAAAACATAATGCTCATGGATGTATTTAATATCCATGGAAAGTTTAATTATGATAGTGCTTCAAACTGAGCTTTACATGGGGCATGGGGGCAGCAGGGAGTGACTTGCCCAACACACACTAACCAATTCATGCTGAAAGCAAAATTTATGTGACTTGAAGACAATATTGAGATCAGACCTGACCCTTTGTTTTTTGGTTTCTTAGCCATAGTATTACATCACAACATGTTTGAAGAAGATAATAATGGAGGGAATCTCAAAAATGATTTTAAATTTCTGATCTTTGTTGATTTATTATACACTCTTCATCCCAGCCTGCTACTCCCAAAAATCTTCAGGGCAGCTGAGATATTTCTGGGTAGGGATCATTGTGTCTTGAAGTGACTTTATTTTGAAGATCAAATCTTTGGCTTACTCTGGGGCTCCACAATCAGACAACTTGAGAAAAGCAGTGGAAGGATACTGTCAAGTGGACTCGGCCTTCCTATATTTATTTAATTTTCTCATGCATGCAAGCAGTTCTCTGTTTTGAGAATCACTCCCTTATGTCAACAGAAAATTGTCACTGGGCAGCATGCCAACTTTGGGAATTGCATAAAAATAGTCTGGTGCTGAAAGGTTTATTTATGATTGCATTTGTGTGTGCTTTTGAAAGGCAAATGTACTATTGGACCATGTTAATGGAAGAACAGATACAAATAACAAAATAGTCTAAATCCTGGTAAAAACCTATGACTGCAGGGCAAAACTTTTAAAAATTTGATGCTGAATAGATTCCTGATAGAGCATTACATGGACATTTCTAAGAGTAGGCAATGGATGTAATTCATGGGATACACCAGTGGTGGGTTGCCCCCAGTTCAGACCGGTTCGCAACAACTGGTAGTAAAACTGGCTGGAGGCCCTGCCCACCGCCCCGGATGTCATCATCATCAGTGATCTGCACTGTGAACCGGTAGTAAAGGTAAGTAGAACCCACCCCTGGGATACACTGTTATGTAGATCCGATTGAGCTGAGTGAGAATCAAGTAGGACTTTTTTTGCAATTATTCTCTATAGTGGAAGGGCTCGTCAGCTATACACAATCGTTATAAATTTAATCATTTATTTTAGGGAATTCAACTCTTCTAGTCTTTTGCTGAAATGGAACCATTCCTGTTAATTTTGCTAGAATTTAGAGCAGACTTCCTCAATTTGATATCCCAGCCCAGGTCTCTTGGACCAGAATGCCAACAATCCCCAGCTAAATTGGGAAATTTAGGAGCCAGGTTGAGAAAAGTTACAGTAGCAACTTCAAAGAACTTCAAAGAAGGAGCTACCTTAGCATCTCAGCAAGTATCAAATTGACCCCTTCTTGCATCCTGGGAAATTCTGCTTGCTAGCAGGATTTCTGTGATCACTTGAGCCCTGTTTTTTAAAAATGAAAATAAAAGTTTGTGCTACCCAATCATCAAACCTGAAGACTAAAACTAGCAATCATCCCATTTCTAAAGACGAAGCCAACTCCTTTCTTTTGGCACTTCAAAAACATCTGCTCACCTTAAATACAGAGTGGTTTCTTGCAATATTATTATCACCCAGAAAGATGGATCGTGCATCATGGGCATGAAAGAAGAGAGGGGTTAAATGCAGTGTCTACTCTGCAATGTTTTGCAAATTGCACAACCCAAGCAAAAGTGCTATTCATTGCACTTCAGGAGCCATTTCATGCTTTCTCCCAGGCTTCAAAAGCTGCCATTATCACTGAGGCTCGGATGCCAGGTAGGCACCCTCATCTTGATGTTTCCTTAACAAAGATTTAGTATGGTAAGTTAAGTCCAAATACTTTGCTTCTTCATATAGCCACACTGCAAAACCTGTTGCAGTAGAGCCAAGGAATAGGATTATTATGCCTAGTCTCAAACATAATAGCCCAGGGGCTGAATATTGCCCTTCTGCACATGCACACATACGCTGATTCTCCAGAATGGTGGGATTGAAAATTTTGTTTGCATTATGGGGGATATGGAAGGGGAAATAAGGTACCAAGCAGGTAAGTCCCAAATGGGTCCAAGCCCTCACCTGTTTTTAAAGTTGGTCGCTTGGTATGCTGTACAAATCCCTGGGCTGATGGAAGTTGTGTGTTCCTGAGATAAGTTGTTGAAGGACTAGGGCAGGGGCCTGCAACCTTAAACACTCAAAGAACCATTTGGACCAATTTCCCACAAAAAAGAAAACACCGGGAGCCACAAAAACCTTTCCGTGCCTGACTATTTCTTGAGCAGCCACAAAACTAGCATATGTAGTTGAATTAAATGTTCTGTTTTCTTCTGAAATTTTTATTTTCTTGGATTTATCCATGGTTGGCCTACCGGGGATCGAAAAGCTCAATAAATCGCATGCCGGCGGTTGTCGCACATTGGTGGTTGTGACGCATATTTTGACTGACAGGGAGCCGCAGCAGAGGGGTGAAAGAGCCACATATGGCTCCAGAGCCGCAGGTTGCTGACCCCTGGACTAGGGAGACCCAGACTGAAGTCGCCCCTTGGTCAAAGGATGACTTAGGTCAGTTGCTCACATTTAGCCCTACATAGGCTTCCTAAATAAAATTAAGGAAAGTCCTCTTGTGGTTCTTAGAGGTGCTGCATAAATACAATGAACAAACAAACAAATAAATAACAGAACATTTGGATCATACCCAACTGCACTGCATTTGAAAACTGTGCCATCAGCTGTTTCTGTAAGAGGGGAGAATCTGGGAAGCAACATCTGAATTCCCTTTGGTTATTCCTTAAAAATGGCCACAGAATTGGTGTTGGAAAACCACCATCTGAGTAAGATTTTATCCACCATCTGAGTAAGATTTTCAGCTTGGAGACATTACTCTTTGAGGCTCTGCTTTCTCCCTTAAAGTGCTGGGCTTGGCTTCCTGCTCTGCAGTCTGTTGGTGGAACACAGGGAGCGCCCCTGCTCTGTCTTGTGGTAGCATGGCATTTGGCCTGCTTCCAGTTTTGGGATTCTTGGCTCTGGTTCAGCTGTAGAATTGGCATCAAAGGAGTCCCCCTTCCATCCCTGACCAAAGAAGTTCCCCCATCATGCATTCTCTTTCCAACCATCTTCCTTTCTCTGTTCTCTTTGGTGCTTTTGAACAAGACTTTTACCATGCAATTTCTTGTCTTAGTCACAGAATTGTGCAAATACATACTATCTTCCACACCACCCAGAAAACTATCTTCTGTATTTGTTCATTGCTTCTTTCATTTCCCCCTCCCATTTAAAAAAGAAAACATGGCATAACTGATAACCAGTTTTTGGTTGCTACTGCTAAGAGCACCCGCTCTGGAGGGACAGAATATTCACAGATTCATTATTTATTGCAAGAAGTCAGAACAGTATATGAGAGAGGTTCTTCTACATTTATCACCACAACCCCTGTAACGTAAGTGGGGTTGATTCAGAGAGAGTGACAGGCCCAAAATCACCCAGTAACTCCATGATTGAGGGGAGACATGAACCTGCTTTTGTTAATTATTAGCATTAATTGAATTATAGCAAGAATTTTCAGAGCTGCAGCAATCTAGATTACTGTTGTGGCCCGTATGCGGCCTGGGCAGCTAGTAGCTGATTCAGACAGCGAGGAGGCTGGTGTGGTGCTGCGCCAGCAGCCTGTGCAGCTGGCACTCGAGTCGGACAATGAGGAGGCTGGAGAAGATGTGGTGGCAGAGGCGGGGATTCAGCCAGGGCCTTCAGATCCTCCAGAAGCTCCCTTAAGTGAAGAGGACGAAGAGAGGAGCCTCTTCTTGATGCATGGGCACGCAGAGCTGCCAAAAGGCAGGAGTGGCTACTCAGGAGGAGGTCTCCTCGAGAGTAAGGCTTGGGGCTAATTGGCCACTCCCTTAGCCTATTTAAGGAGGAACGCCGACTGCAGGGAACAACTTCATTCACATACCTTCGTGTTTTGTCTTGCTTATCAGCTTCCTGCAAATTGCTTCTGGGCATTCTGCCAACCACAGTAAGCTTTCAGTATTATTCTTTTAATTCTTGGCAGCTGTTAATGCAGTTAATTAACAGTTGTTGTTGTAAAAAACTGGTTTATTTAGTAAACTAAGGTTTGAACGGACTTTGTGTGTGCTGCGTTCTTTGGGGTCCGTAGCTGGAGCAGAACAATTACAAAGAAGAGGCCACGTTTTCCCTCAACTAAATGATTTTTAATAAATCAACCATTATTACATCTTGGCCCACCAGGACGGGAAGGCAGGGTATGTTTTGGATCCCATTGATTAGGGATATATACATCTGGTGGGACCATGAAAAAGGGCCTTCTTAGTAATGGCCCTTTCTTCTTGGATCATCATTCCCCCCAAGGTATGAGTGGCCTCTACCTTGTTGCTTTTCCAAAAGACCATAAAATGTAGTTTTGTCAGTGGGCCTGGGGACCACAA
This sequence comes from Arizona elegans, assembly GCA_022577455.1. Classification (NCBI taxonomy): domain Eukaryota; kingdom Metazoa; phylum Chordata; class Lepidosauria; order Squamata; family Colubridae; genus Arizona; species Arizona elegans. Next base: position 313,287,852 of record JAKOOJ010000001.1, on the reverse strand, counting down.
ATGAAGATGGAGCCATCAAATGGTTGAATTGATTGTGTTGTTACTGCTAAGGGGTAGTGGGGTGGGCTTTTTTAAATGCGGTAGATTTAAATGTTGTAAGCTGCATGGGATCAACTATGTGTGAGTTGGACAGCCATATAAAATTAATGAATAAATAATAAACTCTCCATTCTTCCTACACAAAATACTGATTACTATTGCCATCAGCTCAGGTCATTTAGCCAAATATCTAGAAGGCAAAACCGTTCTGGTAAGAAAGTCAAATTCAGTATAATCTGTCAATCAGAGATGGAGCTGGGGAAGGCTTTCTCCAGCCAAAAGCTCTGTAGATAAAACACAAACCAAGCCGCCAATGTTGAGACATATTAAAAGATGAGGTGAAAGGAATAAGGATGGATTTTTTATTTCCAGATGGCATGATAGGCAAATATTAATAAGATGGGATCTCCAGCTAGTGGGGGAGGGGGAAGTGTGAAGAAGGGGTGAGTTTAGAGCAGGAAGAAACATAGACTTTACCTCCCCCAGAAACCCTGAAACTCTTATCTGGCTGTTCCTGAGAGAATGCAGTTAGTTTGGCAAAATTCTTGTAAATAGGCATGCAGCAATAAAGAAGTAACTTTGATCAGCTCATGGTGTCCTTCTGGTTTCTTGTGCCTGACAGACAAAGAGAAAAGAGCAACTGCCTTCTGAAAGATCTAGCACTCAGAGACTGCAATTTGGTTTATATATACTTTCCCTTAATGATGATGATACCGGATCATCATATCTCATAATTTCCAGCTAGCATAACCAGGCTGGGAAAAATGGTTTTAGGTGAGGGAAAGCTGCAGGAAAACAAGATTTAGTACCTGTTCTGAATTCAACCAGTTCAAGAAAAAACTTGTGGTACTTGCAACAGTCCAGGATTTTTAACACAGGAGAAGTCGGAAACATCAGCTTTCTCATTTCAATCGCATCATTATGAACACTGGTATTAAATGAATCATTTGGCCAACTGGAGGGGGAATGGAACCCTTTAATCAGTTTTTGTGGAAGTTTGAAATCTGAACTGTACTTTTTATCTCTGAAGTTGGACCAGGAAAACGGGTGGAGGAGGGAACATCCTGAGGCCCTGAGGCAAAATATTGCTATGGTTGTAACTGGCCTCTTCAAGAGGATGTGTTGGGACTTTTGGTAATCCCACACCGTTTCATGCCAGCCACTCATTTTCCCTCTCTTGGTTTCCCTTTTATTAAACATTTTCTCAGATTTCCCCTTCCTCATTCCCCATATAGCAATTGTTCCTGGACACCAGATTTTAAAAAGATTCAAAGAAGCTGAAAGAGGGATAGAAGATGGTAAGGAGAATGATCAGAAGAAAAGAAAATTGGGAGATTTATAGCCTTCAGTCTTCAGACAACTCTTTCAGCTCCTTCAGCCAAGAAACTGAGATGAGCACCGTGTGGTAGAGTCAGACATGACTGACAGGGAAACCTTTACCTTTAAATGACAATAGAGTAGTGATCTGACAGACAGTATCTGAAAGGGTTGGGAGCATAGGCATCAGGGTGTCATGCTGAAGAAGGTCAAGAGATTTTCACATGGAGTGTAATCCTATACAAGCCAAAGGGGAAGTGGTGAAATAATCCTATTGTGATGGTAGCTATACAGATCTTCCACACGAAAAGTCTGTTTTGGAAGAACAGAGACCGAGTATCAGCCACGAGGGAGGACTGTTGCTTCTATGATATATGAAAACTGTTCTTTGTGGGATATATGAGTTGCCAATGTTGGGGAAAAAATACTGGGTTACATGGATTGTGGTCAAATCTTGCAGGGCTGTTACTACTTTATGTGATCGTACATATTTCCCACTCATTTCAGTTGAGGTTAAGGAGAACATTCAATTGCCATCCCTCAGCAGTCTTCTCCCACTCCCTCATGCTTTTCAGATATTTGACAACTCGCATCACCAGGCAATACATCCACTGGTTTAATATTAATATTCTCTGTTCTATAGCAAAGGATGCAGAGCGTGTGCGCGATGCGAACCGGTGGTAAAACTGATTAGAACCCACTGCTGATTAACACCTCCAAGAAGCTTTTGGCAGAACTCATCCACTATTCTGGAGTTTGGTGAGCATCAATATATGAGCCCTCTACTGCTTTGGATGAGGTCACACTTCCCTAAAAGCTCAGGTGTTTCTGCTAAAGCAGGTGAGGCTGCGGCCAGAAGAGCCTTTTATGAGCTTCAGCTGGTTTGATCATTGTGTCCTCTCCTGAACCAGGAGAGGAAAACAAAGACACATGCCCTTATCAGATTATCATCATTTTCTCTAGGTGGGGCTACCATTGAAGATAAATTGGAAGCCACAGCTGAAACAGAATATAGCCATTGCCTGATTGCCTACTTGCAGATCAGTGCTAGCCTAATTTGTGGCTGTTGTACTAATTGCCAGTAGGCATCTGGGTTCAATTCAAGAGTCTGGGTGCTGTTGTTATACATCAGGTAAATTTGTACATCTTATACTGTCTAGCCAGGAAAGGCTGTTGCAGATACGCAATCCCTCAAAAGCTCAGGTAGGTTGGGACCTGAAGGAGCGATTTTTTTTCAGCACCAGTCCCCACACTGCAGAACAGCTGTCCACATGAGGACAGATTAATACCAATCCTTTTATCCTTCAAGAAATTGACAAGAGACCCTCCTCTTCCATAAAGCATTCAAGATGAAGACTTTTAGTTGGAGGACAACTACTATTGTATTTTTAATTGTATCTTTTGTAATAGGAGGTTTTGATGTTTTAACATAACCAATCTTGAATCTGATGAGAAGGTGGCCTTGTGTGGTAAGAAATACCCACAATTGTCTCCAATTGTCTATAGGCCACAGTATGGAATAATTGTGGTCCCATCTCACTTCCTTAGTTTTCACAACTGTTTAACCTGATCACAGAATGAACCCGTTTTCTGAATTTACAGTCTATTAAAGCAGTGACTAACCAAACGAAACTGAGTGCTTATTAAGCAGAGAAGTCTAATCAAGGTTATTCTTCAACATGCTCCATAGGTTGTGCCAAAGCATCTGCAAAGTTTCTACAGGACTTAAAACTCGGTCTGGTTAAAATTCAGACGGGAAGGTAACCCCAGCATTTCCCAAGACAGCAGCCCCCTTTTCCCTCCCCTGCCTGACCTACAGCAGCCCAAGAGGGCGACTGGGGGGGGGGGGGTGAGGGAGAGCCCTTTGATGGGGCAGCTGCCTCCTCCCTCCCGCCCCGCTAAACCCAGAACTCACCTTTCATTCTCCTCCCCTCGGGTGTCCCCGCTCAGCCTAGTCCCAGCTGAGCCTGAGCAAACAAACAGCGAGAGGCTGATGCTTCGACCTCATGGGACTAGGCCCTAGAGGCCGAAAGGAGGCAGCCGGGGTCGGGGGACTCTCATCCGAAACACGGGCGGCGATTCTTGGATGGCTGGGACGCTACGCCGCCCTCGAAGTCCAAGGAACTTGCTGCTTTACGGAGGGGGGGGGGGACGGCAAGGCGGGGCGAGGTGCCCACCCTTCAAGGGCCCGCGGCGGCTTGCCGTCTCCTCCCGAGCATCCCTGGCGTGCACCGTCTTTGCTTCCCCGAGCGCCGTTTAACACACAGGAAGCATGTTGTCCGCCACGCTCCGTCCTTCTCTCGCTCTGCTCTTTGGGCCGGAGCCCAGACAAACTTCCTTCCAATGTCCCAACAGGACGACTGGCTTCTCTACGTGCCAGCTGCCTCCTCCTCAAGCTCTCTTAATCTCTCTTATTCTTTCTCTCTCTCTCTCTCTCTCTCTCTTCCCACCCTCACCCCCAAAGACGCTGCCCCCAAATCTAGGGTGGGCGGGCCGGGGAAGGAGTGCGAAGCTAGGCGGCTTTGGAGCCCTGCCGAAATATGCGTTGTCCCTCCCACCCACCTCCCCACCTCTAATTGCTAACAAATGTCCTCTTACTGACACGGGTGAGCAAGGAAGGCCAAGAACGGCCCGGGGGACTGTTGGGGAGAGGGGTAGAGAAAAAGCCTAAAGCAGGTTGTCGATTCACACGGCATGTTTAATATGCTTGCTGAATTAACCTCCATTTTCTGGTCCCAGAGCAGAGGTAACTTTCACTAGGCATCGACCAGTTGTGGAGAACCGGTAGTGGAAATTTTGAGTAGTTCGGAGAACCGGTAAATACCACCTCTGACTGGCCCTGCCCCCATATATTCCCTGCCTCTTGAGTCCCAGCTGATGGGGAGGAAATGGGGATTTTGCAGTAATTTCCCCTGGAGTGGGGTGGGAATGGAGATTTTACAGTATCCTTCCCGTGCCACGTCCACCATGCCATGCCCACCAAGCCACACCCACAGAACCGGTAGTAAAAATTTTTGAAACCCATCACTGTCCCAGAGGTGGTTTTTTTCTTCAAAAGGCAACTGGACTTTCTTTTGTTTTTCCTTGAAGAGGTTTCACTTCTCATCGAAGAAGGTTCTTCAATTCATCGGAAGGAGTTTCTTGGATGGGAAGCGAAAGGTACTTCAAGGAAAAACAAAAGAAAGTCCAGTTGCCTTTTGAAAAAGCATCTTTGGGAAAACCACGGCCTCCATAGGAGAATCTCCATAGACCCACTGTTTTCTGGGTTGCACAATAGGCTGAACCAGGAAGCCAGCATTTCTCAACCTCAGCAACTTTTAAGATATGTGGACTTCAATTCCCACAATGGCTGGGGAATTCTGGGAGTTGAAGCCCACACATCTTAGTTGCGGTTGAAAAACACTGCATAAAGTAATCAAAGGGGCTGGGATCCCTTTAGCTACCAACAATACATCTCACCAATCAAGCTCAGAGCATTGTCCCAATGCAAGTTACATCTTTGTTTCCTTAAGTGTCTTATGTGAGCAAAGCCAATCTGCTTGTGGGATGTGGGGCATGGGTGCTATTCAGCAGGTTCTGACAGGTTCTGGAGAACCGGTAGCGTAAATTTTGAGTAGTTCGGAGAACCGGCAAATACCCCCTCTGGCTGTCCCCAGAGTGGGGTGGGAATAGAGATTTTACAGTATCCTTCCCCTGGAGTAGGGTGGGAATGGAGATTTTGCAATATCCTTCCCCCAGGAGTGGGGAGGGAATGGGGATTTTGCAGTATCCTTCCCCCAGGAGTGGGGAGCGAATGGGGATTTTGCAGTATCCTTCCCCTGGAGTGGGGTGGGAATGGAGATTTTGCAGTATCCCTCCCCTGGAGTGGGGAGGGAATGGGGATTTTGCAGTATCCCTCCCCTGGAGTGGGAAGGGAATGGGGATTTTGCAGTATCCTTTGCCTGGAGTGGGGTGGGAATGGGGATTTTGCAGTGTCCTTCTCCCAGGAGTGGGGAGGGAATGGGGATTTTGCAGTATCCCTCCTCTGGAGTGGGGAGGGAATGGTGATTTTGCAGTATCCTTCCCCCAGGAATGGGGTGGGAGTGGAGATTTTGCAGTATCCTTCCCCTGGAGTGGGATGGGAATGGAGATTTTGCAGTATCCTTCCCCTGCCACACCTACTAAGCCATGCCCACTAAGTCACACCACGCCCACCAAGCCACACCCACAGAACTGGTAGTAAATTTTTTTGAATTCCACCACTGGTATGGTGGAGAGGAAGAACACTCAAAGGGATGTCATAGTTCACTTTGGCACATTAGGGATCCCTCTGTGGCTGTAATGCTGTGTGCCATGAGGCCGTATACCTCCTCATTACAATGGAATGGCATTTTGAGAAAAAGGGAAGTTTGAGTGCCCAATAGGTGTACTTGGAGCAAAGGATTAACTGTTCTCACATTGCCTTATGCCATTGTTTCTCAACCATAGCAACTTTTAAGATGGGTGGATTTCAACTCCCAACATGCTGTCTGGGGAATTCTAGAAGTCAAAATCCACCCATTTTAAAGCTGCCAAGGTTGAGAATCATTGATCTGGATGGTTGAAGTTTCTCTGGCCCAATGCTCGTAAGATGTCTTCAGCTTCAGCCAAAGGCCATGCTGACTTGGAACGATAGGATATCAGATTAGGGAAAACTGGCTTCAAATTTGAAAGCATTCTGAGATTTTTTTGCTTCTGTGTATTTGAAATGCTGAGAAAAAGGAGTAAAAAAATCCTGTTCTGTTCAAAGCTGATGCAGGTTCTGCAGCAGTAACACCCCCTTATCTTCAGTCTATACAGAATAATAGGAAAGATAAATAAAAGCCCAATAGCCTGTCACTTTGCACGCAGCTTCCTTGCACTGAAGAGAATGTTTCAGTCAATGAAACTCCTAATAGTCTCCTTCTCTTGTGAATTTTATTCCTGCCCATTATTTTTGTGACGTTTTTCTTGCATGACTTGAAACCCATGCAAGGGACACAAGGTTTCACTTCCAAGGGGGATCTCATATAAGAAAACCAGCTATATGGTGAGTTACACTGCAGCTGAGTTGGAAGTAAATCAGCCAGTTCTCCAATAATGTTGTGTTGTGGGAACACCAAGCCCTAGAGCTTGTTTTGGAATAGCCTTGGATAGAAGTGAACTTATTGTTACTCAAAATAGATAAATGGACAAATCCTTGGTCTCAAATATAGTGACATATGGTTGAATTCAAGTATGTTGAGAGAACGTAGAGTGGGAAAGAGGAAGAGAAGCCATAATCACTTTCTGTTTGTCTAATTTGGTAGAATGTCAGGCCAGACATTGCTCTGTAAAAATAATAGCCCATGAAAAGTGGTTCTATTAAGCATCAGTTGGACTATTGATGGCTCCTTGATATCTCCATGCAAAATTTCCCACATAGAAAGGATAGCTGACAGATAACACAGGATGCTAGATAAATCAGCATCACTCTTCTCCTTTTCACACCAGGGATAGATGGTTTGTGCTTGCTGCCCTCTGCTGACACAGAGAAGATGAAACCATAGACAGGTTTCGATTCACATAATATAGAAAGTTATGCTGATATTATATTGTCTTTTTTTATTATAATTAACTTTATATACCAAAATTTATTGATTGGTACAATACTTTGATAAATTATTGAGTTTCTGGCATCTTATATACATGCTTTCATATATAATGAATAAATGAATAGAATAGAATAGAATAGAATAGAATAGAATAGAATAGAATAGAATAGAATAGAATTCTTTATTGGCCAAGTGTGATTGGACACACAAGGAATTTGTCTTGGTGCATATGCGCTTGGAGTACATAAAAGAAAAGATGCATTCGTCAAGAATCATAAGGTACAACACTTAATGATAGTCATAGGGAAACAGTCAATATAAATCGTAAGGATACCAGCAACAAGGTTACAGTCATACAGTCATAAGTGGGAGGAGATGGGTGATAGGAACGATGAGAAGATTAATAGTAGTGCAGACTTAGTAAATAGTTTGACAATGTTGAGGAAATTATTTGTTTAGCAGAGTGATGGCGTTCGGGAAAAAACTGTTCTTGTGTCTAGTTGTTTTGTAGTGCAATGCTCTATAGCGTCGTTTTGAGGGTAGGAGTTGAAATAGTTTATGTCCAGGATGTGAAGGGTCTGTAAATATTTCACAGCCCTCTTTTTGACTCATACAGTATATAGATCCTCAATGGAAGGCAGTAATTGTTTTTTCTGCAGTTCTAATTATCCTCTGAAGTCTGTGTCTGACTTGTTGGGTTGCGGAACCAAACCAATACAATGAAATACACACACACACACACACTCACACTCACACTCATATGATATATGAAAATGAAAAATTTTGATTAGGGGTTCCTTCAAGTTAGTGCTGACTAGTACTTGGACTAGTCTCTGTAGTTTTCTCGGGAGGTTTTTCAGAAATGGTTTCCTGGTTTCTACTCTGATACCTTAACCATTATATCAAACTGACTGTTGATCAAATATACCTAGAAAAAATGTAAAAATTGGTGTTTCATTTGATAGTTGAATTCTTTTACATATCTTGGGATAATTAATCTTTATTTGTAGAAGAAATATTTAAAACTATCTCAGATTAATATTGAGGTAAATAAAGCATTAAAATTGTAATGAATTTATGGGGAAGGGTAAACATTATAAAAATGGATTATTACTTCAGGATTTTTATAATACCCAGAGTAATTTCTTTTAAGGATTTCGAACAGATTAATTGGTTCAAAGCTTCAAATGCAAAAAAGGGTAAGCTTTTATATTTTCTTTATTTAAATTAACCTTACCATGTAATGAGGGTGATGGTGGGGTAAGTTTCTTGATTTTCAGTGTTGTCATTTGACATACATTTTCAATAAAAGTGATTAAAACAACAACAAAAATTGATCATTATAATATGTGACTCCTTCAATATCACGGCAGAGTCTCATTTCCTTTTTTAGCCAGCATTTCCACTGTATATTTAGTATTAAATATATTTGGAAGATAATTAAATATATTTGGAAGATCAGGATCAAAATAAAATTTAGATTCTTATTCATATGATAAATATTGATTTTGGGTTAATCCCAGTTTGAAACTTGCATTTTAATAAAATATTATTAATGGCTAATTCTTTACTAAAACATCTTTTGATTTCACAAGTTGGTTCAGATGCATTAGCAGCATCTAAATCGCCAGAGTTATTATCATCCCTGAAATCTGTTCTTTAAATGTATTGGTATTTTAAAAATACATTAGAGTATTGTTAAGAGCTTAAACAACTTAAACCAATCATTATATAAAGAATTTTAGTCGCATCAAGTAAGAGGTACTGAAAAAAAAAGTTTACTCTTTTACACAAGAAAGATAGCGCTATCACAGATTTATGGTTCTGAATGTATTTGTTCTCTGCTTATAAACCGGCTCTTTATTGACAATGGAAAGATTGCTCAATATTACACTCTGTGTGATCTTAATGATGTATTCAACAAATGAAATATCTTCTATATTTATTGTAAAATGCTTTTGTCTTTTTTTGTTTCTTATTTTTTTTATTTCTGTGTATTTAAATAAATAAACAAATAGCAATCAGATTGTTTCAATAGCCTCTTCCTGCTTGCTCAGTATTCCTTCCCAATTTTTTCTGTTTTTCAGATGATGTATTGTAATATGTGGGAATGATCTTGAGAGATGGAAGAATGACAGCCAGGGGAATTGTGGGAGAAGCGGCATCTTGATCTACAGCAGGAATGTGGGCATGGCAAACATCTTAGAAGAAACCTTCCCTAATTTATTTGGGTGTAGAGGGGGAAGAAATATACTTCCAGACTCATAAGATTCTGTTAATGTAATCTTACAGTAGTTCATCTGGGTGTACTTCCTGGATTACTTGCAAGACTAACATATATTGAGTAACAACATTATTCATCTGAATCTGACTATATCTTACAAATTATCTGCTTCTATCTTGTAACAATGTCAGGAATTTAAATCTGATTAACACATCTGGTAAAACAGGACTTCTGCCAACCAGGAGATGAGTGGGTTAAATGTGCCCCAGGATGATTTAGCATTTTAAAGACAACTGTCTTTTCAACAGTATATCATTTTTGTTCAGCTCAACCAGCTATACATAGAATGTATGGAGGTAGGGATAAGTAATCTAGCCCATTAATGCTTTGATATCTGACCAATGCCTAGACTGCTGCTCTTCCTCCTGTCTCTCAAGGACATTCTCACAGACCATTATATATCCCTTGAATACCTGCTGCTAGGGAGCAGAAGGCCTATCTCTCCATGTTGGTGAGCTTCTGAATGCATCCAGTTGGCCATGGTGTGGGAATGAATATTGGATTAGACAGGCTCTTGACCAGATCTAGAAGGAATCTTATGTTCTAATCTAGGAGCATCCATTTTTACGGTTCAAAACTTTACATAAGAACACTCAACATACAAGACTGTTTCTTTGGATTAACTAATTTCCCACATCCAATTGTGATTTCCACTGATTCCAGAGAGCATTCATTGATGGAGTTTCTTATGACTATTTAGAAAGGTGCCACCTGATATGTTAAGTCCTAAACTCTGCACAAGAGCAAGAAAAGTGTGAGACTGGGAGTTCTAATTGTGATTAATCCAAGCAAATAATCACAAATCAACATTGATTTGAAGGTACCTATGTGTACACTCACACACCAGCACACAACCTCTGAGTGAGGGCAAGCAGACCTGGTGATTTGGCAAAATATCACAACTGAACAGAGATTTGCCCCCCTCCTTAAAAAATGTTGCATGCCAATCTTGGTGTCATTCTGGCAGTCACGATGGAGTGATATCATTTCCTTCTCAGACTGAAGAAGCTACTTAGATAAGCAGCAAAATGTTTCAAACAAAAGAAAAAAAAGAAAAGTCCAGTGACCATGACTCAACTTTCAGGTTCCTTCTCAGCTGTTTTTTAGTGCTGAATCAATGGGTTTAGTAGGTTTTGTTTATTCTGCAAAAAAAAAAAAAATTTGGGGGGGGTTGAGTCAATTCCACATGCCCACCCACCATATGGACTGGATACCATGCAGCTTTTGCTCCATATCAGCACACTTCAATGCCATCCAGTGGTTCCATTTTTAAAGAGCCAAAGGTGACATACATACATACATACATTTACTTACTTACTTACTTATTTATTTATCGAGTACGTATTAGATAATATACTGCTCAAAAAAATAAAGGGGACACAAGCAGAAGACATCTGAGATCTGAATGAATGAAATAGCCTTATTAAATACTTTGTTCTTTACATACAGTAATTTATACACTGCTCAACAACTAAAGAGAACACAAAACTACTGTGTGTAATGAACAAAGTATTTAATAAAGCTATTTCATTCATTGATATCTCGGATGTCTTCTGCTTGTGTCCCCTTTATTTTTTTGAGCAGTGTATATATAAGTATAAGCAAACCCTTCTCAAGATTACAAATAAGTGCCTGCGTGGATCTCCAAGGCAGAACTGGTAAGCAGGAGAGATGCTTTGTCCTCCCAGTCACTGCTTTCCCTCTGCACAACCACCAACTACAGCAACCCCCTTTTTTTCTTACATGCCTGGGAAACCAGATTCTGGTTGGGGAAAGGACCGAGCTGCATGACTGCGGTACTGGTGTTCGCATGTGTTTATCCACGGTTGATGTAATAAGTGCGAAGCTCACCACTAACTACAGCTACACAGTCGATCATTTCGGCTTCAATCTTCTGATCCAGGAGCCTCAGCGGATCACCCTTTGTTAAAAGCAAGGGAAGCGTTTTAACATTATTTTATTACATTAATTTATTTGATTTTTTAAAATGAGTTTTAGTTTTTTAAATGTGGGTTTTTTTTATATTCTGTAAGCCGTCTTGAGTCGCCATGGGCTAATAGGCGGCAATATAAATCTAATAGATAGATAGATAGATAGATAGGTAAAGAGCCTGGTGGCTCAGCAGACTAAAGCACTGTTATTAACAGTGCTGTTATTAACATCAGCTGCCTGCAATTTCTGCTGGTTCGAATCTGTCCAAGGCTCAAGGTTGAATCAGCCTTCCATCCTTTCAAAGGTAGGTGAAATGAGGACCCAGATTGTGGGGGCAATAAGCTGACTTTGTATAAAATATACAAAAGTATGAAGGCTATTGCTTAACGCATTGTAAGCTGCCCTGAGTCTCTGGAGAAGGGCGGCATATAAATCAAATCCAAAAAAACCCCAAACCCCAGAGTTGGAAGGGGCCTTATAGCAGTGTTGAAATCGGTTCTGTGGGTGCGGCTTGGTGGAGGGTTAATGTGACTGGGTGGGCATGGCCAATTTTTTTTTTTAACTTTTAAAACCATTTTTTTCTACAACCTCTTGCACGAAGAGGTTGTAAAAAATGCTTTTAAAAACCTCTGACGATCCCAGCTGAGTTGCCTGATCGGCAGAGGCTTTTTAAAAAAACTCAACCTTGGATCGTCAGAGGCATTTAAAAGACAAAAAAGGGTTTTTTTCAGTCCAATCTTTTCTTGAAAGTCTCCAGTGACGAAGCTCCCACAACTTCCTGTCCTGTAAGTAGCAGGCACCTTTACCAACCGGGGGTGGGTGGGTGAGAGGGGCAGGGACCGAGTCGCCGGTCCGGGGGCTAAATTCTTCGCAGCAAGAGACCCAGCGCGCCAAAAGCGCTTGCGGCTTTTCTGCAGTTCCCTTCCTTCCCCGCTCTGCCTTTCTTTCTTGCAAGGTACCCGGGCTGCCCTGCAATCGGCGGAAAACGCGGCGCTTTTTTTTTTTTTTTTTATCCGCAGCGGTGGAGCGCGGGCGCCGCTTGGCGGCGACTGTGCGAGATGCGCTTTTGCGGCGGGTTTCCCAGTCCGGTCTTGGGGAGGGGACGCTGGAGCGGGATGGTGTCTGCCGGTGATGAGCTCAGGACCGGTGGGAGGGGCCGGTGGCCTATATAAGACCTCGGCGGCCACCGCGCCATAGCCTGTCCGGGGCGAAACTGCGGCAGAGTCAAGGTGGGGATGCTGGACGGAATCTGAACGCCGGGGTCGTGCGTGGGTGCGTGGGTGGGAGCTTGCCCAGGCTGAGTAGGTACCATCGCACGGGCTGCAGGACCGGTAGGACTTTTTTTGTCCCATCGCTTAAGGAAACTGCCCTGGTTGAAATCTCTCCATGCCAAGAGGGGCGAGAGGATCCAGGTTTGGGAAAGGAAATCCTCCTTCCGTTAGATTATCGGGAGCTTTTAAAGGCGAGCTGCTCCCGGGGCGTAAAAGTGCAGGGTCCAAACGGCCGGGCGGGGTGGGAAGCAAGAGTGACGCAGCTGTCCGACTCTTCGGCTTCAGGCTGGAACAGTCTCGAAGGTGGGGACCGGAGATTACTTCGCCTGGATGGAAGGATGACTTGCGGCGATGCGGGTTTCTCTTCCCCTCCTTTTGGAGGATGCTTCAAAGATGCTTTCGCCCTCTACATTGGCTGGGTGCAAATGTCACTTGGGAACGGTAGGGCAGACATGGGCAGGCTGGGTGCAAATGTAACTTGGGATGCGGGCAGGCATGGGCATCTCTTGGCCGCGTTGGGGAGGGCTAGGGGAGGAAGGATGTACATAGTGGAGAGGATCGGGGACCCCTGGCTCCAGGAGGGGAAAAATGACTGGGAGAAGTTGCCGGTTCGTACTTGCACGTGCCTGAAAATGGGTGGAGGGCAGGTTGTGTGAGGTGCACCGGTTGGGGTGGGTATGATGCTCCGGGCTTGGGTGAAACTTAGCACAGGTGGGCCTGGCTCCTAGTAGTGTGCACCTGCTTTGCACACAATTAATGCCCAGCATTTCCGGGTAAAGATGAACAAGAACTGAACTGGCCAACAAATCTGGTAACCACATACTGAATGCTTTGCCAAGGCTTTCATTCCTGGTTTTTTTTTTTTTTTTTTAACATCCATCTTGAGGTCCTGAGATTTCCTGGGAATGTCCCATTTGAGTGCTTTAGTGAGTCTCACCCAACTGAGTTTTGTGGTGATCAGCCCAGGTTAGTTTGGTGATGCCACTTAGCTGTAGGACAGGGTGGAAATTTATGCTTGGCAGCAGTGACTGCAGCTCTTCCTTCCTATTGATATTTTATTCAGTTCACGTGTGTGGGGGAGTGTTTCTTGGTAAGTTGTAGGCCATTTGTTGTCTTAGCCTCAATTAGTGTGGGGCACACTTTTTGTTTTCTTTATTTCAAATATTTTTTCTGGTCGCTCAACTCAACCAATGGGACTCTAGGCAGCATACAGCAAGATCAGGGGGTGAGAAATATATATCTATAGAGAGAGACTCAGGATGGCTTACAATGCATTAAGCAATAGCCTTCATACTTTTGTATATTTTATACAAAGTCAGCTTATTGCCCCCACAAACTGGGTCCTCATTTTACCCACCTTAGAAAGGATGGAAGGCTGAGTTGACCTTGAGCCTGGTGAGAATTGAACTCGCAGTAATTGTATGCAGCTGGATGTTAATTGCTGCCTTAGTAGGAGGCATTAGCCTCTTACGCCACTCAGCCTAATAGTGCCTAATAGTGAAAGCCCAGCTCTGTGTAAGGTCTTAGCACCTTCTGGTTCATGTTGATTTACACAATGGGTGTGTCCCATTGCACAAGGCTCAAAGTGTGGTATTAAGGAAGAGCAACCAAGCAAAGACTCCAGCTTTTAGAATTGCAGCCTAGATGAGGAAAGGGGTGTTGTGTCCAGGGTGTGCATTTTAAAACTGAGGCATTGTATTCCTGGAGATTGCAAACAATTTAGCTTCAAGAAGACCCAAAGGTGCCTTTTCAAGAGGACTCCAGTTGCCTCTTGAAAAAGCACCTTTGGGACAACTATGACCTGTATGGCTGAGAATCTCCATAGACATTCAAGAAGGAGAGTTCTAATGCCATGTCCCACTCACTGTTAATGTAAGCCTTAACAGCGGCTTCTGCTACTGTATTGATTTATTGCCACTTGTGAGTGTGGTGCTTATCAGAGTTCAAAATGACATGCTTCTGCCTCTAGCTTGAAGTCTAACATTGGATGCTGGGGAAATGGAGCCATGATAAAATGTGCATGGTCATGTTCAGTTCCAGCCAAGGTTAAGGAGTGAATCATGGTCCATTTGCTTTTTGCTCTGTTGTAGTTCGTGAACTATTGTCATTTTCTTTTTCCCCTGTTCCATCTTGGCCAGTTTTTCTACTGAAGCAGCATCTAGGTCAATAGAACTGAGAGCTTTATTTCTTCCCACCCCACCCTCTCCCTCTTTTTACTTATAGCAGTACATGCCAGTTTTGTTTTTTCTAAATAAATATTAGACCTGAAAAAGAATGGGGATTAACACTAACCAGAAACCATTTTCTAGGATCTTAAAGGATCAAACTTTTTCTGCCACTTGGGGACTGGAAAGCATAGAGTTTTGAAAACCTGGCGGATCCCCAACGTCATCTGATTTGCTGGATTTGGCAGGCACATAAGCTTTGCAGGCTCTTTCCCCCCCTCCCCCCTTTCTGCCCCAGTTATTCATAGGCAGCTTTTGAAGTTTATCCCTCAGATGCTGGAAAAAGGCTTCCAGGTTTTTAGCTACTGGGGCAAGTTGTTCCTTAAGTGTAAATGATGGGACTGGAACTGCCCGTTCTCTAATAATTACCTTTGTTTTTGTTCTGAAATAGGATGAAATCAGATAAGTGTGCTGGAATATTAAAAAAAAAATAGGGAGCATATAATGTTAAACATTATCTCGGGAACATGACAGAATGTGAGATGATTGCTGTATTTACTGACTTATACAAATATACACCTGGAAAGAGGTGTTTCTAGGTGGCTGCCTTTGAACCGGAGACAAATGGTCTCACCTTTGAGTTGTAGTTATTTTACGCTTGCTGAAACTTTCACATTCATTGTTATCTTTCTATTCGTGAGACTTGTCTTTGTCATCTTTTCTATCATAAGTGTTCAGAATACTGGCATGTTATAAGCATGTTATATGTAAAAAAAATCTGCTTGCATGTTTGCTTGCTGCCCTCAGCTTTATTGGGCATTGACAGATTTCTGTGATGCCTGTTTATCATTCAGCTCTAAGATTTGGCACCCAATTATGTTTTTACTAAAGAGAAAACAGCCTGTAGAAACACTTCGGTGTCATTGTACTTTTCTTGCCACCTCAGCTGGCATCGCAGCAGAAGTTACATAGGAACAGAGATTTGAAATGTAGAGAAAGTAGATCTTGAGTCAGGAATCAGCTCTGAAAAATATAAAGAATGCCTCCAAGTATATGTAGAAAGCATTTTGCTTCATTCTGAAATAACTATAGCCAGTGGTGGGATTCTGCCGGTTCTAGGCGGTTCGGCCGAACCGTTTGTTACATTGCTGGCTCGCCCCACCCCTCCACACCACTGAGCGAGGGGTGGGGCGAGCCAGCAATTTAACAAATGGTTCGGTGTTTTTTATAATTTTATTGGCCTCGCAGCTGCCGCAGGGCTTCAAAGGGCCGCCCTACAGCTGATCAGTGTTAAAAGAAAACAAATGAGTAGACCAATGCCTGCAAAAATAAATGGGTAGACCCAGTGGTGGGATTCTACTTCTTTAGAACCGGTTGTTAAGTAGTTAAGCCAGTGGTTGCCAAAGTGGGCGGTACCACCCCCTGAGGGGCGGTGGAATGCCTTAGGGGGCAGTAAGAGGCAAGGGGGGCGGCAGGAGGGGCTAAGTGGCAAAGAGGGTGGCCCCCACCCTTTGGCCTGTGCCTCGCAGCACTTACCTCCTTGCAAGCAAACAGCAAGAAAAAACAGCCCCTTCAGCTTCAGCATTGGTTAATTAGCACAAGTTGATTAGATCGGCCTCCTGACTCTCAGCTGATTTGCTGTCAGCTGTTTTGCCAGGACTCTGTTGCTATCTGCAAAGAGTGCTCGAGCAGATTTTTTTCCCCCTAGCCTAGCTATGCTGAAAAAGCGAAACTGAAAGTAAAGCAGGGTCTTTGCTGCAACGTGACAAAATGAGGCAGAGAGAGATTTTTTTCCTCACCAAAAAAGGTAGGTGCAAAACTGCAAACAATGGGAAATTTAGGGCAAAAGAGGAGAGTTCAAGATTTTAAAACACAAAAGAAAAAAAGCTCTATTTAACTAGGGAATTGTAATAATTGAGATACTATTAATCGTATATTGTGTGGAAAGCAGAAATGGTTAAGTTGTGGTTTGGAGGAATATATGGGGGAAATTATTTGGTTTATTATTATTGGTAAATATAATTAATTGATTTGTAAGAAATTGGATTGCATGGAAATAATTGGAATATTTATGTTCATATTGATTAATATATAAAAAATATAGTTATATAACTAATTGATCTATATTAAAATGTTGAATTTGTATTAAACAACTGTAATATTACATAATAAACCAATGTGAGGATGGATATAAAAATAGATGACAATGGGAAGGGGTATAATATAGAATAGAAGGGAAAAATCTTTGATTAAGATTAGAGATGAGGATGAAGGGTAATATTGGTTTTTTACAAAAATAGATGAGGAATAAATATGGCAAAAAGGAAATATAGAAATTGTAAATTTAATTGAAATGACTAAACACTGTTTAAATTTGTGAACCGGCCAAATACTCTGTTCAAAGAAAATACATTGTATGTTTGTATGTGTGTTTCTAATATTGCTATTTATTCATATTTGTTCTCTTTTATTCTTTAACGTTTAACAATTCATTCTTTATCTTAATATCTTTATATTTGTTTGGGGTTGGCTTTCTTCCCTTTCATCTTTTTTATTGTACAGCAATCTTTCTCCTCAAACCTACCACCTCTCTCTTTTCTTTCCTTACTTTCTCTTTCCCCCCCTCTTCTTCTCCTCCCTACTTCCTCTTCCTTTCTCCTTCTCCTCCTCTCTTCCTCCCTCTTTTACCCTCACTTCTACTCTAATTTCCCTTCCCTTCCTTCATCCCTCTCTATTGCTGTATCCTTTTATGCATATGGACTACTCAGAGGGCTGAAAAAGTTATTTTTGACTGGTCCTCGCACTTTTGACCAGTCCTCGAACTTACGACTGTCCTCACATTTTATGTTTTTGCCCTATCTTGTCACCATGGTGAAGAGAAGCAGTTGTGAAATGAGTGACACAGTTGTTAAGAATGCTACAATGGGCATAAATGATGACCAGTCATAAGTGCGAAGACTGATCAAAAGTGCGAGGACCTGTCAGAAATCACTTTTTTCAGCCCTCTGGGTGGTCCTTTTGTGCATATGGACTACTCAGAGGGCTGAAAAAGTTATTTTTGACTGGTCCTTGCACTTTTGACCAGTCCTCGAACTTACGACTGTCCTCACGTTTTACATTTTTGCCCTATCTTGTCACCATGATGAAGAGAAGCAATTGTGAAATGAGTGACATGGTTGTTAAGAATCCCGCAACGGGCATAAATGTGAGGATGGTCATAAGTGCAAGGACTGGTCAAAAGTGCGAGGACCAGTCAGAAATGACTTTTTTCAGCCCTCTGAGTAGTCCCTATGCAGATAGCCACCCCTACCCGGTCACATGACCAGCTAGCCACCCCTACCCGGTCACATGACCAGCTAGCCATGCCCACCCAGTCACATGACCAGCTAGCCATGCCCACCCAGTCACATGACCACCAAGCCACGCCCACCGAACCGGTTGTTAAAAAATTTGAATCCCATCACTGACTATAGCTTGACATCTCAGCTTATCTAAGAGGGCTTTTAGATTAAAGGGTAGTTTTTCAAGGTTGAACTATTTTTTTTTTTTAAATTATAGAGGTCCACATATGTCCTGGTTAAAAAACAGAGATCCATAACTAAAATCTGGTTTGGATCTCTCCAGTCAAAATCCTGGTGAGTGGAGAAATATCGGGGTCAGCAATCCAGATACATGGACATCCATGGGGAGATAACATCAACGACACTCTTGTATAAATTTGTGTCCTGATGCAAAATATGTAATTTTCATCATGTGGGTGAATGTGGCTGGATTATTTGTTTTGAACTTTATTCACATAATACTGTCACATAAGACGTGGTTTACTGTTCACAATGGCTGCATTCATATGCCAAGCCAAGCAATCCACATTAAGAACTGGCTCAATGAATGATCTGGCCAAGATGGACGTTGCAAAATACAGTTCCTATGAAGGAGGAGGATGTGAGCATTTCTGAAGGCAGGAATTATTGATGCTTTTCACACCCATGGGCCCATTTCAGCCTCCCCTGTCTGGCACCTGATCTCCAGAGAAACTTATCTTGTGCCAGCATTTCCCTGAATGTTTGCTTTCTTGTCTAGGCAGAAGTGAAATGTCCAGCTTTATTAGTTTCTACAATCTTTGTTCTGTGCCTTTAATTTCTGTTTAGTCAGAAGTGATGAGGAAAGAAAAGACAGTGAAAATAATGGCCATCAAAATCTCTGTGGTCAGAAAGGACTAAAAAGATCTAGCTTGATAACTTCCCTGTTAGGCATCCCATTTTTGATGTGTGGTGGTTCTGGCTTTACTCATACTATTTATCTTTCTATGTTGTTGTTCTGCTGATAAACATTCCCATGGTCAAGGCCAGCTGTAGGGAAGGGAGTCAAACAATGATATTGCCCAGGATCTAGCAAGTCTGGGCTGCATCCTTTGCAGGACCTGAAAGAAAAAAAAAATCTCTTTTGCATAAAAGGTGATATTTAAATAAGGTAACAGGCAGTTTTCCTCCTCTTTTTCTTGTTTGCAAAGTACCTCAGTAGATATACCAACCCCATGTGTACACATTTCTTTAAATTATTCTCTTTTTCTTATCCACTCCTGCCTGGAGCATCCTTGAGCCCAGGAAAATAGCAATTATTTTAAGGAGTTGTCGTACAGACACTCTGAAGCACAGTTTTACCTTGAAATCTAAGTGCTGCAACAGCAGCCCTCTTAATACATCCTGTTAATTTCTAGTAATTCACTATTGTTGTTTTTTTTAAAAAAACTATCTGCAGTCAACCCCCAAATCTCTCTAAATGCCATTCAGATTCTTTGTGCAAATGAGTAATAGAGTCATGGGAAAAGGCTCACTTAATGCAAAATTCTTTGAAATGACTCCCATCTCTTGGGCCTTTTCTCAAATGTTGGTGGATGTATTGTGTGATGAAAACTTGTCTGCAAAGCTAACCAACTAGGTCAGTTCCTTGGTTCATGTCAACCAGCATTGTCTCTGCTGACCGTTCACAGCGCTCTAGAATGTCAGGCAGAGAAATCTTAACTGATCCTTTTAGATTAAATTCGGTGATTGGATTTGGGACCTTCTGTATGCACAACAGATGCCTTGACCCTGCTACTTGAGAGCCTTTAACCACAGATCTCCGTCTCCTTCTGCAGATAAAGCCCTTGTGCTGTTTTTCACTGAGTGGTGGCTGTTTCCCTTGGCAGCGCAATCAGGGTCCTGTTTGCTGCTGCTCGTTTCCCACGCCACTAAGCTCTGCATAGCCAAGGACTTGGTCAGATCCTTTCTCCTTTATACAACAGGAATTAATTTATTGAAAGGATTAAAGCACACTCTTTCTCCCTTAAGTAGCAGCCTCAAGTACTGTAGGAAATTTGTCTAGGAAAATTGATTCATACTCCCTACAGGGTTCTTCCTTCCAGACCTCTATTGGAATGGACTCCATAGCTTTTATGAAGTCCCTGTTCACAAACAACCCATTGAACTCTCTTAAAAATAGCTATTTTTTAAAAAAAGTTCTTGTAACCTATCACTTTAAGGCAGTTTAAGGGCAGTCGAAAGGTCAAACTCTCCCTCTCCCATTCTCTGTCTTTGGGGTAGGGTAGGGTAAAGATTTATATTTTCTTTTTTCTTTTTTGAAAAAAGTTTTTTATTTTTATTTCTTATATACATATTGTAAATGTACATTCTCTTATCCATAATTGATCATATATATACATATTTTTTTCTAATGAAAGCATAAAAATAAGACATTTTACTTACATTTGGGGTTACTCTTCTACCCTCTCTTTTCCCTCTTTTCCCAACAAACCTTTTTCTTCTTCTTCTTTCTTTCCCCTCCCTCCCTCCTCTCCTCTTCTACTTGCTTTCTTCTCCTCTCCTTTCCTCCCCTACTTCCCCTTCCTCTCCCCTACTCCTTCCCTCTTTTCCCCCTTTCTCACCTTCTCTCCTGCTCTTGTCCCCTATCCTTTCTTCCTCTCCTTCCCCTTTCTTCCATTCCTCTCTCTCCCCCTCCTCCTCTTTCCTTTCTTTCTCCTCTGTTGTGCAATATTTCCCTTATTTGGTATCCGAGCACCTCCAATTTTCTAATAATATATACTTTCTTTTCAATTTCTTTCCCATTTTACCCAATCTATCATTTCATAATTGTACATTTATATTTATAATCTTCTTTCTCCCCCCCTCCCCCATTCCATTTACTATGGTGTCATCTGAGTTTCTATTTTCTAACGTACAACTTTGTCAGTACATTATCAACTCAGAACTAAGTCTTTGAAGTTTTGTGTGGCTTACTGTCAGGAGACTGTTACAGGCTGAGGGAGAAAGCAGGGATGTAGATGCAAAAATAAAAACAGATGTTAGGAATAATGGTATTCATAAATTGTTTTTAAAAGGGGCTTTTATTTGAACTGCCGAAGAGGCATCACCTGCTTTGTGGAGATGTGGTTGTGGTTTGTTAGGGTGCTACTAGTTTGAACATGCTTGGATGTTGTCTAAAATCCAAGCCTGCAGCTACTATTTGTGTGACAAACCTAGTTTAATGATCAAATGTAACCCCAGTAAAGATCAAAACAAAGAGTACAGGTAGTTCTTGACTAAACCATTCATTTAGTGACCGTTTGAAGTTACAAAGGCAATGAAAACATGACTGTTTTTCACACTTCCAACCCTTGCTTCATTCCTGTGGTCACATGACCAAAACCTGGATGTTTGCAACTGACATGTATTTATGTCAGTTGCAGTATCTCATCAGGTGATCACCTTCTGCGACCTTCTGACAAGCAAAGTCAGTGGGGAAGCTGTATTAACTTAATAACCATGCTACTAACTTAACAGCTGAAGAGATTCACATAATAACTGTAGCAAGAAAGGTGGTAAAATGGAACAAAACCAACCTAACAACTGTCTTGCTTAGCAACAGAAATTTTGAGCTGAATTGTGGTCATAATTCAAGAACTACCTGTACTTCACACTCATTGAAAAAATGACCATTGCATTCTATATATTGGTTCTGATACCCAGAAATTCATGGAAAGCCTTTACCACTACTAATATTTAATTTTATATAACAGCAGAGTATGCTATGTCTCCCAAAACAAGGCAATCTCCTCCCTCCCTTCAACTCCCTTCAATATCACTAATATTGGGTGAGTGGTTACCAGATGCGCCCAATTAACGTTATTGGGCTTGTTTTTTTTGTTTTGTTTTTTTAAAAAAGAGATCTGAGGAAAGGAAACCACTTCGTTATTTCTGTTCTGCTGAGGTTTGTCTGCTTGCCTTGCTTGGAGACAGCATCATAAAAATGGTGGGTGCTTTACTGAGGCCTCCGCTTCCTTAACTCCTCCATGAAAAATTGAGGCCACAGAGTTCTCTTTGGTGACCTCCCACCACCAAAACCCGCCCTTTGCAGTTCTCCCTGAGAACCATCTGTCCTCTAGCTAGCCTTGAATACATGTGAGATGGCTCTTATGCAACTCTTCTTTAGTTGGGCACAATAGAGGAGTTATCTGGAAAGCAGATATATTTGGGACAATTTGCTCCTCTTGTCTGGAGAATCTAGCTGGCTATTAAAGCTGGGAAGGCTGGCCAGGTTTCCTATCCTTTGTTATGCCATGTGTCCATCTGGGACAACAGACATTGGGATGAGTCAAAAGTGTGCATTGTTTGGTGTCTTTGTGAATCTTGGCAAGTTGGTAGTTGGTTGGCTTTTTGCAGGCTCTCTCATTGGTCTTGCGCAATACCATACGGTAGTCTGCTTAGCAAATGTGGTTTTTGTTTTTCTGCCTTGGTGCTCTCTGATCTTGGCTGTTTGCTTGCAAATGTTTTGCCTGGATGGGTAACAAATGTCTGCAAGCAAACAACCAAGGTCAGAGAGTTCCAAGAACTCCACGGTTCAGCCTTGAGCTATAGATAATTTCTTCTACTGGTACTCAAGAATCTTGGGGTTTTTTTCTCAGTGGCATCTTTGAGCTGCCTCTTGTTCGGTGGCGGGGGGGCAGAAAGCGCTCCTCTGGGTGCAGTTGTTTTCTCTTACATATTTCCCATCACTTTGCAGCATCTCTGTTTGCCTGAAATCTGAAAACTTTCTTTGGGAGGAATTCTCTTGTTATGTATTCCTTGAGATTTAATGGTAGTGTGGAAAATCCAAGAAGATGCAGACCATTAGAGATGACACGGTGAAAGACAGAACATCCACCCATACATCTTTTACTCTGCTCTAGATGACCAAGGCAAGACCATCCCATTCTATCCATGGAGATTGCACTACTTGAGCAATTGAATGAGAACATAGGAAAAACATGGTTATATGTTTTGGCAACAAAGGTGCATAGTTTAATTCAGTGTTTTTCAAACTTTGTAACTTTAAGACATGTAGACTTCAACTCCCAAAATTCCCCAGGCACCATGTTGGCTGGGGAATTCTGGCAGCTGAAACCCAAGATTGCCAAGTTTGAAAAACATTGTGTTGTAATTTGTGCTTCTTTTTTGCTTCGTGTAAAATGCTGTTTACCCTCATTGAAATATAATCTTTTTTTTTTTTGGGTGGAATTTGCTTCTTAACTATTGGAGCGCTGCTTTTTTAATAACCTGATCTGTTTCCCTTTTATGTTAATTGAAATCAGAGGTAAGGAGGTAATTAGAGGTGGATTTGAGGTTCAGTTGTTCAAAGAGAAATCTTGACCTTTCACTACTATTGAATCTCTTGTCTTTTTAATAAATGGGGTGAGGTGGGGAGTAGAGGAGAAAGAGAAAAAAAAGGAAGAAAATAAATATGCATATTTTGGGAAATAATCTCCCCCTCCACCTCCTATATACATTAAAAATTGAATGGCTGTGTCATATACCTCTTTTGACCAAGGTAGAGATGTACTGCAATGGCCGAATGCACATCACTTCAAAGTTGGGTTAAATTTAACTTTGTTTTTTTTTTCCTACATGGCATAACATATTGTGTCAACTCAAACCATGTGGTAGGTAATGATTCAGCGTATAGAGTAAGCCCAGAAAGTGCATTAATTTAATACCTTGGCTAAGCAGGCTGTAAAGTCAGTCATGGGATAGGAAACCACATTGGATTATAGAGTCCAGGTGGTTGCATAGAAGAGCTCAAATTAATTCCGTCCTGTGCTTCCCCAAACACTTCTCAGCAGCATCTTCGTGCCATATCATGGAATTACAAATACTGTATAATTTTATCAGGTTTCAGGACATATTTAAACTAAGAAATGGTGATTATAATCATTCTTGGTAATGCAGGCAATGCTCATGGGATAGAGATGCATTGCTTTGCTTTCCTTTCTTCCAAAGTGAACTACTTCTGGATTTCTTGCTAAGGCACATCGCCCTGGCTCCGACTGTTGTTTGTAACAGGCAGTCTAAGAGCACCAGTTTCCCACTGTGAGGTGTCTTCTTCAAGAAAAGAAGAATCACAGTGTTTGGACTTCCTGGAGCAAAAGACAGACTCTGTGCTAGTACCCAGCATGATGGATCTCCAAGAAACACTTTGAAAGAGATGGAATGTGACACTTTCCATGAATGCCTTGATCCAGGCTGAGCCAGTTGTGTGGTTCTTGGGAGAAATTTGCAGTCAGAGAGCAAAGACTGTTAGAAGGGAGCATGGTGTTTGGATCCTGTGCACAGGCTGGCCAAGCAGTAAAGGCTACCCACTGACAGGCTCACGGAGAAAGTTTGGCCTCCCTCAAATTTATTTGTGAATCTCCCAGGGGATTACAATCCACAGTCTAAGAAACTTTAGTTTACTGGATCAGGTCTATGCTGACATTGACCTGTTGCTCTGAAGATATTCTGGTCCAAAAATAGTCACTGTATTGCCAGCTGGTTTTCCTGAGCTGCCAGTCGGTCCATTTTAGGGACTGCCTTGTCAGCTGGAAGCCTGGGGAACAGAAATACATTAAATTGGCTTTGATGCTGGAAACTAAAGAATTACAGAAGCAATTGGGTATGGAGCAAGCCTTCCTGTTTTGGCCTTCATTCTTGCCCATGAAGTAGTAAAGAACAGCATTGTATCTGTCAGTACATCATGCATTTATTGATTTCTGCTCCATTATTTGCTAAGAATTCAAAGCAAAAAATAAAACTCTTGATAAAAAAACCCTGCTAATCCTGCTCAATACATTGGATGTCATTCCCAGAAAGCAAGTTGAATTACAAAATGACTTTCAAACAGGCTTTCTGGCAGAGTTTCAAACTGGAATCAGAAGATTCTATTTAATTTAAAACATTTCTCCAAAAGGGGTATGGACTCTGTGATCCAAAATATATTGCTGAGTTCTTGGTAGCTTTGTTCTGCCCCAGCTTTGGATTCCCAAAGAATGTGACACACACCAAGCTTCGCAAACACTGTTTAATTCCAAACAAACCCCTTTCAAGAATGCAGGCTTCCCGTGCAAAGGGTCCTTATCAAAATTATTAAGAACAAAGTCCGACAAAGGTTGGCAACCAGCCCAGAAAACCAGATATGAGAAGTCGCTCGTTCTCCAAGATGCTCTGTAGTAATGAGACGTTGTTTCTAGCAAGAAAGCACTAGCTGCGTGTGACTTAAATAGGCTAAGGGATTGGCCAATTATCCTCAAGCCCTACTCTCGAGTAGACCTCCTCCTCCTGAGTAGCCACTCCTGCCTTTTGGCAGCCCTGCGTGCTCGAGCATTGAGGAGAGGCTCCTCCACTTCACTCTCTCCACTGGAAGGAGCCTCTGGAGGTTCTGAAGGCCCTGGCTGAGTCTCTGCCTCTGGCACCACATCCTCTTCAGCCTCCTCGCTGTCCGACACGAGCGCCGGCTGTGCAGGCTGCTGGCACGACACCACACCAGCCTCCTCTTCATCGGGATCAGCCGCGATCCACGCAGGCCGCTGGTGGGCCACAACAAGCTTCATCCAGTGTGGCTAATAGTCAGGGATGAAACGTGGGAAGATCTAAGGTCCTGCATGCTGTTCTAGCCAATCATTGGAATGAGAAGTTGCCAGCACTTGTCTGATGGTGATTAACAAGAAGCTATGTTGGCAAGGAGCTCCAAAGTCTCTGAATTGCAAATAAAACATCCTATATGTATTATATACGCTATGTAGCTTTTAATTTTAATTTCTCCAGAGAAAATATAGGCTTTTCCATTTCAAATTTCTACTATTTAAAGAAAAATCAATGAGATATATTGTCTGGTCTCAGTTATTTAGTAGATTAATATAACTCCCCCATTTTATTTTCCTTTCTTTTTCTTTTTGCAGGAATCTGGATTTCCTTCTATTGAGAAAATGATTCCCACTCTGTTGCTTTCATTGTTGGGAATCTTGGTTTCTTCGCAAGGGGGCCATTGTCTTGTTCCTCCTAATGAGCTTCAGAGTGAGTATATGTCTGTTAATTAGAAATTATGGCTTTTTTCCCCTGGTTGGCAAAGAATTTGTGGATTTGAACTGCAGCCAGTTATGAGCTTTTTTGAGAAACCCCGGGTGGGCTGGGGGTGAATTAGTGGATGTGCTGGACCAGGTTCTTGTCCACTATGCATGAATTCTGCAACTGCAAAAGATGCCAAAATGTCATTTTGTGAACCACAGGAGGCCCACGCTGGCAAAAAGAGAAAAATTGCTGGCAGTGTTTATAAAGACATTATTTCAGAACCAGCCATTTGGGTCATGAAGTCACTTCCCAGAAGCGTGACTCATAGCAATTTGTAGCTAGTTTGGGCAAAATTAAAGCTGCCTTGTCATTTGTTTTGACCGTGTTGCCAAATTATGCAAGAGGCTTGCAGTCAAGTCTATTTCCCCAAAGGGAGGCAAGGGAATGTTTACAATGCCTTATGGAAAAGTCCAAGGACTGTTTAGGAGAAGCAGATGGAAGAAGCGGAGGTGGCTTTGACTTAATGAACTTGAGTGGTTTATTATTATTTTTTTAAGTAATATGCATTACCATGAATTATAAGGAAAAAAAAATGTTGGATATGGCTGCAGCCAAGCTAGTAGCAATTTTATGTCTGTATCTAAGGCCACAGGCTCAAAAATTGGGAACTATCTATAGTGGCTACATTCGAATAATACTAATTATTAAATTTATATGCTGCCAACTTCTTGGGACTCTGAAGGGAGATGTGTGTAATGGGGAGGAGACATAAACTTAACTTGAGTGGAAAGGCATATTTTTTACAGTATCCTTCCCCTGCCACGCCCACCAAGCCATGCCCACCATTGGTGGGTTCCTCCCGGTTTGGTCCGGTTCGGCCGAGCCGGTAGCGGTGATGATATGACGTCACCGAAACCAGTTCTCCCCACCCCACCCCCCCACGTTATTCTTACCTTTTATTTGGTCCCACCCCCAATCTATTGCTGCCTCCTGAGTCCCAGCTGATGACTAGAGGGAAAAAAACTGTTTAAACTCTTGCCGCGGGGCTTCAAAGGGCCGTCCTACAGCTGATCAGTGTTAAAAGCAAACAAATGAGTCGGGTCGTAAGTGCGAGGACCTTCCAGAAATGACTCTGACCAGCTAGCCGTGCCCACCTAGTCACATGACCTCCAAGCCACACCCACAAAATAAGCCACGCCCACAGAACCAGTAGTAAAAAAATTTAGACCACACCCCGGATGCCCACCAAGCCATGCCACGCTCACCAAGCCAACCCACAGAACTAGTAGTAAAAAATTTGGAATCCCATCACTGAGTCTGGCGTATCTGGAAGGTACAGTACCAGGTTGAGGAAGGCTGATGTGGATTATCAACCTTTTAGAAAATCCATAAACAAATCCCAGCTTAATTATTTGGCATTTGTGGGCCTCTCTCTTTATAAGTTGATCAGTATAAAAGGATTGAAATAATGCTGGTGTTTGTAAAAAGTTATGCTTGTTTCTTATTTACAGTATTTAATAAATTTCTATGCCACCCCTCTCACTGATACAGCGACTCTATATTCCTTGAAGTTGGGTTCAAGAAAGTAGGTACAGAAATAATGCAATTATTGTAACTCATATCCCTATAAGAATGAGAAAAAGGAAGAAAAAACATGCATCAACATAGTCTAATCATTTTCCAGATGAGCAACAGGAAATTCATGTCGTGCCTTTTTATTTTTCTTAGACTTCTACTTTCTCTTCTTGTTACATTTGGTTGGCGGCTTGCTTAATGCTGCTGCTAGAAAGCTGCCCCATGCTACTTGAAACCTGGTCAGCCAGGGTTGCCCAAGAATTGGATGCTCTTCTAGTCCAACTCTGAACGGTCCCTCAAAACCTCTTCCATTTCTCTGTAAACTCTTTAATTTGAAATGCTCTCCTTTTTCTCATTTTTTTTGCTGCATCATCTCTCAAGATTTTGTATGGAAGATCTGGGCTTTATTCGGTGTTCTTGGATGACAGAAAACTGTTCATGTGTCTTTTATTTCTTATTGTTGGGCAATTTTAAAAATAGAAGCAATACATTCTCCAGTAATAATGCAGCATGGTTAAATTCCTAAGCACCGTTGTGATGGGAAGTCTGCTCAGTGCAGGAATCTGTTCTCAAACAACCAGTCAAAGAGATTCACCACATCCCAAACCTGTCATTTCCATATCTACCATTAGGATTCTTTTTTCCTGATGTGCCTGCAAAGTTTGCTTCCATATGTTAAATTCATTGTTCTTGCCATGACATCTGAAAAATTCTTCCCTGCCTTCTATGTGATAAAAGAGGCTGCAGATCATTGTTTCTCAACCTTAGCAACTTTTAAGATTAGCTGGCTGGGAAATTCTCGAAGTTCAAGTTCATCTTAAAGTTGTGCAAAGCTATGCTTGTTTCTTATCTTAAAATGAGCAAGGTTGAAAAACAATGCTGCAGAAACTGTATTTTACGGACACCTATCGTGACTCATAGAATCTTTGCTTAAATATATCCAGTACCTTCAACCATACCTCCATACATTTAATCTTCCCAGACTGTTTATTTATTTGCTTGTTGTTGTCCTTTGGCTGCACTCCAGTTTGTCAGAGCCCCTCCTAAAATGAGTTGCCTGGAACTAGACCCAGTATTCCAAGTGCAGCCTGACCAATGCAGAATAGAAAGGAACAATGACTTCTCTTGATCTTGGCACTATAACAAGTGTTTGTCTGATCGATGCGGAGTTGAAGAGAGAGAGAGAGAAAGAAGAACAATAGCTCTTGATCAGACTTGCTGCTAATCCTGGGACTTGCCATGCTAGTGGATCTGAAGGGCACCACTTTGGGGAAGGCTAACTCCAGGTATACAGTATTTCTGGAATGGGTTTTTAATATAGTTCCCCAAAGCAATGTTTGATTTGCAAAAACTCAAAATAGGACACACCCTTATTGATTGCTTTTAGCACCATTTATCTGAACCAGAGGTGGGTTTCAGCAGGTTCTGACCAGTTCTAGAGAACCGGTAGCGGAAATTTTGAGTAGTTCAGAGAACCGGTAGTAAAAATTCTGACTGGCCACGCCCCCATCTCTTCTCTGCCTCCCAAGTCCCACCTGATCAGGAGGATATGGGAATTTTGCAGTAACCTTCCCCTGGATTGGGGAGGGAATGGAGATTTTACAATATCCTTCCCCTGAAGTGGGGCAGGAATGGAGATTTTACAGTATCCTTCCCCTGAAGTGGGGTGGGAATGGAGATTTTACAGTACCCTTCCCCTGCCACGCTCATCAAGCTACATCACGCCCACCAAGCCATACCCACAGAGCCAGTAGTAAAAAATTTTGAAACCCATCACTGATCTGAACAATGTATTTGCCTCACTCATCTGTATCTACAGTAGAAATACCCCAGAATTTACCTCTGACTCTTTATAGATATGGATGGCTCTGGCTTGTGTTTGCTAATATGGAGTTTGCTAATAGTACATGAATCATATCAGTGTAACATACAAAAATATCACATACAGGTTGCATATGTAAATTGTTGAGTAACGTATATTAAACCTTGCAGGTCAGTTTGAAACTCCAATCACTCAGGAACTAAGTGCTATAAAAGTTTGTTATGTTCTTGCTTTCTATAAAATGATTCCTATTTCATTTTACAGTACCTGAAACGTTCCATCTGTGTGTTAATATTGTGCATTGGGATATAGTATATCAGAATGGTGCTGATGTGGCAATTTTTCCCCTTTTCCTCTCACAGAAATGTCTGAAAAAGGAAGCCGGTACATTGATGGAGAGCTGGAAAACGCCATCAATGGAGTCCGGCAGATGAAGTTATTGATGGAGCAGACGAGCAATGACCACCAGGAGATCTTGAATAGCTTGGAAGACACAAAGAAGAAGAAGGAGGTCTGTTGGCATCAGGCTTCCTGAGGTGTTGTGATTGTTTCCTTCAGCTGGTTCGAAAATCTTATTTCTTTGCCATTCAAAAAGAGGCAAAGGAGTTTTCTCCCCAGCCTAACCTAGATTCTCAAGTCCT
Organism: Arizona elegans; assembly: GCA_022577455.1. Lineage (NCBI taxonomy): Eukaryota > Metazoa > Chordata > Lepidosauria > Squamata > Colubridae > Arizona > Arizona elegans. Next base: position 313,257,882 of record JAKOOJ010000001.1, on the reverse strand, counting down.
TCTCCATGACCTACTAGCTTGAAACTCTCACAAGCTTTGGATACATTTTCAGTGTGGAGTAGAACTATTGCTATGAAATGACTAGCTCAGCTTTCTCCAGCCTAATGTTCACAGGAGATGATTGCAATTTAAGTTGGAACTGCAGTTGCTGGCATTATCTGGCAGGCACCAAGCTGGGAAAGACTTGACAACTATCTTGCAACATCATGTTTATAAGGAAAAATAGTGGGAGGGAGGCTATGCAGCTAGCCCCACCCTCTGATATGGTGTGCATCAAGTAGTTTCTTCCCCTTTATTTGTGCATTAAGTATGAATGTCAGCAGGAAGGTTTTTTTTTAAAAAAAATTATGAACTTGCATTGTCTGTTCTATCCTCACGACATATTTAACTTGAATTAACCCATTTCCTGGGTTTGCATGTTACAATGAAATATCAACTAACAAAATGGGCTAGGTTCATATGGCATGCTAATCCATTAAAAAGGTAGCCAAGGGTAGCATGTTACCTTAAAATAATTGAAAAAGTCTTTCAACAACCTTGTTAAGTGCATTGATGAACCCAGGCGCTGTATGGATATCAGGGCTACCTTGTTCCATGGTTTTCTTTTACTGGTGCTAACTTGCTTCTCTCAAGACAGCCTCTTCTCCCAGCTGTTTGTCCTGGAATCTCATCAGTTCACTGCAGATGTTCCCCAGTCCTTTTCCTGGCTCTGTCTTGATGGATCCTCTCGGTCTGCTGCTCATCCAATTGCTACTTTCACCATCATAATCTCCTTTGGATGCGAGATCCCCCTTATTGCTGCCTACTGGCTCTTATAGCATGTATTTCCAACAGCAGGGTACAAATGCTCCAAGGAATTAGGATTTTTCCCCCTAAGCCCTTTGAGTCTTGCACTTAATTGTTGAAACTGAATGTCTATGGAGATTCTCAGTCATCCAGGTCATGGTTGTCCCCAAGGTTCATTTTCAAGAGGCAACTGGACTTTCTGCTTTTTCTTTGAAGGAGCTTGTTTTGTTTGTTTTATGTTTGTTTTATTAAATTTGTATACCGCCCTACTCCCGAAGGACTCAGGGCGGTGAACAGGCACAAGATAAAATACAGAAATACAAAAGTTAAAAAATTTAAAACCAAATTAAATAATATTGGCCCACGACAATTAAAATCCCAATAAATTTAAAACAAATTAAAATTTCAATTTAAAATTTAAAATTTAAAAGAAAGGGGAGAAAAATTAGGCCAGCCCGGCTTGCTGGAATAAGAGGGTCTTAAGAGCACGGCGGAAGGTGCGCAGATCCGGGATCCTCTGTATCTCTGGTGGGAGCTCGTTCCAGATAGTGGGTGCCCCCACAGAGAAGGCCCTCCCCCTGGGGGCCGCCAGTCGATATTGCTTGGCTGACGGCACCCGGAGGAGACCCTCTCTATGAGAGCGTACCGGTCGGTGGGAGGCTATTTGTGGTAGTAGGCGGTCCCGTAAATAACCAGTTCCTAAGCCAGCTTCTTGGGTGAGAAGCGAAAGGTCTTCAAAGAAAAACCAGAGAGTCCAGTTGCCTCTTGAAAAAGTACCTTTGGGACGTGTTGAAACGGAAGGAAACTCACCTGCTCCTTCCATTTTCTCTCAATCTTCCTTTTCTTGGTCTTTCTTCCTTTCCCACTGCCTTCCGTTCCAGTTCTAGTTCCTCTTGTTTTATTGCTGACCCTTTAGGAAAGTCCTAATGACCCTGTTTCCTCTGCAGGAGGCTATCCTCCTTGCGAAGGATATGGAGAAGCAACTGAATGAGCAGGAAGTGTGCAATGATACTATGCTGGCTCTCTGGGAAGAATGCAAGCCATGCCTGAAGCAGACCTGCATGAAGTTCTATACTCGGACATGCCATAGCGGTGCTGGCCTGGTTGGCAGGCAGGTGAGTGAGCCATGCAATGTTGCTTGCTTAGCCTTGGACTTCTGGATAACTGCAGTTTGGGGATTCAGGTGAACCTTGAAACTCTCAAGGTATCATCTGGGCTGAGCCTTATGGGTGACTGCAGGGGTGAAATGCTCCCGGTTCGGACTGGATCACCTGATCCGGTAGCGATGGCGGCGGGTGGTTCGGAGAACCGGTAGCAAAAATCCCTGCGCCTCCCCCACCACCATGCCCAAATGAGCCGCACGATTATCAGAGACCTTTTTTTTACTTTTAAAAGCATTTTTTCTACAACCTCTTCCAAAGAAAAAATGCTTTTAAAAGTAAAAAAAAAGCCTCTGATGATCGTGCGGCTCAATTGGATAGCTCAACAGACTAAGCACTATAATTTAACACTAGCTGTCTGCAATTAAAGTAAGATCAAATCTTGCCAGGCTCAAGGTTGACTCAGCCTTCCATCCTTTCTAAGGTAGGTAAATTGAGGACTCAGTTTGTGGGGGCAATAAGGTGACTTTGTATAAAAAAAAATATACAAAAGTATGAAGGCTATTGCTTAACGCACTGTAAGCCGCCCTGAGTCTTCAGAGAAGGGTGGCATATAAATCATTTTTTTTTTAAAAACTGGGATCGTCAGAGGCTTTTAAAAGCATTTTTTTCTGCAACCTCTTAAGGTTGTAGAAAAAATGCTTTTAAAAGTAAAAAAAAAAAGCCACGCCCACCCAGATACATTACCGCCCCCACCAAGCCACGCCCACAAAATAAGCCATGCCCACAGAACCAGTAGTAAAAATATTTAGAACCCACCCCTGGTTATAAGGTATAAAGAACTATTAGGTGCCCAAAGGAAGTTAAAAATAAACCAAGAGTTAAAACAACAAGGAATAGATATAGATTGGTGGCTGTACATACAAATTCAGGCAAAATACAAAAAAGATCTAGAAGAATATGGTTTCTACAAGGAGCAACAAGAGCTTGATAAAATAATACAGGGGACGGAGGAAAAATGATATCCAAAACATATAACTATCTACTAAGATTTAAGATGGAAAAAGAAACTGTCAAAGAAATCATGATAGCCTGGGCAAAGAATTTTGGTTATAATATTGAATTAGAACATTGGGAAAAATTATGGGGAAAAACCTATAAATTAATAGGCAGCCTTTAAAGAAAACCTATATAAAACATTTTACCGTTGGCATTCACCTCTGCTAGATTGGCCAAAATGTTTCCAAATCTATCTGCGGAATGCTGGAAGTGTAAACATAATCAAGGTACATTTTACCATATGGGGTGGTCGTCTCCAGAAGCCAGGAAATATTGGATTAGAACAAGAAAATGGTTAGAAGAAATTATGAATCAACGAATTGAATTAAAACCAGAATTATTTCTATTAGGAATAATAAGAGGAAACTACAGTAAGAAAATTCAATATATCATATTGCCTGTAACAAAAGTGGCCAGAATTGCCTATGCACAAAGCTGGAGACAGGACAGTAGGCCCTCCGAGAGAATGGTGATTAAAAAGGCGTTAGATTGTGCTGAGATAGACAGATTAACATTGGAATTAAAGGAAAGAGGGGAAATGGAATACTATTTGGTCTGGGAAATGTGGTACAAATGGCTAGAGAATAGATGTATAGATTAAATACAAAGGTAGTTTAAGAGAGATACTAAAACTTAAAGATAATGTATATAGTTAAAGGAAGAATAAGGAATATTATGTATGTTATGTATGTATGTATGAGTATTATTGATGCTGAAATACTGAAAAAATTGTAAATGTGATATAAAATAGTGAAATATGTTTAATAAAAACAATTAAAAAATAGATTTCACACTTTTTCCTTCAGCTGGAAGAGTTCCTGAACCGCTCTTCTCCCTTCTCCATTTGGGTGAATGGGGAGCGCATCGACTCCTTGATGGATGTAGATGAAGAACAGGGCCGGAAGTTGGATGATCTTGAGGAGCGCTACGGTCTAGTGGAAGATGGCGTGGATGACCTCTTCCAAGAGAGCAGTCAGGCCTATGGGCAACTCTCCTCCTTCTTCCAGTGGCCATTTCGTGGTTTTCAGGATGGCTTCCACAGCATCCGTATCCCATTCACCCATTCCCGTGTTGCTAGGAATACACGCCCTTTCTCTCAGTTCTTCAGCAATTACCGCCCCCATCAAGGTTTCTACCAGATTTTCCAACCATTCTATGAGATGAGCCAGCATTTCTTTGATGGTGCTCAGAGTGCCATGGACTGGGACCACCCGGGTCTAGGAGGAATCCCTGGGTTTTCTTTTGATCAAATCCCAACAGGTAAATGAGATCCTGGGCTGCAGAGTGAGCTTGGCCAATGGAGCTCTTTTAAACACCTATATTTGTCAGCCTACTCCCTCCAGTTATACAAAGGAAAACAAGTTTTACTGGGCATAAAAAGGGGAGATCTAGGTTTTGGTACCTAGCATATTCCCAATGATTAGAGAAATACTTGCTTGGTTCATATCAGGGGTGAAATGCTCCTGGTTCAGACCGGATCGCCCGATCCGGTAGCGATGGTGGCTGGTGGTTCGGAGAACTGGTAGCAAAAATCCCTGCCCGCCCCCCATGCCCAGCTGAGCCACACGATCATCAGAGGCTCTTCGACTGAAGAAGTTGTAGAAAAAATGCTTTTAAAAGTAAAAAAGAAAAAGCCTCTGATGATCGCGCGGCTCAGTTGAGATCGTCAGAACCTTTTAAAAGCATTTTTTCTACAACCTCTTTGGCCGAAGAGGTTGTTTGAAAAATGCTTTTAAAAGGCTCTGACGATCCCAGCTGAGTTGCCTGATTGTCATTGGCTTTTCTTTTCTTTTAAAAGCAAAAAAAAAAAAAATGCTTTTAAAAGAAAACAAAAGCCTCTGACGATCAGGCAACTCAGCTGGGATCGTCAGAGCCTTTTAAAAGCATTTTTTTTACAACCTCTTGGGCCGAAGAGGTTGTAGAAAAAATGCTTTTAAAAGTTAAAAAAAAAAAACTTGGCCACGCCCACCCAGTCACATTCCCCCCCCCTCCCCCCAACCAAGCCAGGCCCACAGAACTGGTAGTAACAAATTTTACATTTCACCACTGGTTCATATTCATAGTAAGCCCCTTGTTCACCAGCAGACTTAGTTTCTTTGACTTGTCATAGGACAAATTCATTTGGCAATTTGATGGTAATGATTAGCAAGGGGCTCTGCTTTTTTTCCTCTCTTCCACCCCCTCCCAATTTCCAATATGGAAAAGTAAGCCCCTCTAATATTGCCACTGTGCTTTGCTGCTCAGGCTGTCAAGAACAGTTTGATTGTCTTCATTCTGTCAACTCCAAATCATGTCCAAAGGGTATATTTTTGAAGGTGAATGTTGTGACGCAGCTTCCAGATTTCTGGTCTCAAGTAATTCTTGGCTTTATTAACAATGCTGGCTTGTGACTTAATAACAGCTGGCAAAACGGGGGTCTGTTGTGATGTCTTCTATCCATCTTTCTTTTAGCAACTCCAGGTCACAATGACAACCGGATGGTGTGCCGTGAGATCCGTCGCAATTCTGCTGGCTGCCTGAAAATGAAGGAAAACTGCGACAAATGCCAGGCCATCCTGGCTGTAGGTAAATGGAAGAGGGTGAAATGGAAGACAGAAACTTTTTTTTTTGCAGCTGACCATCATGGTTTGAAGGGATAATTAATTAAAATGATTTATTAAAATAGCCATGGTGGCGCAGTAGTTAGAATGCAGTATTGCAGGCTGACTCTGCCCACAGTCTGAGTTCGATCCTGAACTAAGGCGGCTTACAATGCGTTAAGCAATAGCCTTTATACTTTTGTATATACCTGCTTAGTAGGGTTTTCGGCCCCCCTAAGCGATATTCTTTTTTTATACAAAGTCAGCTTATTGCCCCCACAATCTGGGTCCTCATAATGCGCTAAATGTCATAAAAACTTAAAATGAACAAAAATTAATATGCCGCATGAATGCACCTACCTGTAACTGATTTAGTTATACATAGAATGTGAATAGAGCTTTTGCGTTATGATGATGCTATTTTTAACAACTTATAAAATCGTTGACTGAGATGGGTGGTTATAGAAATTGAATGAATGAATGAATGAAATAGATTTCTAGTTTTAGTTGAAAATAGAATTATGGCAGCAGTGGGTTCTACTTACCTTTACTACTGGTTTGCAACGGGAGCTTCTGCGCATGCGCAGATCATCCATTATTACGTCCGGGCGGGTGGGCGGAGCCTCCTGTTGCTTTTACTACTGGTTTGCAAGAACCGGACAGAACCGGGAGCAACCCATCACTGAATTATGGTGACTTCATGAAGTGTTTGCAAATGTCACAGCAGGGGAAGCGCATAACCAACCAGCCTTGATCGACCTTAAGAAGGTAAACTAGAGCAGGCCTCCTTTGTCCTTGAATGGTAGATCACCTAAAGATCCCAGAAGTGAGAAGTCAGCAAAACATCCTGGAAGAAGGCAGTGGCAAAACCACTTCTGTACCATTTCTGAAACCCCCTATATGGTCTGTCCCATCAGTCCCGTCAGGAAGTCTTCACTTTTTTCTTACTTGGATCTCCTTTTGCTCTCCATCTTCTCCAAATCCATACAGATTGCTCCCAGACAGATCCAGATCAGAGACAAATGAAGGAACGCTTTGAAGATGCTCTGCGATTGGCTGAACGATTTACCCGGAGATATGATGAAATCCTCAGGGCTTTCCAGGAAGAAATGCTCAACACCACAGCCATCCTGGACCAGCTCAACCGACAGTTTGGTTGGGTATCTGAGCTAGCCAATCGCACTCGGAATGACAAGCTTCTGAAGGTTATTATGGTAGGTTATTGACTGCATTTCCCTCACTTGCTTAATTTGATTACTATGACTTGGCTCCTTCATTGGTTTTGTGAAGTCCATTATCAGAGGTGGGATTTACTTACCTTCCCTACCGGTTCGCAAATGTGAGCCTTCCACACATGCTCGGTCTTCTACGCATGCTCTTTGCTCGCACGTGCGCCTTCCGTGCATATGCCTGGCCTCGAAAAACGTGGCAAAATAGGACATCATTAACATCCGGGTGGGTGGGCGGGGCCTACCACAATTGCCACTACCAGTTTGCCTGAACAGGACAGAACCAGCTGTCCATTATGTTATAAAGTAGGCAAATAGCTGGATGCACACAAACTAAGCTACAAATGTTTTAACTAAAGTTAACATGTGTGAATGTAGCCACTAAGTCTTCATCCTGCATGTTTAAGCATATTTGTTTACATACATTAGTATGATGCTTATTTGCCAATTCTAGGTAGCTTCCAATAGCATTGTAAAAACATCAGTAAGTTAGTATCATACAGCATCCCAACTCTTTTCCCTTCTGAGAAGTTCCCTTCCATTAGATGATAGCTGCTTCTATTCTGAAGGTTTGCCAGAAGAGAGTATAGCACCAAAATGGCAGCAGGGAGGAGGAGGAGGCCATCCTAATATCAGAGATAGAGGACAGGCTATTCCAGAATAGGAACTACTACTGAGAAAGCTTGCTCCTGAGCATCCCCACTTCTCACCCTGGAGGGTACTCTCAGTTTACACCCTTGGACAAGGTGTAGCAAATGGGAAACTTCTACCTGTTTGGATATATTATTTCATTGGTGTAGAGAGGGACAACTTGGATTGCAAGATTGCTTTTAAGAACTGCTGACTTACCCAAAGAAGCTCAGGAATTCTGCTAGAAGAAAAAGAGAAGAATTGGATTTAGCTCTCTCTCTACTTGTTCTGTTTCATGTTCATAGATAGGTGTGGGTGGATGGTGGAAGACAACACCTATCTTTTTGATAGCTTCAGGCACTGCTAATGCTTGGTCCTCCTCTTTTAAGGTGAAATCTTCCAGTCCAGAAGACACATCCCAAACTCCTGACACTCAAGTGACTGTTCAGGTCTTTGATTCTGAGCCCTTCTCCTTGACTGTGCCAGGAAGTGTTCCTTTGGATGATGACACATTCATGGATATGGTGGCCAGGGACGCCCTGCGTAGTTTCAAGGACAATAAAGTGTAAGTGTGGAGCTGGGGAGATGCAGTCAGAGTTAGGATAGTCTCTTGAGCTCAGCTGTATGGAAAACGACCACATTCATTTAAGATCATTGTATAGTTTCCTTTATGGCTGGCTTTATATAAAGTGGTTGCTCCTCCAGTTGCTCCACAAAACATTCTTCTAATGCTTTATCTTACCTTTATCTCTAAGGAGTAATCAAAGGTCAGACACATTTTCTGTGAGGGACAGATGGAAACAAGAAGATTGAAATCTCCTATAGTTGCTTTTGTCCACACAGTACTTTAGAGGGACACGGTGGCTCAGTGGCTAAGACGCTGGGCTTGTCGATCAAAAGGTCAGCAGTTCAGCGGTTTGAATCCCTAGTGCCGTGTAACGGGGTGAGTTCTCGTTACTTGCCTCAGCTTCTGCCAACCTAGCAGTTCGAAAACATGTAAAAAATGCAAGTAGAAAAATAGGGGCCACCTTTGGTGGGAAGGTAACAGCGTTCCGTGCGCTTTTGGTCACATGGAACGCTGTTTAGTCATGCCAGCCACATGACCACGGAGACGTCTTCAGACAGTGCTGGCTCTTTGGCTTTGAAATAGAGATGAGGGGAACCTTTACCTTTTACGTTTATACACTACTTTATAGTTTTAGTTAAATATCTATGGAGATTCTCAGTTATCTCCATAGATATTCATGGTTATCCCAAAGGTGCTTTTTCAAGAGGCAACTGGACTTCCTGCTTTTTCTTTGAAGAAGCTTCTTGGATGAGAAGTGAAACGTCTTCAAAGAAAAATCAGAAAGTCCAGTTGCCTCTTGAAAAAGTACCTTTGGGACATTTTTTTAAATACCTGCCATCAGTGGCCAATTGAGAATTGGAGCCCTGGTAGATCTTGAGGTCTTAAGGCCATGAAAATTTATAGGATCCTAAAATATAATTAATTTGAAGGAAATCCATAGGAAGCGCATGGATATCCTTTTTGGATAAGGATGTTTTTAAGAAACAACATCAGAGTCTATAAGAACTGAAGGTCAGTCCCAGCCTCCTCTTTCTCAATGTTCAACTTTGTGTTAAATGAGATATATACTTAATTTTTTACCCATGAAGACTAAATATGTGTTCATTTGGGGGTGAGACAAAGAAACAATATTTCTTAAATCTCCAAAATGATTGTTTGGGGCGGGAGACTGTGGATTAATACAAAGTGGCAGCTAATCTCCTGTGTTATACAGGTAGTCCTCAGTTAACAACTACAATTGGGATACAATTTTTAAATGAATCATGTGACTGCAGTAACTTATAATGTTAGTTCTGCTGTGGTTGTTAAATAAATTACCTGCCATCATTAAGCACAACATCATGTGACTTGCATTTTGCTGTTGGTTTCTCCATTGACTTTGCTTGTTGGAAGTTGACTGTGAAGCTCATAAATATTGATCTTCAGGGATGTTACAACAACTGCAAGTTTGAAGACCAATGGTAAAATTACTTTTTCAGTGCCATCGTAAGTTTGAACAATCACTAGGCAGGGCAGTCATTAATGGAGGACTATTTGCAGTGGTGGGATTCAAATAATTTAACAACTGGTTCTCTGCCCTAATGATTTCTTCCAACAACCAGTTTGCCAAACTGCTCAGAAAGTTAACAACCGGTTCTCCCGAAGTGGTGCGAACTGGCTGAATCCCACCACTGCCTATTTGTATACCGTGTTTCCCCGAAAATAAGACCCTGTCTTATATTTTTTTGAACCCTGAAATAAGTGCTTGGCCTTATTGCCATGCACTCAAAAGCCTGATTGGGCTTATTATCAGGGGATGTCTTATTTTGGGGGAAACACGGTAGGATAAGTATTGAAGCGAGCAGTAACTGTGGGGGTGCCGTTTTACACACACACACACTTAATTCTTATAAGTCTCCATGCTTTGTCTCACATTGTTATTTGATGGTTTGTCCTAGCATTAGGAAATTCCTTTTGGTTCTGGAATCATACATTCTTTTTTTTTTTCTCCTTTTATCCAACAGAGAATAACCCTGCCTGCATTCTGGATCTCAGGCCATGACAAGGGAGAGCGAGAGGAGCCATAGCCCTTTTGGCCTCCCTGCCTTTCCGCCTCAGTGCTCTCACAGCGCCAGAAGGGAGCTTCGTCCACCAAGCCCCACCTATCCGCCTTTGTAGTTTACACTGTATTGCCTGCCCTATTTTTGCTGCTGGGTCATTACAGATGCACAAAATGAAATAAAAGGTTCTAGGCCCAATGCTTGAAAAAAAATGCTCTGTGGATTGAGTGAGAGAAGAAATGGGATTTGGAATTTGGGGAGAAGGGCTGAATGATGGCACAAAGGGCAATAGGTTCCAGGTGTGAACCGTAGGAACGGTTGGTCAGGATATCTGAGACAAAAGCCCATTGTCTGCTAATCCTCTGCCCCATCTTGTCCATAGCCATTTGAGAGAAAAACACGGCGACACAATGCAGAGCTTTGTATTCCTTCTTTCCCCTTGCTAATTATCCTAGCACTGCCTTCAAAACACACCGACTAGCTTAATCATGGCCATGCAGTTCAAACTTCTGCAGCATTACAAGGTCTTTGAGGAATTTTCTAGCACAAACTCACATGACTGCAAGAATGCCTCCAGTAATTTTGGGGGAGCCTTGGGGAACTCCGGTTTCATTTGTTCCTGGAACACCAATGGGTGCTTGTCATATATACCTAAGAATGGTTGGATGCATAGGGGTCCACAACAATAATGTCAAAATGATGTGGATGTTGTGACATCACACAAAAGTCACAATTATGAAATGACAATGGAACTTCTGCAAGTACATAAGTTGTATCATGTGTGTCATGACACACGTGTCCTTTCCCTGGTTGTTCTTGCAGCTACCGTGTTTCCCCGAAAATAAGACCCTGTCTTACATTTTTTTTTGAACCCTGAAATAAGCGCTTGGCCTTATTGCTATGCGCTCAAAAGCCCGAGTGGGCTTATTATCAGGGGATGTCTTATTTTGGGGGAAACGGGGTAGTTTTCTGTGATTAGATGTAGGTGGATCTGTAAACAGGTTCTAGAAAAAGCTGTTTATGTTGAGTGGTCTGTACTGGAAGGATTTTTGTGAAAAACGAATTGTCAAAAAGTATTTACCACTGAGTTACAATTAATGAGGTTTGGATGAGTCAGGGGTTTTCCCCCCTTTTGTTCTAACTCAAGTGGTAATTGTCTCACCCATTGTCAGAATGTTTATTGTCAGCAGGCATGGACATTGCAAACAACTTAAATGCTACTGTCCTGTACTTTCTGCATTTATTATCCCCACATCCTTCCCTCCAATCATGTAGGAAGGAAGCTCTGCACAGCATTTCACCCAATAGATACAGTCTGCTGATATAGTCTGCTGAAGTATAAATCTAATGGGTTTAAAGAATTATCTACTGTAGAGAATTGCTCCAGGTTCTCTCTGATTGTATTAAAACTCATTTGCAAGTCAAGTGTTCATAACCCCCTAAAAAGATATCGTTTTACCAGCTATGCAAGGGTCCACTCCATAACTAACAGAGGATGCTGGAAAGGGATGGTGATGAGCTCTTTAAAGCCAAGGGGCAGCTTGAATTTTCATACTGTCCTCTTGCTGCAAATACTCTGGTTTAGTCCAAGGCCACTTCGTGTGTGTTAACTCCTTATGTGAACTGTAGCTATGAAGGGCAACCAGTTTGGTGTAGTGGGTAAGGCGCCAGCTAGAAACTGGAGAGCACGAGTTCTAGTCCTTCATTAGCATAAAGGCAATTGATGACTTTGGGCCAGCCACTCTCTCTCAGCCCTAGTCAGGGGGCAACAGCAAATCACTTCCAAAATATCTTGCCAAGAAAACAGCAGGGACTAATCCAGGCAGTTGGCAGGAATCTGACTGACTTGACGGTAGAAACTGACTTGAAGGTGAATACGCACGCACACACACGGGGGGAGGGGGGAGAGAGAGAGAGAGAGAACACTATGATTGCTATCAGGTAAGAAAAATACTCAGCCCATCATGCTTAAGGCATTTCAGCTGTCAAGGGGTCAGGAAAGTCCCCTTAACAAAAATAGCTGTTAGGTTGACTGCAGATGAGAGCTAGAGCTGTGCTTCAACACATCGTAAAAGGGAAAGTGACTTTACCTGTTGAAGCAGCCCCCACCCCCATCCCAAACACTCTTAGTGGCAACTGGGCAAGGGTGGGTTCTACTTACTTTTACTACTGGTTCGCAGTGGGGCTGTGCTTTGCTCGTGCATGCACACTCTTCTGCACAAGCGCAGAAGCTTCTGCGCATGCGCAAAAGCGTTTTGATGATGTCAGGGTTGGTGGGTGGAGCCTCCTGCCAGTTTTACTACCGGTTCTATAGAACTGGTGTGAACCAGGGGCAACCCACCACTGCAACTGGGGTATTTGTGTCCAATTCTCAATGTTATAAACTCCCACAGTCATAGTTTTTAAAATTTTTGCTTAAGAAAAGTCCTTTTTCCATACATGGTAAAACAGCAAAAGGAAAATTAGTGCACTCTCTTAACCCAGAAATCTTTGTGTATGCTTCAAAGGACACATTCCAGTCTTGTTTTCATTGCTCGGATATGGGGAGCAACATTAAAGACAGATTTCTGAGAAGTCAAGTCATCTTTGAATTGCACTCAACTCCTGGGTCATCTTAGCTATAATACAGAAGTGATTTTTCATTACCTTCTTGCATGATTCTTTTTGAATTACCAGTGGAGATTATAGCATTGGGATTTTCTGCTAGTCTCCTATCCAAGTATTAACCAGGTCTGGCACTGCATAGGTTTGGAGCCCAAACACAACTTTGCCCTGATTCCATCACACTACAGAAATCAGGAAAACATCCCTTTTGGCGCAGGAAAAACTGCAAGATAAGCCTGCTCTCACATCCATTTAATTGATCACAGCTCCTATTTGCTTGTGATTTCAAAGAATCCCATAGGAGAAAATTATTCTAGAGGTAATGAGTGTGTCCTCCTAGAATTATGAAATAGCTGTGATTTTAATCTGTGTACAAATCTGGTTCCAGTCTGCCTTCCTAATTGGACCTGGTTAATTCTGCCTGCCTAGATCCTACTCCCTGGTGCTTCTGATTGGGATCCAGTTAAGCCTGGAGTTCATAGGGGACTTGAATGAGTACTGTCTCTTTTTCCTCTGTGTGGAGTTCCCCTGGCCTCAGGTTTCTTCCTGACTTTGGCCATTTTCTCATTACTCTAGTAATTTATCCTGTCTTTGAATGCCAACATGTATGGAAGATGTCTATAGACATCTTATATAGGAAGGTGTCTAATACACCTTCCATTGCAGTGGAAAAGGAAAACCATTTTTCCCAGAGAGGCCTCTGCAGATCAACAGCCCCTTCATTCTCTGCAGACATGTTGCAACACCCCACATCTTACCTTGGCTTGCAACCTATGAATAAAGGCCCCGAACATGTGTAGTTTTATCTCTGGGTGCTAGAACTCTACACGTGCTCAGGAGCAAAGCAAGACTATTGGCAAGAGTGTCCAGAATATTGCTTGTTTCATACAGGAACCATTTCTTCACTCCTTTTTAGCATGCTGTGGAAATACAGGCCACCTTAGAATAGAATGGAATAGGAATAGAAAGAGAAGAGTAGAGAAGAGAAGAGTAGGAATGAATAGAGTAGAGTAGAGTAGAGTAGAGTAGAGTAGAACAGACCAGACCAGACCAGACCAGAACAGAACAGAACAGAACAGAACAGAACAGAACAGAACAGAACAGAACAGAATACTTTATTGGCCAAGTGTGATTGGACACACAAGGAATTTGTCTCTAGTGCATAAGTTCTCAATATACATACAAATAACAGAGTAATGTAATCATAAGGTTTCAATAAGAGAAATAGAAGAGAGAATAATCTTATAGGCCAGTTTATTAAATCATAACAAAGTTTATTTGGGCGCTGCATCTCATATATAAGCAGAAACTTGGCTTTAGGCTTTATTGTATTTGGATAGAATGTTATCTTTGGGCAATGACCTAAAATGTGTAATAGCAGACCCTGAGACAGTATGATTAAATAACTACACACAATTTTGTGGAGGATCTTCCCAAAGAAACATTAGTATACATTTTCTTCTATATCTTTTGCCCTATAGGGATGGTTGGGCGACTACTCTCTAAAGTCCAGAAATAACATGTTTTCCCTGTTGTGTGCAATTATTGCAGAAATATTTCTAAAATACAATGTTTACTTCTAAAGAAAAGAAACCTTTTGGGAAATCAGCTCAAATCACCAATTTATAAAAAGAAAGAACAACAGGAAATAAAACATAAATACCACTTCTTTTTAAAAATCTCTCCCACGTTTCTGGAAATCACGCTGTTTTCCCTGCTCCATTGTAAAAGGTCAGAAATGATTCTTCCTTCCAAAATAAATTAGAGATATTGGGTGGCTAAGGCAATTAAGGTTTCTAAACCTTCTTTTTCTGCCTCCTGCACCACAATCTGGCTATGATTACTGAACTCTGCTATCAATTTGAAGTGAAAAGCTTCTCCAAGTGTAGTACAGGTAGTCCTCGACTTATGGCCACAATTGAGCTCCAAATTTCTAAAACAATTAGTCCCTTTTAATAATTTAAACAATACAGCCCAAAGATGAAGAGGTAGATGCAAGCATTTTGTATTGACACATCAGTACCTACATTACATGCACCTAATAACGTGGTTAAAATCAGCCTCAAATATAAGATCCCAAATTTTCTGTTGTTAAGTGAGTTTTGCCCCATTTTACGACCTTTCTTGGCATAGTTGTTAACTGAATCATTGCAGTAACACGATTGTTAAGTGAATCTAGCTTTCCCCATTGATTTTGCTTGTTAAAATGGTGTAAAAGATGATCACAAGATCTTGGGGATGCTACAAAGGTCGTGTGAAAAATGGTCATGTCATTTTTTTAATGCCATTATAACTTTGAAAGGTTACCAAATGAACTGTTGTAAGTCAAGGACCACCTGTATTTATCTTATAACTTAGGAAAAAAGAACCAATAGTTATTTCACATTAGAGACCTCATCTATATTAAAAGATTGCCCAAATCCTGGTTCATGCAACTGTCAGAAATATAGAAATTAATTAGTTATGTCCAGGCTGACACAAAAGCATTACAAGTTCAGACTGTTATAGTCAGGCATTTGACCCATTCAGCTCAGCTGAAGAAGCTTCTTGGATGAGAAGCGAAATGTCTTCAAAGATAAACCAGAAAGTCCAGTTGCCTGTTGGAAAAATCACCTTTGGGACAACCCATCAGGAACTTGTGTACCAAACCTTATGCTGAGTTACATCCAGACCAGGGGTGAAATGCTCCAGGTTCAGATTGGATCACCCGATCCGGTAGCGATGGAGGTGGGTGTTTCGGAGAACCGGTAGCAAAAATCCCTGCCCCCCGCCCCCCATGCCCAGCTGAGCCGCACGATCATCAGAGGCTTTTAAAAAATTTTTTAAAATTTTAAACCTCTTCAGAGGTTGTAGAAAAAATACTTCTAAAAGCCTCTGATGATCCCAGCTGAGTTGCCTGATCGGCAGAGGCTTTTTTTCTTTTAAAAGCCTCTGACGATCCAAGCTGAGTTGCCTGATCGGCAGAGGCTTTTAAAAGAAAAAGAGCCTCTGCCGATCAGGCAACTCAGCTGGGATCGTCAGAGCCTTTTGAAAGCATTTTTTTACAACTTCTTCGCTGAAGAGGTTGTAGAAAAAATGGTTTTAAAAGTTTTGTTTTAAAAAATGGCCACGCCCACATTATCCCCCTACCAAGCCACGCCCACAGAACCAGTAGTAACAAATTTTAGATTTCACCACTGATCCAGACCCTATTGCATGTGAACATGTTCATGTATTGCCATTTGATTATTGCTGTCCGATGCCTAGTTATCTTTTCATATTGTAGTTTTATTCATTTAGGTACCGCTTTGAGACCCATTCCCCAGCCATTCCTGCAGAGACTTCAGGACAGCTGCGCTGATAAAACATTATTTAAAAACCCCACATAAAAATAAATTTCGACTGAACAGACATAAAAGGACTTCAAATCAGAAAGTATTTTATTGATTACAAAAATTGCATTCTTTTTAGTATCTCCCAACCAGGAGAAACCCAACTGTTACCTCCATTCCCTGCTCCAACAGTGTCATTAGCTACCAAGGGCACATGGGCAAGATCTGCTCAGCACTTAAGGAAACTGTCAAGCAAAGAGAGGTTGCTCATATCTGAACAATTGATCTCAAGTATTTTGGATGTCCTTCAAAAGAAGACACCTTCCGTGTACCCTTAAAACCCATCGACAGGCCACAGCTTATCAGGATGTCTGTTCTACCATGGGCTTTCTTTTGGATGGCAGCCCAGTAGCATCTATGGAAATAGCAATAGTCTGGAAATGAGTCACTATTTTCCTAAAAGTCCCTATTTCCTTATTGCTGCTCAGACATGTGTGGAAAAGTAAACAGACATCAAAGGAATATATCAACTGTGCCAACTGTTGGTCTGTTTCAGAAAAAAAAATACTTGGCACTTGGCCTTTAAACTCTAGGCCTTTTGAGTATAAATAGCAAAAAAATAGCACATATATATAACTCTTATGCTCCCTCCTTCCAAACTGTGTAACTGCATGATCCAGGACCAGCTATTCTCTTTAGCAGCCAGAACAGCTTTATTAAATCCCAGATTCTGGGTATAGGCAAAAAATGCTGGACTGTAATTCCAGACTATAAACTGTTGCACGCCATGCCTTTGACTTGAGTTGCTCAATAAAGCAGCTCCTATCTTACTATTCAACAGCCAGCTTTGACCCAGGTCAGCAGTAAACTTCTCACATGATGAAAGGGAAACAGAAAGCACTTCATTAGACCTCACTAGAGCAGCTCTTACTTAAAAGATCAAGAAAAAGGCAAGGTATATAGTAAACAGCCAGATTAGGGTAACCTTTCCTAGTCTGCTGTTCCTTCTTGCATGTGTTAATTGCCCCTCTTGCCCATCATCTGATTGGGGAAGGCCACTTTGGAGAAAGGTGAGAGAGGCAGATATATATGTTCCAGGATAATGTTGCAGGATCTGATCTGAGTTAGTCATCGGGACCACAGGTTTAGTCTTCCAAGCTTTTGGATTCATACTGGAGCCCATCCTCAGGGAACTTCTCTCCTTCCAGAATGGGCTCCAGCACGAGTCCAAAAGTTTGGAAGACAAAACCTCCGGTGACCAACTCAGATTGGATCCTGCAGAGTAATGAGAATGAGAAATTATGAAAATTGCGTTTCAGGGAAAGATGGTTGCACTTGTCTTTTTAAAATAGTAGACAAGATTCTACTTGGCAGAAGCATGAGAATATCCTTTATGCAAGTTGGACTACTGGAGACAAGCAAAGGTCCTCCTCCAATTGCTTTGTGATGTTATTTTAATAGAAGATAAACAATGAAGTGACAGGTACCCACAAGGCAGATGGTACAGTTTAGGAACTATAAGGTTTCCAGGAAATCTTTTCAATTATGTCCACTGTCCCCATCCCAAAATGCTGATGAAGAAAGATAGAGCAAGGCTTTAGATGGCTTCCAAGCAACCCCAGGAGAGAGCCCATAACCACTTGAGGGCTGCTTAGCAGCAGATCGCTACTCTGTGGTTGCTAGAGAAGGGGTAACAAACCCCCTCTGCTTCCTTCAGTAAAAGGCAGAAGAATGAAATAATGGATAGCCATCCAGATGTTTAAAGTTAAGCAAAGCATCCCCAGAGCTACAAAGCAGATCTTGAAACCAGTTGAGTGTTTTTAGCCCGATCTCCCAGCAATACAGGCCAATTCATTCAATAAAAGGTCCAAAGTTGTGGTGCAGAAGTAAGAGTTCCATTGCCATCAACTATCTCCATTAATGGAAAGCTCCTCTGTGGCCAGCAGACCTTCTCTATCAGCATCTCTCACTGCAACCCCTGCTGGTGGCCTCCCCCAGGGCAGACGAGCAAGGAGGGGCTGGTGCAGTTCATTATAAAGGGCAGCTCCAACGAGAAGGATGAGGAAACCCAGGATCTGCAGTCCATGAAAGACCTCCCAGCCAATGGCCAGGCTGACAACCCAGATGACAATGGTGCGCAGGCTATCGAGTACCATCCGGGTGGTGGCGCTGATCTCTTTCGTGACACTGATGCCAGCAAAGTTGAAGAAGGCAATGCTGCTGATATTGCCCAGCAGGGCTACAGCAATAAGTGGCAGATTGCCAATTTGGCAGAAGGCATCTATAGCATCTTCTAGTACCTGCCGTGGGCTACCGCTGAAACTGCCCCCAGGTATGAAGTACATGGGCACCAGGATGATGGAGAGTATGACGAACCCAAAGAAACCTGTTAAAAAGGAAGAAGAAATGAAGATGATTGAAAGGAGGAGGATCATAATCTCCTCCAACTGGTTCTGTCAAAAAGGTAAAGACAACTTTGAGTTGTGCTCAAGACCTAGTGATCACACTGACATAGTCCTGGCAAGAGTAAAAACGTTGCTTGCCATTGTCTTCTTCAGGATGTTTTTCTAATGTCCCAATCTGAATATATCTCTGGATGTTCCTGCTAGTCTCCCACCAGTACCTTACTTGACAAGGCCAGGCAAGATTGGTCAGGTACTTTTACCTGCTGAATCTCCAGGAGACATTCAATGTAAAATACTTCCAGTAGTTACAAAGCTGCCTTCTCCAACCTGCCAGTTCCTAAATATGTTGAGTTTATTACCCTCAGTATCCTCAGCTTTACTGTCTGGTTATACTAGAAGTTGTAGCCCCTAAACAGCTGTTATAAAACCTCAAGAAAAGTTAACTGCTAAAAGAAGGGGATATTTTTTTCCAAGGAAGAAAGGAAGAAAATTGGTCACTTTAGGAACTGTAGAATTATGCCATGCCTTGTACACCGAGGAAATAGAAATAATCTTTTGGGGAACATTCTTTCAGCCATTAATTTGCGGCTGTTCATGATGGTCTTCAAAGAGCATAGAAGCTACCCAATTGTAGCAGCAAATTATTTATAAATCATATTTCCATTTTGTCAGAGATGGTAGCTGTTGATCCATGGAACCCAGACTCCATCTGTGAACATTCTCAAGATTGCTTACATACCTTCAGTGCCAACAGCCTGCAGAGGGTGAACATTGTGCTTGTAGATAAACTTCTCCTCCAGCACCATCTGAATGGCCACAATAACTTGGGCCATAATGATAAGAAGGTCACCTATGGAGAAGCAAGAAGCTGAGCACTCCATAAACAATACACTCCCTCAACCACTTATTTACTCTGTCAAATCTTGAAAGGAAAAATGAATGAAATAGTCATCTGTTCTATTACATATGCAGATAGATGCCCTATGCTTCTTTTTCTCCATAAACAATTTTATTACATTGTTAATCAGTTTTATGAAAGTCACTTAATTTAATAGAAATGCATATTATAAAATAAGAAACTAGACACTTAGATTCCATTTATTTATAACCTTAATAGATAATAACCATTATACCATTACTTGTTTAATATAAATAACCTAAGCCAGTTGCAATAACGTGTGACATAGAATGCTCTAACTGTGAATTGAAGGAAAAAATTGTTCCTGAGCTCCTTGCCAGTCCATTTCATCAGAGAGCTCCAAGCTTTAAATATCTATCCTACTATAGCACTGATCCTTTAGAGCACGGGTGTCAAACTTGATCGTGTCACATGATGTATCGTGACATAGCATAACATTTTTTGCCTTTGTGGAGCTGGGGTGGGCGTGGCCTGTGTGTGACGCATCTGGCCCGCAGGTCACCAGTTTGACAGGCCTGCTTTAGAGATTGTACCTTTGTTAAAATCAATGATGTGGATGCAGCCCATGAGTGGAGAGGATGGCTTACTCTCTGGAAATCTCATTAAAATCTATTTTGGAACTACATGAATGCTCTTTTACTCTAGAGCAGGGGTATCAAAATCAAGGCCCATGGGCCGGATTTGGCCTGCAGAGCCATCCTGGTCTACCCAAAGAGAAGAGGAAAGATCAGGCCAGTGTGGCTTTGGCTCAGTCTACCCCATGCGAAGAGGAAAGATCAGGCCAGTGTGGCTTTGGCCTGGTCTACCCCGTGCGAAGAGGAAAGATCAGGCCAGTGTGGCTTTGGCCTGGTTTACCCAGTGTGAAGAGGAAAGATCAGGCCAATATAGCTTCAGCCTGGTCTACCCAGTGTGAAGAGGAAAGATCAGGCCAGTGTGACTTTGGCCTGGTCTACCCAGTGTGAAGAGGAAAGATCAGGCCAAAATAGCTTCAGCCCAGTCTACCCAATGCAATGAGGAAACATGCCAGCAGTTTGGGGAGTGGTGTCAAGCTGGCCACACCCACCCAGTCGGCCATGCCCCCTACCCCGGCCCCAGAGGCCAACCACAGCCCTGATGGGGCCCTCAATGAAATTGAGTTTGACACCCCTGCCCTAGACAGACCATTTGTAGTTAATGATTAATAACATACTGGATAAGGTATTGATTTTATCTTTTCCTATTATATAAATACAAATGGTAAGAGGTGCAGTATATTTACGTTATTTTTGGAATGCTATTTACAACATATAGGGCATATCCCCCAAACAGCTCTCCAAATGTGCTAGACAAGAACATTGGTAGTTCTTCGTTAGTTATCCCATAGGTTGGAAATTCTGGGGAATGGATTCCCACACTGAATCAGAGTGATAAAATCTAAAACAGAAAACACGGGGACACTGCTTTCTGAACTGAGATGTCTGCGATTGGAGAAGAAGAGAAATGTTTTTAAGCTAATCATCACAATGTTACAGGCCACTGGCTTTAGAACACCCTCTCCTTACATACCTGTGATGATCTCACTGAGTTTGTGGCTTTCATCATGACTGCTCAGCAAATCTGCCAGGCCAACCACCACCAGCCCTACAATGGTGATCAGGATGCCCAGCCATTGGCTCAGTACCAGCTTCCTCCCCAGGAAAGCTACTGAGAGCAGACCAGTAAAGATGACCACAGCTCCACGCAACATCTGAAAGCTAGAAGCGCTGGTCATGTTCAGAGCTGGAATCGCAAAAATGGGTAGTGGGGAAAGAGGGAAAAACGATGATTAGAGAAAAATTGGGACAAGGAGAGATGAAGAACAATTAGAAATTGGGCTACGATGGTAGGAACCGATGCTTAAAATAGAAGCGCTTATGTTGCCCCCCCCCATTTTTTCCAGATGTTATGGAGTGCTAAGACTCAGGGATTTTTTCCCCCCCTCCCGAGGCAGGAGAAAAAAAAATGATGATAAAGGATTGTATACTACAAAATAAAGAGTGCTTCCATAAGTGAAATCTTTTTATTCTGTCTCCCCCAACTTGGTAGGTGGTTATATCAACAGTTGTTATTTGGCACTCTTTACGTACTCAGTTTCGTCAGATGTAAACTATTTACTTATTCTGAACGGCTTGCTTTTCCTATTATGTTATGAACAACTGTTCTTATAGAAGTACTATTATGGAAGTCTATGGTTGCATTTTTAAAACAGACAGAGGGAGAGGGAGGTGTTTCTCAGCCCTTCCAGAAAGGCAAGCAGCAAAGAACAGAAACTTTACAGATCATACTTTATTTCTGTAGGCTATAATAAACAAACCTGAAAATCTGTACACTTGCCTTTTGACCCCTCTTAAGGACAAGGTCAAGGCAAGGTCATTCTGAGCCTCCTTCTCACACTTTCTACTTTCCCAGGGCTGATCAATTGTTTTTCCTCTCCCTCCTCTTTTTCAAGGCCAGAGCTAAACTCCTCCAAAGTGCCATATTCTTAGCAAACCTCCCTCTCCCCCACTCTTTTACTGGATTTTTTTTTTACTGGGCCATGGTAGCACAGTGATAAGAATGGAGTATTGGAGGCTAACTCTGCCCACAGCCAGAAGTTCGATCCTGATCGGCTCAAGGTAGACTCAGCCTTCTATCCTTCCAAGGTCGGTAAAATGAGGACCCAGGCTGAGGGGGGCAATATGTTTTGTAAATTGCTCAGAGAGTGCTGTAAAGCTGTTGAGCGGTATATAAGTCTAAGTGCTATCGCTATGGATATTTTATGAATAAGCAGCCATCTGTAAACACTTACCCACATACATGAGGCTAGTCCCTGTCATATCACATAGTGCTGGAGGCAAGAAAAGCAATCGGTTAAAGGGCTGAGGTGGTGTCATAGTGGGTTCTGCCCTCCTCCGGTCAGTGCAGAGCAGGAGGTAGAAGACAGCCAGGCAGGAAAATTCCCCCAGAAACATGCCCACTGCCTGAAATGCAAACCGAAAGGTTGACAAAGTTTTGGACTGACATGGATAGCAAATCCCCAATAAAAGCCACCAATGTCTCTCAACCTCCTGGCAGAACTTGGTCAGATTACCAAATTAGTTTGATTCAACGATTCAGACTTTTCATTGTATATTCATGAATGTGTTTTTTCTGAAAGCCTCAGTAGATGGCAGCATTTCTTCAATTCTAATTGGCTTTGGAGGCTAAACAGGATTAGACGTAGTTATAAGATGGATGGGAGACCAGTAGGAAATCCCAGGCCTGTAGGTGACTTGAAAGAATATCTAAGAAGACAATGGCCCATCATTTGTATTGTTGCCAGGAAAACTGTAGTGATGTGCTGAAATAGTCAGCAGAACGAACTTAACTCAATATGATGTTTTATTCTTTTCCTCCCATGATTGTGGAAATCTGCAAGAGGGATCTAAAGGCTTTGGGAATGGACATTAACAACTGGGAAACCTTGACCTCTGATCGTTCAGCTTGGAGGCTAAAGACGCAGCATGGCCTTCTCCAATTCGAAGAGACACTTGTTCGGCAGGCTGAGGCAAAGAGGCAATCCTGGAACCAGTGAAATATGGGGGCTGGGCAGGGGACGGAATGTATCTGCCCTCAGTGTGGAAGGGATTGCCACTCTCGAATTGGCCTTGTTAGTCACACCAGATGCTGTTTTAGGACCTCTTTCCAGAGCACGATATCATAGTCTTTTGAGACTGAAGGATGCCAATGAAAATGTGAACACTATGAAGAATTTTGCAGATTCGGCACGAAAATGGAAAAGCAAAGCAAAGAGGAATTTTCAATACAGGTAGTCCCCAATTTATGACCAAAATTTCTGTTGTTAAATGAGACATTTGTTAAGTGATTTTTGTCCCATTTTGCTACCTGTTTTGCCACAGCTGTTAAGTGAATCACTGCACTTCTTAAAATTAATAACACGGTTGTTAAGTGAATCTGGCTTCCCCATTGACTTTGCTTGTCAGATGGTTGCAAAAGGTGATCACATGACCCAAGGACACTGCAACCGTCATAAATATGAGTCAATTGCCAAGCATCTGAATTTTAATCACGTGACCATGGGGATGCTGCAATGGTTGTAAGTGTGAAAAATGGCCGTAAGTCACTTTTTTCAATGCTGTTGTAATTTTGAATGGTCACTAAATGAACTGTTGTAAGTCGAGGACTACCTGTACAGAGATTTTGTGAGTCTGAAGAACCTATGCTCTTAGCATCACAGAAATGAGTTTGGCCCAGTGTTTCTTAACCTCAGCAATTTTATATTGTGTGGAATTCAATTCCCAGAATTCCCCAGTCATCATGTGAGGTGGTTTAGACATAATGAGGTGGTTAAGATATAATGAAACAAAGTAGTGTGGAATCTTGCCAATGTTACCTGTACAAAGGGATGCTGGAAATTGTGTGGTTCTGTCCCATGGCAGCCTGGTGCCTTCAGCTTGTCAGCCCACCTGGAATGAAGGAGTGAGGTGTCAGTTAAAAAACGTGTCCCAAAGCTTTGCATTTACATCATATTTTGGCATTTGGGTATGTGAAACATTATTACAAAAGCTTGTACAAAATGGTAATAGAGGCTAATCCATTCATCACATGGAGAACACAATCTGCTGGAAATCACTGATGTATCAGATTTCTACCTCTCATTCTTGTCATTCACACCTCTTATACTAGGATAAACCCTACCTGTGGAAGCCACACTGGGGATCTGAGAGTTTAAATATACAGATACCTGTGCTACAGCTGAGTATCTTATGTAAGTAAGGTCTTAGAAGAAGCCAACTTGGAAGTGGAGATCTAATAAACCAATATTTGCCAAAACCTTTCCATAATATTGCTTGGATGGCTCTCAGCTCCTGAAAAAGCCATTTGAGAACGCCCCTCTCTTCCTCGCTTCGAGTCAAAGCTGCCTTTTTAATAGATGAGATGGTGGCAGTTGCAAATAGCCGTTTTCATTCAGACGCTGAAGAAGATACATACTCTGCTAGGAAGGCCAAATTGAAAGACAAGAGAAGAACTATTCCTTAAACCCATGTTAGCGCTGCAAATAGCCTTCTCCAACCAGAGCTCAACACATCTGAAGAAAAAGACTGGGGAAAGCATAACCATAAATTAATCATAGCCAGTTTATTGGCTTCACTCATCTTCTAGGGGAAAAAAATGCTCTGTGACACATTCCTTTGCCTGGACCTGTCCCCAGCTTAGATATCTATCTGCAAACAAAAACTGCAAAGAGTTTATTTGCTGACACAAGGCCAAATCTCTCCCCGGCTGCTGCAATTGGAAACTCTGATATGGCAGACAAAGTAACACAAGAACAGATCTTTCACAGCTCAGGTGTCAAGGCTGCTATTCCCCCTATGCCAAAAGTAACATTTGGTGAAAAAGAAAGATACCCAATACTTACATAATATATAGTAAATTGTTAAAAGTATATTGATGGGGATTAGGCCTGTGGACAAATGGGAGGGAGGGGGGGAGGGAGCTAGGTTTTTTACATTACAACTTTACAGCAATGCCGATGGAAGGTAGGGCTGAATTGGAAGGTGTTTTTTCCTCTTTTGATAGGGATATTTTTTTTTATCTTTTTGCCAAAAATGGGTGAGAAACAGTGCTGCCACTATTAGGTTGCTTGCAAAATATAGCAACAGGCTCTTGTTAAGCTTTAGAAGCTCCAAGAGCCTGTAGTTAGAAGAGCCTGTAGTACAGTGGACTAAAGCACTGTTATTAACATCTGCTGCTTGCAATTACTGCAAGTTCAAATCTCACCAGGCTCAAGGTTGACTCAGCCTTCCATTCTTTCAAAGGTAGGTAAAATGAGGACCCAGATTGTGGGGGCAATAAGCTGACTTTGTGTAAATATACAAAAGTATGAAGGCTATTGCTTAACGCATTGTAAGCCGCCCTGAGTCTCCGGAGAAGGGCGGCATATAAATTAAAGCAAAAAGAAAAGAGGGATCATAATACAAAGAGCCCTCTTCCCAGAGAATTGGTGCAATATTATTAATTAATAACCCAAGACAAAGTGGATGGGATAAAGAATGCTACGCTACAACTGAGTAGGTGACGGGTCAGCCATTATCTGTGCAGCTTGCAAGCAAAACCACATCTGAAAAGAGTATTTGTGGCATGCTGAGATTAGAAAGTCTTCATATCAGACGGAGTAGCTATAAGAGCCTTTAGTTCCCAACAGGAAAGCTAGATCAGAGGAAAGAGCATAGCTTAGTAGCATAGCTACTCTGCATGTAAAATAAATCCTCAGAAGCTCCTGGATGAGTAGCGAAAATTTTATGCCTGGAAATGTGAAAAGACTCTCTGCCAGTCAGCACCGACATCATTTTAGATAGTTCTAGATTCAATATAAGGCAGATTCCTGGCAACATTTGTGCAACAATGCATTGATCAGTTTTTTCCACTAACACTGGGCACAGAGAAAGGGCCGGGATATATTTTGGGGTGCACATCCCATAAATCCTTATGACTGACCGTGTTGATGGGACTTACTGTGCATCACATTGGGAGGGCCTAAAGTTCCTCTCATTGGCAGAGAGGCCCGCCTCAATTTGGTTGGGAATATAGCTGCTTTACGGGGTATACTTTTTCACCCTACCCTTCAAATTCCAGACACACCAATATTTCCCCTTCCTCTTTCAGTCACCATTGGCAGAGCACAGTCATTTCACCATAGAATATGACTCTAAAATGAGTTATGAGGATCCAATTCTATTTTTCACTGAAATCAGAAATCATCTTTAGGAATATGGGAAGGGGCAATTTCAGAGTAAAAAGAGATAAACAATTACTACCAAAAGAGTAAAAACAGACATCATCAAGTGCTTAAAAATGTAGGTGTAACACCCACTTATCAAAATGTTGCTGAAAAAATAATATATGCTTTAACAGTCTTGGAATAAAAATGCAGAAAGGAAACATGTTGACTAAGCCAATTAAATGTTGCAGAGCTACTGAAAAGCAAGGGTGATTCAAATTGTGTCATTCAGACCAACGAATCAATGGTTGAGGTAACAGCCTTTATAAAGCAGCAGCAAATCTGGTGCCCTTCAGATGTGTTGAATAATTCCCAAAATCTTTGTCATTGTCGTGGATGCTGCGAATCACAGTGCTACAGATATGGTGAGTCCCAGTTTTAAACATTTGGCCAGCTTCAAGAATTTAGTTCTCTGAAGGTGGTGTGTTCCAATTGTCAAACTAGTTTTTAATTTAAAGCAAGTTTTTAATTTTTTTTATTTATTAAGCAAATTTATATGGCCACCCAAATCATAGGTGACTCCAGGTGGCTTGCAACATTTAAAAATCCACAACATAAAACTCATTACCACCCCCTCTCCCCATGGCTGCAGAAACACCATCAAATCAAATACTTGATCGACTCCATCTCCATTTATGGCCCCCAGGCCCTGACAAAACCATCCTTTTAGGTCCTTTTGGAAACACAATGGGGTGAATCCCAAAGATGTTTTTTTCATGGACAATCATGACCTGGATGACTGAGAAAATCCATAGACAAGAGGGTGAGGACCAACCATATCTTGTGGGGAATTATGTTCCGTAGAGAAGAGGTTACCACCAAGAAGGCCCTTTTTGTGGTCAAACTGAAGCAAGCAGAAGATGGTGTGTGTGTGGGTGTTGGGGGGAGGTAAGATTCACCCATTTTATTTTTCTCCTCAAGGAGCAGGAAGTTCAGAATGGAAAGACAGAATTTACTAGAGGGACTCATGATGTTAGTCTGAAGGCCATAGATAGTTAAATCTGGTTTGGTTCACAAAACTCAATGAGAAATTTGTGGTTCACTGTCCTGTGGAATCACTGCCCTTTTTTTAGTTTGTTGTGTGAATTAGGCCATAGTATTAAGCAAAATGGCTGGATTTTTGTGGTACCATTTCAAACTTCTTCTGAATTGGGACTTTAAGGGTGAGGAAGGGATCAAATCTCACTCACCCTACCTAATACCCCCTTCCCACAGAAGTTCAAAAAACTCTGATGATATTACCAGAAAGAGACTTAATAGCTGTTTAAAACCTTGAAACCTCACCCATTCCTATATCAACCACAATATGGCTTGCTTGGGCATTTCAACATGTAGAAGACAAGAAAACGAGATACAGAATGCAGTAACATGAGAGTTAAGGAATGATGGCAAAGCTACATTCAGAATTTTATTATGAGGAGGGACCAGAAAAAGTTGGGAGTAAGGGTCAATATGTTGGGAACTGCTGAAGATTTGAGAACTTGTAAATGCAAAGTCCCTGAATCATCAGCTCCCTCTATCTTGCGAGTATGTACCAGCAAGTTTATGAAGTACAGACAAAACCAAATCTGGCCAAGTATTTATTATTGATTACAGCTTTATATGCCACCCATTTCCAAATTCACCCACATTGAGACATAATTGTCCTGCTCTTCCTACTATCACTTCCATCTAAGCTCTTAACAACACTTGGAAAAGGCTATGTAATAATTCAAAAATCATATGAGACTGAGGTGCTATAGCACAACACGTGCAAACAAGTTTAAAGCAACTACACCCACAGGTTTCTTTCAGTAAATGAGGAAAATTTCAGAGCACAGGTAAGCTCCCCAAAAATGTCACGACTTGTCATCTTTCAAGATGATTGCTTACTCAGCAACTAGAACTTGCAAAAGGACAAAAAAAAAATCCTGTGGCAGAGATTTAGATGAAATTTGTAAGGATCAGGAATATAGATACAACTTCTAACAGTTACACAGATTCTTCAATGTTTAAACCAGTGGTGAAATGTAAAATTTGTTACAACCGGTTCTGTGGGCATGGCTTAGTGGTGGGGGGTAATGTGACTGGGTGGGCGTGGTCAACTTTTTTTTTTTTTACTTTTAAAAGCATTTTTTCTACAACCTTAAGAGGTTGCAGAAAAAAATACTTTTAAAAGCCTCTGATGATCCCAGCTGAGCCGCGTGATATCAGAGGCTTTTTTTTTACTTTTAAAAGTATTTGTTTGGCCGAAGAGGTTGTAGAAAAAATGCTTAAAAAAAAAAAAAGCCTTTGATGATCGCGTGGCTCAGCTGGGCATGGGGGCGGGGGACAGAGATTTTTGCTACCGGTTCTCCGAACCACCCGCCCCCATTGCTACTGGATCGGGCAATCCGGTCCGAACCCGGAGCATTTCATCCCTGGTTTAAACCCATCAGAGGAAACCTACAGGTAGAAGAAATGCAACCAGGTATTATGAGGTAGATTTAAGAAGAACAGAAGACTTGGACTCAAAACAATCTTTCCCGAATGGATGGCTCCAAGTAGCTAGATTTGGCCAGATTGGCTGGTTTATACAAATTTAAACCCAATCCATTTGGAGGACACTAGGTTGGGGAATCCAACTATATAGTATGTTGGTCCCAAGCTGAGATCAATAGGGAGATTTGGAGAAAACATTACGATGTACTCTAATGTTTATGGAAAAGTAGTCAAAGAAAAGTTCAGAAATGATACAGTACTAGAAACCATTTTTGCCCAGTGTTCCCAGGCTACTTGGGAAGAAGAAGAAGAAGAATGACAATGTAGTATGAGCAATCTAGGAAATTATAATGCAGAAAGGGAAATCTTTGAGGAGCATGAATACTGAAAGACTATGACAAAAGAAACCACTTACACTGGAAGAAAGTGAACAGAATTGATATGTGGAATGTCTCAAACATGAACCATGCAAAGCTAAATACCAAGAAAGAAATGACAATGACCAAATAGGCATTCCTGGCATCACTGAGATCATTTTTGGGCAGTTGAGTTTATGCAGTATTGTTCTGGAAGTGACACCATCAGAAGGAATGCATTGGCACTGATAACGAATGAAAATCACCAATCAGTTGACAGCTTTCAAGCACTAAATGCAAAAATAAGATCTAATCCAAGCTAAATATCTGAATGTCTCATTTGTCTAAATTTATGCACCACCAACAAAAGTACCTGAAGAACAGCTCTATGCTGACATTTAAGAAGTGCTATGAAAAAACTGACACAGTTATCTCTGTTCAAACTTTTCCTGCTGCAGACTATGATTTGGATTATCAACTATTTGTAGCCAAAAATGATTTTAATTGAAATTCTGTAACACACACATATACTCAAAAGGATATGGTACTGTACCTAGGAATGTGATAGTGATAAGATTTCATCTCTATACAGTATGTAGTTGAAATAAAAAAGAGTTAATTAACCATGGAAAAACAACCTAATAAACTATGAAAAGAAACAACAATTAAAAAATCCCATTTCAAATAAACAGCCCAGAAACATGTCCCATACAAAAATCTAACAAAGATAAGCAAATGGCTTTCAGTGGAAATCATCCGAAGAAAAACTAAAGGTATCGCGCTAACAAAGCAAGGTAAATGAGGACTTTCAACTTATACTCTGCCTCCCCCAAAATAAGACATCCCCTGATAATAAGCCCAATCGGGCTTTTGAGCGCATGGCAATAAGGCCAAGCGCTTATTTCAGGGTTCAAAAAAATAAAATAAGACAGGGTCTTATTTTCAGGGAAACACGGTAACTAGCAAAGAATGACTAACACTGGGATGAGCATTGTACACAATGGAAGACAGAAACTAAAAAGGATTACTTTTTGCCCTAAGAAAACTCAGACACCATTCATTATAGGCAAAGGAAAAATAAGGGGCAGAGATGGGGGCGGGGGGCAAACAAATGATAAGAAGCAAATAAAATATAAATAGAAGGAATACACTGTATTATGGGATTGGATAAAGTAATAATGTTCTTCACTCGTGACCTAACAAACAGAAGTTTGAAGGGAGGTCAGATATATTCTTGTGAGCAGCCCAGAGTTGTCTCTTAAGATGGATGGCCATACAAAAAATATTAAAATAGTTTTATTTAAACATATTTATTTTTTTATAAATAAATAAAATAAAATTTTATTATTAAAAATAAAGTAAAGTAAAAAATAAAATAAAATAAAATATTGAAACACAAGGTAGCATGGGCACTGAAGAAGTTGTCCACAGAGACCCTGGAAGTGACATTTCATCAAAACTGCTTAAAAGCAGCAACAGCAGCAATTACATTAAATAAAAACATATGGGATGCCAGTGAATGGGAGGAAAGACTGGAAAAGGTCAAGTTCATTCCAATCCCCCCAAAAGGGTGACACTCACGGCTGCTACTCAAAAGCCTTGATTTCATACTTTAGCAAAAATTAGTTGAAAATCCTACAACTGGGTCAAACTATGAAAAAAGAGCTGCCCAACACATAGAAGAGGAAGAGGTACGTGAGACCACATTGCAAATGTTGGAACAAGCATGCAGATTTCAAAAGGATGTATATTTATTCTTCATTGACAATATCAAACCTTTTCAATTACACTAAAATTTTATCCAAGTATTTGTAAGAAATGAATGTTCCT
This sequence comes from Arizona elegans, assembly GCA_022577455.1. Lineage (NCBI taxonomy): Eukaryota > Metazoa > Chordata > Lepidosauria > Squamata > Colubridae > Arizona > Arizona elegans. The sequence goes on along the minus strand of JAKOOJ010000001.1, from coordinate 313,227,229 downwards.
GGATGCTTGATTAAATCAATAAAATCATTATGCAACAACAAAGAAGGTGCTGTCAGAACACAGATTAATTCAAGATTAGAAAAGATGTCTGGCAGAACTGTATTGTATTCTCATTGATATATACATAGAGGCAGTTTTAACTAAGATGAATCAGAATTGGAAGAAAGATTAGCGGCAGGAATATTAACAATTTAAGAGATGCGGGTGACACCATATTATTGGTAGAAAATGCTGCAGAACAAATTATTCTAAAGGTCAAGGCAGAAAGTGAAAAAGCTGGATTGCAGCTAAATACCAAGGAGTTTAAGGTTATAAAAACAGCTGGAAATTGTGACATCAAGACAAAAATTGACTGAATCAGTCCTGGACTTTATTAGATCATTTGATTCCAAAAATGATTGAAGACATTTCAAACCAAAATTAAATGTAGAATATCACTTAGCCATGCTACAGTGAGTAGAAGGAAAATCCACAAGGCAATATGATTGCTTTTTATAACTACTTAGGATGATGAAAACTAGACAATAAAAAAGTGGATGGGAGAAATGAAGACTCCTTTAATTTATGGGTTTAGAGATGTCTACTGTGCGTATTTTGGACAATGAAAATAACAAACACGGAGATTTTAGATTGCATCATTCCAGAAATAACACTGAAAGTTAAGATTACCTAGCTAAGGCCATCTTATTTTGACCATGTCATGTGATCAAATTCCTTAGAAAAATCGCTAATGCTGAGAATAGTGAAGGACTGACAAATGAGGCTGGTAAAGAAAATGCTGAATTGATATTATCAAGCAAAATACTGGTTTAAAGCTTAAAAACTTAAAATAGTAAGATATTGGAAAGAATGAAGAGAGCTGATCTTAAAGGGTCTGAAAGTTGGATGAGACTGAATGCAACAGTTCATTTAGTGACCGTTCAAAGTTACAACGGCACTGAAAAAAGTGACTTATGACCATTTTTCACACTTACGTCCATTGTAGCATCCCCATGGTCACATGATCAAAATTCAGATGCTTTGCAAGTGGTTCATATTTATGATGATTGCAGCGTCTCGGGGTGATCAACTTTTGTAACCTTCTGACAAGCAAAGTCAATGGGGAATCCAGATTCACTTAACCATGTTACTAACTTAAAAAAAATGCAATGATTCACTTACCAACTGTGGCGTAAAATGGGGCAAACTCAACAAATGTTTCACTTAGCAACATACATTTTAGACTCAATTGTGGTCGTAACTCGAGGACTACCTGCAGATAAAGGGTTGGGGTTGGGGAAGGCTACCTAAACATTATTAATCTCACTTGTCAGGCACAATTAGCATGCTTTCTTCTTGATAATAAGGTACAGAAATATATATTCATTTCTATTCAGAATTCACCACAATATTGGTGGATCCTCCAAATAAATAAGCTTCATTACATTCCTCTTCATTCAAAGAAGTGTTAATTCAGTGTATTCTTCTTTTTCTACTGCAATTCTGATAACAAACTTGAAGGACTATAAACAAGTGATAAGAATGGTCGTTGATCAACAGTTGGCTACCTTCTCAGTCCCGAGAGCTGCTCCTTGTTATCTGCAGCAGCAATCCCCTTGTTTACCAGAAAATCAAGTTTCAGACAGAATAGGTAAAGCAAAGAGAAAGATAGGTGATGAAGTTGAAAGAGAAATCCTTTCAGGAAACTGGAGACTCTTAATATGTGGAGCAGCTTTTTACCTCCAGGATATTTCCCCTACCTTCTATTTGCACACACACACTGACATAGCTTATGTAGTTATTATTTGCATCTGCTAAAATATCCTTTGGCCAGTTAAAGCAGATACCACAGTAAGTTTAGATAGAAGGGCTTATGTATCACCTTGAATTTGCTTCTAGTCTGATATCTTTAATTTAACATGAACGGAGTTGGAAGGGACCTTAGAGGTCATCTAGTCCAACTCCCTGCTCATGCAGGAGACCTGTACCAGGGATTCGAACCACTGAATTCAGTGTCTTAGCCACTGAGCCACCTAATATATTTAATTTGTAAATAAAGGTCAGTGTGGGTTGACCCCGGTTCGCACCGGTTCTATAGAGCCGGTAGTAAAACTGGCAGGAGGCTCTGCCCACCGACCCACTTCTGCGCATGCACGCGGCCCTGCTACAAACCAGTAGAAAGGTAAGTAGAACCCACCCCTGATCAAGGTGTACACCAAAACATGCTGTGTGAACCCAACTGATGTGGATTATTCAATTAGCCAAGATGAGAGGCCTGACTTTAGCACAATGTGTAAAATGTGTCTCCAGACAACTTCACTATGTGACAGGACCCTCAGAAGAACTGTGCAGGATCAAAATCCTTCTTATTTCACATTCAGTTTCACAATGAGCAAAAAATCACCTCTCAGAAGCTACTAAACAGGATGTAATTACTTTATTTTATATATTTATAGCTTTATTTTATATATTTATTCATCAGATTTCTACACGTCCACCTCACCTAAATGACTCTGGGCAGCTTACAATAAAACGGTCTCCTGTTGACATTTCCCAGCAATTGGGAACAAACTGACTCAGTTCACATATTGGCCTATATACCCTGTTTCCCCCAAAATAAGACATCCCCTGATAATAAACCCAATCGGGCTTTTGAACACATGGCAATAAGGCCAAGCGCTTATTTCAGGGTTCAAAAAAATATAAGACAGGGTCTTATTTTCGGGGAAGCATGCTAGTAATGGGGTTGAGTAACTATAATTCAGTGTGAATCCATACAGTACCAGTATGGTAACCATCACATTAAGCCATAACATAATTTATTTTAGGGGTGTATCAAGTAGAGGAACCTAGCAATTTGATAATCTGGATTAATCGGAACTCACCCCAACTCTGAAAACTGCAATTCATGTCTAGCTAACTTGCCCAACAGACCCCCCAATCATTCTGAAACGAATGGCATTCAAGCAAGTACACACGGCCATGGCAAGAGACCCTTAAAAGAATATTTATAGCTCAGGATTAAAATGAGGGACCCTTAGCATCCTGTGATCTTCGTTGTTTTCTTGCCATTCTTTCATTACCCAGACTAGGTAAACATCATCAGAGAGAGAGAGACCTTTTCCCCTCCAGGTTTTGGAAGAATGGAGGATCTCGGGGATCTCATCACAGACTATCCCTCCCACTCCCCAATTCCTTACACGTCGGTCGATCTTCGGGATCTCTGTCTCTCTCTTTAACGGCAGCTGCTCTTCCCAAACCCCACCTCGCCCCATTATTCCCACTCCGAGTCAACGCGGGCAGAGTGGACGAGACGCTGTCGGGGCTGCCTTCCCCAACGTCCCCCCAACTTACTTGGCGGAAAGCGTGTTGATGGAGCCGGTGATCAGCATCAGCGCCGCCAAGCAGAGCTGGTACCTCGTCCAGGCCATCGCTGCTCTTTGCCGCTCTCAGTAAGCAGCCGGCCCCGAGTATCCCCCGCAGTGGCTCGGGTGCATTTCCTCCTCGGCACGTCACATGACCGCCATCGATCAGCTGACCGTCGGCTGCGCAGGCGAGGGCGCCCACGGTTCGCAAGCCGCCTTCTCAGCAGCGATCGTGGGGGAGAAGCTCGTGATCGTGTCCTCCTCTCCCCCTCCTTCCCTCCCTCCCTCCCTCCCTCATTGGAAGTCGAGGGATGCTTTGTGAGCAGGGTTAGGCGGCACTCTTCGGAGAGAAGCGGAGCCTATGCGCTTTAACCGAAAGCAGGCAGGAGTTCAGCCGGTGAAGCTTCCTCCGCTGTTCAGCTTGTTAATGTCAAGAAGGGGTTTTTTTGCCTTTGGTTGCTGGCCTCCCTAACGATCGCAGCGTGCCTTGTTTGTGCTGCAATCCTAAAGAGTGACGGTTGAAAAACTAGTTTGAGCCAAGCATTTTAGGGAAAGGCGCAGATTTTGCTGCTTGTGCGAAGTGACGAATAGCAGAGCTGGGCAGAAATTAGACTTGCTAGTATACAGATACGGAATTGAAACTGCAGGGAAGAAGGAAGTGTTTCTGCTTAGCCCATCTTAAATTACTCATCTTAAAAAAATAATAATAAAGAGAATTAGACTTGGTTAATATTTGGGTGGGATGCTATTAAGATAGTCATTCCTGAAGGCCAAACTGAAAAGTTGAAAAAACATCTTGAAAGAAAGCAATGGCAAGCTATAGCAATACTATTGCAAAGAAAGTTCCTTGGATATGCCCACGTAATCCAGAGAAATCCGACACAATTTGTCTTTACTTGACATGCCATGCTTCCTGATGGTGAGATCAAATCTCTGATTTACCTCAGACTGGAGATTCTAATTCTGAATTTTTTAAAAATTGGCAGCATGAATGAGAGTAAAAGGTAAAATTAATAGCTTTTTTGAGGTTGGTTGATCATCAAGAGGTTTGCATTTTTTGAATGGACAAGGAGATGGTCCAGGAAAGTGTTCAAATAAATTATTTGGATTCAAAAGTCTGTTAAATTACATAACATTCTATGAATAATTACTATCTATATGCCGTCATCTTTGGCTACTCTCCTACAATTTAATTTCACCAATCTTTTACTATTTTCTTCTCGGCTCTAATAAATCTGACATAGCAGTGTATTCTCTTGCAAGGATAATGCTGCACAAATTCAAATGAAGTGATTCAAATGTAGCCAATTTTAATGTTAATATTTATTTTAATATTTTAATCTTGTCTTACTTGGTTGTAAACTGCATGGAGTTGCCTCTTGATGAGATAGAGGAATACATATTTAACAAATATAAATTTGTACTCCAGGAAAAATTATGCTAAATCACTGTTATTTTACCAAATGTCACAATATTTTTTATTGTTTTCACTGTTTAGTCAATTAACTTCTTTAGTTTAATTATGTTGAATTTAAGGACAAAGATCTGCTTGAGCTTCTTTTTTGAGGGAGGCATACTAGGCCAATGATGAGTTCTGGAACACCATATTTTGGAACAATAGCAAGGCAAGTGTGTAATGTTTGACCACACTTCAAAGTGCTGAGGCCACATATTTGGGAGTCACTTGGGACTTCACAGTTTCTAGAAATCTAACCCAAATATTTCCAGGCAATTGCCTTGCTACTGTTCCAAAGAGCATTGGTATGTTATGGAAAGTCAAAATGTGACCCTCACTTTCCTTTGCATTTGCACTTAGGCTGGAACTAAGAAAATTAAGAGTTGACAACATCTGAAATGGCCATCTTATCGCTTCTAACAGAAACTGCTGTTTTGATTAATATCCTGAATATAGTTGATTTGCTTGCAGAACTGCGGGCATCTCGGCATGTTTTCTGTTCTGCAGGGTCTAAAGAAAGATAGTGGCAATAAAGGGGTGAAGACAAAGCAAAAAAAAAAAAAGTCCATTGGAAGCCTAAATTAGCTATGCTTGACTAAATATATGATTCTTTTAGTAGATAATATCTATCAAGCGTGGTGAAAAAGAAGCGGAAAAATAAAATCCAATAGAATAACAATGTCTCAGCCCAATTTGCTTCATAGCTTGGTGAAAACACATCCATTGGTGTACACAAGATTTTTAAAACTGCCTTTAGACTTAAAAACATTACATGTGAGAATTTAGATTTTATTGTATTATAGTTGTTCGGATATACAAACATTGAAAGCTCTTTTAGTCTGTTGAGCTTGATGATTCATCTTGAAATTAAAAAAGCTTTCAAAGCATATGCCTAGCTTCTCATAAGAGATTTACCATACCCAAGACAACATAAAAACCATAACTAACATTCCTTCTGGCATTTTGAATTACCGTATGTCTCATTAGACAACTGAGGAATTTGGCTGTACAGTTGATTTGCCACATTTTCTTAAGTTGAGAACCAGATTCAATACCTGGCACCTTTATTTTTAAAAGTGAAGAAGCTATTATTGGCTTATTACTCCTGAGAAATGGAGTAATGGAGCTGCTTTGCCTGGAATACATGCTGTGCATTAATTTTCCCGCTACAGTATACAATGCATTATATACAGATTGGTGCCCTCTATTTTTTGGGTTTAAAAAAATATTTTTTTTTAACTAACTGTAGCACTATTTCTGAAATCTCATATAATGTAAGATTTTTGACTTGGTGTTAAATTTTGGACTGTGCTCTAAAATTGCCTGGGCAGCAGAATAGGCCAAAGCAACTTTCAGAGCTGTCTTCACAGCTGACCAGTCTAAATGCAAGCTAGCTGAAGTAGGTTTCCAACAATATCTGATGTGGACTTTGTCACATATTGAATCAAATCCTCTAATTCTTCTCTGCCACAGCAAATCTCTGGGAGAACAGAGAGAAGGAGTAACCGCTGACCAAGGAAGAAAGAACTGGCTTTTAAGAGGTAAAGGAGAAGCAGAGGCAATTCTTGTTTCAGGAGTCTTGTTTATTTCTATAGAAATAGGTAAGCGTTTAGATAAAAATTTGCTATTAGCATTTTGATTTGATATGAGTGAGCTAAATCTTTATTGTAATCTTGTGTTTATGTCTCTAAATAAAATGATTAATGTATAATTCCCACAGTTGTCATGTATTTTGGATTGTGTTCAAGAATCTAACTTTACAGGCATTAAATGATCACCATGTAAACCTGCAGCTGAACATGGATAGAAGAGAATATTTGTAGCCCAGAATTGAACTGTGGAATCCCTGGGGCTCTCTGAGCTTAGTTGTTTTCTCACAGATGTTTCATTACCAAACAGTGCCTGATGATGTTACCTAGTTTGGTAATGAAATATCTGCAAGAAAATAATCAAACTCAGGACCCAGGATCCTGCAGCTGAACAGCGAAGTGCTCAACCCTAACAGATAGTCTGATAGGAGCAATTGTCTTGTTTCCCTTGAAATTTGGGAGCTCTGTAAGTTATCTTTTTTCTCAGAACTGTTAATATTTAAAGTTTAAAAGGGCTGCTTCATTGGAGTTTTTTCTTTTTCTTTTTTAAATAGAGTTTAATTTTGTCTATACTCCATGAGATTGGTCTATCTCCAAAGATAGAAGGGTTAGAGCTCCGGTTATTTGGATGGCAGATGCCCAGGAGATTATGTTATAGCAATTATACTTTTTAAAAAAAATCTTTTACCTAGTAATTGTCACGAAGTCAGACAAGATATAGCAGCACTGTATTTCTCATATGCCAAGGTTAAGGGGAATAATAACAAGTGAGACACTGTCTAGAAAATAGTTTGTGGCAATGAGAACTAATCCAAGGACAGGAAGCCAGGTCTGAGCGTGAAGAATCAAAGGGCTTTTAGGAGGGGAAGTTCTGTCTAGGTGTTCAGCTGAGTTGCTACAGTGTCACAAGATATTTATTTGGTTTTAGATTAGCTTGTTGTATGATCCCAATAACAGTAATTGGGTTCATGCAGCATCAGGTCAATTGAAGACCTAGCAACTGCACTAGCCAAAACATGCTAGGCTTGTTAGGTTTATCTGGTTTTTAATGGCATGTTATATTGTGCAAATTCAGCTTGAAGGCTCAGTGTAGAATGGAATGAGAAAAATGGACTGATCTAGTAACCAAGGTAAATGTGTTATATTGTATAAATCTGTCTATTATGGTTTAGAAGGTTCTATGAATTAGGCATGTACTTCTAAACCTGAGGACCTTTATTCCCATAAAACTTTTTGAGGCTTTTGCCTCAGTCTAAGATTACCTCTTCATTTGTCAAGATCTACTGTACATATCTAAGAACTCTCTTTCATACCAAGAAACCTGAATAGACATTGATGAAACAGCTACATTTTCCCTCTCTTCATCCCTCCCCATTTCACCTCTATGGTTGAATAGTTTTACGTTCTTGCACCAATTATCAATTTTATACCAATTATCAATTTTATAATTGGCTGGTGTTGCTTCAGCATGGATTTTGATCTTTTCTTAATTTGAACACGTCAACTATCACCTAATCCCACCAGTGCTGTGTCTGTCTAATCCTGTTAGAACTCCTAATTTAATCTTAGGAGGGGAGTGAAACCTTATTAGAATTGCTGGCAGGCAGCAATATCTGACTGCTGCCATATTTTGAAACCCCAAATTACAGAATATGAGAATTAAATGCAAAACCGCCAGAGGATCTGCGTTGTGCCAAGTAGTTTGTTTAGTTGATAAAGTATTTGTTCTTCAGGTAGCCTGGTCCAAAACATGTAGAACTTTATGGATCAATCTCAGAATGGTGAACGGAAATACAGATAGTTCTTGACTTACATGAAATACTGATAGTCCTTGAGTTACAACAGTTCATTTAGTGACCATTCAGAGTTACAATGGCACTGACTTTTGACTGTTTTTCACATTTACAACTGCTGCAACATCCCTATTGTCACATGATCAAAATTTGGATGCTTGGCAACTGGTTCATATGTATGACAGTTGCAGTATCCAGGAGTATGATAATCTTTTGCAATCTTCTGACCAGCAAAATCAATGGGGAAGGCAGCTTCACTTAACAGCCATGTTACTACTAACAACTGCAATGATCCACTTAACAACTATGGCAAATAGTGAAGCAAAACTCACTTAACAAATGCCTCACTTAAGAACATAAATTTTGGGCTCAGTTATGGTCGTAAGTCAAGGACTATTGTACATTGACAGTCACCACAGTTGCAGAATGCAGCACTTTGATCCCTATTTCCTACCAATTCAGGTGGCTGCATTCTGTCACAGATAACCGATTCTTGATTAGCAATTTACAGATGACCATGACAGCATCAACTGAGATAAATCAGATGTCTATAGCTTCACTATAGAAAAACTACAGAAAAACCAGGAAGGAAGGAGATGGAAATGGAGGGCTGAGGCGGAGTTGGGAGGGAGGACAGCTAGAGGCTTTCTTCATGTAATCATCTAGTAGAATTCCTCCTTCTCTCTAAAATAGCAGAAAAGATATAGCAATTAAACTCCCATCACCAACTCATCTCCTCCTCCTGATGCACCAGCACAGAAGGAGATTTATGGGGCTAGAAATAGACCCAGTAGTTCTCATTGGCTCTGATCAGAGAATATTATGTCATCGTTACCCAGTCAGGATAGTTCACCTTCCTATCGGACAGATGTCGAAGGCTAGCTGAGAATTAATTCCTTTGTGCTTCTGGAACCTACTTTGGGTATTTCTAAAATGTATAGTTCAGTATCTTATGCAAAACTAGAAAATTTTGGAAAATTCAAATTAAGGACCTTGTATAATTGAACTCTTTTTCTGACACTACTGGTGGAGAAAAATTTTTGGAATGTTGAAACTGGGAAAACAAAGAATTATTCTGCAATAAGGTCTCCTTTGTGTACTGATTTCATGTGGTGTTCTATACCCCCTTTCAGGCGGTTCATTTTCTGATTTATGGTTATGCAATCATTAAATACAGTTCTATCTAAATTCTCCATTTCAGTTAAACTGTCTAACAACCACTCCTTTTAATGCCTTTTTCTCCCTTTCTTTCCTGAAAAGAGGTTCAACCATGTTGGTTCGTGCAGTGGCACTGCCTGTGCTCTTTACTGACACCTCGGCTTTTGTGATATAAATCTCAACAAAGGAAAACTGAACACGTGTTGCGGGCTTGCGGTTTTAACTGCAAAGGGGCCGCAACTAGTGCTAAATTCTAACAATGCAGAAATGTTGGTCCTGTTGTGCACAGACGTCCATCCATTTTCAATGACATTTAAAATATTTTTATAGTCTGGCGATATTTGAATTCTCATAGATGTGAAAAAGTAATTAAAAATATTAGATGAATGAAATCCTCATCTAAAGCTAAACCTTTGAAAGCTAAAATCTGTGCTGGATTGATCAAAGATCTTTCTCAATCAACTTTCCATTCCCACACTGTCAGCTGTACCAGTGGGAAATTCCCAAACAGGAAACGAGAGCCAGTGAGGTGTAATAGTAAATAGTTGAGATTGAGACAGGAGAAACTAAAGGTCAATTTTATCATCAATTATGAAAGCTGGCTGAATTTAGACCAGTCGCTATTATGCAACCCAATCTACTTTATAGGATTCTTCTAACATGTGGATCCCTTAGGATCTTGGAGGAAAGACAGGATATACTTTAAAGTAAGTCAAATGATTAATGACAATAATAGTGACCTCATACCTCAATAAGAGTGGCCTCATGTCGTCTGCTCTCCAATAATCAGAATTGAGAGAAAATATTCAGCCACTGATATCCCTTATGAGTTTATAAATTTGTGTAGTTTTGGGGTTACACAAACCAACAGCTTTTTGGGCAGTTGTGCTACTATCATTATTCCTTCCTGGCTGCTGCTGGAGAAAAGTGCATGCAATTTATACAATTGGGGAGGATCATGTGGGAATTTTCCATTGGTTCTGTGAAATTGCATAGTTATGAAATCACTAAAGTTGGATTATCTTTGGGTGGGACAATGTCCCAATGTAGAGAGCAGAGGGAATGAACCTGAAGACAGAAGAGCTACCGCCAAAACATGGTCAGATAATAGGAGCTTGAGCTCGGGCCAAGAAAAAAAACAGACAAGCCCCTTGTCAGCTTCTCGAGGTAGTCCAAAAAGCGGCAGAAACCATGGGTACTAAGACTACCTTCATTGTGAGGTTACAGTGACAGAATCCTCCTACAAGTCTGAAAGTATTTCTCCCGTCCTTTACTTTTACTTTCCAGAAAATTAGGGAGGGTCTCTTCTGAGGCGCTTCCTCATATCCTCCTATTTCTGCAGGCTGAGATACCTTTTGCATGATGTTGTCTAGTCTGCAGGTCTTCCTCCTGTCTCCCAAGGTTACTCCTACATAGCATCACAAAGATAAAGTGAGGGAATGGGAAACACATTCAGACTTGAAAGTTACTATAAAAAAAGGCAAAGGTTTCCCCTGTCCAGTCATGACTCTAGAAGGGGGTGCTTATCTCAGTTTCCTAAGCAAGGGAGCCAGCGTTGTCCAAAGACACTTCCGTAGCCATGTGGCTGGCGTATACAATGTTGTTACCTTCCCACCAAAGTGGTACATATTTATTTTAGTTGCATTTGCTGTTGAACTGCAGGAGAAGGTTGGCAGGAGCTGGAGCAAGTAATGGGACCTCACCCCATCACGCTGTACTTGAGTCTCAAACTGCCAACCTTCCAGTCAACAAGCCCAGTGTCTTAACCACTAGGCTACCATACCCCATTCTGTTACTATTACAATAAAAGTACTTCTGACTTACATGGCATCAGTTTCTAAGTCAGGCCTACCTTGTTTGGTTGACGCCCAGTCGTGTTCCCAGGGAGGTGTGAAAGTTGGCCATATGGTAGATGGAGAATCACAATATATGCTGACATTGCATGCATGTTTAAAAAACGCTGTGGTTTTTAATGCAATGCTCCACGATTTAAAATAAAAAAAAAATCGCTGCTGATTTTGTTTACCTCCCTATTTCTTCTTGTGTACACTTCATATACAGTTGTCCCTCCTTAGGAACAATCCCTTTGTAAAGTTGACCAGGTGTCAAAAGCAACACATGGAAATTTTTCCAAGAGGAATTCTCACACTTACAAAGGTTTGTCAAACTGAGCATTCCACTATTTGCCTCTACTGTATATTCTGCATAAACTATTAGGGAGGGGCTGACTTCAACCTTTTTCTCTATTATGTGAAAATATTATTTTGACATAATATCCAGACTAAGTTTTACTCCTCTGGAATGCACCCTTCCCTCCTGGGAATCCATCTCCTCATTCCATTCCATTGCATCTAGCAAAGTGCTGAAGTGTTAAAGAAATACACATTTGATGTATTAAAAAAAAAAAACACAGAAAAGCAATTCCTTTCTTAACCAGCAGTTCTTCAGAGGAAAAGAGGAGCTCAGAAATGCTGGTTAAGAAATCAATTATTTTTCTGTTTTTTTTAAAAAATACATCAAATGTGTAGAAATGGAAGTGAACCATGGGTCATTGTTCAAAACCAGTCCAGATTTATAAAGGGAAAATGTCAGTGGTGAAATCCAAATTTTTTTACTACTGGTTTTGTGGGCATGGCTTGGTGGGCATGGTGTGCGTGGCAGGGAAGGATGCTACAAAATCCCCATTCCCACCCAACTCCAGGGGAAGGATACTGCAAAATCCCCATTCCCTCCCCACACCTGGGGGAAGGATATTGCAAAATCTCAATTCCCACCCCACTCTGGGGCCAGCCAGAGATGGTATTTGCTGATTCTCTGAACTGCTCAAAATTTCCACTACTGGTTCTCCCGAACTTGTCAGAACCTGCTGGATTTCACCCCTGGAAAATGTGCTAAATAACAATCCTGGAATCCTGTTTACCAAAGGATGTGAGCCTTCCTCCATTCTAGGTCTCAATCTCCTCTTGAATATCCCAAAAAAGTGTTGAACTTTTTGACCCCGCCAAAGAGTGCAGAATATAAATATAGAAAAATATTGCTTTAGGGGTAAATGTTCTCAAAAAAGAAAGCAAAGGAACACATATTGTACAGCTAGGACAAATACTAAGGTTTAAAAATACTCATAAGTCCTGGTATGATATCTATATTACCTGTAATTCTGTTAGAAAAGACTAACAGAGTTGGAAGGGACCTTGGAGGTCTTCTAGTCCAACTCACTGCTTAGGCAGGAAACCCTACATCACTTCAGACAAATGGTTATCCAACATCTTCTTAAAAACTTCCAGTGTTGGAGCATTCACAACTTCTGGAGGCAAGTTGTTCCACTGATTAATTGTTCTAACTGTCAGAAAATTTCTCCTTAGTTCTAAGTTGCTTCTCTCCTTGATTAGTTTCCACCCATTGCTTCTTGTCCTGCCTTCAGGTATTTTGGAGAATAGCTTGACTCCCTCTTCTTTGTGGCAGCCCCTGAGATATTGGAACACTGCTACCATGTCTCCCCTAGTCCTTCTTTTCTTTAAATTAGACATGCCCAGTTCCTGCAACCGTTCTTCATATGTTTTAGCCTCCAGTCCCCTAATCATCTTTGTTGCTCTAAAGTCAATAGATGGGATATCTTATTAAGACCTTTCTTGATCAATAAAAATAAAAAAGCAAACATTGGAATAGAATAAAAGAAGTTCATAATAAGCGCATATATTTTATAATAAATCTAAAAATGATACCTCTAAAGGAAATCCACCTTGACATCCTTTGGAAGAACAAATGCTGAAGATGAAACTCAAATATTTTGGCCACCAAATGAGAAGAGGATTCATTGGAAAAGCCCAAGATGTTGGGAAAGATTGAAATCAAAAGGGGAAGGAGAGGCAGAGGATGAGATGGTTAAATGGTGTCATCAACGCAATGAACATGAATTTGGGCAATTCCAGTGGAGGGCAGGGAGTCCTGGCGTGCTGTGGTCCATGGGGTCACGAAGAGTTGGACACAGTTTAACAACTGAACAACAACAAAAATGATACACATTACCATTTTTCTTTTTATATCCAAATCTTTATAGCCATAGCACTTAGACTTATATACCGCTTTACAGTGCTCTACAGCCCTCTCTAAGTGGTTTACAAAGTCAGCATATTACCCCCAACACTCTGGGTCCTCATTTTATTGACCTTGGAAGGATGAGTCAACCTTGAGCCTGGTGAGATTTGAACTGCTAAATTGCAGACAGCTGGCAGCCAGGAGAAATACTGCAGTACTGCACTCTAACCATTGCGCCACCACGGCTCATATAATATAATGTGCAGTGGTGGGTTTCAAAATATTTTACTACCGGTTCTGTGAGTGTGGCTTGGTGGACGTGGCTTGGTGGGCATGGCAGGGGAAGGTTACTGCAAAATCCCCATTTCCTCCTGGTCAGCTGGGACTTGGGAGGCAGAGAATAGATGGGGGCATGGCCAGTCAGAATTTTTACTATCGGTTCTCCGAACTACTCAAAATTTCCGCTACCAGTTCTCCAGAACTGGTCAGAACCTGCTGAAACCCACCTCTGATAATGTGCCCATTTATAAATAAAAAATAACTAGAAACCTTGATCTCTAATCATGCTGGGATGGTATTAGTTTTTATGCAAATAATGAAAAAACAACTGGTTAATCTTATTAGTGTTTCTTAGGTTGTATGTTTATATATGTGCCTGTGTGTGAACCAGATAGTTACACAAACCAATTTCTTGGGCAGAAAATTAAATGTTTTTCAAAGGAAAAAAATTCTATTAAGATTCTCAGTCATCCAGATCATGGTTGTCCCAAAGCTGCTTTTTTCAAGAGGCAACTGGACTTTTCTTTGAAGACATTTCACTTCTCATCCAAGAAGCTTCTTCAGCTTCTTCTTCAGAAAAAAGCACCTTTGGGACAAAAGGAAAGAAAAATTTCTGATAGAAGATATGGTATTAAGACCTATCTAATGTTTATTTTAGTTTTAATATTGCGATAGAGGAAAGATAAATATTTGAATAAATTATTAATACAAGAAAAAATGCAATGGCAGAAGGCTTTCTAGATTAATCACATTAGAGGACACAGTTAACAGTAATCAATCCAATAATGAGCAACTACACTGTTAAAAACCACAATTGCTCAGCAGATCTGATAATTTATACTAAAACATGCAAGAATATAATTCATTAATTTATGGCAAGAGGCCAATAAAACAATGCACAAAAAAAGCAGGATACAGGGGATTAGTAATAAATCTCTAAAGATGCAAAAAATAGAATAACATAAAAATAATTTAAAAAGACAAATAAAAGATAAATGTGAAAGTTCAGTGCGCCCTTAACCTGCATAAAAATGAAATGCATTGCAACTGAGCAAATTCCTCATTTGCCTCATTCCTGGGAATTGCAGTGGAGAAGTCAGCAGGTAAAAAGTAAATAACTTTTAATTTCATATCAGCTTGATCTCTTCACACTGAGCACAACACAGAAAGCAGTTAAGTAAAACATGGCTTACTGATTTGTTATTGCAGAGTTGGAAAACATGCAGAAACATTGTGCATTGGGCATGTTGTGTTGTATCTCCCAGCATTTGGGGTAAAGCATTAAACTTTGCTTTTCTCTTCTCCAAGTAGCAGAAATATAGTGGTAATTGGGGTGTGTGAAAGTAGTATGGAAGAAGTCCCTGAGACAGTAGGGTGGACTTTCAGATCTGTCTTTATCTAGTTCAAGGATGCTTTACTCAAGTTTTTGCATGGATTTGCCTTTTCCAAATTGTAGTAGGACCAGAGCAGAAAAGCCACAGAAGGACAAATTGTTGGCAATAATCTTCCAAGTGGAAGTATCCTTATTTACGAAAACCAGTCGGGCCAGCAATTCGCCCCAATTGCTGTATTTTAGCCAGTATTTCAGATGACAGATCCTCATTTGAGGCGCTAGAAAGGGGCATCCACGTTTTAGCCAAAAAAATCACATTCTGATTGGATTGAGGGACCCATAATGAACTTCTGATGAGTTTAGATCAAGAATAAAATAGAATAACAGAATTGGAAGGGACCTTGGAGGTCTTCTAGTCCAACCCCCTGCTTAGGCAGCAAACTCTATAACCGTGATGGCGAACCTATGGCATGTGTGCCAGAGGTGGCATGCAGCATCCTCTTTGTGGACATACGAGCCGTCACCCCAGTTCAGCTCCGCCATGCATGCGCACATGCCTTCCTCTGGCCACTTCGTCTTTGGGTCTCTGCTGCATATGCACGGGGGGCAGGGCGTGTGCAGGGGGCTGCGCACGCATGCGTACGGTGGAACGCATGTGCGCATGCATTGCATTTTGGGGGCTTTGGACACTTGGTTCAGAAAAGGTTAGCCATCACTGCCCTATACCATTTCAGACAAATGGTTATCCAACATCTTCTTAAAAACTCCCAGTGTTGGAGCATTCACAACTTCTGGAGGCAAGTTGTTCCACTGATTAATTGTTCTAACTGTCAGAAAATTTCTCCTTAGTTCTAAGTTGCTTCTCTCCTTGATTAGTTTCCACCCATTGCTTCTTGTCCTGCCCTCAGGTGCTTTGGAGAATAGCTTGACTCCCTCTTCTTTGTGGCAGCCCCTGAGATATTGGAACACAGCTATCGTGTCTCCCCTTCTTTTCCTTAAACTAGACATACCCACTTCCTGAAACTGTTCTTCATATGTTTTAGCCTCCAGTCCCCTAGATCAGATGTCTTTCAAAATGCAAATACAGGTAGTCCTTGATTTGCAACCATTTGTTTAGTGACTGTTCTACAACGGGTCCTTGCAGTTACTACTGTCACTGGGTCCCCACAGTCAGATTGTGAAAATTCAGGTGGCAGACAGTACGTATTTACAATAGTTGCAGCTTTCTGGGGTCATGTAATTGCCATCTACAATTTGTTTTCGACAAGCAGAGTCAATGGGGAAAGCCAGATTCATTTAACCCATGTGTGATTTACTTAACACCTGCAGTGATTCACTTAACAATTGTTTTAAAAAGGTTGTAAAATTGGGGATGACTCACTTAATAACCGTCTTGTTAAGGAACAGAAATTCTGATCCTAATTATGGTTGTAAGTTGAAGTATGCACTAAATTGGACACCAAGGAACAGTAGGCTCAACACCTTAGCACTGAAGATATTATTATTATTATTATTATTATTATTATTATTATTATTATTATTATTATTTATTAAATTTTTATACCGCCCCCTCTCCCGAAGGACTCGGGGCGGTGAACAGCCAGAATTAAAAACACACAATACAAATATTAAAATACGTTAAAACCCAGAAATAAATGTTGGCTTTGGGAGAACCATCATTAAACACAGTCACGTGGCCATGGGATGCTGTAAACAGGCATAAATATGGGCTACCTGGAGCAATATATTCCCATTGCAGCCGGCTAATCCCATGACTACCAAGGTACTTTTGTAAAATCAGACTGTGAGCTGTCAGGTTTGCCATATCCAGAAAGTGGAAATAGATGCCGAGATATTTAAATACTTTCACTAGCTTAGTGGGACAGCTACCAATTTCACATACCTGCTGGCTATATTGCTTGGGGAAAATCAACACTCTCATTTTTGAATAATTTGTTTGAAGTTTCCTGATTTGGCAATGTGCAGCCAAGCCCTGATGGCTATGTTGGAGTCCAGTTTGGGTGAGGAAAGAGAATAGTTATTTTTTCAGCATAGAATAGTGAAGGCTAACTTTTTACAGACTGAGTGCTGAAAGCACATGCATGCGTGCGTGAATGCACTCACGCGTGCCCGAACCCCCAAAATACATGCGCAGCCCCCACGCATGTGCCCCACCCCACACATGCACTCTGCCACCCCACATTCGCATGTGCCCCCTGCATGCGCCCTGCCCCTGTGCATGTGTGCCATGACCCCTGTACATGTCCTGCCCCCTGCGCATGTGCAGCAGAGACCCGAAGACCAAATGGCTGGCAGAAGGCATGTGCGCATGCACAGCGGAGCTGAACTGGGGCAACGGCTCACGTGCCATCAGAGAGGGCACTGCGTGCCACTTTTGGCACACGTGCCATTGGTTCGCCATCACAGGAATAGAGTATAGAAATTAGTCTTCAATTTGGGGCTGATAAAAGTCTTATTTGAAAAGCCCAAACTATCACAATAATGTACACGTGATTTTTTTTTTAAAGGGAGGGATGTATTCTTCTTGAAGCCTCCCTGTTGTGTGGAGACTGGTGCTGTCAAAATACTGCTGCTATTACTTTAACTTTCATGGAACTGCCCTCATCTGTAGGCAGCAGAGGGAATGACTTTGAAGGATAGGAGGAAAAGCTGCTACCAAGGCAGTGGTCAGATAAAAGGGGTCTGAGACTGGGCCAGGATAGTAATATGAATGCATGGCTCAAACAAGCCATTTTAAAAGTAGCCACTTTGGTCTTGATATGGTACATTCTTTACTTATGCAGAATTTTGAAGATTTGGCTGTAAGAGTCCTTAGTACTGGAATAGCATTATCTTTAAGCAGGGGTGAAATCTAGTAGGTTCTGAAAGGTTCTGGAGAACCGGTAGCAGAAATTTTGAGCAGTTCAGAGAACTGGTAGTGAAAAATTTGAGTAGTTTGGAGAACCGGCAAATATCACCTATGGCTAGTCCCAGAGTGGGATGGAAGTGGAGATTTTTCAGTATCCTTCCCCTGCCACGCCCAACAAGCCACGCCCACAGAACAGGTAGTAAAAAAATTTGGATTTCCCCACTGTCTTTAAGTGATTCTTGAGCAAGCTGCAGTAATTTGAATAGCTAAAAGAGTCTATCCCCAAACTCCTCTTGTTATGCCTTTATCTTCCGTATAATAATGGCAAGCTGAAGTAGGTTGTTAGATACATTTTATGCATTATAATGTAGGAATTTGTCATTAAGTCCCTCATTTGTCTAGCATTAAAACTATCAGCTAAAATCAAAGCTCAAATCCTATATAAAATCCCAAAATAAGTTCTAGGAGGTACTGTTTTGAAAAATTAGCTAGGAGGGTGCTTTGGAGAGAAATATTGACATTAACCAATGGAAAACAAACCCCTATTACTCAGGTAATATCCAGGAAGGTACACATTGTTGGCTTAGAAGTAATTGCTTAAGGTTTGGATGAGATCAAGGTAGTTATGCCCTCTAGGAATGCCCTTCTTCAAGTTACAGGAAGTGAAAGGGAATACAACAATTCAAATATAGAAGCAAATTCTTGCTTCTATATTTCCTGAAGAAAAAAAAACAGGCTGCTGGCTGTTGAAATTGGCTACATTCCAATTTGTCAGTACAAGTAGTCCTCAACCTATGACTGTAATGAAACCTTGTCCATCATAGTCATAAGTCATAACAGTTGTAAAATGAGTCAACCATGTGACCAACCCTATTTTATTGCAGTCATTAAATCAAACCAGTGGTTCTGTATAAGCCAGTTTTGCCAAAACCCAGAAATAAATGTTGGCTTTGGGAGAACCATCATTAAACACAGTCACGTGGCCATGGGATGCTGTAAACAGGCATAAATATGGGCTGGTTGCCTAGCACCCGACATACAGTCATATAACCTTGGGGGGCGGGGTTGGGGCAGCCTTTAGAACTTAGAAACTGGGCCGTAAGTAATCCCAGGGAGGTCCATCATAACTTCAAACGATTGCTAAGTGGTTGTAAATTGAGGACTATCTATA
Organism: Arizona elegans; assembly: GCA_022577455.1. NCBI lineage: Eukaryota > Metazoa > Chordata > Lepidosauria > Squamata > Colubridae > Arizona > Arizona elegans. The sequence continues at coordinate 313,208,202 of JAKOOJ010000001.1, read as the reverse complement.
GAGTGTGATCAGGAACTGGCTGAGAGGATATACATATTGCTATACCTGAGTTGGAAAACTTGGAATGGACTTCTTGAGGTATAAAGGAAGCATCCCCAGCTGAATTGCTGCTGAACTGTGGCCCAGAGCAGTTGTTGGAATAGCAGCTAATATTATTTGCATTTTTGCAGAGGAAATGTGATGTTTGTGGGTCAGTGGCTCCTGTAGTCCAGTGAGGATGCACGATCAGGTAAAGTAGGAGAAGAATGAGGTAGAGGTACAAGTGTGAATGTTGGCAGATAGGAATTTCGCAAGCAATTCATCATCAGAGTTTACAGTAATAGAACTTGTATTAGGTCATCTATTCTACTCATGAAAGAGTGGGTGTGCGATGGCTCAGCAGTTAAAAATGCTGAGCTTGTCAGCTGGAAAGCTGACAACCCGGGTTCGAATCCTGAGTGTTGCGCAATGGGGTGAGCTCCCATTCCTGCCCCAGCTCCTACCCACTTAGCAATTTGAAAGCATGCAAATCTTCATTCTGTCAAGGACCTTGGAGTACTCATCTCAAATGATCTAAGTGCCAGAGCTCACTGTAATAGCATTGCCAAAAAGGCATTAAGAGTTGTTAGCCTAATTTTGTGTATCTTCTCCGGTAATATTGAACTGCAAACTAGGGCATACAAAACTTTTGCTAGACCAATTCTTGAATACAGCTCATCTGTCTAGAACCCGCACTGCATATCGGACATTAATATAATTGAACAAGTCCAGAGATATTTCACGCGAAGAGTCCTCCACTCTCCTGATCGCAACAGAATACCTTATGCCACCAGACTTGAAATTTGGGCTTAGACAACTTAGAACTTCGCCTTCTTCAGTCTGACCTAAGTGTAATACATAAAATCATCTGCTACAATGTCCTACATGTCAATGACTACTTCAGCTTCAACCACAACAACAATACACGAGCACACAATAATTTAATTTAATTTAATTTAATTTAATTTCCAATTTATATACTGCCCTTCTCCCTGAGGACTCAGGGCGGTGTACAGCCAAGATAAGAACATAGAATACAAATATTAAAAACAGTTAAAAATATATATAAATTTCGCCCAAAAGTTAAGAAATCACAAACTGATTAAAAGAATTTAAAAATTTCTTCTTAAGCCAGCCCGGCTTGCTGGAAAAGATGGGTTTTAAGGGCACGACGGAAGGCATTGAGGTCATGGATTCTCCTTATCTCAGGGGGCAACTGATTCCAGAGAAGGCCCTCCCCCTGGGGGTCACCAGCCTACATTGTTTGGCTGATGGCACCCTGAGGAGGCCCTCTCTGTGGGAGCGCACGGGTCGATGGGAGGTCGTCGGTAGCAGCAGGCAGTCTCGCAGATAGCTAGGCCCTATGCCATGGAGCGCTTTAAAGATGATAACCAACACCTTGAAGCGCACCCGGAAGACCGCCGGGAGCCAGTGCAGCTCGCGCAGGAGCGGTGTTACATGGGAGCGCCATGTTGCTCCCATCACTACCCGCGCTGCTGCGTTCTGGACCAGTTGGAGCCTCCGGGTGCTCTTCAAGGGGAGCCCCATGTAGAGAGCATTGCAGTAGTCAAGGCGAGAGGTGACGAGGGCGTGAGTGACTGTGCACAAGGAATCCCGATCGAGAAAGGGCCGCAACTGGCGAATCAGGCGAACCTGACAGAAGGTCCCCCTGGTAACAGCCATCAGATGTTCCTCCAAAGACAGCTGCCTATCCAGGAGGACTCCCAGATTGCGAGCCCTTTCAGTGGGGGCCAAAGACTCGCCCTCAATAGTCAGTGATGGAGTCAACTGACTATATCGGGATGCCGGGAGCCACAGCCACTCAGTCTTGGAAGGGTTGAGTTTGAGCCTGTTCCTCCCCATCCAGATCCGCACAGCCTCCAGGCACTGGGACATCACTTCAAGGGCATCGTTGGGGTGGTCTGGGGTGGAGATGTACAGCTGGGTGTCATCAGCATACTGATGGTATCTCACCCTGAAGCCACGGATGATCTCACCCAGCGGCTTCACATAAATGTTGAACAGAAGGGGCGAGAGGACCGATCCCTGCGGCACTCCACAGATGAGAGGCCTCGAGGTCGACCTCTGCCCCCCTGCCAACACAAACTGTGACCGGTTGGAGAGAAAGGAGGAGAACCACCGCAACACAGTGCCTCCCACCCCCAACTCTTCCAGCCGGTGCAGCATGATACCATGGTCGATGGTATCAAAAGCCGCTGAGAGATCTAACAGGACCAGAACAGAGGAACAACCCCTGTCCCGAGCCCTCCAGAGATCATCAACCAATGCGACCAATGCCATTTCCATGCTGTGCCCAGACTTGAAACCCGACTGGAATGGATCTAGATAAGATGTTTCCTCCAGGAATTGTGGAAACTGTCACACGACCACACTCTCAACAACCTTCGCAATAAAGCGAAGGTTGGAGACAGGACGATAGTTAGCCAATATTGCCGGATCCAGGGACGGCTCCTTGAGGAGAGATACAAACTTAAGGTAAACTGCTCCAAACTTGATTGCAGAAAATACAACTTCAATAACAGAGCTGTCAATGCCTGGAATTCACTACCTGACTCTGTGGTTTCTTCCACAAATCCCCTAAAATTTAATCTTAGACTGTCTATTGTTGACATCACCACATTTCTAAGAGGTTTTTAAGGGGCGTGCATAAGCGCACCAGCGTGCCTACCATCCCTGTCCTAATGTCCACTTTTATTCGTATCCATTTCATGTATTCATAATAATGTTTATACTTATATTTGTTATCTAATATATGCTTGATGAAAATAAACAAATAAAAATAAAATAAATAAAAATAAAATGCAAGTAAATTAATAGGTTAATTAATTAATTAATTAACCCTTGGTTGGAAGGTAACAGTTTTCCATGCATCTTTGATGTATAGCCATGAGCTGGCCACATGACCACGGAAAATGTCTTCAGATAACATTGGCTCACTCAGTCAAGAAACGGAGACGATATCACTGATATCTGTGTTCAAGGTTAGCGTATCTTCTGGTTGATATTTTGGAAAGTAATTGTGTTTGAATAAGATTTGGTACAGCACCTTTGTTTTATGTTAGATAGCCAAACTTTGATGTTCAAGTCACAAAAAACATGCTTCGGGTAGGTTTAAAAGGACTCCAGATATTTTGAGTAGCGGGAGCAGGATAATTGAAGTTTTGAATTTAATTAAAATTTTGCAATTAATGAATTTAGGAAACCATTCTGTTGTTTCTGAGTCTCTATGGAGACTAGTGCTCATAGCAACTGCCACAAAGCGAGAATGGCTGACTATCGGTGTCGGTTGCTAATGTTGTTTCTAAGAAGAAGTTTGATCCGAGTTGGTTGTAGAGAAATTAGATGAAATGTCAGACAGGATGGAGTAAGTGTGTTTCATTGTGATCTGTGGTCACTTTAGTTTCTCCAAGGAGCAATAAATTGCCCCTTCCCCATCTATAAAAATAGCCTTTCAGTTGTCCAGCAGTCAGGAGAGTAACTTAAAAGGTTGTATATAGCATCATATTTTTTTGTCAATGGCTATAAGATTCAGATAGGTCAAAAACGCACTGTCAGCTTTAAAAAGAAAAAAAAAAACCCACCATTTTACCAGCAATTCAGGTTGAGTGGCGGTTAAATTCTTGGTCAGATCTTCTGTGATGGAGCTGTTCAGTAGGTTATTTGACAAAGGGTCTATTTTCCAAGGAGAGGGTTCATTTTTTATAGCTCTATAGGTCTTCAGGTTCATTTTCTGTTAAACTTAGAAGGACAGGGGGGTTATTTGGGGTGAATAAATCATCCCCACATACTGAGATTCAACCCACAGTTGGTATTTACTTGTCAGACTTATAGTAGTTGTTTTGAGGTTTTCCTGGGATTTGGGTGGCTGGAATTTGTTCAAGCTGTTTCTCCTTTAAAAACTCAAGGTTTTTAAGAGATTAGTTTCCTAGGATAAAGTTAATTCTAAAAAAATGGGATGAAGGAAAATGAAAACAATAAAATGAAACAAAATGAAGCTTATTGATGATAATAACTAGGGGGATATAAAGGAGTAGAACAATAACCATCCCATAAAAACAATATTAAAAGAATGGAAGAGCAGAGAGAACTAAAGCAGCTGTATAGTTCCTGTGCCATCATGAAAAATGAAATAAATAATATAAACATTCCTCCTCCATGATATTATTTGGCACAAATATTGATTTGAAGGTAAGTTGTTAATACAACACAGTAAAAGCAAAATATGCTTAGTTGAATGGCACAACATGAAGGAGGAGGTAAGGCAAAACTGTGATGTCCCTTTGATTGTTTAATGTAGTTTATGGATAAATTTAGAAATAATTATTGTGGCAACTATAGTGGGGAGTTGGTTGGGGATGCAAGCATTTGTGTTCTTTTATATGTAGTTTCAATTTGTTGCTGGAACATCCAACTGATTTACAGATAAATTACATGATGCAATGAAAATGGACCTGAAAACTAAGAACAAAGGTTTTGGCAGCAAAAAAAATAAAATGTTGGTAAAATATTGACAAAAGATGAAAAAAATTGAGAAATATTAAGATGTGGGCAGAAAGATAGTAGGTAATGTGCTTAGTTGCAAGAAATGTTTGTTGGAAGATGTCATTTTGTTATCTAAATTTCTTGTTCATGCTTTAATCCTTGTTTTAAAAATGTAAATTTGTTTGATGCTGTAATTTGGAAAAAAACCCATATAAGTCAATATTCTAATCCAATATGAAGGCCTTGACTTTTCACAACGAGCCTGCAAAAATACCTTTGGACAAAGGACTTTGACCAGGAAATCCCATTGTCTTGGGAGCCATACAGAAAAGCACCCATCCCACTCTTATTGAAGGTGAGGAAGAAACACTGAGATCATCTCAACAGCTAATGTTTGCATCATACTGGTAGTGAGTCATATGATAGTGGCACTGGATCCTTTCTCATTTTAAAGGCACCCTCCCCCAAACTCTTTTAATTCCTTCCAGCAAGAAATGATGTAATCAGTGCAGTATCCTCAACACTGCATTTACAGTCTGCCAGATCCAGAAAATACCCTAGCATCTCATTCTAGACAGTGGTGGGTTTCTACTGGTTTGCCCCAGTTTGGGCAAATCAGTAGCCACGGGAGGCTCTGCCCACCCTCAGATGTCATCACGGATGCTCTACATATGCGCAGAAGGGCCATGCGTGAGCAAAGCAAGCACGCGTATGCACGCTCCCAGTTCTGAACTGGTAGCGAAGGTAAGTGGAACCCATTTCTGATTCTAGATCAGTTGTTACCGTATTTTTCGGACTATAAGACGCACTGGGTGTATAAGACGCACCAAGATTTCGAAGAGGTAAGTAAGAAAAAAAGGTTTTGCCCCCCCCACCCCCCGGCCCCCAGGAGCACTCCTCAGGCCTCCCAAACCCTGTGCATGCCCCATGTTTTGCAAAAACAGGCCTGTTTTTAGCAAAAATGGGACAAGCGAGGCAGGGCTTTGGGAGGCCAAAAATGGCTGTATTCGGTGTATAAGACGCACCAACATTTCCACCCTCTTTTAGAAGGGGGAAAAATGTGTTTTATACTCTGAAAAATACAGTAATTCTCTTTGAAATAACCATTCGTATGAAAGCAACCAAGGTATAAAAATGTGATTTGCTGTCCAGTATCTTAAAGAAAGCATATGATTCTATATCAATCAGTTGCAAAAAATAACAATAAGAATCTAAGAGGGTTTTTCAATGAGCACTTAGAGGGTTTCTCCATTGGTGAGTTGAAATGCTATCCACCCAATTTTGTGTTGGCAGGTAACTAGATTGGCATAAAAATGGTGCTTCCTGCCATTGCTCCCTATTCTGCCTCCATCGTATCTATTCCAAATCACTGCCAGTCCCCTAGCTCCCTTCCAAGTAGTGGCATCCGCAGAGAGGAGTTAAAGTCAGGATTTGCATCATGACTCTTTCCCTCTCTCAGCCCTTTGAGGTAGTCTAGACAAGAAGCACCAACCACGAGTATTAACACTACTTTTATTGTAATCTTGCAGCAATAATCTTGCAACTCTGAAAGTATCTCTTCCCTCCCTTACTTTGACTCTCCTGAAAACTAAGGAGGGTCACTTCTGAGATGCTTTCTTCACTCCCAACCCTCTTTCAGACTCAAATTTTGCTTATTAGACCAGTGCCCCCCAATCTTTTGAGCAACGGGGACTGGTTCCGTGGAGAGAGGCTTTTCCGTGGACCAGAGGGGGTGTGGTTTTGCATGCTGCCTACATCCCACGGATGGGGCTTCGGCATGATTTCTGCCATGCTGTGGCCTGATGCCGGTCCACGGACTGGGGGTTGGGGACCCCTGCATTAGACCATTAGCAATGCGAGGTCTCTTCTTCCTCCCTCCCAAGGTCATTCCCACATACCATTACATCATCTGCTAACTTGCCGAACAGGGCCACCCTTAACACTGCGGTAATAGGTGAACAACTTAACAAATTTTACCCATCTCGAGACTGCCTTGAATGTTAGAATAAGAGGAGAAATGCTACTTTAACACAGGTGTGGTTAAGGATGACTTATAATTTGTCTTATTTGTGGGATAGAGTTGAGGGAACTATGGGACTACCACAAAGACAAAGATATTGCCAGGGCATCTGAACGTTGTGGTTAAACGCATGCAAGGAAAGGTTTGAAAAGTTATAAGCCAAAAGATCTTGGCAGTATTCCATTATTTCCTTCCTATCGGCTTTTCTGCATCAGGAACAGCACAGCAAAAGATGGGTGGAGACAGAAGGTTTTAAAAGAAAGACAACATAATAAGGATTCTGTATAGGAGGGTTTGGCAGCGGCTGGCAGGCTGGGTCAACCTCAGCCTGGCAGCTCAACCTCCCAACTTTCCAAGGCTGGTTTTTCATCTTTTTCTCATCCTCTTCTTCCTCTTCTTCTCAGTTTTTAGCTGCCATGATACATCAAGTTACACAATCTGGATCTTTTGGCAGAACATTTGTGAAAAGAAGATAATCTATTAAGGGAAAGGACTTCTGTTCCTAATGTCTAGTTTCTTGCTGTAGGAGGGCTATTCAGTTATATAATGTACAATGTCAAGATGATACGTTTAGCACAGAGAGGATGAATTCACACTTTACAGTACACTTACAGTCTGCTTAGTTCTGACTTAGCTAAGCCCAGGCAGTTTTGATGCATTCAATAAAACATCCTTAAAAAACCATGGCTTAAAGTGATGTAATGTGGTTGACCATATACTACTGAAAGAGATTTGATTATTTTATAAAATGACATTCAAGTGGGGAGCCATTCAAAGTGGAACTACTAGGCTAAAATCAGTGGTGGGATTCAAGTAATTTAACAACCGGTTCTCTGCCCTAATGATTTCTTCCAACAACCAGTTTGCCAAACTGCTCAGAAAGTTAACAACTGGTTCTCCCGAAGTGGTGTGAACTGGCTGAATCCCACCACTGGCTAAAATCCTTATAACTGGATAAATAAGATCTTCCCTTTTGAACAAATATTGCCCTTTGTCTGGATTTATTGCTGATCAGCTGACAGCACTGAAGGAGCTAAAGGTGATATCCACTGAAGCTACCATGCATTTGACCTTCACAACAAATGTGTCCTGTGAAGTAGGCTGGACTAGACAGAGAGATCAGACCAAAGTCATCCAGCAAGCACTATACAGGTAGTGTCAACCCCGGAGCTCTTCTGGCTGTGAAGTTTTTTTTTTTCCTTTTTCCTTTTCTGTAGTTTTCTATTAGGGATTCTTTCACGTGGCTTCGGGCTTGACAAAGCTTGGAGCCGAAGGTGTGGGGGTGGGGATTTGTAACTAAAACAAACTACTTCATTCTTGGGTCAAGGACATTCCAACTGCTGGCTGGCTGGAGGCGGAGGAAGGAGTTGCCAGGTAACCAGCCAGTGCCCGGATTGGATAATGTGATTTATTGTTTTGGAGGAAAGTGAAACTTTCAGTTTTATTGAGGTGGAAAGCCCGGGAAAATTCAGAGTTGGCTTTCCACCAGTTAATGCCAAGATGATGTCTCCTAAATAAAAACTGTTCTTTGAGAGTCTGCCTCGGAGTTCTGTTTTGAAATGGGGTCATCACTTGGAATCCTGACAGGTAGTCCACGATTTACAACAGTTTGTTTAGTGACCATTCAAAAGTTACAACGGCATTGAAAAATGTGACTTATGACTGTTTTTTCAGAGTTATGACCTTTGCAGCATCCCCATGATCATGTGATCAAAATTCAGATGCTTGGCAACAGGTTCATACTTATGACCATAGCTGTGTCCCAGGGTCATGTGACTACCTTTTGCGAACTTCTGACAAGCAAAGTCAATGGGGAAGCTAGATTCACTTAATAACCAGGTTACTAATTTATCAATTGAAGTGGTTTACTTAACAACTGTGGCAAAAAAGGTCGTAAAATTGGGCAAACCTCACAAATGTTTTACTTAGCAACAGAAATTTTGGGCTCAATTGTGATCATAAGTCAAGGACTGCCTATCATTGAGTGAGGATTTGCCTTGGATCTCCCCAGACTCATTAACATTTTAACCATTAAGCCTCCTGATCTCTCTGAGTTGTAGCACTCATATTGAGTTGCAATAACAAGATAGAGTTTTTCCTGGCTCCCATAGATCATGGGACAGAATCAAGTTTCCACACTGCTTAAGACTGAAAAGAAGAAAAATAAACAATGATTAGTAGAGTTACAATTAAGCACAGATGTTCCAGCTGGGCTTGCAGAACATTTTAGAATTGGCTAAAATGGAATTGGGCAATTTGTGTACTTTTTGTGAATTAGATAATTACATTAAGATGGAGTGTGGTTGATTTCTTTTGTCATAGCAGGGAATGTGAACAGAACAATTGTGTTTAACTCAAAGAGTTTAGCTTTCAATTTGTTTCTGAATCAAGTGCTTAAGTTGGAGTCTAAGGCTGAGCATTGCCTACATCCTTGTCAGTGTTAACAATGCCATGGAATGATTATCTTCAGCGTAGCTTTTCAATACAGGCTGATATCAGAACAACTTCACAAAATGTTCTTAATGATCAGAAATGTTTTGATGAACAGACAGATATATTGGCAGTGCAGCTGCTCTAGAGAGATAATAAAAAAACCAACAAATGGCTCCCCATTTGGTGTTATGTATTGAATCTTGTATAAAGACCTGGGGGAAAAAGGGATGCATAGTGTATCCTTGTGTGTAAAATAGGGGTAGCTATGGTAGCTAAAGACTACATGAACTTTGCTAGATGATTAGATCCATCTAGTTCATTGCTCGATTTCCAGAAACAGCCCTTTAAATAGTTTTGAGAAGTTAAATAGAGCATGAAAGGAAGTAATCCTCTTCTATGCTTTTAACCTGGTCCTCTGCCTTTGAACATGAACATTCCAATTATTCTGGAAGGCAGTCTTGACCTGGTAAGCTAAGAAGGGGAAAAATGAGTGAGGTCAAAGAGGAATTGGAATTTAAACAGCATATGTTTCTGTCCAAATCTCACAAAAGTTCTCAAAGATCTTACAGAGAACCTCTGAATCACTGACTAGATGGCTGGAGTTGCTGAAGTCAAAACAAAATTGTTGGCAATAAATTCCCCATAAATAATTGTTTTCTTCCATTCAATTATGTTCAGTTCTTGGAGACTACCTGGACAATTTTCCCTACAATTTTCTTGGCAAAAATTTTCAGAGGTGGTTAGGCATTGCTTCCTTCTTAGGGCTGAGAGAAAGTGACTGGCCCTGTGATGACCCGGGGCATGGCACAGCACAAGGCAACACACTCAGCTGACAGTTCAAACTGCCCCTATATTGCTCAAAATGTTCCCTAAACACTCCCACGTTTCTAGCAAGTCCCAGAGCAAAGTGATCACACCCACCCACCCACACAAACACACCTCCAGCAGCCTCTGGCTGCATGTAATCCAGCACAACACTGTGAGCATAACAGCTGCAAACAAGAAATCCAGCAGGGCAAGGGAATAAGTCAATTAGTCCAGGAAGTAAAGGAACAAGTCAATTAATCCAGGAAGCAAAGGAACAAAGCAAGAAGTCCAGGAAACATCCAACATTGGTAACAGCACACAACACTCTATGAATTCAGTGTTTGTTCCCGACAAGTGTCCCTCCCCACAGCATCTCCTTAAGTCTCAGTCCCCAAGTGTGCCTTGTGGAGAGGGGAGGGGTGGTTTCCTGCCAAATAGTTGGGTCAGCCTGTGCTGTTCCGACCTTCTCCACTCTCCGTGTTCGAGGATCAGGAGGAGGTGGTCGTTGCTCATCGCCTGGGTTCTGTCTCTCATGTTCACTGCTTAGCCTCTCTTGGTCATCCTGCCCCCATTCCTCCCTTCCATCCATCCCAATCCTGAAAGGCCCTGGCCTGACTTGGCCTGCTCCTCCCCATATTCCTCTGAAGCCAACAAAGCCACGCCCTTGATCTCCATGGGTTCCAGTTCTGGCTCGTCTTCCTCCACAGATTCAGGCGCCAACATGGGCATGACAGGCCCAAGATCACCCAGTTGGCTTTGTGCCTAAGGTGGGACTAGAATTAGCCGTTTCCCAGTTTCTAGCCTGATACCTTAACCACTACACCAAACTGGCTGTTATGAATAAGGTATTCTGCAATATATTGCCTCTATTCATTGAAGCTGAAGACACCAGCCTGAAGATGATGCGTGGGACCTCGTCGAAACGTCGCCAAGATACTCTCAATCTTACACGAAAGATTGAGAATACACCAAAACTTGCACACACACACCCACACACCCACACCCACATATATATACATATACATATACATACATACATACATACATACATACATATATATATATATATATATATATATATATATATATATATATATGCACCTAAACCTAGCCTTATTTTATGGACAGCAGCAATTGATAATATAGTTAAATAATACAATGGTATATCAGTCTGATTTATCAGCTGGTAAATGTATTTTACAAAAGAAAGAAACCAGATGCCCCTTAAATACTTAGGCCTATAAATGTTGTCTTCCTTAGATAGTATAGTTAGATAATTCTTTCCAAAGAGATAAAGGAACTGTTGTCCAGAACCTCTGGAAGGCATCAAATGACTTAATCTTGATTTTTATTTTACAACCAATAAATATGATTGGTTGTAAATTATGGTTATGAGTTTAGGCTGAATTTCTTGAATTGTGGAAAGGCAGAAGGGAAGGACAAATTTGATCACTGATAAAAAAAATCATGTTTAACATTTACCAATAAAAGCCATTTTTTTCTGAGATTGACTGACAAATACTATGTTTTCAGAACTTTGACATTTTGTACCAGTGCTCTGTATTTTACACAATTATGCTTAAGTTCTTAAACAATAAGAACTAACAAAAACCGTGAATATCCCCCCAATATCTCTTTCATATAATGGTATTGGTCGCAATTGTGGAATGTGGGACCAGGATGGAATAATGTACTAATTCTTGCTCTCCTTAATCTTTCAGCAGCTTTTAATGCCATCAACTATGCTATTCGTCTGGATCAATTCTGGGCCTTAGGAGAACAGTATTATGCTGATTCTTTTCCTTCCTCTGGGCTCCATTAAGGTCAGTGTTGGATGGGGGCAGCTAGATCTGTTTCACAGGCTCTCTTATGTGAGATGCCTCGGGGTTTAACTTTTCCCCACTTACGTTTAGCATCTATATGAAATTAGTGATGAGATGTTATTCCCAGCTGTATATTCTGTCCCATTTGACCAAGTGATGGTGTGGAAGCTCAGTGTGTGAAGAATATGGGATCCTGGATGGGGAAGAACAGGTTTCACCTCAGCTCTAGCAAGGTGGAGTGACTTTGGATGTTAGAACTTCCTGGATTGGGAATTTTTCTACCCTTAGCTCTGGATAGTGTTGCACTACCCCAGACAACATTGGTGTCCAATTTGTGGGTCCTTCTGGATTCAAAGCTCTTGTCCTTTGCATAATTTCATTCTGTATACCAATTGTGCCCCTTCTTGGAGCAGGAGCCAATGTGCTCCATCATTCATCTTTGGTCACCTCCCAAATGGATTATTACACTGCACTCTACATGGGGCTGTTCTTGAAGAACATCCAGAACCTTCATTTGCTCCAGAATCCAGTGACACAGACAATTATGGGGCTATCTCACTTTGCCCTTTTTTCTACTTTTGCTCCATGTTCTGCACTGGATGAGATTCAAATGACCGATTGATCCAGCCCTACATAGCATGAGACCAGAGTATCTGAGGGACCATCTTACTCCCATGACTTCTACTCTTCCCATTAAGCTGGGCCGGAGGTGTATGCATTGAGTTTCATCTATTAGTGATTATCATATAACGGGACCCAGGAGGTGTACCTTTTCTGTAGCTGCTCCTGCTGTCTGGAACACCATATCACCTGAAGTTCACCTGGCCCTAACTCAACTCATCTTCTGAAAAACCTCGAAGACTTGCTGGAACAGTGTTTTTTATTTCTTTAATATATTTTGTATTTTTATTATGTTTTAATTCCTGTTAGCTGTCTGGAGTCACATTGATGAGTTGGGCAGTCATATAAATTGATGTATGTAAAAAATAAATAACCATATTTAGCAGGTATGCAAATCATGTTACAGAAACTCATATACTGTATGTAGCAATTCTGACAAATGCTCTTAAAATAGATCTGCTGTGGAGCTGTGATTACTGAGATGTCCTTCATCCAGAATTTCCTATGCTCTCATCCTCCATAGCATGCAACTGAAATACATATAATGTTACATGCTAGGGCTGGGTGGGTTCAGCCTTTAATCCAAAAAATTAAAAGCCAAACTCAGGTTAATTTATTATGGCTGATTTGGTTTGGCTCATACAACTTGCTAAGACAAAGGATGGATTTCCACAAGATGCTGAATAATTAATTACCCAAGCCCATTTTAGTTTAATATAGCAACTGGGGTGAACTCAGTCATTAAATGCATTTTAAAAAAATCTCCACTCCCACTTCAGCCAACTTCCCCCTAAATTGTAAAATAAAATTCATTTTTTTTTCTCCAAACATCTAAACAGTCTTGATTTTGTAGAGATTCTTCCTGGATAAAGATGTAGAAATGCAAATTTCTGGTCCAAGCTTCACTCCCCCTCCCTTGTAATTAGCTTGGATAACAATAGCTAGGTTGCCATAGAGGATGGAGGCTTGTCTTGACAGCTGTGGTGTGGGTGGCTTAGATTTCCTATGATGCATCCTTTTGAAGGAGGGCTACTGCGTTTCCTTCTTCATCTGAAGAAAATCACATCTTTTGTGTGACATCATCCTTAACCCACCTGGCTCATCAAGAGATTACTCAGGCAATTCCTTCTTCCCAAGAAGATGCTGCCCAATCAGCTGCCTCATTACCTTAGCCAATCAGCTGGCTCAGAGATGATGTCATGGTGTGAACTTGGCAGCCTGGTGGATGCTAAGTGGATCTTTTAGCATCACTCCCTGAACAGAAGCAAACGAGAAGCTGGGAGCGGCTGAAGCAAGCATTGGACTTAAAAAAAGGTAAGTGCAGCAGGATTTAGAAAGGGTCCCATTAGGAACTGGGGCTGGGCAGATGGAGGAAAGAATAAATTTTTTACCAAGTGTAGAAATGCTATCTTGAGAGCTGAATTTTCCAAATGAGAATGTTAATAAGAGGCTAGGTATAGACAAGACTGTGATGGGCAGGATCCATGAATATTACTCTTGGCTTTTGGAAACCATCACTTAAGACTCTGGTTTCTTCTGGTCTTCCCATCCCATTCAGATCTTCAATTGCCTTTGCATATCTTACATAATAATGTCTGTTTTAGTACTTTCATAAACACATTCTGTCTCTGTCTCTTACTTTCCTTTTATCGGTGACCTCATTCCTCCAACTCTGAATATTTAGTACTTTTTTCTTTTTCTTTCTGTGCTGACACTGAATATGTCATCAAAACAGATTTATTTTCTTTTTTCTCCCTTGTCTTCAAAGTCCCTTGTCCTTCCCCTTCCTTCTTAATACTTCCTTGTTTTATATCATTGCATTTCTAACAGTCTCCATACCAAGAAATAGCTGCTTCCTATTACTTGTAATTTGTGTAATACACTTCACATAACCTGTTTAGTGTCCTGTGATGCAATATAAAACCTGAAGCCCTTGGGATGTTGGGCTGTGAGAGATCAGTAATTTTAGATCAGCGACATTGTGGAAAACAGCTCCCAGACCGTAACAAGTAAAGTCTGGTGATATCTTAAAGACAAACATTTATATGATAGCAGCTTTCATGAAATAGAGTTCATTTAGAGACAATGCCCCCATTCTCTGTGAGGTTATATTTTAATCTTAAATGCTACAAGTTTTCCACAAAAGGAGAACATGGGTATTATCACAGGGACAAATAGAGTTGGTTTGGAGATCTTTTGCATCTAGCCATTTTTGCTCTGGATGGAGGGACTTTTTTTGGGGTGGGGGGCAGTGGATAGTTACAGAACATTTCTTTCTTCCTCTTTGCAGCTGTTTCTTCTCTTGCAAATTTGCAGCGAACTCACCATGATCCAGACAAACTAACAATGGGCAAGGCTGCTTTTATGGCAGAATGCTTTCAGGGGGCAGGAAAGAATAGCCAAGTTAATTGGATGTGGAATTCAGGTTTCTGAAACATCCTGGCTTTCTCTCTTTATTATTTCTTTGTTGATAGAAAGTTTCTTGTCTTCAACCTGGGCTACTTATTGCTGAAACTTCAGAAACCAGAGGAGGAATGGCTGCATAAATTTCCTGTGGTCAAAGGGAGGGTCACTTTGGTAGTTTTCTAAGCCTGTTCTTACCCAGCAAATCCAAGATTAATTTCACCCCACCCCACTGAAAGAGAAAAGCATTTGGATTTCTTTGTGTCTGTAAAAAACAACAACAATTTTTAAAAAAATAGGAATTGTCAAATTTGGTTTTGTTGGTAGACAACCTAGCGGATTTTTTTTCCCAAAGGGAGAATTGTGGAGTTTATTTTATAGTCTTCTAACATCGGTACAAAGTTAGCACTATTAATTTGGAAATGCTCTTTCTGTGCATTTCCTTCAGCTAAATGTTAATATTCATTGGCTGAATCTTTCTATAGCAATTGTTTTAGTTTTTTTCTCTGCCTACTGCCCCCAATCCCAAAAAATACCTCCAACTGCCTACGGACATCCTCAGACTATTCCAAAGCCTTTTGATTCCATTTCTGGCTGGAACTTTCCCAAGTCATGACATGATCCCTTTTTCACCCCAGATTTCACTGATGCCGATCAGCCCATTTCTGTTTTATGCTTTTCATATCTTGAAGTTGCTCTGATTTAGGATAAAAGATGAGAGGGCATCAGAGCTTAATATCAGTCAACCGTCAGAGGGGTTTTCTTCTTGAGGACTCTGTTTTAATCATCATCAGACAACCTTGGCAAATGTGAAGCATTACAATGATAAACCCTGGGATCATGTGCAGAGTGCTTTCCAAATAGCTCCAGGGCAGAAAAGAATGATTGGAAATGACAAGTGCACACATGGGATGCTTTGATTGGTATAGGTTTCCCAACAAGTCACATGTTATCAAATGCAGGTGGACTGCAAAAGTAACCTTTCCTGCCTGCACTGAAATTCCTCCCATGTAGGTAAAAGCAATAAAATCAGATTTCTGTGGCATGAGGTAAGTAAGCATAACATGTTCAACAGCACCAACCCTTTGCTCTCTTCCCCTTTCCTTTATATTTTCAGATAATGTCTTTGCTACAGGTAACCTCATGGCAGGAGAGCCATCTTCCTTCCATCACTACTTCCTTCCTTTTGATTTCATTGGTGGTATCCAAAGGAAGGCCAGCCCTCCATCTTTTCTTCCTCCTAGTCAGTTCTTCAAATGCCGAACAAAAACTGCAATTATTTGTCAGGGGTGGGCAGTGTCTTACCTGGAAAAGGGAGAGGTGCCAAGTTATTGGTAAAAATAGAAACAGAAATGTTTAAAGGAGAGAAAACAGACATTCATACCTGTGTGATGAGCCTGTGGTATATATTAGTAATGGTGGATTTTATTTTATATTTTTAGAAAAATAGGAATCAGCATGTGAGCTTTTTTCTCTCTCTCTTTCTCTCCCACATCTGGAGATGAAGGCTGAGAGGCCTCTCCCACTTCCATGGCATTTATCTTAAATGGGTGTGGGATGGAATAGTTACTGAAGGGGGAGCAACAGCTGTTTTCTCTTTAAATTTTTTAAAATCACTTTTGTGTGGAAATCGATTCGCTTCTTTATTACCTAACCCTGCGGTCTAGTCACCACAGCTCTTGAGAAGGTTCGTACAACCACCAAATGAAAGAACAAAGTCAAAGATAAAAGAAAAGGCACAGAGCAAAATCAAAATAAAGACAAAGTAAAGGGAAATGTTTCAGTGAAGGGAATAGCAGCATAAAGATCTAAAAAGTACGAATGCAAGGTTGTTGGGTTAAAAAAAGAAAGAAATTTAAAAGATCACAAAAGGGAAGAAATATATAGGATTTATATATATGACATTAAAAATGTCACAGCGGAGATAGCAGGGTCCTTCTGGGTTATGTCTCTGTGTTTGGAAATATATGAGCACTTCGTTTCAGGAGAGTGAAAGGTGTCCGATAGTTAATGAAATAAGCCCATTTTGTACAGATGCAAAATGTCTAAGTTCTCCAGCTTGTCCTTTTTGGACAAGGCTGCAGTGTCAGGTCCTTATCGTGCCCTCCTCTTTCTCCTCCTCCCTGCTTGCTTTCAGCTGCTGTGAGCTCATCTCACATTATACAGTACAGGGCTGTGGCTTCCGCCTCCCTCCCTCCCTTATCGACCAAAGCGCCACAGCATGCCTGGTGGAGCCATTGGTAAGACAGAAGCATTTCAAAAGCCTAGGGCTCACTCTGTGGGTTCGCCTCCCAGCCAGCCCCACACCTCCCAAGCCGGCTTCTTGATCCAAAGCTCTTTCCCAGGAACCAAAGCACGGGGGGCTTAGCAATAAAGGGATAGTGATGAAGAGAGACTGGGGGCAGATCGCAGCCAGTGCCCAGAGCTGCCGGTGAAAACGCTGAGCGCATGATCTCCTAACAAAGGAAAGAAGAGCCATGGATCTTGGGGACTGAATCATGTCTGCTAATAGGTCTTGGATGAAAAGGAAGGAAGGGGGCTGCTGCGATGACCCCATTTGTAGAAACAGGGATTTCCTTTACATGAAGGAAGAAAAGGTTTTTGAGGCTAGAAGGAGGTGGGGACAGAGACAGGGAGGCTTGGGATGCTGTCAGAGGAATGAAGTTTTGCATGAAGAACATGTCTTCCAAGCAGAGCAGCAGGAATTTTTCTGAGGTGGTGTGCAAACTCCACTTTTTTCACCTGGAGGAATCCCCAGTCAAATTCTAGAGGCTTAAGATTTAGCAAGAGGACTTTTGGGTGTTGTATTTGTTAGCTGTTGTAATTCAAGCAGGTAAAAACAAAACCAAAAAAAAAAACATTTTTAAACTAGCATCTATCCTAAGAGGCATCCTTGTCTTTCTCAGTGTCATAGCCCACTCCTGGGAAGTTATCATGGGGAGAGGGTAGGAAGCGATTTGGAACATGTGCTTCCTTTCGCAAGAGCAATCCTCATTGGTTTTGGGAAATAAATACAGCATTGTTCCTATACTCAGGTCTAAAACTGACTTACACAATGTTTTTTGGGAGCAAGCAAGCAGTCCTGGAAATGCCCCCCCCCGCCCACTCCGGTTTAGCAAATTTGAGTTTTTGAATTGATGAGCTAAAATCTAACTACCTTTTTTGGATCTCTACTTCTGTACTCCATCATTCTTTTGTACCCGCTGCAAATATTCTGTCCTCAATGACAGTAGCCCCCAACGTTTTGGGCATCAGGGGCCGTTTCCATGGAGAGAGGTTTTTCCGTGGAATGGAGGGGGCGTGGTTTCACATGCTGCCCTGCATCCCATGGATTTCGTGCAGCCCCATTTCTGGCATGCCACCGACCAGAGGTTGGGGACTCCTGCTCAAGGAGACTTAGCTGAGAATTCCAGGCAAATGGAATTCTTTCACAAATGGGATTCTAAAGATTTTTTTTTTGAAAGACTGAGAATTACATATCTTCTAATGGTTGAGAAAAAGCCATCTAATAATAAGTAATGGTAAGTTTTTATTGTAGTTCTAGTTTTATTGTAGTTTTATTGTAGCCTTGTAGTTCAAAGCCCTTGTAGTTCAAAGTCCAATTTATGTGTTGCTTATAGAAATGGATTAAGAGTTCATTTTCCAACCTACACTCACTGTAAACTGGAAAGCTTCTTCTTCACTGCTGCAACCTATTGCGTCTTGTAATTAGTGGGATGATCCTTACGGTTTCACAAAATCTGGGTCAAATCAAATGAACAAAGAATGAATGTATGGAACACTGCTTTTTTCCAGAGTTTCTTGTAGCAGCATCTGGAAGTATCCATGCATATACGATCAAACTAGTCATTGTTGGAAGCAGGGCATTAGTCTACATCAGGGGTGTCAAACTCAAGGCCCAGGGGTCGGATCTGGCCCACAGGGTGCTTCAAGCTGGCCTGCGGGGTCACCCTAGAAACAGCAAAGGACCAGTCTACGGTGCCTCTGCCAGTAAAAATGGAGTTCAGGAGGGCCGCGTGCAGCCCTCCCAGGTCCCATTTTCAGCTGCGATGGCCTCCTGGTGCCCTCTGCCAGTGAAAACGGAGCTGCGGGGGGGCTCTGCTGCCCCAAGCTTTGTTTTCACTGGCAGAGGGCGGCAGGAGGCCGTCGCAGCTGAAAATGGAGCTCTGGAGCCCGTTTTCGCTGGCAGAGTGCTCGGGCCACTACAGACGCCCCCGATACAAGTGGCGTCAAACTGGCCACGCCCACCCTGGCCACGCCCACCCTGGCCCCCAAGGTCGAATACAATCCTGAAGCGGCCCTCAATGAAATCAAGTTTGACACCCCTGGTCTACATTATATGAGAAGGACTGAATCTAAAACATTTCTTGTGTCCACACAGAACTGAATGATTCTTTCAGCTGAAAATTTAAGTACTCCAACATCTTAAACTGGCTTACTATTAAAAAAAATGTGTTTCCAATTTTCTTGTTATTCCTCCTCCCTGTCTCATTATGATCTGATTCATGTAACCATGGTTTAATGAATAAATTACAACCATCTGAATTTGCATATATACTAGGCCATTTTATGGCTCAGCACCATATCTGTATCCAATGGGCTTTGTTTGCCAGTCCCTTTTCAAGATCACTACAACTTTCTTAAAAGGCAGAAGCATCTTAAATTGCTTCTGGGTGAAGCAGTTCCATCTGTTATTTCTTCTATTGAAAAAATCCTTTTGTTTGAGCTGCCTTCTCCCTCCCTGCTGTGAGAGTTGTGTTCATGCACTGGAGTCACCCCAGACACGGTGCCAATGTGTTCCAAGACTGATTTAAACTCTCAAATGGCCCCAAGTCAGCATTGCTTAGTGTGCTTCTTTGACTTCTTTAAAAAGGATCTCTGCAACTGAATGAAATCCAGATACCTAATCTTGATGGTTCACATGAGTTTTATTGATTTACAGAATTTGTATGGCTGCCTCTTGAACATAGCCATGGCTGGCTAATAAAAATCCAGAAAAGTATATTATAAAGCCTCTAATCACAAAAAGGAAACAATATTAAAGTAACCATAACACAATAGCCAGGGCAGCATTACAGACTCATGACGCAACTACACTTATATTGGCTCAATATCCCAGCCAAGCACCTGAAACATCACGTTGGTCATCGCAGCCTTCCAGAAGGCCAAGAGAGCTGTGGCCCTCTGGATCTCAGAGGTCAGGATGCTCCATACCAAACGTCACAACAGTGAAGACACATCTCCTAGGTCCCACCAAATAATATTGGGCAGAGGGGACCTGGAATACCCACATTCTATTGTGCCTGGTGGGATGGACAGAAACCCTCAGAGAGAGGCCATCCTGCAAGTTATCTATCCCTTTTCTTCACCACGGACTCCCTTTAAATACCTTTTGTGGCCACAGGCCATGGCCACGGACTGCCAAGACTTAACTCAAGATTTAAATCACTTTCACCCTCATTTAAATCATAACATTTCTTCAAGCCTTCACGGACCCCCTATGACAGTGGTCGGCAACCTTAAACACTCAAAGAGCCACAAAGCTCCTAACCAGAAGTCCCCCGGTCAATTCTGGAGCCAACTGGAAGTTCGGTTCTCCACCTAGCATGGTGTCCTTTTTCCTCTGCCGACCGGAAGTCCGGTTCCCTCACCATAGAGTCTCCTCCTAGAGCGGCGTCCTTTTTCCTCTACCTGTCCTAACCGAATGCCCTATCAATTGTGGAGCTGACCAGCGACAGGGAGCTGCAGCAGAGGGATGAAAGAGCCACATGTGGCTCCAGAGCCGCGGGTTGCTGACCCCTGCCTTATGATGACATCATGGCCCCCCAGGGGTCTGTGGACCACAGGTTGAGAATCACTGATGTAGGGTTTTAAACATGATAATTAGAACCTCGAATTGCACCCAGGAGCACCCAGAGAACCATTTCAGTTGGCACAGTAGTGGTGTAGCACAAGAGAACCTTGGTATACCTGGAACAGTGCATGCCACTGCATTCTGAACCAGCAGAAACTTCTGAGTGTTTTTCAAGGACAGAGCAGCAGCAGTCCAATTGGGAAGTGACCAAGGCATGAGTGACTATGAACAGAGCCTCCCAGTCCACGAATGGGTGCAGTTGCCACACAAGATGGATTTGTGCAAAAGCCCTTCCAGCCACAGTTGCCACATGCTTTTTGATAGGAGCCATCAGTCCAGGAAGACTCCCTTGAGGCACACTACATTTATCAGGAGATGTGCTACCCTGGGAAGTCACTCTTGTTTGGCTCAGATTGAGTCATGGCCTGTTGTTCACCATCTAGACACTCATTGGTTCCAGACTCTGGTGATGGAATGATGGCATGATAAAAGAAAGAGAAAACTACACTGCTGATGATTGAGGCGACGAGAAGTGTGTCTAAACATATGCCAAAGGCATTTAATTTATTAATTAATTAATTTATTATTTACATTTTTACACCGCCCTTCTCCCGAGGGACTCAGGGCGGTATACAGCCATAATAAAACATGTATATCTATAAAATTTAAAAAACAGTTTAAAACAGATTAAATGATTTGGCCCTATATTAAAAACTAAAACACCCATTAAAATCTGTTCTTAAGCCAGCCCAGCCTGTTGAAACAGTAGAGTCTCAAGGGCACGGCGAAAGGTACATAGGTTAGGGATCATACGAATCTCCAGGGGCAGTTCATTCCAGAGGGCAGGTGCCTCCACAGAGAAGGCTCTCCCCCTGGGGGTTGCCAGTTGGCATTGTTTGACCAATGGCACCCTGAGGAGTCCCTCTCTGTGGGAGCGTATTGGCCAGTGGGAGGCTGTCGGTGGCAGAAGGCGATCTCGTAAGTAATTTAATGCTACCTTTATGAGTGGTGTGGTGGCCTAGAGGTGGAGCTCTTGCCTCACAATCAGGAGACTGTGAGTTCGATCCTAGGTAGAGGCAGGTATTTCTGTCTCTGGGCACACTGAGAATATATCTGCTGAACAAAACACTGCATTGGTAACAGGAAGGGCATCCGGCCAATAAACATTCTGCTAGCTCCATTCAGTTGCCCACACTCCACCCCACAAAGAATTATGGGGTGGTTAAAAGAAGATGATTTAATGCTACCTTTATGAAATATGTTGTGTTTCTCCATGGAACAGAAAAAAGAGTGATCTTCAACTGGCCAAATAGGCAGAAATTAAAAGATTAAAGAGCCCTTTTTATGCTTAACTTGTTGATCTTTAAATGCATCAAGTAACAACTAGGGAAACAAGTCACAGAGTTCTGAAATGCATGTAATTTTGGTTTGCATCTAAGAGTTGAAGACGTTTAGCACTTCCACATCAAAAGTCCTGCATTTCTGGGTCCTGTATCTTTGTGGCCATCCCTCAACTGGAGGTTATCAGTTATTGAAACTTAGTCTTAGCAACTTTAAGATATGTGGACTTCAACAGCTTTAAATGCTGACAGAGGAATTCTGGGCATTGAGAAACACGGAGTTAAACTATTTATATTCCAGCAGACCAATACTGGGCCATTTCACAACATATTATACTAGACAAAAATAGGATTGGGTCCTTTGTTGTTCAGAGTTAAAATAAGGAATCTATGCTTAAATGGAACATAGGAAAATTGGGGAGATGATACAGAGCTGAACTGAATCTAATGCCTGCTGGAAGGATCGTGAAGCTGCTGAGGTGAACAGCTTGAGATCTAGTTCTAGGCCAGGACACAGTTCTAGGTTGTATAAAGAGAGGAATAGAATCAAGATCACGTGAAGTGTTAATAGCACTTTATTATGCCTTAGTAAGGCCACACTTGGAATATTGTATTCAGTTTTGGTCGCCAAGATGTAAAAAAGATGTGGAGACTCTAGAAAGAGTGCAGAGAAGAGCAACAAAGATGATTAGGGGACTGGAGGCTAAAACATATGAAGAACGGTTGCAGGAACTGGGCATGTCTAGTTTAAGGAAAAGAAGGATTAGGGGAGACATGATAGCAGTGTTCCAATATCTCAGGGGCTGCAACAAAGAAGAGGGAGTCAAACTATTGATTATTGTAGGATAAGAAGCAATGGATGGAAACTAATCAAGGAGAGAAGCAACCTAGAACTAAGAGAAGTTTCTGGACAGTTAGAACAATTAATCAGTGGAACAACTTTCCTCCAGAAGTTGTGAATGTTCCAACACTGAAAGTTTTTAAGAAGATGTTGGATAACGATTTGTCTGAAGTGGTGTAGGATTTCCTGCCTAAACAGGAGGTTGGACTAGAAGACCTCCAAGGTCCCTTCCAACTCTGTTATTCTATTCTATTCTATTCTATCTTTGTGGGAAATTCCCTTTTGACTTGCAGGGTCTTGCAGATTGTATCCCCTTGCATATCCCTTGTTTCCTTAAAAGGACAGAAGCTAACTAAAATTCACTCATGTGTCGCTTTGTCTTTTGCTTGTCTCCTCAGGTTGCTGGTAGGCTCTTCTCCACTGGTTGCAATCGTCCCCCTTGACAGCCACCAAAGCAGCAGGATACTAAGAACAGCAGAAACCATGACACTGGCAGGTATGGGAATGCTCCCTTTTCAGGGCTTTCCTCCATTGGCCTTTGAACATAGCATATATCCCCAATAACACCTTTACTCTGCTATATCCTTATAATGTTGCCGTATGTCACTCTTAGTTCTGCAGGTGTTACAGTAGCATGACCTCTTAGTAGGGTAATCCTTTAGACCATGGGTCTCCAACCTTGGCAACTTTAAGACTTGTGGACTTCAACTCCCAGAACTGAAGCTGGCTGAGGAATTCTGGGAGTTGATGTCCACAAGTCTTAAAGTTGCCAAGGTTGGAGATCCCTGCTTTAGACTGACTTCCATGCCCATGCTTTCAGTGGCACAGGAAAATGGGGTCAGCTCAGTGTCCATTGGCCAATTAAGACTTGTTTTGGCACCACTCTTCCATCTCTGGTTTTTCTTCTATATTATTATTTCCCCTCTTTTCCCTGTAGGAATACTGTAGCTGGAGATTGTGATTATTGGGCTTTTGGAGTTTTGTATGACTATTGGCCATGTAAGCCTACTGGACAGCCATTCAGCAGACTTACTGGATCAGCAAAGAGAACCAACCTTTTTGGCTTTTCCAGGCTAAACCATGTTCCATATAACGGGGAAAGTTGCTCCCTCTCCAACAACATGGCCATCCTATCTCTGCATCGTTTGTGGGATGGGAGGAAGGTTTCCCACTGGATGGTGACATTTGGAAAGGGAGAAGGCACAGAGCCTAACAGGATAGGGGCAGCAGATTTTACATGGATGCAGTTTTCTGTTATCAGATAATACCTAAATTTGGCGGTTGGGAAATTTAAAAAGAATTCATATGAGAGAAAATGGCTCTGTTTACACCAGGGGTGAAATCCAGCAGGTTCTGACAGGTTCTGGAGAACCGGTAGTGGAAATTTTGAGTAGTATGGAGAACCGGCAAATACAACCTCTGGCTGGCCCCAGAGTGGGCTGGAACTGGAGTTTTTGCAATATCCTTCCCCCAGGAGTGGAGAGGGAATGGGGATTTTGCAGTATCCTTCCTCTGCCACGCCTACCAAGCCACACCCACAGAACCAGTAGTAAAAAAATTTGGATTTCACTACTGGTTTACACACTGTGCCCACACAAAGGGCCATTAGTCTAGTGTTTAGAGTAGAGTAGAGTAGAGTAGAGTAGAGTAGAGTAGAGTAGAATAGAATAGAATAGAATAGAATAGAATAGAATAGAATAGAATAGAATAGAATAGAATAGAACAGAACAACTTTATTGTCACTTTGAATGTACACTATTGGCATACATTAAAATGAAATTTCATTGCATACAGCTTTCAAAGGGTTACCACCTCCAATATACAGTACATAAACATGACAACATAAACAAACAAACAAACACAAAATTATGCATATATCCACATATATTATATGACACAGAGAAACAACACAGTCTAGTCCAGATGTATACATGTACATGGTGAGAAAAATAAATCTTTTGAGTTTACTGGACGGGTGGCATAGAGAACAAAGCTGTTACAGAATCTGGTAGTCCTGCTAGAAATACTTCAAAACCTCCTCCCAGAGGGGAGAAACAGAAACAGAGCATAAAGTGGGTGTGTGGGGTCTCTGACAATGCTGTGAGCTCTAAGCATATAGTGCTTATAAACAGTATTCTTCTTGGTTGTCCTTACCACTCTCTGTATGGACTTTCTATCTGAGGCACTGCTGCCACCAAACCAAACAGTGGTGCAGCTTGTTAAAATGTTCTCAATCGTGCCTCTGTAAAAAGTGACTAAGACAGAAGGAAACAGATGTGCTACCCTCATCTTGAAGTTATTTGAAGATGCATGAACTTTAATTCCCAAAATTTCCCAACCAGCCACTGCACTAAACTAATTAGAGAGCAATCAGATCGACACTAGCTAGCAGCAAAGAATTCTACTTTTCTGTATCTTTTTTTTTTTTTGACTTTCATTGAGAAATTGTCTCGATAGAGAAATTCTCCAATTTCTCCTACCAGTTCTTATTTAATTTGATGCTGGCAAATTTGCTTCTGCAAATCCTTGCAAAGGAAAAGAGAATCCTAGTGAAATTCTCTCAACTGGAGTATAGTGCTCATGCACTGGTTTAGTTGTAAAGTAGCCAAAAAAGGAGACAGCACGTGTTAGTGCCGTGTCTTTCACTCTTCCATACTCACATCAGAGATCTGCTGTCTCCCTGGCTTCCCATGCTTTAGTTAAATCCCCAAGGAAGATATCAAGAGTAAATGTTTCCCATGGGATATTTTAGCAGTAATAAAATTGGCATAGTTCAGAGGAAATGGAGAAATCATTCAGGGATTTTTTCCTCCTCCCATGCCTAGAGGAATTCAGATCAATCATCTATTTAAATTCTCTCCTTGCAAATTTGCTGGAAAACTTCTAAACACCATGGGGCACCAAATCAGTGGTGGGCTGCTGCTGGTTGGGACTGGTTCAGATGAACCGGTAGTTCCAACGATTAGCTGGCTCCACCCACCTGCCCCTGCCCTATCCTTTCCTATATTTCCTTCTTTTTGGATCAGCTGATTCGTGCGGCACAGCTGATTTCTGCCCCTCCGCTGTTCTACTTACAGGGGCTGCCTTAGAAGGTAAGCAACTGAGTTTCAAATTGCTGTGTTTTGAACTCTGTGTGGAGGTGCGTTAGACACGCATCCGCGCAAAGTGCACACTTACAGAACCGGTCGTTAAACCAGTTGTAGCCCACCACTGCACCAAATTAACTAATTGATTTGTCTACTGTCTATATGGGTGCATGTTTCCTGTCTTTCCCCAGTTCCAGAACTTCCTTTTGAGATGCAATCACCAGGCGTGGACACACAGCATTTCACGTTCAACTGTACTATGAATTTTGTATAGAAGCATTAGGAGAACTCAGCATCTGAAAATTAAGCCAATAACAGCTCTCCCTCTCCCCCACCTCCTCCATTACTTTTCATGTCTGCCATGAGATGAGCAAGAAAGCGGGGAAAAACTCCCCACAGGCCAGGAACAAATGCCAGGGAAATTGCTAATAAAGCCTCCTTTTTTATAATTGTGTTTTAATGTTCTTGTTTCACACAGCCTACAAAGAAAAAATGAAAGAGCTCCCCCTGGTGTCCCTCTTCTGTTCCTGCTTTCTCTCAGATCCTTTAAATAAACCGTCATATAAATATGAAGGTAAGTGGAAACTAATATTCTTGCTAAGAAAGTTATTATTTTGGGGGTTTTTTGGTGTGTGGCAAAAACAGCTAAGCTAACCAACTTTCATGTAGCTCTAGTGCAGCTGCTAGATTTCTAGCTGAGCCAATAAAGTGCGCTATGTGAATTCAGTTTTTAAGAAGAAATATACTGCTTCATTTTTATCTCTGGCTCAGTGTCATTTGCCGGCATAATGGAAGAATAGGCACCAAAGAAGGGATTTTGCACACACTGATTTCCAAACTTAGAAACCTTTTCCTTTCATGCCTACTTCTTTGCTGATGAATCTCATCATGTCTGTACCAAAGGACCTCAACATTGCAGGAGAAACTTCAGATCCCCTGAGAGATACAGATTTCCCTGTAGTTTTCTCTGTGGCCTAGAGTAATTCTGCCCATTGCTAGTTTAACTGCTTCTTGGCACATTGATTCTTCAGCTTTTCTCCCCCTTTTGTTTAGTAGACACTGTAGACCTGACCTGGTGTGTCATATCTGACATGGAGGTCATTGAACTCAACAAGCGCACCTCAGGACAATCCTTTGAGGTTATCCTTAAGCCACCGTCCTTCGATGGAATCCCTGAATTCAATGCCTCCCTGCCTCGGCGGCGTGACCCTTCATTGGAGGAGATCCAGAAGAAGCTAGAAGCTGCTGAGGAACGACGTAAGGTGAGAAATAATTTGCACCTGCATGATATCCACAGTGCGATTAAGAAATTTAATGGGCTTTATGGTAACAGCAGGCCACCGCTTTGGATAGTAAAGCATATTATTCACTCATTCAAAATCCATTGAACTAACTGTCCTGTTTTGAGGATTCTCCCTGTCATTCTGTAGAGTAGGGCTTTAGTCTTTGCCTTTCCCAATGGCATCAACCTTGGTAAATAGTTTAGACATTGTAGAGGACAAATTGATTATGTGAATAAACCAACAGGGAATCTGCCCACTCTTTTTAATGCCAGGAAAAATGTGAAGTGTTGTTCTAGAAAAATAAAGATGGTTCTCAGGATTATATCAAATTACTCCAGAAAAAAAATCTCCCGTTTGGATGCCTTCAGAATTATGGACATCAATTTATAGAATTCTTCACAGAGCCATAGTGGTTGGGAACTGTGGAACTAAGCCCAACACCTGGAAGGGTCCCAAGTTGGGGAACTCTGCTGTAGAAGACAATATATAATTTCTAATTTCCTGTGTTCTAACTAAACATTACAATGAATTTGAAAAAGTGACAATTTTGCATTCCCTGGCTGAGTTCACTCAATGTACTAGATGGATCAGGTAAGGGCTTAGTGCTTCCATTAATACAGTGGTTCTCAACCTTCCTAATGTCGCGACCCTTTAATACAGTTCCTCATGTTGTGGTGACCCCCAACCATAAAATTATTCCTAAAACCATTGAAAATATGTGTTTTCCGATGGTCTTAGGTGACCCCTGTGAAAGGGTTGTTCGACCCCCAAAGGGGTGGCGACCCACAGGTTGAGAACCACTGCATTAATAGAATGTGCAAAAACTGACTAATTTTAATCTTGATTAGAGGATTCCCACCCACCCCCATAAAGTGTTGTATAAACCCAGCTTCTTTGGTTAACTTAGGGTTCAATATATTGTCCCTCTGTGAAGGAGATGGGCAGTTCCAAAATGTGAAAAATAAATTATACAAACCAGATTAAGTATATTGTACAAATTCAACCTCTCTCTTAATTGATACTATTCATATATACGTTTTATTACAGTTGAGATATTTAAGCATTTACTTAATCTAATCTAATCTAATCTAATCTAATCATTGAAAAGTTACCCTGTAGAAGGCTGCTCCTAGTTCAGTGCCTTAAGCTCTCCAGTTCGGCACTACAGCAGCTTAGCTTTCCAATATTACCATTTGGCTAAATTTCCCCATTGAGCGGGGAAATATGCTCTTAAAGCACACTTGCCTTGTTTTATTAACATCCAATATTCACTAAAATAATAAAATAATAGAAGAAAATCATGTCTAATTCAAATGAATGTCATTCATGGGTGAAGTGTAAAAGAAATAATTCCATTTGTTCATAACATGCAATATAATACAGTCTTGTAAATAAGCATAATAATTGAAGTCTTAGGCATGAACTTTACATAAATGTATATAGAAGGGAGCCATTTTTAGCTTCTCCTATGAACAAAGAGGAGGAAAGGAATTCAAACAAAATGTTAGTTAGCTCTTTAACTGCTTACAAAGCAGTTCTGGGGAATGGGCTGATCTGAGGAAGAAAGAAAGTGGCGGTGCTTTCCTGTTTACAAATTATTGATAATCCATTAGGAGGCATTATTCATTCATCCTTGTTCCTGCCTGACCTTGATAGGTAGTCATGAATAGCTTCTGGACTACAACTATGGGGGAAAGAAATGAATGAATTCCTTTTCTTGGCTCAGCTTAGATCCCTAGTTAACTCTTTCCCTTTCCCCTTGATCTTAAGAAGTGATCTTATCCACTCTTTTCCTCTTGGAAATGCTTTAGGAAATATTTTGTTAGAGCCCTGGGTTCCTTGTTTGCTTCCAATATATCTACTGTTTAGGCTGGAAATTACATCCAGGTTTACACATTTGAAGTTTGGAGTGACTTCCCAAGAAAGGGGCTTTTCTATGGTAGCTTTGTTAAGTCACAGGAGGCTTCTCAGATTACTGTTAACAGGCATTTTTGATAACCCCACTCTCAACAAAGCTTATGCATAATGTAATGTTCCCCTAAAAGGAACGTGGTGGCTCGGCAGTTCAGTGGTTCGAATCCCTAGTGCCGCGTAACTGGGTGAGCTCCCATTACTTGTCTCAGCTTCTGCCAACCTAGCAGTTCGAAAACACGTAAAAAATGCAAGTAGAAAAATAGGGACCACCTTTGGTGGGAAGGTAACAGCGTTCCATGCGCCTCTGGCATTTAATCATGCCGGCCACATGACCACGGAGATGTCTTCGGACAGCACTGGCTCTTCGGCTTTGAAACGGAGATGAGCACTGCCCCCTAGAGTCAGGAACGACTAGCGCATATGTGCGAGGGGAACCTTTACCTTTATCTTTAATGTTCCCCTGTAAAGACAGGCCTTGTTTGGATCATCATGAATGAAACCAGAGGTGATCAAGTCAATCTCCTAGAAACTGAATAGAAAAATCAATTTGGCCAAAGGAGAAATGGCTAAAATAAATTAAAGTATTCATATCTGGGTGTCTTTGACTGATAAACTCCTCTGTGTCTCTGTGTTACCCATGTAACAGATTCATTCATGTAGTTGATATGTTCAGATAGCAATAAATAAACCTCTCTTTTGCCAGCCTCTAGGTATAGCTTTAGTTGGCAAGACACAAACAAATAATACCTTCAAGTATCTTTCCCTGATCTTCACTTGAAAACTTTTGCAAGGTTACATAAGCATAGAATTTATCAGGAAAAGGACAAGAACAGGAAAAGTTTCAAGTATGTAAGGCAGGAATATAAATATACATGGGAACTGTAGACCCATGACAAATTAAAGTTTGGATTTCAGAGAAGATTCAAATATAGGGCCAAACTTAACCCATGACACCAAGTTTGCAATGGCTTCTTCAGTGAGATACCCTTTGTGCCATCTTTGTTATATTTTTGGCACTGGGCAAAGGCATTCTTCTTCTTCTTCTTCTTCTTCTTCTTCTTCTTCTTCTTCTTCTTCTTCTTCTTCTTCTTCTTCTTCTTCTTCTTCTTCTTCTTCTTCTTCTTCTTCTTCTTCTTCTTCTTCTTCTTCTTCTTCTTCTTCTTCTTCTTCTTCTTCTTCTTCTTCTTCTTCTTCTTCTTCTTCTTCTTCTTCTTCTTCTTCTTCTTCTTCTTCTTCTTCTTCTTCTTCTTCTTCTTCTTCTTCTTCTTCTTCCTGGCTTTAAATCATGGAAGATGTGGTGGCCATGAAGGTGTGATCAAAGCCCTACTTATTTTATATGCATTGCAGCTGAGACTTAGATCATGGATGCCATCTTAACTTTTTTGACCATTCCTTGTGGAGATGCTTGACAGTGCTTTAAAGCAGGTTTCTGTTTGAATTATTTTGTAAACCACTTTGAGATTTTTTAAAAAATGTACAAATAAAACATGCAGATATTTTGTATAAATGAATCGGGTGCCGTGGTTTGCCACTGATTTCTAGTAGGAATTGAAAGAAATGAGGTTCTTTCAGATCTAGTTTTCACATAGACTTGCTATATTGACAGAAGCAGAAAACAAAACTCTGGGCAAATTTTCTTTAAAAAAACCCAAAAAAACTAGGGGAAGCAATCTATCCCAAGTGTTATCATGAGGTCACGGACAATATTTTTTTTTTAAAAAAAATGCTGTGCTGCTGTGAATAGGTTACTTGTTTTTGCTCTATGTGATCTTTGAAAGGTCATATCTGATCCATCTCATTACAATTACTTGACATTTTACAAATTAAAAGCCAGGCCAGCCTGTCTGAGCTGCTGGTTAATAGTATTCTATAAAGTAGCCCTTAGGATACATAGAGGGAAGTGAGATCCTGACCTGCAAGGGAAACTGGTATAAGTTAAATTGAAAGATTTTGTCCCAACAGTGTTACTTTGACCAAAGAGAAGAAGACTCGGGATATAAAAAAATCTGCACACATGACACTGAACAGGTTTTCCTGCTGTATTTAACCATTCAGCAAGTGAAAGAAGACTTCCCAAATGTATCTTGATAAACACAGATTACAAAAAAGAAATGTGGTTGGAAAATTGCTGAGCACATTGTAAGCCGCCCTGAGTCTTTGGAGAAGGGCGGCATATAAATCAAATAAAAAAAAATAAAAAAATAAAAAAATAAAAAAATTGAGATTAACAAATGTCAAAATCCCTATAACGCAATTGGAAATCCGTCTTCTTAGCCATTTATCAATTTAGCTATGTACTGTTGGACTACAGTTCACATAATCCTAAACCACCATAGTCAGGTTGAACAAAAGATTTTAGAAAAGGAAAAGAAGGAAATAGCGATACAACATTTGGGAATGCCATCTATCCAATTTTAAACCAGGTAAAATAGAAAGTTTCTTATAAAAGGAATGATGCATACTTCACACATATATATTGATATTTGTGCCATGACATATTCCAGCTGTGTTCATTTAGCTAAGCTCTTAGCAATAAACATCTCCAATTTTGGTTTTGGGCCAGGGCAGGAGGCAACGGTGCAGAATTTAGCCAACTCTGACATACACAGCAAACAGACTACTGAAACCGACTACTGATTTTTGACTTTTTAACAGACTGTCTTTGTATCATTTGTATTTAGGTGTTGGAATTTCTTTCTTTATCAAGTCATCGGATCCAGTCTTGTTATCAATGCAAAATAGCCCAGTAAAGCATAGATTTTATTAGCTGAGTTTTATTTGGAGCCTACTGTATAAAATCTAGGATCTGCTGCATTGTCCTTCGGCCAATGCACCCTATATATGTATATCATTCTCATATTATTCTATGGGTGCAGTACCAGGAAGCAGAACTCCTGAAGCATTTGGCGGGAAAACGGGAACATGAACGGGAGGTCATCCAGAAAGCCATTGAGGAGAACAACAATTTCATCAAAACTGCCAAGGAGAGGCTGATACAGAAAATGGAGTCCAACAAGGAGAACCGAGAGGCACATTTAGCTGCTATGTTGGAACGTCTTCAGGAGAAGGTGAGAGGTCAACACTAGTAAGGATGGAGATGGAAGCTGTGAGTTGCACTGGATCAAGACACGTGTCCTAGACTACAATGCGTGTGAAGAAAAACAGGATAACTCCTTTTTCAGGATTTTTATCTTCAGTTCGAAGAGCTAATAGCTGTAAAGGCCCATCAGATATATCTTGCGTGAATCCAGGAATTGTGCTTTTATGGTAGCCAACTAGCTGTCTCTAGGGACATGAGAGTCATGACCCTATTTTTCTTTCATGGTTATTGATATACAGAGATATTCAGCTTCTCAAGAAGATTAATGGAAGCCATGTGAGTCCTATGCATGAGCAGCATGGTGGCCTAGAGGTAGAGCTCTCACCTCACAATCAGAAGGCTCTGAGTTTGATCCTAGCAATAGATATTCTCTCTGGGTGCAGAGAAAATATCTGCTGTGAGGTCTGCATAGGTGTCAGGAAGGGCATTCAGCTAGTAAACACTCAGCTCCTTTCAATCACCCTGACTCCACCCCAATGCAAGGGATTACAGGGTAGTTAAAAGGAAAAAAATGGGAGTCTCATGCATGAATTTGCCTATCCCACTAAATTGATGACTCTAGCTAGCCACATCTTGTGATGTCTTTTTTTTTTTTTTTTTTTTAAAGGATAAGCATGCTGAGGAGGTCCGGAAGAACAAGGAATTAAAGGAAGAGGCCTCAAGGTAAAGAGGCCCTCAGGCAGATAACAATTTGGACTGACAGCTCCAAGGAAAGATGGCAGCAGGCGGCAGTACATGGTGGAGGCTGCCTTAATGCAAAGTGTTGACTGAGGAACTGGGATTGTCCTCTGCTTTCGTTGTTTGTGAATGTAAAGAATTGATGGGAGAAGCCATCTCGTGTGTTTCAGGGAGGGAGGGGGACATCAGGGGAAAAGGAAGTTGTGAAGAAGAAATGTGCTGTATCTGGGGAGGGAAGAGGGTGGGCATGGATGAGAAGACACCCCCCAAACAATGAGACAATTTGTTTTTTGTTCCCACATGGGTCCTTGATTCTGAAGATGGAATCCAAATCCTGGAGGGGTGGTAAGAATACCAATTTTGGAGGGAAGTATTCAAGAAGGGGTGGGGGTGGGCTGGGGTGATGAAGAAGAAGGAAAGGTAATCTAATTTGGTGATGAGCCCAGAGCAAGCAGAGGAAGTAAAATCACCTCTGGGGTGAGTGTTGTCTTGTGTGTTTTGCCATTGTTAGTCCCCCGTGTGATAAAAACAGTCCTCATTTCTGTGTCCCTTTGTAACTTTCCATCGTGTCTCTTAACTCCAAGGTATTACAAGCCTGGTATTGCTTAACTAAAAGTGGTCGGGGGTGCTGATTTTGACCCCACAGGCCTCTGTTTTAAAAATAACTGTAACAATAAATGCCTTTTGCCAGAGATTCCCTATGCTCAGCTATGGATATAATTTCCTCTGCTTTTCCATTCAGACCTGTAGTGGAGAACCAGGTTCTTTGAAGGATTATGAGTTTAGGACAATTGAAACATTATTATGGATACCTTCTCAAGTAGAAGCTATGAAACTATGTGATAAAACAAGCAGAAGCATGATTTAAACACACACACATACACACTTGACTTCAGAACATAAACCTATAGATCTTTATACTGCTAAGAATCTGAGGAATTTATTCTTAAAATAAGACTTTGAGATTTAAGATTTTTTTCCAATGGTGAAATCTGAACTGGTTTGCCACCGGTTTTCTGTGCGTGCATTCGCAGTGCACACCAAATGGCAGAAAAAAGAGGCTTGGGAAGGTAAGTAGAACAGTGAGGAGGGAGGGATCAGCTGTGCCACGCGATCTAGATTCACTAGAAAGCAGGATTATCTGCTTTCTAGCTATTTTAAATTGTGCGGCACAGCTGATTGTTGGAAATACCGGTTTGGAGGAACCGGTAGCTTTTTTTTACTACTGGTTCCCCCAAACCGGTAGTTTTTATCACTATCGGTTCGCCCGGTAGCATTTCACCATTGGTTCTTTCATATATTCCCCTCACGTCTACACATTGGTTAGTCTTTTCTTCAGCTTTACAACATTCCCCTTTAAGAAACTTGTTTGATAAACTGCTTTTAGAAAGGAAAGCCATCTCTTGAAGAACATGTTGCATTTGATAATGTAATATTTAACATCATTTTAAGGAATACACTAATAAGGCAGGATTAATAAGGCACTAAGTGTGAACAAATGATTTTAAAGCCATACAGCTGATTTGGCTGTGGGAAAACAATTTTAACAGAGAGGAATATATGAGTGACAAAATGGTAGGACTAAATAGGGTGTTTAATTCCTTATTGCTTTTCATTGAGGAGTTAAACACCCTATCTCTACTTTCCATTCTTAAGAAAGAAAGAAGCCACTCATCTTTCTTTCTGATGCGAACTCAGCTCGCCCCCATGTGACACACCTTGAAAAGCACATGAGTGTGTCCTACAATAGGGGTCTCCAACCTTGGCAACTTTAAGACTGGTAGACTTCAACTCCCAGAATTCCTCAGCCAGAGTTGAAGTCCACCAGTCTTAAAGTTGCCAAGGTTGGAGAAACCTATCCTACAACACAGATGGTAAATTGGCAGCCAAACTACTATTCTGCAATAGCATTGTGGTCTCCTGGCTAATTTAACAATGCCATATGCTAACAACAACAAAAACAGCAAAAAGAACCAGCGTTGATAAATACTACGTTACACATTTCCCCCAAATGGTGCTCTTTTGTTTAGAATAGTGTAGGTGTTCCTGTTTGTGCAATGCTGGGTTTCTGCACATTCTGAAGCATAATTTCTGGGGAAAAAAAACTGAAGTATGGACAATCCTAATGTTTTATACTACAGTATAGGCTCCCAGTTTTTGTGGTCCTCAAACAAGAGAACCAGTGTACAAATAAAATAAGAAACGAAGCTAAATTGGTGAACGTAATGCTTATGTCTTCTCTAAATCTTAGAGTAGAAAGAACATAGGCTGATGTTTTCTCTCAATTTTCAAGTAGAAAGGATGATTCTGTACAACATAACTTGACTAAAATACTGTCTAATTTGTAACTCAAGGTCTGAGTGTAGTCACATTTATGTTTCCTAATGTAAATATAGTACACAATGTACAGATAACAGCAACCAAACGGATTATGTTGTGCAAATGCAACAGCTAAAATGTAAACTGACCTCCTCAAGCATGTTGTATGAACCCACATAATTGGATTATTTTATTAAACCTTAATTCAGTGAAGTCAGTATGTTGTGCAAATACAGCCATAGAGGTTTTTACAGCAGCTCCTTTCTGGGATGTTGTATACAAGCCATTTATATTTGCAATGTTTGCTGAGTTAAAGACTGTATTTTGGGCCGAGTGCCCTGTTAATTTCATTCATTGACATATCAGCTAATTAAAATGTAATCAACTTAATGTGATTAGTCGGCAGTCCTTCAGCCCTTTCATCATTAGGGCACATTTAAAATTATAATCTGATAAAATCTTTTAAAAGTCTTGGGAGGAAAACACACCAAAGAACTTTTTGGGAAGCACATGGAGCCCTCTGTGCACTTTTAACCAATTCTTATGGAACATATCAGAATACACTAAGGGGAATACCGCCCATCCCAAACTTGCAAAACCAGAGAACAATCTTTAGGAAATGTATTTTAAGTGAATAAAATTCCAAAAACCGTATAATGAACATTAAACTTGCTGTAATGCGAGAGAAAACTGACAGTTATTGTAGTGAATAACTATACGTTAGTGACTTGGTGGATGCTCTATATTGAATTAAAAACTTTGGTATACCACCAGGGAACACTAAGCAATGACCAATGATTACTGAAAGGTAATAGCAATAGCAATAGCAATAGCACTTAGACTTATATATTGCTTTACAGTGGTTTACAGCTCTCTCTAAGCGGTTTACAGAGTCAGCATATTGCCCCCAACAATTTGGGCCCACATTTTACCCACCTCAGAAGGATGGAAACCTGAGTCAACCTTGAACTTGGTGAGATTTGAACTGCCAAATTGCAGGTAGCCAGCAGCCAGGAGAAATACTGCAGTACTGCACTCTAATTACTGCGCCACCGTGGCTCATGCATATTTTCCTGGAATTCCAATGGCATGGGGGAATGCTTCTTTAAAGACATGTCAGAGCAATTCACATAGTCATTCCTAGTGCTAGAGCTCTCGGTGGGAATACCATCCCTAATAACTTTGAGAGTGTCCAGCTGCTTTGAGAGTTCCCTACCACCCTTCCAGCCCCCTTGGTTTGATCAAACTTGCCTCCAGAAGTTGTTAATACTCTAACGCTGGAAGTTTTTAAGAAGAGATTGGCAGCTATTTATCTGAAATGGTATAGAATTTTCTGCCTGAGTAGAGGGTTGGATTAGAAGACCTCAAAGATCCCATTCTATTCTATTCTATTCTATTCTATTCTATTCTATTCTATTCTATTCTATTCTATTCTATTCTATTCTATTCTATTCTATTCTATTCCATTCCATTCCATTCCATTCCATTCCATTCCATTCTTCTAGGTCAGCTGTCAGTCTGCCATTACTCTCCCCTGTGAAGCAATTCCCCTTGCTTGGCAGCAGATGGCACTGTAAGCAAGCCAGATCTGCATTTGCACTTTTCCTTAAGGGAGATGAATTGTTTTTTCCCAGCTTTCTCCCCAGCCTGTCAATGCTTACTTCAATCTAACAGCACTGGATGTAATAATTCCCTAGAAATCTCAACATCCAGTGGACCATTGATAGTGTTCTTCTTGACTCTAGGCCACCACAACCTCCAATCATGCAACCTCCAGTTACCTCCGCTAGCGAGACTAGCCTTGCTAATAAGACAACAATAAAATAAAACAATAAACCCTTATCCTAGAAACTGCCACACCTTGCAGATGTCTATAAGAAGCTACAATTGAATTGCATACATCATTACATTATTGCATGGGTGTACTGTCATCAAGGGTTCTTAGCAGTGGTGAAATGTAACATTTGTTACTACCGGTTCTGTGGGCGTGGCTTGGTGGGGGGGTGTGTAATATGACTGAGTGGACATGGCCAACTTTTTTTTTTTTTTTACTTTTAAAACCATTTTTTCTACAACCTCTTTGGCTGAAGAGGTTGTAAAAAAACCTGCTTTTAAAAGCCTCTGACGATCCTAGCTGAGTTGCCTGATTGGCAGAGGCTTTCTTTTTTTTTTATAGCCTCTGACAATCCCAGCTGACTTCCTGATCGGCAGAGGCTTTTTTTCCTTTTAAAACCATTTTTTCTATAACCTCTTCGGCTGAAGAGGTTATAGAAAAAATGCTTTTAAAAGCCTCTGATGATTGCGTGCCTCAGTTGGGGAATGTGGGGGGGCAGGGATTTTTGCTACCAGTTCTCTGAACCACCTGCCTCCATCGCTACTGGTCCAAACCGGGAGCATTTCACCCCTGGTTCTTAGGGACACTTATGATGAACATGGCTAACAATGATGGCCACATCTCAATAGGGGGAGACTGTAGTTGTAGCCATCTGATGCTGGAGTTTGTCATTAGTTGAGATGAAATCTCAGTTTCTTCAAGAGAAGAGGATGGAAATGTGAGGTAGATCTTCTAGAGCAGGGGTGTCAAACTCAAGGTCTGCGGGCTGGAATCTGGCCCATAGGGTGCTTAGATTTGGCCCAAGAGCCTGCCCTGAAAACAGTGAAGGACCAGCCTGTGGTGCCTCTGCCAGTGAAAACAGAGCTTGGGAGGGCCACTTGTGGGCTTTCCAGGCTCTGTTTTTGGCCATGACGGCCTCCTGCAGCCTTCTGCCAGTGAAAACAGAGCCAGGGAGGGCCGTTTGGTTGTGCTGCAAGAGGCCATCACGGCCAAAAACAGAGCCTTGGTGAGTGACATCGAGCTGGCCACGCCCCCCCCCACGTTCCCCCAACCCCCCCCGAGGTCAAACACAACCCTGATGTGGCCCTCAATGAAATCGAGTTTGACACCCCTGTTCTAGAGGGTGTAATGATTCCTACCTTTCCAGGTATATGAAACTATCCCATCACATCTCGTGATGTTAGAGTTCTTCAAATAATACCAGCCATTCTGTGATTATCACTGAAAAAAGAGAGATTGGGGGAAAATGTACTTCTCCTTAGCGGCCTTGTCCAAAGCATAGATTTGAATGTTATGCCATGATGGTTGAGAACTGACTAAAGTTGAGTTCTTATACTTAACCTGGTTATTGAATTTTCTGGCCAACTGAACCATAAATTAAACAAATAGGTTGTGTTTGCACAATATGCCACGACACAAAAATCTAAAGTTAATATAAACTAAATTAGTTGAGTTGGATGAACATAGGAGAAACAGACAAAATCTCCATCTTCTCCTAGATCTCATGGGCGAACACTGGTCAATGCATAGCACTGACTCTAACCTACAATATACCCAGGGTGGAAGTGGCACAGGACATGCTTTTCTCATGCAAGATTCCTGATTCAATCTGTCCTAGAAAATTTACTAGGTATGACTAGAGATCACGTAGAACAGTGTTTCTTAACCTTGGCAACTTTAAGATGGGTGAACTTCAACACTCAGAATTCCCCATCCAGCCTTGAAGTCCTTACATCTTAAAGTTGCCAAGGTTGAGAAACAGTGACTTACATTATCATTGTAGCACCTCAAACCTTCAGTGGTGAAGAGATGTATAGGTGAAAATAACTGAGAAGTTCTGGGAATTGCTTTCTACCCAGATGCAGCTTTTAACCTAGAGCTCTCCAGATGTTATGAATTACATGTCCCATCACTGCAATCAAAAATACCAGATAACATGCATACTGATGCTTATGAGACTTAAAAATGAAGGCATTTGAAAGGTACTATACTGGAGAAGAGTATTTTCATTCTTGTTTGAACAAAAAGTAGCACTCTCTGGTGACTTCCAGGGTTCATTTTCCCTAACAAGGGTCATCTTGGAAGTGTCCACAAATTCCTAAATGCTGCTCCATTTGATGCCCTGGTGGCCATGGAGGCAAGGGCCAGGTATGTAGGACTAAGGCCTATTCAAGCTTGGCTTTGCATTATTATCATCCATAGTCTACACAGCATTGCTATCCTTAAAAGATGGAGAAAACTGAGTTGTTGAAGATGGGAAAAATAATTCTTTCAGAATGGATAAAATTACTGGGGGGAAAACCCCCACTTTGCTTCAACAAATCAATGTGGCACATTCCCTGAGCAAAAACTAGGGCTCAAGTCTTCTGACTAACTCCCTTAAAAGCTGCTGCTGGGCTAATTATGCATTGGCAGCCTGAAGTTTGATGGATCCTGAATTGCTCCCATTTTAGGCAACTCTTAGTGAAAGCTTACCTAAAACATTGCCAAGAATTTCTGCAGAGAATACAAGGACAGTTGTGATGCTCTGATCTTGCAATTAGATGCTTCTGATAGTGAGAAGCTGGGCAAAAGGAAAAAAAGAGAAAAGAAACAAAAGAAAATAGCAGAATCTAAGAATAGCATTTTAAGGAGAAAGTATAAATTAGGGGAATTAATAAAAAAGGGATATAATCTCCAGTGAAATCTGGCTATCCCGGATCTGTAGTACATCATGGTACAGGTGGACCTGTTGCTTAATGACTGAAGTTATGATGGACGCCCCCCTCCCAAAAGTAGTTATTATAACCCAGATTTGAAGTTGCGATGGTTGCTTCCCTTCCTGATAATGTGATCATATTTTGGTCACTTGGCAACTGGCCTGGATTTACAACTATTTGCAAGATCCCATGGTTATGTGACCATGATTTATTTATTTGCATCCCACCTTTACTATTTTTACAAATAACTCAGGGCAGCAAACATATCCAATATACCTTATTTCTCCTATTTTCCCCATAACAACAACCCTGCAAGGTAGGGAGCTTGAACTGAGAGAGAGTGACTGGCCCAAGGGCTTTCATGCAGTGGTGGGTTTCAAAGTCTTATTACTGCTGGTTCTGTGGGTGTGGCTTGGTGAGCGTGGCTTGGTGGGCGTGGCAGGGGAAGGATACTGTAAAATCTCCATTCCCACCCCACTCCAGGGGAAGGTTGCTGCAAAATCCCCATTTCCTCCTGATCAGCTGGGACTTGGGAG
This sequence comes from Arizona elegans, assembly GCA_022577455.1. Lineage (NCBI taxonomy): Eukaryota > Metazoa > Chordata > Lepidosauria > Squamata > Colubridae > Arizona > Arizona elegans. The sequence goes on along the minus strand of JAKOOJ010000001.1, from coordinate 313,168,090 downwards.
GCAGAAAATAGATGGGGTCGGGGCCAGTCAGAATTTTTACTACCAGTTCTCCGAACTACTCAAAATTTCTGCTACCGGTTCTCCAGAACTGGTCAGAAGCTGCTGAAACCCACCTCTGCTTTCATGGCTAAGACCTGAACTAGAACTCACAGTTTCCTGGTTTCTTGCCTACTGCTTTAACCACAAGACCAAACTGGCTTTTTAAATGACGTTTTCTGCCAGAAACCAGTGTTTACTTTCAGTTTTTTGGGGAAAAAAGTGCCCATGCATTTTACAATTGTGGTGTTTGCTTTATGATCGTGGCGTTCACTATATGAGCATTGCAGAAAAGAGTATAAAATTGGGTGCGGTTAGATGATGACCTGCTTAACAACTGGCATACTGATGGCTGTAATTCTGGGCTCAATTATAGTCATAAGTCACTTTTATCAGTGGTATTCCAGATCACCTCTATCAGTGGAAATTAGGAACATCCAAATCCCATTTATTTTAGTGGTCTAGTGTGGTAGAATGAAGCTGGGTGAAGGATTATGCTCAGATTTATTCCTGGCAATTCTGAGATCAGTGGTGCCTTTATGCTTGGATAGAAGCAACTGCTTTTACGCAGATGAAGGATGCAAATTGCAGAGTTATGCATCCAGATAGACTCTCTAAACAAATTTTGAATTCTACTCTCTGGCAAAGATCTATCAGTCTTAATAACCGACAATATCGTTTCTTTCTAAAGCGACCAAACATTCATCATCATATTGAAATATTTGCCTTTTCCTCTCCTCTGTTTGGGGGGAGGTTTCTATTTTAGTACCCTCAAGTCACCTAGAAGTGAAACCATGTGTGCATTCCTTTCTAAACAAATCAAAGGAGAGCTATTTTTCATTTATAGTTTAATCAGCAAAAGATGATTGAATTGTTAAGAGATAATTGCAATTAGTGAGGTCAAGCACATATTTCTGGTTTTTGAAAAAGGTGTTTGAGGTTTTGACTATGGAAATATCACTCAATGTAACTGATTAATTGACCAATACCATTTACTTATTTGATTCATTAATATTTACAAATTTCCACGCCACTTAATTCCAAATGTCTGTGGGCAGAGATACGTACTTATACATTGCACACATTAAAAACCATGCAATCAGCAGACTAAAGAACTTGAAAATCTTTAACAGTCATGAATAAAGATTTATTCCACCAAGAAGGCCACATGATGGAAAAAGACAGATTTAACTGGGGTAGGAATCCCAATGGATTTTACTCCGCTAGTTGTTGCCGACTGTCGGGGTTGGTATTCATCTCCATTTCATTAACTAGGGTCGGACCCAGTGGTGAAATCTAAATTTTTTTATTACCGGTTCTGTGGGCGTGGCTTGGTGGGCGTGGTGTGGCTTGGTGGGCATGGCAGGAGAAGGATACTGCAAAATCTCCATTCCCACCCCACTCCAGGGGAAGGATACTGCAAAATCCCCATTCCCTTCCCACTCCTGGGGGAAGGATATTGCAAAATCCCATATTCCTACCCCACTCTGGGGCCAGCCAGAGGTTGTATTTGCCGGTTCTCCAAACTGCTCAAAATTTCCGCTACGGTTCTCCAGAACCTATCAGAACCTGCTGGATTTCACCCCTGGTCAGACCTACAAAAAGCAGAGAGTGTAAGATATAATCTCTAGGGTTAGGTTATTCTGTGGATAATTTGGACCTAAGTCAAGGTATCCATAGGGAGAGATAAAAATAATCAAGATGGCAACTGCAATGTGTAATTAATGCTCTTCTGAATTTCATTGTGAACTTCTGTCTTTCTTGTTCCAGTCCCCCATTTCTTTTCCTTTCTACTCCTCAAATCCAACCCAGCCTCAATGACTATGGAGCCTCATTAAAGCCTTAGGATTTTGGTTATTCTAGCTAATTTGCTTTGATTTCTGCAAGCCAAGCCTAATGAAACTCTCCTCATGCTCCCAGTCAAGACTAATATTACCCAAGATCTGGATGACCACTAGAAGGCAGCAAAGCAATAAAAATAGTATTGGTTATTGGTGTTTTTTTTTTTTGCCACAATAGAAAGCTTGCTTACCTGCTTATCTGGCATGAGAATCTAAGACTACAGCCGTGTTTTTCATCCTTAATAGGCAACCACGTCTTGCAGATTTTCCTGTTGTGTGTAAGGATATTGGGGAAGAAACAAAACAAAAACAGAAGGATCCTTTAGAGAATATTTACTTTTGTCTCAATGCACAATAAGGATATAATTTAGTTTGGGAACATTTTAACACGTAGCCTGCCCATCATGTAAATCCATGGATCTTCTGTGTACACTGAAAAGGATAGTTTGACCTACAAGCAAGTCACAAGGGGGAATTTACATAGCCCTAGCTCTGGTCTGCAATATCTCAGCTGGCCCAGGGATAAAAGCAGGTCTAAAGAACAGGTGTTTTCAGAATCCCTCTTCACCATCACATTGCTTTTCTCAAAAGCCATGTAAAAATCGTGATAATTATCAGTTATTCGCTCCCTGTCAAATCCTTTCCAACCTGCAACACATGGGCAATGTTTTACATTTGCTTTGCATTAATAGTGTTATTTTGTAATATGTTTCCTACTTAAATATTTCTGTTAGAAAAAAACTGGGAATATTCTCTTGGCAGAAACTTTGTTTTTATGTAATGGTAATGTTCAGATGAGATGAACACTATTAAATTATTGAACTACTTCATTGAGTTATATGGGACACTCTTATGCTCTTAGTGACTTCCTTCCTTCCTTCCTTCCTTCCTTCCTTCCTTCCTTCCTTCCTTCCTTCCTTCCTTCCTTCCTTCTACCTCGTCTGGGTGTTGTAGGCCTCCCTCGTCAGGCTGGTTTTCGTGTGCTCCCCCCCACCTTTTCCGGAGCTGGTCGATGTGACGTCTCACGACCTGTCCATCTTCCAACTCGACGGTGTAGGATTTGGGGCCGGTTGTGCTGGCAATCTTCCCTTTCAGCCACTTAGGAGAGCCGTTGAAATTCAGCGCGAAAACTGAATTTCCTTTGCTGAAGGTGCGAAGCGGCCGGCTGGCGGTTGCGGTCACTTCCGGGCTGTATTGGGGGTGCAGCCGGTCCAAGGGTGACCTCAACCTTCTGCCCATGAGGAGTTCGGCCGGGCTCTTGTGGGTGGTGGCATGCGGCGTGATGTGCTGGGTGAGGAGGAAGTTGTCGATGCGTTCTTGCCAGTCTCCCGGGCCCATCTTGGTGAGGGCTTCTTTTGTGAGCCGGACCATCTGTTCCGCTTGTCCGTTTCCGGCCGGCCTGTACGGAGCGGAGAGGGCATGGCGGATGCCCAGTCCTGCCAGGAAGGACTCCATGGCCAGGGATGTGAGCTGGGGGCCGTTGTCCGAGACCAGCACGTCCGGTAGTCCGTGTGTGGCAAACAGGCGGCGCAGGGCTCGGATCGTCGCTTCTGTTGTGGTAGATGCCATGGGTATCACCTCGAGCCACTTGGAGAAGGCATCTACCACGATGAGGAGGTGTCGCCCCTGCATCGGGCCCGCGAAGTCGATGTGGACCCTCGACCAGGGGTTGCTGGGGGTCTCCCAGTTCGTGACTTCAGATTGCGGCGGCGCGGGGCGGACTTCTTGGCACGGGTCACATCTGGAGACCCATTGTTCGATGTCTCTGTCCAGTGAGGGCCACCAGACGTAACTCCGTGCCAGGGCCTTCATGCGGACGATGCCCGGGTGCCCGTTGTGCAGTGTCTCCAGCGTCCGCCATTGTAGAGTGCTTGGGATCAGCACCCTGTCTCCCCATAGCAGACAGCCCTTTATGGTGGACAGCTCCGTCTGTTTCCTGGTGAACGGGCTGAACCTCTCTTCCGTCTGTTTCGATGGCCACCCCCTGAGGATCCAGGACCTTACTTGGCGGAGGGTGGGGTCTCTCTGGGTGTGCGCGGCCACATCTGCGGAGGAGAGTGGACAGCTGGCGTCGTCATCTATGTGGAATAGATGGAGCGTGGGGGCTGGGTCTTCCACCGGGTTCTTCGATGGGCATCTGCTGAGTGCGTCGGCGTTTCCTATGGCTGTGCCTGGCTGGTGCACAAGCCTATAGGAGTAGCCGGCCAGGAAGATGGCCCATCTCGTCATCCGCGGGGACATGAAGGTCGGGGTGGGTTGGTCGCCTGCGAGGAGTCCCAGGAGTGGCTTGTGGTCGGTGACTATGGTGAAACGTCTTCCGTACAGGTATTCGTGGAAGCGCTTCACTCCTGCCACGATTGCCAGGGCTTCTTTGTCCAGCTGACTGTAGTTCCGCTCTGCGCCGGACATGGTTTTCGAGAAGTAGGCGATGGGGGCTTCCGTGCCGTTGGGCAGCTCGTGGCTGAGAACTGCCCCCACCCCGTATGGCGACGCGTCGCAGGTCAGCTTGATGGGGAGCGTCTCGTTGTATTGGATGAGGACGCTTTTGGACGTCAATAGTCCTTTGATGGCCCGGAACGCTGCTTCCTCTTCCTGGCCCCACTTCCAGGACGCCGATTTCCCCAGCAGGCGGTGGAGTGGCTCAGCAACTGTGGCTTTCTGTTTTAAGAAGATGGCGTAAAAGTTGAGCAACCCAAGGAAAGCCTGAAGCTCCGTTTTGTTTTTTGGGCTCGGTGCTTCATGGATTGCTTCCACTTTTGATTTGGTGGGGTGGATGCCCGTGCTATCAATGAGATAGCCCAGGAACTCGACTTCCTGTACTCCTATGATGCACTTGTCCCGCCGGACTCTCAAACCCTTGGCCTTGAACCGCTGCAGGACAAGCCTGAGCCTTTCAAGGAGTTGGGCTCTTGAGTCCCCGGAGATGAGCACATCGTCGAAGTAAGGCACCACCCCTGGAACGCCTTGGAGCAGGCGTTCCATCATGGATTGGAAGATGCCGGGGGCAGCGCTGACTCCAAATTGGAGGCGGTTGCATTTGAATGCTCCCCTGTGCGTGACAATTGTTTGTGCCTCCGCCGTTTTTTCATCCACTGGCAATTGCTGGTAAGCCTGGGCCAGGTCCAGTTTAGCGAATATTGAGCCAGATCCCAGGGAATGCAGCAGGTGTTGCACTACTGGGACTGGGTATGCGCTCTGTGCCAACGCCTTGTTGATGGTACAACGGTAGTCGGCGCAGATGCGCACAGACCCATCATGCTTCAGTGGGGTCACAATGGGGGTCTCCCATGAGGCATGATCGATCGGTTCCAGGACGCCCTGGGCAATCAGCTTATCCAGCTGTTCGTCTACTTTAGGCCGCAGGGCGAATGGGACTCGGCGGGGCTTGAGCCTAATTGGGGTGACTCCCTTATCCAGATTGAACGAGATTGGCCTCCCCACAAATTTCCCCAGCTTACCATCGAAGACTTCCTTGAACTCTTCGATGAGGTTGTCGAGTTCGTCCCTGCAAATTTGGTTGATGCCTTCGATTGAAAGCCCCAGCGGCTTGAACCACTCCACTCCTAGCAGGTTCGGTTGGCTGTCCTTTACGACGGTGATGGGGAGCTTGCCTTCGAACTGCTTGTAGGTGACTCGGATGTTGGCTCTTCCTAACACTCCGATGGGGTTTCCCCCAAAGTCGACGAGCTTGGAGTGTAGTGGCTTCAGCTCTCGCTTGGTGATGCTGGGTTGCAGGCGCTTCAACTGCTGCCAGTCCTTGATGGAGTAGACCGAGCCGGAGTCTACCTCCATTTTGCAGGGTGCTCCCTCCACGTGGAACTTGGTGGCATTGTCTGAAGTCGTGTGAGCGATGGTCGTCTGGTGGACCGCTCCGCTCCGGGGAAATTCCTTGTCTCTGCGTCTGGAAGGGCCAGAGGACCGTTTGGATGACCTCTGGTAATCCTTCCGATTCTCGCGTGGACGGTGGCTGGAGGGCTCTGGGGCTGGTTCCTCAGCTCTGCAAGCTTCGGCGATGTGACCCCTTCTGTTGCAGCGTCGGCAGGTCGCATCTCTCCACTTGCAGGTCGCTCTGGCATGGTCCCCTCTGTAGCTGGCGCAGCGCTCCCCCTTGTAGTTCCGTTGGGCGGTTTCCCGCCTTGGGGGTCTGGATACCTTGTGGACGGTGGATTCTCCCTCCGATTCGGATCCAGCTGTGGAATCCTCTGTTGACGATTGCGCTGTGGAGCGAATCTTGTGGACTCCCTTTGCTCTGCTTACTGCGGCGGCTGCTTTCTCTGAGATTTCGGATGCGGTGGCTTCCTCCACCACATCCTTGAGCACGAGCTTCTTTCTGCTCAGGAATTTCTTTTGGAGGCCCCTGTCCCTCATGCCGAAAACCACGCGGTCAGCGATGGCGTTGTCCACGTGGTCAAACTCACAGCTGGCTGCGATCTGGCGTAGGGCGGCCACGAATTCTTTGATGGTCTCACCTTCCTTCTGATCCCTCTGGTGGAAGGTGAAACGGTTCGCCACTGGTGTTCCCGTTGGGGCATAGTGGTCTTCCAGGATCTGCAGCAGGTCTGCCCATGGCACTTCCTCGATGTCTCGTGGTGCTACGAGATCGATTGCCATGTCGAGGACTTCGGAGCCGCAGTTGGCCAGGAAGATGCCCTTCTTCCGGTCATCGTCGGCGTCCCTGATGTTGTTGCCTCTCAGGTATTGCCGAAATTTGACCATGTAGGATTTCCACTTGTCCTTCCCTGGGCGGAAAGGAGCAAGGGCTGGCAAAGTGACTTCAGCGGATGCCATGCCTTTGGAAATGCCTACTGTGGTTCCAGGTGCCGGAGTCTTGGTTTGTTGGCTTGGTGCCACAAGGTTCGTTTCTTCTCTCTAGTCCTTCGTCGCCAGTGTTAAATCGGCGCAGGAATGAAGACGTGACCAGCTCGTTACATGAGTAACTTTATTAAACAGCAACAGTAGCAAGACTGGCGTGCGCTGCCGGAGCTCTCCTTATATTCGCTCCGGCAGATGCACCGCCCCCTGACAGGGATTCAAACTTTCCCGCCCGGTGGCTGGCAGCCAATCCGGGCGGATGTCCTTATAAGGACATAACACTTCCTTCCTTCCCTGCAATGGGGCAGGCCAGGGCTTGCTGATGTCCACTGTCTTCTCTAATACTATTGCTATCAGCTGTCAGAGATCTCTTCAGCAAGTACCAATTCAGTTAAGCCAGGAAAATAAGGCTTTGTATCACCATCCTGCTGGGTCTCAGAGAGAGCTTCTTAGTGCTTGAAAGGGGAACAAGTTCAGTCAGTAGGATATATGTTAGAGTCCCTCCTTCAAATGAATGAGCTTTCTCCAATCTTTAGGAAGTATGTTGTCCCCCTGGAGACTACTAGGTAAAACATCCTTAGAGGCATATTTGCAGTTTGTGGCCTGCCCTACCTAGGAACTTCTCCAGAAGAAAAGAGACAGGTTGGTTATATTTGATTTCATACAAAGACGATTCCTGAAAGGAACAAGACAGCCAATTCTACCAGCCTCTTGGTTACCTTAAGCGAAAAGAAGCTGTTTGAAAGGGTAGGCTGATTCAAAGAAATACGAGGGGCTTATTGCACTTGATCCTCTCGTAGCACTATAAATAGTGCTCTTTTAAGTAAATTGAGACAAAAAATGATGACCACTGGAGGTTCAGCTTGACTTTCTGGAATTTTAGCAGCAGCAGAAAATATTATGCTGGCTGGATCAAGCTGTTTCTCTTTCCCAGGCAGGAAAGCAGTGTCACATTTGTCAAACTAGCCAACCTTTCATTCTTTACAGTTGACTTTATTTAGCTTCAAGGTCAGTTCCACGATTTTATTATTTTTATTAAACTTATTATGTAGCTAACTATCAAGTGAAAACTTTATTTATTTATTTGTTTATTTGTTTATTTATTTAATTATTTTGTCAAGCATGTATTTTATGACAGATACAAGTGTAAACATACTTATAAATACATGAAAAGGATACAAATAAAATAAAACATTAGGACAGGGACGGTAGGCACGCTGGTCCGCTTATGCACGCCCCTTACAGACCTCTTAGGAATGGGGTGAGGTCTACAGTAGACAGTCTAAGATTAAAGTTTTGGGGATTTGGGGAAGAAACCACAGAGTCAGGTAGTGCATTCCAGGCTCATGAAAACCTTGATCTCTGTTTCTGCTGTTTCTCATCTCAGAAGGAGGAATAGAAAGCTGGAAAGATGTTGAAAAAGATAAACTAGAGAGGTATCACGAGAAAAAAAAAATCTTTTTTTTAAAAAGAGAGAAGCCATCTACCTCCTTCACTGGGAAGATCACTTCCATCCATATTTACATGCTGCACATCACAAGCGGCGCTTTCTGATGTGTGCTGAATCTGATGCAGGCAGTGCTGTCTGGTTCACCTGTTGTGCCTCATTTGCACAATGGTCAGCACTCCTGCTTTTCTTCAGTTGTTGACTGATGCCCTTCCTGGTCATATTGCCCTGAGCTACTGATAAGTTCTCTTCTAAGAGTCTGCAACTAGCAGTCTCTTTTAGTTTTTTTGCATTTCACTGGTGGCTGAGCTTTTTTTCCTTTTTTTCTACAGATATACAGAAGACAGAAGCGAGACAGAAGACTTCATTTTCTCTACCCATGTGTAAATGATAAGAGATCTGCCACTTCCCCTTCCAACCCAAGTGCCTAGAACAAGCATAAAACTGTGAAGCCTCTCCTTCCCTTTGTAGATAATAATAATAATAATAATAATAATAATAATAATAACTTTATTGTCATTGTACATGTATACACAGTATATCCATACAACAAAATTCACTTAACACCCAAAGACCAGGTCCAACACACATAACAATCCCCAAACACATTCCCACCCACCACAATTTCCCACCCCTAAACCACCCAAACAGCCACACAACAGACCAAATAATGCTGTCCAACAGCTCACTGATGGTGGCCCTTTAGTTCATTGTTGAGTGCAATTATAGCTCTGGGATAAAAACTATTCAGAAAACGTGTGGTCCGAGTTTTAATTGTCCTGTAAGCTTATGAATGGAATGTTGAAAGGATAAAACTGTGTTTTTTTCTTAACCAAGTTGTATTAGTAAGAGATTGGACAGTTTTCCCTTCAGCTCTTCTTTTTAACTGGTTTACCAGTGGATCTACTTGAAGAGAAGGTGTCAAATACAAGAGGGGAATCAAGACTGGACAGGAGGGTCCTACAAAAGGTCTATCAGTCAAAACCGTATGTTCCCAAAGGCCCTGCCTCCCAAAAAGGAAAGCAGCTGGTACTTATTTTCTTGGTGACCAAGTAAAGAAGTAGCACTAGCACTAGAATTTAGACTTATATACCGCTTCACAGTGCTTTACAGCCCTTTTTAAGCATATTGCCCCCAATAATCTGTATCCTCATTTTGCCCACCTCAAAAGGATGGAAGGCTGAGTCAACCTTGAGCCTGGTGAGATTTGAACTGCCAAATTGCAGGCAGCCGGCAGTCAGCAGAAGTAGCCTGCAGTACTGCACTCTAACCACTGCGCCACCAAGAAGGAGAATCCACCAACGGAAAGGAGAGGACAGGTGCTATAGTAAGCGGGGTCTGGATGGAACACAAAGTTATCATGGTGGACAAAGCCGAGGAAAGGAATGAAACCTGGAAAGATATCTCTGATGTTTTCTTCATTTCTAACCAGTTTCTGCATGGGAACCAGGCGGCTTAAAGCTGCATTGCTGAAAAGGCTTTATCCTACTGGAGTGTTTTAAAACAATTAAATACGTGGCACACAGACCACCAACTGCCAGTATCATATTTACTTTCAACGATGCCTTTGAGTCTACGAAGGTCCCACTGGGATGTTAGAGGTACGAATGCATCTTCTGGTAAATGAGAATTATATAATGGGAAGCAAAATGTTAAATTCTGGGTGAAGAATGGAGGCGAGGCCGGAGTGATTTCTAACAGTTCAATACTGCCTGTGAGGCAAAACTGTCTCCCTGGCTGACACAGCTCCTTTTATATTTAACTGATCAGCCAAACAACCAATTAGGAGAAAGCATTTTTCCACTCCAATAGAGGAGCAGAATGAGAACTTGAACTGACAACTTATACACTATATACAATATATAGCACAAAACATTTTCAATGAAAAAGAAAGTCCAGTTTATACACACACACACACACACACACACACACACACACACACACACCAGTGGTGGGGTTTCAACATTTTTTACTTCCGGTTCTGTGGGTGTGGCTTGGTGGGCGTGGCAGGGGAAGGATACTGTAAAATCTCCATTCCCTCCCCAATCCAGGGGAAGGTTACTGCAAAATCCCCATTTCCTCCTGATCAGCTGGGACTTGGGAGTCAGAGAATAGATGGGGGTGGGGCCAGTCAGAATTTTTACTACCGGTTCTCTGAACTACTCAAAATTTATTCTACTGGTTCTCCAGAACTGGTCAGAACCTGCTGAAACCCACCTCTGATACATATATATATACAGTATATACATATATATAAAGCTTTTATTTTGTAAACAGACAAGTTACCCACAGAACAGTGGGTGTAGGGAGATTTATAATCACACAAAGAAGGCCCTATAAAGAATATATTTATATCGATATAAATGTGAGCCATTGATTGCCAAATGGAGAATACGATGCTGCTGCCTTGAGGGATTTTACACTTCTTTTCTTTTTGTACAGGTAATTGTATTAATTTTTTTACCACTAAAACCAATACAAATTTTGAAAGAGAAAAGGGGAAAATGTAATAAATAATTGAAAAAAGAGAAAAGTAGCTTCTGATTTTCTTAACAGCAGTTACACGTACACTTTTATTTTACCCACTAGAATGGTACAACATATTTTCCTTCTTTCCATTGTCTACCCTTTTACCCTTTCTAATTGTCAAAGCCGTATAAGTTCATTTTCTTCTTTTTTTCAGCAAAAATTCTATGTATGTGATAAACACAGTTGCAACATCATATCATCTTATAAATAATTTAAGTGTAAAGTTAACCACTGAATTTTTCTCCTAGCAACTACATTCATGCAGTTTTCATGGCAATGATACAGAAGCCATTGTCTTCTTCCTAGATGTTTTTTTCTTGTTTTCAATCTAGTTTGCAGGCCCATCCTAACCATCTGTAAACTAAGTTTGACCCTATTTTGACTCTGGCTTTTTGCAAAAACAGCCAAGGTTTGCTAGGTCCTATCATCCGCTGTTTAAAGGGCTTACTGGTACCTGATATGATTCAAATTTTCTTGAAAAATTCCCAGTAAGGTGCGTTCAGGACTGTAAGCAAAAAAAAGAAAAAAGAAAAAAAAAAGAAAAAGAAAAAAAAGAAAAAAAAAGTTGCATTATGATTTGATATGATTAAGCTTAAATATTGTTTGTCTTCCCTCTGCAGTTGCTAGTGGCTTTCATATCAGTGCATTCCTTTTTTCTAAAACGAGAAATCATTTTTGATAGCTTTATATCAAGTTTTTGATTGTTCTGTTTTTTTCCCCTTCGTCATTGCAGCTTCCTGAGGAGACATGCAACAAGTAAATTACTTGTTTGAATGTAAAGGTCATCACATTCGTCTTTTGAGAATGAATCAGACACTGTTGGCCTGGGCTGAGAATGAGTCAAACTCACGTGGAAGGGGGTCTATATTCAGTAAATTAAGAGAGATTTGATGCAAGTTACAAAAGTGATGAAGAACTTCCCCAATCTCCAATATGTTGGAGTGTAATTTCCGTCATCACTTCCAGCCATCACTGTGATATATGTTACTACATTTTTAAAGAAACAGGACATACTCCTTTTTCTATTTGAGGCTCAGCTGGCGCTCAGAATCGAGCAGTTAGAAAATAGTTCTTTGTTTTGCAGATGTATTAATAAAACCCACCCATAGTCAGTTTGGAATTGGGCGGTAGCTAAATTGAATACATCAAATCAAAATATTTTATGGTCTACCCATCTGCAGTTTGAAAGGGTTCCTGATCTACAGATCTGCATTACAAGTTCAGAATAAATTGTTTCAGAGAAAGCATGACAATCATGATAAGAGATCATGGGAATTGTAGTATGGCATATTGAAAGAGTACCCAGCTGAAGAGGAGCAGATACAGACACCTCCTTTACTATCTAAGCCAGTTTATAATTACTGAACTGGTTGAATGTTTTCAAACTTCTACATTTGAAGATTTTTTTCCCCCATCAGACCAGGTGGATAAAATTCGGAGAGGAAAGAGATCTAGAGGGGGGAAAAAAGGCATGAGGAGAATATGGATAAACTTGGCCAGAGTAAAGGAGTAAAGGAGAGTCTACAGTAGTGTTTCTCAACCTTGGAAGCTTGAAGATGGGTGGACTTCAACTCCCAGAATCCCCCAGCCAGTGCTGCTGGCTGGGGGATTCTGGGAGTTGAAGTCCACCCATCTTCAAACTACCAAGGTTGAAAAACACTGGTCTACAGGAAGTCCTTAACTTAGAATAGTTCATTTAGTGACTGTTCAAAGTTACAACAGCACTGAAAAAAAAACCTTATGCCCATTTTTCACACTTCTGACTGTTGCTTGGCAACCAAGTCATATTTATGACAGTTGCAGTGTCCCAGGGTCACGTGATCACCTTTTTTGACCTTTTGACAAGCAAAGTCAAGGAAGGAAGCCAGTTTGACTTAACAATTGTGTTACTAACGTAACAACTGCATTGATCCACTTAACAGGAAATATTGTAAAATGGGGCAAACTTACTTAACTTAACAAACCTACTTAACAACTGTCCTTGCCTAGCCACAGAATTTTTGGGCTCAATTGTGGTCATAAGTCGAGGATTACTGTATTTATATATCCATAAAGAAAGGTTTAGGAAACTTAGAAGTTGGAAACTGTTGTGTAAGTCTCCAGTATGTTTAATAAAGTTAATGCCTCAATATGATTTTGATCTATGAGTGGTTTTGTTTAGAATTTCCTTCTGTTGTATAGGTGGATCTTCTATATCAGGGGTGTCAAACTCGATTTCACTGAGGGCCACATCAGGGTTGTGTTTGACCTCGGGGGGCTGAAGTGGATGTAGCCAGCGTGGGCGTGGCTAGCTCGATGTCACTCGTGTTGAGGGCGCCTATGGCGGCCTGAGCGCTCTGCCACAGAAAACGGGCTCCCAAACTCCATTTTTGGCTGCAATGGCCTCCTAAAATCCTCTGCCAGCAAAAACAGAGCTTAGGAGGGCTGTGTATAGATCCCCCGAGCTCCATTTTTGCTGCCAGAGGCACTGTGGGCCAGTCCTTTACTGTTTCCATAGGGCAGCCCCATGGGCCGGATCTAAGCACTCCACGGCCGGCCTCCGGGCCTTGAGTTTGACACCCCTGTTCTGCTGAATTATTTGAAGGGCTGCACTAAAATTTGAGAGGGGGCACATATTCATATAGAGTACTAGTTGCTCATCTCTATGATTCAGCTATTTTTCTAACTTTTAGCATCACAGTCTTCTGCCCTTTACAGTGTGATCTACTATCCTTCAACATCCCTCTGAAAAATCATTTCTTCTTTCATAGGTTTATTGCTATTCAGTCATTTCCAACTAATTGTGATAATGGAATATCACCTTGCCAGGATTTTCTATCAAAAATGCACTCTTCGAGTTCTTATAAGCTCCTGCTTAAGTCATCAGTGATAGAATCTAGTCATCTTATCTATTGTGAGCTTGAATTTTTCCAAGCATCAGTGCCTTCTCATTATGTTTAAAATATTTGAGATCTAGCTTAATGATTATTGTTTCCACTGAACAATCTGGTTTTATTTCACCTAGTACTGAATTATTTGTTTTTCTTGATGCTCAAAACACTTCATCTTTCAGGATCATGTTGATGTCTTGATTGTGAATGTCTATAGTATTTGGTTTTCTTGGTGGGCTGTTGGAATGGTTGCCATTTCCTCCTCAGAGGGAAGGACAAGATTTGTAATTTGAACTTTTAGGTATAACTTATTGCAGTTGAGTTTCTGACAACGTGCATTTCCAATCGCACAGCTCATAGCATCACTAGGATGTATAAGCCACTTCATCAGTACAAGATCACAATCCACAAAGTGGAAAGCCTTCATTACAGAACTTAATGCATCGCCTGCGGTATGATCTAAGCACAGTACACAAAATTATCTGCTACATCGTCTAACCTGTCAATGACTTCTTCAGCTTCAACCTCAATAACACATGGGCAAACAATCGGTACAAACTCAAGGTAAACTGCTCCAAACTCAATTGCAGAAAATACGACTTCAGCAACAGAGTGGTCAATTCCTGGAATGCTCTACCTGAGTATGTTATTACATCCTCTAACCCTCACAGTTTCAACCTTAAACTTTCTACCATGGACCTCACCCCATTCCTAAGAAGTCCGTAAAGGAGGTGTGCATAAGTGCACCAGCGTGCCTACCGTCCCTATTTATTTGTATTCATTTCTTTCGTTCATATCCATGTTTATATTTAGACATGCTATCTTGTACATGTTTGACAAACTAATAAATACAAATACAAATACAAACTTGAATTCCAGTGCCCCAAATCTGTATCCACGCAGTTGGCCTGTTGGGGGGTTGGGGTTGGGTGGGGGGGAAACAACAGGCATGTTCTTTCCCTGTTTGCAACAACCCCTTTCCCACTTTCCTTTACTGTTTCTCTTGAGCTGAATTTTATAGTATAATGTGGCTTATAATGAAAGGGAATAGTGTGATGGATATATATGTATGATATTATTTACATATTGCTTTCCTCAGTTTTATTTGGAATGCTCAGAATCATCTTAGACACAGACCATTTTCCATGGAGTATTTAAACATGGCCAGCGTTATATCCCAAGATATGGTTTTAAAGACTTAATCACATCTGACATATTTCACTTTAAATGTATTACTTATAGAGACACACATGCATGTGCAGATAGTTACTTTGGCTGCCCTAAGCAGCTCGGGAGTTCCAAAGTTGCCTCCTTTTTATGATTAATGATCAGCCTCCATCAATTGCAAGTGATTAGGTTAAATTCCCCCCCCTATAAAATCCATTACCATCACCTTTCTCTTAAAAGGAAAAACTGTATCTCCAGTCTTTCAAAGGTGCTAATTTATGTCCTTTCCCAAGACTTTTGTCATATTGTTCTTAGGCTTCAAAATAGATTTGACCTCCAACTTTCCTGATTTTTAGCTGGTGTTTCTCCAACTTTCATAGTTTACCCTTAAACTAATGAAATCTAATGGCTGCTGTGCAGCACAAACAGGCCATGAGAATCAGAAAAGCTCTTAGTCCAGCAATTTCTTCCTGCTTTTAATTAACAACTCACAATGCAATGTTGAGATCAAGGTCCTTTCTCTACATCCATGCTGGTAACTACCCACTTCAGCTAAATTAAGCTGGTGATTCTATCTCTCAAGGGAAGCAGAAATCGATATTTTTCTATCCTCCATTTGTGCTCTGAGTTGTTTGTGCAGCATCCAGAAGAAAAAGGAAAATAAGTGAAATCAATGTAATGGTTCTTTGAGAATTTTAGTCAAATGGAAAAATTCTTGGGAAAGGTCAAGGACCAGTTGTTGTCTCTCTTTTATCTATTCACCATCTTACTTAATTGCCTAAATCATCACTAATGGGCACTTTATTTTGGAATCTGATTTTGCAAGTGCGTAGCACAAAACAAGTTGTAATTGATTAAAGTCAAGCAAGATTCTAGTCTTCATGGTTTTAGAGAATAATATAAACATATAGGTAGTTCAGCGAACCAATGGCAATCATTGCTACTGATTTGGCTGAACTCGTCCGAACAGGTAGCATTTTACCCCTGCTCTGATCCATCCCAAATCAGATATACCTCCCACTTTTATGTTACTCTCCAAAGCCAGATTGGAAAAGCCATGCTTTAAAAGTTTCCTAAAAAAAAATAAAATAAAAACTATTAGTAGTAATGAAGAGCCTGGTGGCACAGTAGACTAAGTGCTGTTAAAGTAGTACTTAGTTGCGAGCTGCCTGCAATTACTGCAAGTTCAAATCTCACCAGGCTCAAGGTTGACTCAACCTTCCATCCTTTCGAGGTAGGTAAAATGAGGACCCGGATTGTGGGGGCAATAAGCTGACTTTGTATAAAAAAGGACACCGCTTAGGGGGGCCCAAAAGCCCTACTAAGCAGGTATATACAAAAGTATGAAGGCTATTGCTTAATGCATTGTAAGCTGCCCTGAGTCCCCGGAGAAGGGCGGCATATAAATCAATCAATCAAACAAACAAACAAACAAACAAACAAACAAATAGTAGTGGGAGATCAGAAATAGCCCTGAGAAGTGTATTTCACTCTTCTGTTAAAATTCTTTTTTCTGGTTATCAAGAGAAAAATTATCAGTAGCAAAAATTCAGACAGTGGCCTCACTGTGAGCTTCTGTATTGAGAAGTTGACATCAGTGACAGAATTGCCATGAGTGGAAACAGCTCCAGATCTTGCAGAAAAAAATCCAGTTAAGGGAGCTTGTTTGCCCTCTCACTTATCCTCTGAATGCTTGAAGTTCTATAGGAAGGACATAATGTAAATCAGAATGAAAAAATAAAAATCATTATATCACTAAAAATAATTTAATCTTATTTTTCTGTCCTTTTAGCTGAAAATGCCAGAGCTTATTTTCAATATTGGAAAGGAAATGTAAGCGGGAATATTTGGATACAGAATATTCTGGCTGTTGCATCCTAGCTTGTATATGTCAAGCCCAACTAAAGTGATATTTTGCCAAGCTCATTAAACACTTGTTTTTCCAGCTAGATGTAGTCTTAGAAGAGATATATAAAAAAAGTTTTAATCCAATGACCTTTTCATTGTTGATGTTCTCCTGGATTTATGCCCAAGTGTTTGTTTAAGTTCCTTCTGTTTTTATGTGTCACACTGCTTTTTTTGGAAAAAGAAGAGCTGATGCTTCATATCATCATAACATCACAATAAAGAGGCAAACAAGGAAATTTATCTTTTTAAAAAGTAAAAAAGCTACAGATGCTTTTGAGGCAAGCTTGACTTTTGGTGACTACATGAATGCGACCATGCTACTTTCTTGGCAATAGTGCCCAAAGTATTTTGCCATTCTCTTTCCTGCCATTGAATACTGGTAGCCCTTGACTGAGGATCACATCTGAACCCAACTTTTCTGTTGCTAAGTGAAATGGTTATTAAGTGAATCACTGCAGTTGTTAAGTTAGTAGAATGGTTGTTAAGTGAATCTGGCTTCCCTGTTGACTTTGCCTGTCAGAATGTCGTAAAAGGGAATCACATGACCCTGGGACACTGCAACCATCATAAATTTGAGGCAGTTACCAAGCATCTGAATTTTGATCATGGGTCCCTGGGGATACTGCAATGGTTGTAAGTGTAAAAAAAAAGCCATAAGTCACTTTTTTAGTGGCGTTGCAACTTCGAACAGTCCCTAAATGAATTGCTGTAGTCAATACTACCTGTATTATTCAGTATGTGCAGGTCCTCATTTTAGGTCGCTTGATCTAATATTCTCTCCCTTAATGAACAAGCTCTGCTTAGCTTCCAAGCCCAGAAGGCTAACCAGGTCATGCTACCTGCCAAATCCCTTGGAAAAGAAAGAGTAGCTAAAGTTTATTCCCTTCAAAGGAAGCTAGGAGAAGCACCAGAGACAGTTTTAAAATTTTTATGATAAAGGGAGCTGTTGTGCCTGCATATATTGTATTGCAGATTTTAATGCTTTAACTCTGAATATAAAAAATTAACCTGCTATGTTGATTTTACAAAATATTAATTAGTTTATTTTATATTCTACAGTATATGTATGTGCATTCTAGGTACTTGAACATACGAAATGAAATATTATTGACTAAGAGTAAAATATTGTTGACTAGTAAAACTTGAAAAAATACAATGCAAAAGTAAAATCAAATAGATAAAATGCTAGCATAACAAATGTAAAATAACAGATAAAAATGGTGTATACGCTACTATAATAGTATGTTAATTACCTATGCAACAGTGGTGGGTTGCCCCCGGTTCGCACCGGTTTTATAGAACTGGTAGTAAAACTGTCGGGAGGCTCCGCCCACCGACCCCGACGTCATCAAAACGCTTCTGTGCTTGCGCAGAAGAGCGTGCATGCGTGCGGTCCCGCTGTGAATCGGTAGTAAAGGTAAGTAGAACCCACCCCTGCTGTGCAAGTGTAATTCTAAAAAATTGCAATCTATAAAATAAATATATATACCATCTAAAACATAACAGCTAAACATTAAACCTGAAATGATGAATAAAACAGAAGTGGTTATTTTTGTGACCAGTTATACCTTATTTTCATCATGGCCACACAGAATTTGGATGCTGGAGATGATCTGAGCATCTTCCTTGGATTTTGAAGCCATCAGATATGAAGATTATTGCGGCTCGTTTTCATGAAATGTTGGTGGTATAGGAATGTCCTTCATACAATAGTGGGGAAGAGCTATAATTGTCTGAAATTTTTTTAAAAAAATTATCTGGTGGGAAAATAGCTTTAAGAAAATGAGTTCGAGTGTGTGTTGAATTTTCCACGAGAGAGGTAGGTATCAAGCTGATGAGACAGAATACCCATATAGCTGTTATTGATATCATTCTGTTCTGCTTCATCTGATAAAGATTTGGCCAAGTTGATAAGCCGATACTTTTTTAGTCATAACTCCAGAATCTTGTGGAACCCTCTATGACAGGACAACTTTCCAAAGGACTCTGCTTACATTATATACAGTAGTTAAAATCTGGAGCCAGAAACTTTGGGAGAAATGAGTCTAGAGAGAATTGGGCTGTCATCCTCTGCAGCTACTAACCAAGGCCATTAGAGAAAAATTATAAATCCATGCTCTTTATAGATTTTTCCTTATGTTGTCTTTATTTATTTATTTATTTATTTATTTATTTATTTATTTATTTATTTATTTATTTTTCTGATTTTTATACCGCCCTTCTCCTGCTGGACTCAGGGCGGTGCACAGCCAAAGATAAAAACAGCGCATACAAAATTTAAATTTTTAAAAGAACTAGTATTGGCCCAATAAAATTTAAAATTATCCCAACTAAAACCCATTTAACAATTAAAAATATCTAAGGGGGGTGGTCAAGCCTTGGTAGTACAGGGGTTTAAGGCACCCTGTTATTAAGTTGGTTATTAAGACCAGCTGCCTGCAATTACTGCAGGGTTCGAATCTCGCCAAGGCTCAAGGTTGACTCAGCCTTCCATCCTTTCTAAGGTAGGTGAAATGAGGACCCAGTTGTGGGGGCAATAAGCTGACTTTGTATAAATATACAAAAGGATGAAGGCTATTGCTGAGCACATTGTAAGCCGCCCTGAGTCTTCGGAGAAGGGTGGCATATAAATCAAATTAAAAAAAAAAAAAAAAAGCCAGCCCAGCTTGATGAAATAAAAAAGTTTTAAGGGCACGACAAAAAGCAGAGAGATCTGGGATCCTACGTATTTCCAGGGGCAGGTCGTTCCAAAGGACCGGTGCTGCCACAGAGAAAGCCCTCCCCCTGGTGGTCGCCAGCCGACATTGTCTGGCCGACGGCAACCTGAGAAGTCCCTCTCTGGGACTGCGTACTGGCCGGTGGGAGGCTACCGGTGGCAGAAGGCGGTCCTGTAAGTACCTAGACCCTAAACATTTGGACATTTTAAAAAAATGTCCAAAGCAATAATAGTCTACATCAGGTGTGTCAAACTAGATTTCATTGAGGACCGCATCAGGGTTGTGTTTGACTTTGGGGGGCCAGAGTGGGTGTGGTCAGCGTAGCGTGGCTAGCTCGATGTCACTCATGTCGGGGGCGCCTGTAGTGGCCTGAGTGCTCTACCAGTGAAAACGGGCTCCTGAGCTCCGTTTTCGGTTGTGATGGCTTCCTGCAACCCTCTGTCATTGAAAACGGAGCTCGGGAGGGTCACCCACGGTCCTCACAATCTCCATTTTTTGCTGGCAGAGGCACTGCGGGCTGATCCTTTGCTGTTTCCAGGGCGGCCCCTGGGCCAGATCTAAGCACCCCACAGGCTGGATCCTGCCCCCAGGCCTTGAGTTTGATACCCCTGGTCTACATAGTATAACGACAGATTATATCGAGTAATATTCAGTAGCTACAAATAGAATTTCAGTTTCCTGAGGAAATCCATGAACAGCTTAGTTTGGAATATGCTCATAAACATGAATATACCCAGAAACAAATCTTTTGAGGTAATTTCTTGTTAATCAATTTCACATCTTTGTACAATAAGAATAGCCAGTGCACTAACTACTGTTTTAA
This sequence comes from Arizona elegans, assembly GCA_022577455.1. Taxonomy (NCBI): domain Eukaryota; kingdom Metazoa; phylum Chordata; class Lepidosauria; order Squamata; family Colubridae; genus Arizona; species Arizona elegans. The sequence continues at coordinate 313,147,940 of JAKOOJ010000001.1, read as the reverse complement.
AGTTGAGTTCTAAAAAACCTCTAATCAGGCAGAATTTACAATGAATTACAAATCTACAAACCAGACTAAATCGTGATAGCACGGAAAGCAGTGTGAAGCTCATTTTTTCATTTTCATCTTCCAAAGCAGGGGTGAAATGCTCCTGGTTCGGACTGGATCACCCGATCCGGTAGCGATGGCAGTGGGTGGTTTGGAGAACTGGTAGCAAAAATCCCTGCCCCGCCCCCATGCCCAGCTGAGCCGCATGATCATCAGAAGCTTTTTTTTTTACTTTTAAAAGCATTTTTTCTTCGACCGAAAAAATGCTTTTAAAAGTATAAAAAAAAGCCTCTGATGATCGTACGGCTCAGCTGGGATCGTCAGAGCCTTTTAAAAGCATTTTTTTACAACCTCTTTGGCTGAAGAGGTTGTAAAAAAATGCTTTTAAAAGGCTCTGACGATCCCAGCTGAGTTGCCTGATCGTCAGAGACTTTTTTTTCTTTTAAAAGCAAAAAAAAAAAAATGCTTTTAAAAGAAAACAAAAGCCTCTGATGATCAGGCAACTCAGCTGGGATTGTCAGAGCCTTTTAAAAGCATTTTTTTAACAACCTCTTCGGCCAAAGAGGTTGTAGAAAAAATACTTTTAAAAGGAAAAACAAAAGTTGGCCATGCCTACCCAGTCACATTACCCCCCCACCCCCCACCAAGCCATGCCCACAGAACTGGTAGTAACAAATTTTACATTTCACCACTGCTCCAAAGTATGGATCATACAAAATATGATACTCTTCTTCAGAGAAGATCATGGACGACTGTCTAATCTAGTTCAATATCATACGCCAGCAACTGGATTAATTTAAAAACCATGCTTCTGTAAACCTTTAAATGTTAGAGATCAGCCCTCTAATGTCTTTAGGAGTGGTCTGATCATTGCTTCTTTTAAAGGGACAAATACAGAGGGCATAAACCTTCAGAAATGATATTCAGTTGGACAGAAGGCCTGAAAAGGGAAATGGAAATCCCAATAGACTCCGTCTTCCAGAACTACAAGTCAACGCTGATGATAACAAAAGACCCAGGTGGCCATAGAGGGAGAGGTTAACTCTTCCCTGTTTTTCCACCCTTCTCTGTAGTGTACATATCAGATCAGGTTATAACAATATTGTATGCTTTACTCTGTACTGACCTGGCATTCAACATCAATATTAGTTGCCCTGAGGCAAGCAACCAGGTAACTAACCTATGGATGGGGGAGGGGAATGGGAATCAGAAGAAGTAATAGGCATAAAATGTCTATTCCCACTTTTCTTTATCTGTCCAGTTGACTCTCCAATGTTATATCTTCCCCCTACCTTTGGCTTTAGTGGTAGGGGAACTCATATTTCCAAGTGACATAATTAAAATATGATCACACAGAGTTTAGGAGACTGAGGGGCCAACCTGCTAGCCTTGAAGAATTAGCTGAAGATGGACTTTGTAACACGATCACTTCAAATGAAGATATTGTGATGTGATGCTTTGTAAAGATTTAGCTTGCCTTAAGATGCCGTGGAAGCTTACGAAACCTACCTTTTCCCCTGGAAAGGTCCTGAGAACAATATTGTGCTGTCTTGTAGCACAACCATCACAACCTGGTGCCATTCAGTTCTATCAGCCTATGCTTCCCGGTAATTTCAAACCCACATCCTCATGTGGGTTAGAAGATAACATACTTTGTTTTTGGGGAAATGGTAGAAGAAAAAAAATCAAAAACTTCAGCCTCTCTTGCAAAGCTATTCTCTGCCCAGTAAATATAACTCTTAAGCATTTTGGAGAGGAGTTTTCTAAATTTCATGAGGATTCCCTTCACCACAAAGCTCAGTTGAATGCAGGGAAATGTTGGAAGAAATAGTCAACAAACTTCTAATGTATTTAAATTGCTTTAATTTCTATTTGCTTTCTGTTTCTCAATATCTTTACCTAGACAGTTTTTCAGATCTTATCCTTTTTTATTTATGCATTTATCTATAAAATGTATTACTCTGTATATAACTGATAGGGCATTTATAAAAAACAAAATCAATATTGATAAAATATTAATAAAATCAGAACAACATGAGCAAACAGCAGATTAGCAATTAAAAGCAGTGGAGATGAAATAAACTCTTCAAGAAAATCTAAAATGCTGTTAAAAATACCCTTGCAACACATATCAGATTAAGTTTAAAAACCTAGTGATTAATCTTCTTTTCCCTCCATGCTAGGATTTGTGAAATACCTATAATTAGAAGAATATTTTTATCTTTTTAAAATATTTTTTTGCAAGGATTTTTTTTTAAAAAAGATCATTTTTAGGTTGGCCTTTCCAGGCATTTCCTTCTCCCTCCTCAATATCTAGCAAACTGATTGCAAACTGATGATAAAAAGTGACATATAAATATTGCATATAAATGCTGTTGATAATGATGAAGTATTAACATTGACAAACTTCTCATCACCATCAATCCTTTAGCTGTGGGATAAAAATCGATGGGAAATTGCACTACAGTAATTTCATGGATTGCCAGTTTTTATCTGTGCAATGTTGGGAGAATTCCATGGGTTTTCATAATGGGGTTCTTTCCCTTGCAACCCTCAATGAAAACCAGTCCTGAGTTATGTCCTGCAGAGAGGTACCATCATTATAATGGCTTATTCCCATTCTTTTGGTTGTGTTTTGTGGCTGCCAGATGTTTTGTGGTATGGGAAATAGCAGGATAAGGCTCCATAAATCATGATCTGGAGACAAGACAAGGCAGCTTCCATGGAGAAAGGGTACAATTCAGGTTGCTAGGGCATTCCAAGGATGCTTAAGTGATTAAAGAAGAAAGATTTTAAATGAAGCCTGAAGTCAATTAAATCCTTTTTTAGCTTTTCTTTTGGTCCCTCTATATTTTGAAGTGAAATCTATGACACATTATTCAAAGCACAAAAGGTGGTGATGTACTGTATTCTGCCTTTAGATAGTTACCGGCAGGGGAAAATATGGTGCAGAGGCGTCTTTGGGAAGGACATCTGAATCTGGAAGAGGGATGGGGGTAGTGTTGCAACCAAAGTCCCACTCCTTTTCTATATGCATGCACAACCCAATCACAAAGATATACACTGACTTATAATGTGAAACTCCTTCGGTGATTGTACCTTATAATAACAGAGCAACTCTAATAGTGAGAGTTGGAGAAAGACTGAAGAGAATTAAAATGTAGACCCAAGACAGGGTATTAGTTCCTTGGTTGGAGAGCAGGAAGGAAGAAGGAACAGTACATCCTGGGCTGGAAGTCAAGGTAGGCAAATGGGAGAGAGACACACAAAACTGGGTAAGTGACCCAGGATTGTGGCAACTGGACCCAGATAGGAGAGAGGGATATGGGGCAAAATGTCACAGAATAACTGAGTTGGAAGAGACCTTGGAGGTCTTCTAGTCCAAGGATCCCCAATCTCTGGGCCGCAGTCCACTACCAGGCCATAGCCTATTTGGAATTGGGCCATTTGAGTGCCTGGAGCATGCGCCCACAGTTCGACTTGCACGCGTGCAGCTCAATTTGTGCAAATGGCGGGCTGGTGGGCAATTGCATGCATGTGCCCCATCCTGCCATTTGTGCAAGTCAAACTGCACACATGCGTGCCGCCCTGCCACTCATGTGGCCCAGTTCCCCTGCCCCTCCCCCAGCCAGGCCAGCAAACCACAAAAGTTGGGGACTGCTGTTCTAGTCCAACCTCTTGCTCAAGCTTGAGACCTATAGTATTTCAAACCAATAGTTTTTCAGTCTTTTTTTATTTTATTTTTTTAAAAAAAGCTTCCAACTTCTGAAGACAAGCCTTTCCACTGATTTATTGTTCTGTCAGAAAATTTCTCCTTAGTTCTAGGAGAACTAATTCTTAATTAATTAGAAGGTAAGACAAGAACCAATGGATGGAAACTAATCAAACAGAGAAGCAACCTAGAACTAAGGAGAAATTTCCTAACGGTGAGAACAATCAACCAGTGGAATGCCTTGCCTTCAGAAGTTGTGGGTGCCCTATCACTGAAGAAGAGACTAGACAGCCACTTGTCTGTAATGGTATAAACTCTCCTGCTTGAGCAGGGAGTTGGACTAGATGATCTCCAAGTTCCCTTTCAACTGTGTTATTCTATGTTCTATTAATAATTAGCAGGGAGAAGCAGACCCATGGGAGTAGCTGAGAGAGAATGGCAGAATCTCATGTGGAAAAATAAAGGTTGAAGATGGAAGGTTCCAGCCTTTTAAAAAAGACAAACCAATATGAAATCCTGCAGATTTACAATCTTTTTAGATTCCAGCCTGGATAAACTGTTAATAGACAGAAAGACAGATTTTTCTAGCTCATAACAGCTATAAGGGTAACTCTTATTATTACCACAGATTTGGGAGCCTTAGGTTATCAATGGTGTAAACAATATTTTCCCCCTCATTATTCTTGTTTTCTCTTGAGATATTCTGCATCTGCTGGAGTTGAACTGAATGCATGAAGTTCAACTGGATTGTGAAGTTTATTTACACCCAATGCCTGTCTCTTAAATTAATGTTGTCCTTCTCCCAAATGCTATCAATTACATGGCTGAGTAATCCAACACCCCCATTACTTTTACAGCACTACTATGTCAACAACATGTGGCCTTTACCCAGGCACCCTCCTCTCCTTATTAGCTTCAACATTTGCAGCACCAGAAATGGTTAACTTGTAAGTTAGAAGACTTTATGATTTTGTGCCACACTCAACTATCTGTTAGGGCTGTCAGATTTGGCATGCAAACATCCAGGAGAATGGAACTCAGTACAAGCAAATAATTCATTTTTTCCCCTGTGTCTCTTTTAATATAACAGAATAACAGAGTTGGAAGGGACCTTGGAGGTCTTCTAGTCCAGCGCCCTGTTCAAGCAGGAAACCCAATACCCATTTCAGAGAAATGATTGTCCAATCTATTCTTTAAAACCTTCATGTTGGAGCACCCATAACTTATGGAGGCAAGTCTTGATGGTACAGTGGTTTAATGCACCCTGTTATTAACACAGCTGCCTGCAATTTCTGCTGGTTCGAATCTCTCCAAGGCTCAAGGTTGACTCAGCCTTCCATCCTTTCTAAGGTAGGTGAAATGAGGACCCAGTTTGTGGGGGCAATAAGCTGACTTTGTATAAAATATACAAAAGAATGAAGGCTATTGCTTAACGCATTGTAAGCCGCCCTGAGACTCCGGAGAAGGGCAGCATTTAATCAAATTAAAAAAAAAAAAAAAAGTCGTCCTGCTGATTAAAAGTTATGTCAGGAAATTTCTTCTTAGTTCTACATTGGATGTCTCCTTGATTAGTTTCCATCCATTGCTTCTTGTCCTGCCTTCAAGTGCTTTGGAGACTAAGTTGACTCCCTCTTCTTTGTGGCAGCCCCTCAAATATTGGAACATTATCATGTCACTCCTAGCCCTTCTTTTTGTTAAAGTAGACATGCTCAATTCCTGCAACTGTTCTTCATATGTTTTAGCCTGCAGTCCAGGGGTGAAATCCAGCAGGTTCTGACAGGTCCTGGAGAACCGGTCCTGGAAATTTTGAGTAGTTCAGAAAACCAGTAGCGGAAATTTTGAGTAGTTTGGAGAACCGGCAAATGCCACTTCTGGCTGGCCCGAGAGTGCGATGGGAATGGAGATTTTGCAATATCCTTCCCCCAGGAGGGGGAGGGAATAGAGATTTTGCAGTATCCAAGCCTTGCCCACCAAGCCACACCGCACCCACCAAGTCACGCCCACAGAACCAGGAGTAAAAAAATTTGGATTTCACCACTGCTGCAGTCCCCTAATCATCTTTGTTGCTCTTCTCTGCACTCTCTCTAGAGTCTCAATATCTTTTTTATATTGTAGCGACCAAAATTAGGTGCAATGTTCCAAGTGTGGTCTTACCAAGATATTATAAAGTGGTATTAACACTTCATGTGATCTTGATTCTATCCGTCTGTTAATGCAGCCTAGGACTTCGTTGGCTTTTTTGTAAGGTGACCAGATTTTAACATTGGTAAAGAGGGACATTGTGGGCGTGGCTTATTTTGTGGGCGTGGCTAGCTGGTCATGTGACTGGGTGGGCGTGGCTAGCTGGTCATGTGACCGGGTGGCCATGGCTATGTGTATAGGGTAAGGTGAACAGATTTTAACATTGGTAAGAAGGACATCATTGTGGGCGTGGCTTATTGTGTGGGCATGGCTTGGAGGCCATGTGACTGGGTGGACGTGGCTAGCTGGTCATGTGACCGGGTGGCCATGACTATGTGTATAGAGACTACTCAGAGGGCTGAAAAGTCATTTCTGACAGGTCCTCACACTTTTGACTGGTCCTCACACTTATGACCATCCTCACATTTATGCCCGTGCAGCATTCTTAACAACCATGTCACTCATTTCACAACTGCTTCTCTTCACCATGATGACAAGATAGGGCAAAAATGTAAAATGTGAGGACAGTCGTAAGTTCGAGGACTGGTCAAAAGTGCGAGGACCAGTCAAAAATAACTTTTTCAGCCCTCTGAGTAGTCCATATGCACAAAAGGACTAACCAGAGGACTGAAAAAAGTCATTTCTGACAGGTCCTCGCACTTTTGACTGGTCCTCACACTTATGACCATCCTCACATTTATGCCCGTGCAGCATTCTTAACAACCATGTCACTCATTTCACAACTGCTTCTCTTCACCATGGTGACAAGATAGGGCAAAAACGTGAAATGTGAGGACAGTCGTAAGTTCGAGGACTGGTCAAAAGTGTGAAGACCAGTCAAAAATAACTTTTTCAGCCCTCTGAGTAGTCCATATGCATAAAAGGATACAGTAATAGAGAGGGATGAAGGAAGGGAAGGGAAATTAGAGTAGGAGTGACGGTAAGAGAGGGAGGAAGAGAGGAGGAGAAGGAGAAAGGAAGAGGAAATAGGGAGGAGAAGAAGAGGGTGGGGGGAAGAGAAAGTAAGAAGGAAAGAAAAGAGAGGTGGTAGGTTTGAGGAGAAAGATTGCTGTACAATAAAAAAGATGAAAGGGAAGAAAGCCAACCCCAAACAAATATAAAGATATTAAGATAAAGAATGAATTGTTAAACTTTAAAGAATAAAAGAGAACAAATATGAATAAATAGCAATAATTAGAAACACACATACAAACATACAATGTATTTTCTTTGAACAGAATATTTGGCTGGTTCACAAATTTAAACAGCGTTTAGTCATTTCAGTTGAATTTACAATTTCTATATTTCCTTTTTGCCATATTTATTCCTCATCTATTTTTTTAAAAAAACAATATTACCCTTCATCCTCATCTCTAATCTTAATCAAATTCAATTTTTCCCTTCTATTCTATATTATACCCCTTCCCATTGTCATCTATTTTTATATCCATCCTCACATTGGTTAATTATGTAATTATGTAATACAGTTGTTTAATACAAATTCAACATTTTAATATAAATCAATTAGTTATATAACTATCTTTTTTGTATATTAATCAATATGAACATGAATATTCCAATTATTTCCATGCAATCCAATTTCTTACAAATCAATTAATTATATTTACCAATAATAATAAACCAAATAATTTCCCCCATATATTCCTCCAAACCACAACTTAACCATTTCTGCTTTCAACACAGTATACAATTAATATTATCTCAATTATTACAATTCCCTAGTTAAAAAGAGCTTTTTTTTCTTTTGTGTTTTAAAATCTTGAACTCTCCTCTTTTGCCCTAAATAATTTCCCATTGTTTACACCTACCTTTTTTGGTGAGGAAAAGGAAAATAAATCTGCTGCCTAATTTTCCAACGTTGCAAGCAAACAGCAAAGCAAACAGCCTGTTTTACTTTCAGTTTCGTTTTGAGCTTGGTTTGCACAAAGAGAAAAAAAAAAACTGCTGAGCAATTTAGCAAGAGCAGAGCCCTGCGCAAATCAGCTGAGAGGGGGAAGCAGAGCTAATCAATTTAGGGCGGCCCTTTGAAGCCCGGCAGCAAGAGTTTAAACAGGTTTTTTCCCTCTAGCCATCAGCGGGGACTCAGGAGGCAGAATGAAAAATCGGGACTTTTTTAAAACGCCGCAGGACGCGGGACAAATTGCTCAAAAGTGGGACTGCCCCGCCAAAAGCGGGACGTCTGGTCACCTTACTTTTTTGGCAACTGCAGCACACTGCTGTTTCATATTTAAGTGATGGTCCATTAGGATTTCCTCTCACAGTTACTACTATTGAGCCAGGTACCACCTATTCTATACCTGTGCATTTGGTTTTTCTTGCATAAATGTAGAATCTTATCTTTCTTTTCGTACCTCTGTGAGTCATCTGGATTTTTTGCAGCCTATTTCTCAAAGCTCTATTGGAGGAGAGGCTCTGTAGTATGAGTCTGCTCTATGTTTCTTAAAATAGCCTCAGCAGTGGGTTGCTCCTGGTTCTGTCCGGTTCTATAGAACTGGTAGTAAAAGTGGCAGAAGGCTCCGCCCACCCACCTGGACATCATAATTGATGATCTGTGCATGCACAGAAACTTCTGCGCATACACACGCGCGCTCCCATTGCAAACCGATAGTAAAGGTAAGTAGAACCCACCCCTGAACAGCATATTTCCAAGCACCAGTGTTAGAATAAGTTCCAACTGCCAGTGTAGTTATCTGTTGAATATGGAAAAAATTAGAAGAGGACAGGGTTTGACCTGATAACAGCTCTCACCTATGAAATAGTATTTTCAAATACTATTTGAAATAGTATTTATATCTGTTGTCAGACATAAAAATAAAAGGGGAAAAAAGAGGAAACAATATTTATAATGAATCTGGCCATGTGGCTTAAGACCTGTACTAGAGGATTCAGCCATTTCTTGCTGATAAACCAATCTCATATGAGATAAACAAAAACAAATTTGGTTTTTTTTTAAAAAAAAACAAACAACTGTAAAACTTTTTAAATTTTATGCATTCAAAACGCGGATGTTCAACAAAGAAATTGTTCAACTACAGATTGCAGGCAAATAATAATTTTATTTTTGAAAAAAATACAATGTTTCTGGCAGAAGATGCTGCAGAACTGCTTGCAGTTTCAAATTAATATAAGTCACCGAAAATAAAAAGGGGAATATTCTCATGCACACTCTGGGATGCATTGAAAGGCAGATGTGAAATACAGTTTGCTAATTTGTAAAAAAAAAATAAAGAACTGTCAACTAAAGGCACATAACAACAGAAATGTAAATCCTAATGCAATATTCCTGGTTCAACAGATTATTCAACTTTTGCAGAAATAGAAGACTTCCTGAAACAAAATTATCCTTTCTTTCAAGTTTTCGGATTGTTCCATCTTGGGGTTCTAAACTTTTTTTCAGAGGTAATTGGGGAGATAAGAGCCTTTATTTCATATCCAATCTCTTCCCCCAGCTTCTCTAGCCTTTGTTTAAAAACCAAATATTTTTTCTATTTTCAGCAACATTAAAGAGTATAAGTATTTGATTTTCTGTATGACCTCCAGTCTGGCATGCAGTCTACCTTCATAATAGCCTCTTACTCCAGTAGCTGGATTGATTGGGCTATTTTTCTAGGCAAAATGGATTTAAGAATAAATAAGCGAGAAGGACATTAGAGTGCCAAGTTTAGGGTGCTGAATATGCCTATCCCATATGCCTTTCCCTATTCCCACTCAAACACGGAAGTAATAGTTCAAATTCTTTTTTTTAAAAAATAATGTTTATTAAATTTCCAAAGATTAAAATACACAGTACAAAAAGAAACATAATACACAAAAAAAGCAAGAAAAACACACACACATACAAACCAAAAAAATAAACAACCAAACAAATATATATCAAAATTTCAATACTAATAACAACTTTTCTGCATCGGTATCTCTAGCCTATTTAACCTCTTTACACAAATTCTACTTCTAAATATCTCTATCTTAACCTTACATCTTTATCTAAATTATCTTGACTTCTATTTACAATTTGATCTCGTAACAAAAACATCCCTTAAGTTTTATGTTTAGTCTCCAACCAGGAATACCATTTATTGCATATTAAATAGTACTCGGTGTCCTCCCTCTCCTTCATTTCCATAGATAATCTGTCCATCTCTGCACATTCGTATATTTTTTTAAATTATGATTTGATCTGGAGGGGAATAGTTCAAATTCTTAATTTATTAATTATTCAGCATTGAATAATAGGCTGTTATACCATGAAGCGTATCAGTACCCAAAACAATGGTTTGTTTTAAGCATGTTTGCTGGTACAAGCCAGAGTAATTTTTGCGGACAAGTAATCTTGATTTTGATCCATTCATCTTTGTTTTACCTGAAGACAGTTCTGGTCAGCCAATAACAAACCATGGCTTTGAATTGATTACTGATTTTAAACAACTACTGTGTTAAATCAAAAGTTTAACATGTACATATTTCTCATATTATGTGACAAGGATAAAATATATTTGCAGATGAAGAAGTGAAGGATAAATGTTTTTCAAATTTTAACTAAATTGTGGAGTCCTTGGTGTTGTCTGAGCTTGGTTGTTTGCTTTCAGAGTTCCATTATCTAATTAGGGAACATCATCAATAATATGACAATTGTAGCCCAGGCATCAGAAAAGTAAGTAGTAAGAGGTAAGGACTAAGGATGAATATATGTCTGGTCTTTTCTGCTCAAACTTTAAAAATAGAAGCAATCAAGCAGAAGGATGGCAGACAAAGCTAAATAAAGAGAAAAGCAGGAGGGCAGGAACCCAATTTGCACAGAGACTGTCTAAGTGGTTAAAACGTGACTCTCTATCTCCGCATTCCATATCGAAATTCTTCATTGCTCGGAATGTCATCCTTTTGAAACTGATTTGTTATTACCAGTTAGACACCCAAACTACTTTCTGTTGAGATGTGCAAAGGTGAAATTCAAGACAACAGCTTGGACTTTGATTGGGCCCGTTTTGACTATCCAAATAGCCCTCCATCAAAACATAATGTTTCCCAGGATAGTTCAGGCTGCTAAAATTGGAAGCCCCTAATGCTGGCAGTGAATCTTCCACTGGCACGAATTCCCTACAGATAACTTCTGCAAGGAATGATCTCAAGCAGTCAGCCATCTATCTCTGAAAATCAGTGTCAGTTAAACTAAATTATCATTTCATTCTAAAATTTCAACTTCTCTCCAAGGTTATGGGATATTTATTTTTTTTGGTGCAGGGTAGCAGTGATAATAACCTGCGAGAGTCTTAGCCATATGTAAGCATTTTTATGACTCATGTATTTTAAGGCGAAAGATGACTAATAAGCAATTTTACAAGTGAAATCACATATACAAAATTGAACTTCTCTTGTATTTTACTGCTGGGTGGGGGCAGTTTGAAAAGTCAGGTTGCGAGTGTTTAAAGTACAACCTCCTTTTAATGTGTTCCCCTACTTTCTATTTTAATTTATCTTCTACAAAGATAATTTTTTCTTTTTTTTAAAAAAAACTGTTTATTTTTCTCCTGTGCTTACATACAGTACATTTCTCCATTGCTTTGGGCTCCTATGGCCATTAAACAGTCATTCTCAACCTGATGTTCTCCTGATGATTTGGAAGATTCTTATAATCCTGCTTCTTTCACACATACTGGCTGAAAATGTTAGTTGAACTCACCCGGAGGGCATTGGGTTGGCAAAGGCTGCTTTAATCCATAAAAAGGGTTGCTAATGTCCAACTTGCACATTATGCCATTAAGACTTCAACAAAAAATTAAGACATTTAATTAGCCAATGATTTAAACTTGCTCCAGAATGAGAATTTATAATCATTTTCTGCTCAGTAGCTCCTTTTTCTCAGCTCCTGTTTGCTGTAGAAGTATTTAATACACCCTCCCATGAGGACTGTGAGTGAATATTGCTTCCAGAAACTATATGTCCTTGATAGCAGGGGTCTCCAAACTTGGCAACTTTAAGCCTGGCAGACTTCAACTCCCAGAATTCTCCAGCCAGCAAATTCTGGAAGTTCTAGAAGTTGAAGTCCTCCAGGCTTAAATTTGCCAAGGTTGGAGACCTCTGCTTTATAGGAGAGGATGAATTTGAGATTTACCCCTATCCTGCTGCTTTCTTTTGGCCAATGTGAGGGACTGGAGAGATCTGGACTGAATCCTGAGGGACTTTAATCACACTGAATCCTTTGTTTTGCTTTAGGTACTCCAATCTTATGCCATTCAGATCTTTAAAACAAAAATCTGAGGACAAAACTTTCAACTCTCATCCTTTGGGGGTTGATGAGAACATTTGGAATTCTGAGAACATGTTTTGGGCACTCTCAGTTTTGGGCTGTCATGGAGATTGTTCATTCATAGAATGGTTGCATGAAGACTGAGCTTAAACAGTTTATTAGACTTCAACCTGACAGCCTCTCAGATCTCCCTTCCTTCAGGAGGCTCTTTACAGGTCTTGCTTACTTTTGACCTTTTTCTGGACAGATGTGCATACTTCCAAACAAGGAGCTAGATTGTAGCTGCCTATCACATCTATGCCTTAAGAAAGCTTATGAAGTTTGTTTTGGTATTTGGGGAAATGAAAACAATGTTAGTGGCTGGTGCATTGTACTGTGGTATGATACCCCCATGATTCCCCCATATCTCTTTTTCTCAATCTTTAAATTAAAGCTCCCCTTAAAGTGTAAAAACAAGATGGAATAATTAGTCACCCACAAGGAGTCTGAGGGTCCTAGACTCTGATTCTCAAAAGCTCAAATCTCTAGGATCGTATCCAGTGGTGGGTTTCAAAAATTTTTGCTACCGGTTTGGTGGTCGTGGCTAGGTGGGGAGGCATGTGACTGAGTGGGCGTGGCCAACTTGATGTCACTCACACCCACACCCACTCAGTCACATGACCCCCCACCTAGCCACGTCCATAGGAAAAGGTAGGAAAATTTCCACCCCCTGCTCTCCCTTTGCCAGTTGTACCCTTTCCCCTCCTTTAGCAGCCCTGGCCCTAGCTCTGCTTCCTCACCCACCACCGCCTCTTTGTTTGGGCTGCTTACCTTCCACGGCGGCTGGTCCAGAGTCTGGAATGCAAGCTGTCCAGAGTTTTCAGTGGCCCCCAGCCAGCCGCCGCAGCTGCAAAGTGGCTCTCAAAGAGGTGGCGGCTTCCTGCAGGCTGCTGAAAAGTATCAGAGGTCACGGAAAAAGCTGCTGCTGTTGCTGCCATGTTCTTTGTGCATGTGCATCCCATTTGACTTGCAAGGCAATGGGATGCCTGTGCGTGAAGAACATGGCGGCGATGAACATGGCGGGTGGGGCGAGCGAGCAACAACCCGGGGATCAGTTTGGGGGCGTGACCAGCCGGCCATCGCTACCGGTTCGGTGACCTTGGCCAAATTTCCACCAGTGGTTCACGCGAACTGGTGCGAACTGCCTGAATACCACCTCTGATCCTATCCTCAGCAAAAGTCAGGAGGCACTGTGGCATTGTGTTCCACTCAAGATGGTTCCTGGATTTACTGGCTTGTGATTTTTAGCAGCCTGTGGTCTTAAGAATAAGAAGGTAGTTAGTTCACCTACTGAAAGAAATTATTTGGTCAAGGACCCTATAACCTGGGTGTGACTAGAGGCAAAAGATCTTGAAGTTTACACTTTGGCTTGGTTTATATTTCTCTTAACCCCATTTTTCCTTTTGAAAGGGTAGCATTCTCTGCTTTTCCAAAGTGTCAAAATTCTTGGTGTGCTTGCTTCGTTTCTACCACTGCTTTAAAGAAACAAAGAAGGAAAGAAGAGAATGAAACCCCAGGCTTGCAAATAAAGTCAGTAGAGCAAAAAATAATAATAAAATAAGTGAGTTAGAGAGGGCCATTAGACGTTTGCCTAAAAGATTCCCCCACCTCCACCCACTAGGGTTCTAAATTTGTTTACTACCAGTTCTGTGGGCATGGTTTATTTTGTGGGCGTGGCTTGATGATCATGTGACAATTCTTTTTTATTTTTTTTTAATTTTTAAGAACAAAAACAAACATAAAAATATTATCATTCCAAACAGGTACAGACAGAGTATCGGTTGGTGACATTTTTTTGTGCTCCTCCTCTCTTCAATTTATCATTAAACATGCTAGCTTATTTCCAAAAATTTCAACATCCATTTATATCATAATTATCATAATTACCTCCAATTCTTATTCTCTATCCATTGATAAAATAAATCCCATATCAAATAATATTGTCTATCTTCCTGCTCTCTTATTTCAAATGTCAGTTTACTCATTTCAGCACACTCCATTGTTTTCTTAATAATTTCTTCATCATTAGGTAACTTTTCTCCTTTCCAGTTTTTAGCAAATACAATTCTGGCTTCTGTCAAAAGATTCACAATTAAGTATTGCAATTCTTTGTTATATGTCTCCGGTACGATCCCTAATAAAAATATCTCTGGTTTAAAGTCAATATGTCTCTTTATTATTTTTTCCAACCACGTGTGTATCTTAGTCCAATATCTACTTGCTTCAGCGCATGGCCACCACATGTGGTAATAAGATCCTGGGTCTGATGACATTTCAAACACTTCTCCGATTTATTCTGGAACCTTCTGGCTATCCTCGTCGGGGGTAGGTGCCTCCTATAAAACATCTTATACAGATTCTCCTTATATGTTGTAGACATTGTCATTTTGTAATTATGTGACCACAATTTTTGCCATTTCTCTGAATCAATACCATAACCAAAATTCTTCCCCCATGCTATCATTGATTTGTTAATTTGTTCTTCCAATTTTACCTCTAATAAATAGCCATATAGTTTTTTAATTACATGATCATCAGAACCCATTACAATCTTATCTAAGTTAGTCAAACCGTTATAAAAACCTTCTTGTTTGAGATCTTCTCGGTATCTAGAAAGTATTTGCATATATGAAAACCAATCCATCTTATATCCCTGATCTTCTATATCTTGCTTTAATTTAAGTTCACCCTTTTCATCCAATAATTCCTTATATCTGATAATTTGTTCCCCTTTAAACGTCACTGGATATTGAAAGCTTCAATTGTAGATATCCAGACCGGAATCTTCAAATAGTGATGTTTTTTAATCTTCTCCCAGTTCAGCCATAAAACTTCACGTATTTTGTGTCTTATAAAATACCCCTGGATTTTAGTTCCTTTATACCACAAAAAGGCATGCCATCCCAACAACAAATCATGTCCCTCTAAATTTAATAATCTGGTATTTTTTAATAATATCCATTCTTTGATCCATATTAAACTAGCTGCTTGATAATAAAGTTCAAAGTTAGGCAAGCCAAAACCACCTCTCATTTTAGCATCTTGCAACAACTTAATTTTTATTCTTGCCTTTTTCCCTTGCCAAATATATTTCAGTATCATTTTATTCAATTCTGTAAAAAATTCCTTGTCCAGCTTTATCGGAATTGTCTGAAATAGATACAAGATTCTAGGCAAAATGTTCATCTTAATAGTTGCAATTCTACCAATCAAAGATAATTGCAAGTTTCCCCATTTTTCCAAATCTTGTTCTATTTGTCGCTTAACCGTATTATAATTATTTTCCTTAAGAGAACTACACCTCGCTGTCAGTTTTATCCCCAAATATTTTACCTTGTTCGTGACTTGGATCTTTGAAATCTCCATTAGTTCTTTTTGCTTTTTCAACATATTTTTAGTCATTATCTTTGTCTTATCTTTATTAATTTTCAAACCAGCTACTTTCCCAAACTCTCCAATGCTTTCTAACAATTTATTGACATTAATGGTTCTTCAATAATAAAGACCAGGTCATCTGCAAAGCTTGCAGCTTTTGTTTAGAGTATATAGCTTCAATTGCCTGGCAGAATTTCTCAGCAAAGCCCATCTCTTCCATTTGTATCAAGTGTGGCTTGATGTTCATGTGACAATTCTTTAGGATTTATCAGAGGTACTGATCTACCAGGCTTTTAACTGCTTGCAGAGCTATACCGGTCTACGCATTTATTTTTGCAGGCACTGGTCTACTCATTTATTTTTGCAGGCACTGGTCTACTCATTTGTTTTTGCATGCACCAGTCTACTCATTTGTTTTCTTTTAACACTGATCAGCTGTAGGGCGGCCCTTTGAAGCCCCGCGGCAAGAGTTTAAACAGTTCTTTCCCCTTTAGCCGATCAGCTGGGATTCAAGAGGCAGCAATAGATTGGGGGTGGGGCCAAATAAAAGGTAAGAATAATGTACGGGGGGCGGGGGGTAGGGGGCAGAACCGGTTCAGTGACATCATATCATCACCGCTACCGGCTCGGCAGAACCGGGAGGAACCCACCACTGACACCCACCCATGCATATCTGCATTATAACACACCATAATCAAAATTCTCTGTTAGTTCCATTACTGAAATATTCTTAAGTTTCAATCAAATGTATTCTCCCCATCTCTCATCAATGAAGCGTATTTGACAGTTTGCCCTATGGGGCCATAGTAAATAAATCCTTGCCACCGTCTGTTAACCCATCTCATATTTTTTTCTCAGTTTACTTTAGGTTTCCAAAATGCAACACTTCAAACTTTCTGTCCTTATTCAAGCCTAAATCTAGTAGGTTGTATAGACTCAGCAACCTCTTTTCTTTCCCTGTCTCTTCAATATCCTTTTTAATTTACCCCTCTATAAATGGCAGCACTTAAATCTTCTTTTCTTCTATGAGGATCCTCTCATTCTGGAATCTCTTCACTTTCCCATTTCTATTTAATCAAAACAACAGGCACCTCCTGTTTTGTCACTAAATTCATCTTTGTAGGGAACACAATATCCCTATTCTGGAAGGTAAATAAAATAAAAGAATGATAGAGGGATACACTTCCCCTGAATGTTTGCTGATGTGTCACTGTTTAGCAATGCTGGCCAGCAATTTAAAATTAAGCCTACTTTAAATAAAGAACAGTTGAGTACATCATTCTATTGCTAAAATGGAAACAGAAAATACCCCTAGCTTTTGCTAGTGTTTTGCTGGAAGCCAAATTTTTGGGTTGTGTGACAAGCCTATGATTATACACTTAGTCCATTAGTATCAGAACCAGACTGTAAGCCTAACATTATTGTAATTGGTTGCACAGTCATCCAGATGTTTAGACTAGAATTGGCATTTTTATACATCTATTGAATTGTTTCCAAGGACCCGGAAAAGGCAGATTTTTTTTTTTTGATGGTGTTAAAGGTATTGTCACAAGATATAAGATGTTCCAAGTAAAGTTTACATCTACAGTTGACTGATGATGATTTTGTCACTGCCAATGGTGTTCCAGAGGTGCTCCAAATGTTTTGGGATTGAATCCACGGTGCCAATCACTATTGGTAATACCTTTGCTTTCTTTTGCTACTTCTACTTCTATTTGCAGGTCTTTCCTTTTTGTGATTCTTCTTCATTTCTTTCTCTTCTCTTCTGCTGTCTTCTGGTACTACAATGTCCACTATCCAGATTTTTTTTGTCTTTCTTATTGACAATTATTAAATCTGGGGTATTATGTGAAAAGTGCTCATCTGTTTGAATTAGGAAATCCCAGAGCATGTCAGCTTCTTCATTTTCCATTACTTTGCCTATTTTATGGTCCCACCAGTCTTTGCTTGCAGGCAAATGGCATTTCTTACAGATCTTCCAATGCTCCATTGTTGCTACTTGCTTGTGGTCAGTCTGTGTGACCTGTGTGACTTGTCTGTTGCCTTGCCATGTTTCTTTTCTGTTTTTCATTAGGGCTTTCTTGTAGGCCAGTTTGTTGGTATTATTATTGTTATTATTGTTGTTGTCGTCATCACCATCATCCCAATATTAATTTTTTGTCAGCTCAAGGCATTAGATGTTTTCTTTTTCATGGTTTCTTTTTTTATTAAAGTACTCTAAATAATTTACACTATTCTAACATGGATATGCTAAAATATTTCACAAATATTTGTAAATATGGTGGGTTGTCCCTTGTCATTTCTCAAAATTCAGTTTAAGCAAGATTTCTTGGATGTCCTGAGTGACCATTTAGCTCATGTGCAAAATCCAAGAGATATTACACTTATCAAAAGTCTTTCATATTCTTTCATATTTCTTAAAATTCTTTAGGTGTCTTTCTAAACAAAGGCCCCTCTAATTTGGTTCAAATATAGCTTTTGGTGAAATGTGCTTCTAGATTACTGTCAAAATCTAAAATAAAAGTTGGAAACCCTTAGATGAACAGGAAGGGAATTCCATAAAGCTTTTTAGAGCTGATTGCACTTATAATTTGGGGGATGGAGGCATCATTTAAAAACTAGGGAATTTTAGAGGGGATTGCTTAAGATGACTGTAGCTTGGGAGACATGGCATCCTACTGTCATGTCATCTGAAATCTATCTGACCACAGTGGTACACAAATGTTACCATATGGACCACCAGTTGAGGCTCTTTTGTCTTGCCAAACTGAACAAAGGAACTTTATAAAATGCAATTTGGAAAAGGAGAAAAAAAGGAGAGAGAATATTGAACAGATGTGTATAATATGCATGCAATAGTGTGTTAAACCTCCATGAACCAATATGCCATTATTACTAAAGGGTGTCTGGTTTCTAATTAAAAAATAATAATCACCTGTCTACTCCTGATCCACAGAACTAATTTAAGGGGCTAAAAATGGGGGAAGTTTTCCGCTGCCTCTTTCTGATAGTCCTCTTCACATTGGGGTGCTAATCCTCCCTTCACCTCCAGCTGCCTTTCATGAGCCTTTCCCCACGTATCTTACGTAGTCTTGGTGGATGCCTGCTAATCTCTCCCATTCTTGTACACCTGGAGCTTTCCTGGACACCTCCCCTTTTATTGTTGCTTCAAAAGGTCTCTCCGGAAGGCTGCTCTAGCGGTAAAGACCAGCTTGTGTGGTATAAAAAGGGGCTGGGGTTGCAGCTGAAACCTTGCAGATGTTAAGAGGAAGAAAGGGAGAGAGACTGAGAGACTGAGAGAGGAAGAGAGGGAGAGAAGAGGGAGAACTCTCATTGCAGCAACAGGTAAGTAATGCTCTTGCCTTGGCTGCACTTTAATTCTTCAGATACTGGTCCCGTAAGTTTCTATCTGAACGGATGGCAAGGATTCTTCATTCATTTTCTTTCAAGTGTAAATGAAGAAGCATTGTCTTTAAAGTTTTGCGGTGTAGATCCCAGCTGACAAATATCAAGAAGGGAAAAACTCAGACCAGGGCACCGCAGGAGGTAGCTTTGAAGGCAAGGAATCAAGTTGCCATCTATGGCATGTCCTGTTTCTAAGTTTCTATTATATTGCAGAGAGCCTTTACAATGGAACTGATCCACCTTTATTTGCTTCTTTCCCAGCCAAGAGCTTATTTCACATGCATAGTTTTGCTTGCTCTTTTTTTGTAGACAACTTCTGCTCTCTGCTTAATTGTCTAGGAGTTCTGCCTGCATAGACAGTTGTGAATGCAATATCCCAAGTGGGTTGAATAATTAGAATTAAACGGGGCAGAAACTAAAACCTTCTGAGAAAGATGACTTTGTAGTTATGTAACTCTTCAAGAATAAAATCCATTTGCGTTTTTTTAAATTGCATTTTTAAAAACTCTTTTTTAAGAGTTTTTCTTTACTTATCCTTTCTTCTAGCTTCAAATCCATATTCAAGAATGTATAAGCTCTGGGGATGACAGTTCTTCTAAAATACAAGTAGTTTTTGATAGACTACTAAAACTATTTTAGTTTATATATAATATATATATATATATATATATATATATATATATATATATATATATAGTTGTTATAGTTATAGTATATATATATAGTTATAGTTATAGTTAGTTATAGTTATAGTTTTATATATACATCTCTATCTCTATCTCTATCTCTATCTCTCTCTATATATGCTTGCTTTTTGCAACTAGGAGAAATAACAGTTTAATTTTGCTAAGAGGGAATATTTATCCCTTAAAACATATGTGGAGGAAAATATGAGAATGTAAGGTATCTTAAAGGGCATCTAATTCACTGAAGAAAGAGAATGCACATTCTTGACATTGAGGATGAGTAATTCTTCCATGGAACTGCTATGCAAATCAAAAGCAGTTCCATTATTTTGGAGATTAAAAAATCCAGTTTTGTTATTACATGGGGGAGATGTGTAAAATCCTTGCATGTAAAAGCCTGAATGTGGGAACATTATGGTAATAGTATGGGAAGAAGAGGGAAATTCAACCTAGCAAGGTTCTCTTGAAATTTGGTGATGCCTAATTATTCTTCTAAATACCATGGACCCAATTTCCTGCAGAATTTTTCTGGACAAGTCTCATTGAAATCAATGAGAGCTGCCTAAGGAGGCTATTGAAGTCCAACATAAAACCTATTCACTAAAGATCTCCTTGTGGAATCATATCCTTGGATCCAATGAGCCGCTTTTTCTTCACAGAGGTCTTGGTCCTCCGTTTGTGGCCTTTTCTCTTGCTCTATTGCAGTTTCACTGTGGAAGAGGAATGTACTGAGTCTGACTGTGTGGAATACTTGGCAAACTCTCTACTTAAAAAAATATTTTACTAAATTTATATGCCATCCATCTCACTGTTGAAGCAACTATAACCTTCTATGCACATTTCAGTTTCTTTTTCTCCCTTCTTGTTTTCTGCTTTTTGTGTTCTTATTTATTTTTTAATTAAACAGTTTCAAGCCGGTATCTCCTTCAATTGCCAAGATCCTTACGTCTCATGAATGAAGGCAAATATACATGTCCCAGGATAATGTTGCAGGATCCAATCTGAGTCTGTCTTAAAGGTAAAGGTAAAGGTTCCCCTCGCACACATGTGCTAGTCGTTCCTGACTAGAGGGCGGTGCTTATCTCCGTTTCAAAGCCGAAGAGCCAGCGCTGTCCAAAGACATCTCTGTGGTCATGTGGCCGGCATGGTTGGCAGAACCTGGGATAAGTAATGGGAGCTCATCCCATTACACGGCACTAGGGATTCGAACCGCTTAACTGCCGACCTTTCGATCGATAAGCTCAGCATCTTAGCCACTGAGCCACTGCGTCCCTGGTTAATCAATCTGAGTTGGTCTTAGGCAGCTCTTAATCTTCCAAGTTTTTGGGCTCATGCTGGAGCCCATCTTCAGGGAATTTCTCTCTCACCAGATTGTATTCTGGTGAGAACACTTTTGGGTGAGAGAGAAGGTACTTGAGGAGCTCGAGCAAAAGTTCAAAAAACTTAGAAGACTAAATCTCTGGTCCCAGTGACCAACCCAGATTGGATCCTGCATGCTTAAGTTTCTCCCACAGCTTCTTCACAAATTTCAGAGTTACGTGCATGCACTAAGAACAGCTCACGAAAAGACACTTCCTTCCAGAATACAATGAAGTTCTTCAGATTTCATATTTGAACTGGCATGCTGTTATTGTAATATGAATCTTCTAGATGAACTAGCCAACTAACTTGGTAGTAGAAGGATAGACATCCCTGGAGAGCAGCCTAGTCATTTTTTGTTTGGAGCCACATGGGTCTGTAAAAGTTTCAGCAGACCTTGAAATAATAGAGGGGGAAAGTTGAAATGTAAATGTTGAAATGAGAGAGGGGGAAAAAAAATCAAAACCACTTTTCTCCTGCAACATATGTGTTTATTTATAGGAACATTCTTGAAAATACCTGCTAAGAATAATGACACAATCTTGCCCAACATCTGGAGGAGATTTGTAATAATTTTAATTTTAAGCCTAGAAAATAGGCTTATTTGTGCAGAGACTTGTCGAAAGTGACAGGGTGGTGGTAGAATAGTACAAATAGTCTAGTGAAGGTTTTAGCTGACCACTCAAGAAGTTTAGCTTCACCCCTTTTTCTTTTGCAATAAATTTCATTCCTGTATTTCTGTGGGATTAGCAGCTGTAACTAGGCATGGTTTAGTGGGGGTTTGGGTACTGGACATAGTTATAGCATCATAAACCATAGGTAAAGGTAAAGGTTCCCCTCGTACATATATGCTAGTCGTTCCTGACTCTAAGTGGCGGTGCTCATCTCCATTTCAAAGCTGAAGAGCCAGTGCTTTCCGAAGACATCTCCGTGGTCACGTGGCTGGCATAATTAAATGCCAAAGGCGCACGGAACACTGTTACCTTCCCACCAAAGGCGGCACCTATATTTTTCTACTTGCATTTTTTATGTGCTTTCGAACTGCTAGGTTGGCAGAAGCTGGGATAAGTAACGGGAGCTCACCCCGTTACGCGGCACTAGGGATTCAAACCGCTGAACTGTTGACCTTTCTGATCGACAAGCTCAGCATCTTAGCCACTGAGCCACCGTGTCCCTTCATAATCATAAACCATAATAATAGTTAATTTCATAAACCATAGTAATAGTTAATTTCAGCCATTGGGACTCAGGATTTTTGGATAAAATAACGTACCGAGTAGTCTTCTTTCTTTCTTTCATGAAGGTTGTATTTCTATATACAGGAAAGCAGCAAATACCGAAAGAATATTCTAGGAAACTCATTAGCACCACCATCTCTGGCTAGTTTCACACATTATTACTCTAAGGAATGGTTTGTTTTAACAATGGCTTATTGAACAAATCACAATAGACTGTGTTCCCATACTTCCACTGTGGTTGCCAAACACGGCGGCTGGACTTGTACAACAGGATAAAGCAGAAGCAAATCAACTTTATTAGAGTTTACCATATATGTGTCAGCATAGCCTGTGTGGGAGAGGTTAAGCAAATTAGTGGAAAAATATAATGTTAACGAATTCAGTTTGTCTGTACTAAGAGAATAGGAAACATGCATATCTCTACAAGTGCCAACCTCTAATGCTGGAACTGTCTAGCATTTAAAGCAATGGTTCTTTGCCTTTTAGGACAAATACAGTTAGCACATCTGGAATTCTGATAGCATGTGATAGACATTGTCATAATAATGGTGTCAGGGTGGATATGGATATAAAATATGATAATATTTTACCATATTTAAACAAAGGACAGGGATGCTGACTCTGAACCATTTATTTTATTTTTCCAAGAATGTCCCCAGGGTCTCCATGAGTCTGAAGACATTAATGGAAATGTATTATGCTTGAGACTGGATGTTAGTGTTGCAGCCTGCAAGCTCTTATTCTTACCTAAAATAAGTAGGCAGGTACCAAAGAATGTGCCAGCAGGACTTTGCTACTTTAGCCAGGAGCTAATCCTTATTTGATGGCAATTATCCATCAGTAATGCAGGTAGAAGAAATGAAGTAAACCAGGACTAGATAGTAAGTCTAGGATAAATCTGGACCAAACCTTTGATAGCTCATGCACCCCATCATTTCATGCTACTTATACCCCATATTTTTTCCTCTTCCATTCAGTTATGTCTGATTCTTATAGACTGTCTGGACAATCCCCTGCAGTTTCCTTGGCAAGGTTTTTCAGAAGTGATTTGGCATTGCTTCCTTCCTAGGGCTGAAAGAAAGTGACTGGCCCAAAGTCACCCGACTGGATTTGTGTCTAAGGCGGGGCAAAGATTCACAGTCTCACAGTCTCTAGCATGATGCTTTAACTGCTACATCAGACTAGCTCTCTGTAATGTATATTACTTTGCTTCCTTTGGTGGCCAATATTTTTGTCTCAGCAGAAACAGTCTTCTTTCTCTGAAGATGCTGAACTCCCAGTGGAGTAGTCGTTGGGCCATCATGGGAGTTATGCTCATCCATTCAGTGGCAGGAGTGCCTAGCCTCTGTTGGGACAATAGCTGGTGTTGGGAGATGGACACGGAAGTGAAGATGATGGTAAGTGGACTGTTCACCTAGGATCCTCTTCTTCTTAGATGGCTGAATTTGGGAGAGATGGCACAGAACCATCCAATGAAAAGGTTGTGAATTAAATTCAGGTAAAGCCAAGAAAATGCCTTGTAACGTTGGTATGGAATTTGTTATCCAACCTTATGGGTGATAATTACTTACTTATAAGGGGATTAAATAGAGATTATTGTCCTTGATGCCCTCCGAGCTTGATTATTGTCTTGAAGGCATTTCATTACCCAAACTAGGTAACTTCACCAGTAGGTTGGATAATGAAATGTCTGGAAGAAAACAACCAAGCTCAGGGAGAATCGTGTATGTTAATTTTTTTAAAAAGCCAGATGGCAACTGATCGTGGGCACAATACATAATTAAAATCAAATAATCTCTTTTAAAATCATGCTTTATTATCTATATACTGGTCTAGACTTTCACGGCCAGTATCTGTAGTGCAATGTTGAGCTTCAGAGTTTAGTGACCGTGGTTTAGACAACAGATCTCCTGACATTTTGCCAGCAACATGGCTGCCATCTGGAGAGTATCTCCTTTTGTCCCCATTCTAAGTACATCTTCTTAGCGTTTCCTTTTGTCTTCACTCCTGCCGTCTCTAAAAATGTTGTGAAATTGGGAAGTATGATGATGCAATGTGTTTGTTTGAAAAGATCCTTAGCAGCGCAAGGAAGCTTTTTGCAGCCAGAGATCATATTCAATGTCTGTCTGTCTGTGTCTGTCTGTCTGTCTGCCTGTCTATCTATCATCTTCTTCTTCTTCTTCCTCCTGCTCCTATTTATATGTCATTTCCCCTCCTGTCTCTCTCTGCATGAAATCTGAGAGTGATGTGATACTTCATTACAGGAGAGGAATAAACTTTCCATCTCTTGCTTTCATTTCATTTCTTTTGTCACTTGAGGCAAAATGGTAAACTGTGCTGAAGTTTAATCCATCTGTTTTAACCCCACTCTTCCAGAAATCAATGAATCTCCTTTGAATCCCCTTTGTGGAGGGGAATGTAGTCCATTGGTTTAGGTGCTATAATCCAGCTATAGAAGGGGAACCCACTGATGTAAGGGACTATGGAAGGAGAGTGTAGCAGAAGCAAGCTAGGCTGAGTTACCCACTGAATGGCTGATAATGGGAATTTCATTTCCCTACTGTATTATCTTTGATCTTCTTTTCGAGACCACTGGTCTTTCCATTTCTTAAACTTTTAGAATGCATTTTAAAATTAAAGCCAAAAAACTCTGAAATAATTACCTTTTTCAGATCTATGTCAGTATGCACAGCAGATCCCTATATTTGCATGTCCAGAGCTCACGGAGATGTCAATCAATAAATGGCAATAATTGACACCTTTTTGGTTGCTGATAACTGAACCCAGCCTCCTGAACTCGAACAAATCAGTTGAAATCCCTTGTCTCCAACTAAAAGAAAAATATTGCTCTTCTACCACATCGTTGTGCATATTTGGTGGTTTGCAACAACAACAAAAAATCCGAGAGGCTGATGGAAATGCTGGGAAGGGAAGGGCACCCTTATGATCACCATGGCGGCAAGCCTGCATGTATTTGAAAACCTCAAGGGACATCCCAAATGTTAGCAGAATGGTGGCAAAATCTTTCCAAATGGCAGCCCCTGGGCAGCATGTAACAAACTGGTGGTGGCAGGCAGTGCTAAAGCCATACACACATTAAACACCAGAACATTGGAAACTGATTGCTGAAACTGCATCTGACTTGGTTTCACATGGAAATGAAACAGTTAAACTGAGCATGGGAAGGGGAGGTATGTGGTGAGGATACCCTCCCAATGGAAAACAGAACCCTGACCTGAATTACGGAAAGACTGAACTTCTTGATGTAGTAGCAAAGCCAGTAATTTTGCAGATTTGAAAGATCAAAATAACTATTCCTTGCTGGAGAAAATAGTGAGGGTATGAGGCATTTATAATGAAATAGAGGTGGGAGGGCTTCATAATGTGGAAATTGCTGGTAAGTCTGAAAGGGATGCCTGGAAGCTCAGGATGTTCACAGAGGGGAAAAGGATCTCATTCTGAATGTTCTTTAAGAAGCAAAGGATGTAAATCCAGTGGATATATGAAGCATTGACAGGAGTAATTTTGTCTTGGTATCTAACTTCATTTATGATTTCAAACCATTTATCTCACCTAGTCTAGGATCCAATTTCCAACAACGGCTGGAAATTCGTAAGTGGGAAATAGAAACCCAAAAAAGATTCCTTATTTTTTTTGCCACCTATCATAACTGAGAAAAGCAGTTTTTGCTGGTTCCTGACCAAGTGAAACATATAGGAAATTCTTTCAGTGGGAGGATGCAAAAGCAGATGGGCCAAGAGTGGTTTGACTGGCTAGGTGAGATTTAGTCAACTTTTTGGTAGTACCAACTATTCTTAGATCAAAGCCTTCTCTCAAGTTGCTTCCTGCTTTAAAGGATACATAATTCATGTGCTAATATGATTCTAAATACAACTGAATTAAATTTAAATAGGTACAGTTGAGCTTTAGAAAAACTTGCCTGCAAATTAACAAATGCCTGGCAGATTTGCTGGTGAGCCTGACTGTCATTGCTGAAGCACTAACCAAGGGGTGGGCTTCAGATCCTATAGCAACAGGTTTGCTGCCCCGTTGCTGGGTGGGCATGGCCATGGTGGACGTGGCCTAGTTGGCCACCTGCACCACAGCAGGGGGGGGGCGTTTTTTTGCCCTCCCCAGGCTCCAGAGGCTTTTGTCGAGCCTCCGGGAGGGCGAAAACTGGTCCCCCAGAGTCTAGAGGCCCTCTGGAGGCCGTCTGGAGGTGAGAAACAGGCCTGTTTCCGGACTTCTGAAACCTCCAGTAAGCCCATTTTTTGCCCTCCCAAACCCTCTGTGCGGCCTCTGCACTTACCTGGAATGATGAATGGGCTGTGTGGAGACTCCTGGTAGGGGCAGGGTGGGGTGGGATGGGTGGGGTGGGTGTGGCCAGCTAGGGGTGGCATTTGGGTGTTCACTGAACATTGGCGCTCCTTCGCTAGAGGATCTCCCAACCCAGCCGAATGCCCAGGAGCTCACCCCTGCAGTAACCCTGAGAAAAGGGGGAAGGGGAATGAGCTTTAGGCTGAATTGAAACTTTGTACAATAGTTTTGAAGTCAATATCTCCCTGTTTGTCCCCTATTTCCATTGCAGGAATGCCTCAGGGCCTGCAGAATGGGCCTCTCAAATGAGTCTCCAGTATATCCAGGAAATGGTCACATGCAGCCTCTCTCTGAAAATATTCAGAAGTACATCCACTGGAACAAATTTGGGAAGAGTAACAGCAATGGCGGCAGCTTAGGCAACAAAAGAAAGAACCTTTCCAGTGACTCCAGTGCAGATCTCTTCTCGGCTTCTTCAGAAACCCAAGAGAGCTGGGAAGGAGACTCGGAAAGCCACCAAGAACCCCGTGAAAAGCAAGAAGGCAAGAGGTCCTATGCAATGGAGCACTTCCGATGGGGGAAGCCAGTGGGCAGGAAGAGGCGACCCGTCAGAGTCAATCCAAATGGGGTGGCAGATGAATCAGAGGAGAGTTATCCTGAGGAGTTCAGAAGAGACCTTTCCTGGGAGATGGAATACCCTGAACTTGACTCCCCGGAGGAAAAACAGAGCAGCGAAGCCACTAAGGTGGACAAAGGAAAGCAGCTGAGAAAAATAAAAAATGATAATACTGCCTACAAGATGCACCACTTTCGGTGGAACGCCCCAGCCCTGCCCAAGAAGAAGCGCTACGGTGGCTTCATGACCTCAGAGCACAGTCACACTCCTCTAGTGACTCTTTTTAAGAATGCCATCGTCAAAACTGCTTATAAGAAAGGCCAGTAAGGGTGAGGGAGATTAGGGCCATCCATATCCTGGCATTGTAGCAATGGGGAAAAGGGCCTGGGCACCTCACCTATGAATTTCTCTGACATATTTCATGATAATATTATTAGCGAATATCATTTATTTTCATTGTTCTTACTTATCAATGCTAAATTAGAAACTCGCTGCTTAGGAGACACTTTCACGTTTGCCTTCTGGTTTTGAATATACCAATAATTGGTGGGAAGCGTGGGTGGCAGATCTTTAAGGTGACATCTGCCATTGTGTGCAAGTAAGCAGGAAGAAGAGCTAAAGGAGTAGTTATCTTTCAGAGGGACAGATTATTTTTATATTTTAAACCAGCTGTACAATACTGTAAATGAAAGGATTAAAGTTATAAAATACTACTACTAATACATTTTTTTTTGCAAACTAACCGAGTCTCTGAGGTTGTCTTTTTGGTCACTTGGAGTGCAATCTTCATCATTTCAAAGTCTTCAGCCTGCCAAATGGTGTCAACATTAAAAAAAGAATGATAAATTAAGAGGAGGCTTATTTATTTTTGGAGGGGGAAAAACTATATTTGGATTTGTCTTTATAAACCAAGAGTTAGTTGAGAAGTGAGTAGACCAAAAAGCAGACAAAGCCAAATCACTTTTACTGTGTTCCCTGAAAATACGACTTATTCAAAAAGTAAGGCCTAGCTCGATTTTTTTTGGGTAAGCCTAATATACTCCCTACCCCAAAAGTAAGCCCTAGTGAAGGGGTGAGCATGGGCAGAACACAAAGCAATCCTTCCCTTCCCTGATCAGCTAATGGCAGCTGGACCCCTTAATCACGACCTGTGGATCAGTTGAGCTGATCAGGAGCTGCCTCGTTGTATCTCTCTGAGTGCCTGGAGGTGTTTCTTGCACACCCTTGCCAGTCCCAGCCCTGCTGTGGCACCAGGCAACCTCGTAGCCGAGGGCCCCTTGGACTTCTGCTGCTTCTGCTTTTGGCTGCATGCAAGGAAAGCAGCAGAAGCAATAGAAGTATTTCTTTCTCTCCCTCAAACTCCGCCAGAAATGAGTTTCTGTGAGATTTGTTGTGCTGCCTCTGCCTCTTGGAGTAGGACTGTGCAAGCCTTGTGCCATTGCACACACAAATGACAGCACCGCTGCGAGCGTCATCATACCAGCACAACTGGCATCCTGCCCATTGCGGCTGTGCCAGTATGATGAAGCTCATGGTGGTGCTGCTGTTTGTGCGTGCAATGGCAGAAGCCTTGCAGAGTCCTGCTTCAAGAGGTGGCAGTGGCGGGCCACGTCAGGAAAGCGCTGGCCAGCTGCTCATCAGCAGGCCACTCTCCTGATTGGGTCTGGATGCTAGTGGCACCAGCAGTTAATGAGGTGCGCAGCCAGCGTGAAGAACAGGGAGGTGACGATGGCAATGGGACATTCTATCACAGTGGCGTGGCCGGGCTGACAGCATAGTGTAGAGTCCTGGGAAGCATGGCTGGAAGTGCATACACAGACACAATGGTGAACAGCTGACAAGCGGCTGTGCTGTGCTGCCACAGAAAATCCCGCCGTTGCCTCCCTGTTCTTCACGCCGGCCGCGCACCTCATTACCTGCCAGTGCCACTTGCAGACAAACCCGGCTAGGAGAGTGGCCTGCTGATGAGCGGCTGGCTGGTGCTGTCCTGACGTGTCCCGCTGCTGCAGCCTCACTTCTCATTCGACTTGCCAGCTCTGATGGTTGCAGCTCCGTGCCCCACCCATCCCCAGGTATGGTGATAGAGACTCGACAAGGGGCCCTTGGCTGCAAGGTTGCCTGGTGCCACAGCAGGGCCGGGGCTGGCAAGAGTGTGCAAGAAACATCTCCAGGTGCCCAGAGAGATAGAATGAGTGGCAGCTCTCAATCAGCTTAGCTAATCTGGGGGATGCGGTTAAGGGCTCAGCAGCCATGAGGTGACCATACTTTCCGCCTTCAAAAAAATGAAAACCTCCCCAAAAATAAGGCCAAACGTTTATTTCGGGGGTCAAAAGAAAATAAGACCCGGTCTTATTTTCAGGGAAACATGGTAAATAGATATTTCAAGGGAAATGGAAGCTATCTCTAAATATTTTCCTTTTCCCCCTACCACCTCCATTACATTGGTTACCAAATTTGGTAGGAAACTGTACTGTGAATACTCACTTGTCTACAATTTGGTTGAAAATGAGCATGTGCTTGAGAACCAACCAAAAGATCTTCAACATAACGAGTTTTGATGCCTCCGTTTCATGAAAAACTATCAACAACAATTTCATCAAAACTGCCAAGGAGAGGCTGATACAGAAAATGGAGTCCAAAACGGAGAACCAAGAGGCACATTTAGCTGCTATGTTGGAACTTCTTCAGGAGAAGGTGAGGGGTCAATACTAGTAAGGATGGAGATGGAAGGTGTGAGTTGCAGTGGATCAAGACATGTATGCTAGACCACAATGTGTGTGAAGAAAAACAGGATAACTCCTTTTTCAGGATTTTTATATTCAGTTCAAAGTGCTAATAGCCTCTGAAGGCCTATCAGATGTATCTTGTGTGAATTCAATAATTATGTTTCTATGGTAGCCAACTAAATGTCTCTAGGGACATGATAGTCATGGCCCTATTTTTCTTTCATGGTTATTGATATTCAGAGATGTGCAGCTTCTCAAGAAGATTAATGGAAGCCATGTGAGTCCTTTTGCATGAGCAGCATGGTGGCCTAGAGATGGAGCTCTTACCTCACAATCAGGAGGCTGTGAATTTGATCCTAGCATCAGATATTTCTCTCTCTGGGCACAAAGAGAAAATATCTGCTGTGAGCTCTGCATAGGTATCAGGAAGGGCATCCGGCCAGTAAACACTCAGCTCAATTCAATCACTGACTCCACCCCAATGCAAGGTGTTAAAAGGAAAAAAAATGGGAGCCCTATGCATGAATTTGCCTATCCCACTAAATTGATGACTCTAGCCCAGTGATGTCAAACACAAGGCCCGGCTATGGCCTGCGATGTGGTTGGATCCAGCCCACAGGGCTGTCCTGGAAAATATAAGAGGCTGGCCCATGTGGCTTCGGCCCGGTCTACCCAATGGGAAGAGAAAACATGCCAGCAGTTTGGGAAGTGGTGTCAATTTGGCCATGCTCACCTAGTTGGCCACACCCAGTGAGTAGCGTCAAGTTGGTCACACACCCTCAGTTGGCTGTGCCTGCCTGAGCCTCTCAGGTCAACCACAGTCCTGATGCGGCCCTCAGTGAAATTGAGTTTGACACCCCTGCTCTAGGCACATCTTGTGATGTCTTTTTTTTAATTTTAGGATAAGCAGGCTGAGGAGGTCCGGAAGAACAAGGAATTAAAGGAAGAGGCCTCAAGGTAAAGAGGCCCTCAGGCAGATAACAATTTGGACTGACAGCTCCAAGGAAAGATGGCAGCAGGCGGCAGTACATGGTGGAGGCTGCCTTAATGCAAAGTGTTGACTGAGGAACTGGGATTGTCCTCTGCTTTCGTTGTTTGTGAATGTAAAGAATTGATGGGAGAAGCCATCTCGTGTGTTTCAGGGAGGGAGGGGGACATCAGGGGAAAAGGAAGTTGTGAAGAAGAAATGTGCTGTATCTGGGGAGGGAAGAGGGTGGGCATGGATGAGAAGACACCCGCCAAACAATGAGACAATTTGTTTTTTGTTCCCACATGGGTCCTTGATTCTGAAGATGGAATCCAAATCCTGGAGGGGTGGTAAGAATACCAATTTTGGAGGGAAGTATTCAAGAAGGGGTGGGGGTGGGCTGGGGTGATGAAGAAGAAGGAAAGGTAATCTAATTTGGTGATGAGCCCAGAGCAAGCAGAGGAAGTAAAATCACCTCTGGGGTGAGTGTTGTCTTGTGTGTTTTGCCATTGTTAGTCCTCCGTGTGATAAAAACAGTCCTCATTTCTGTTAGATCGGCGCTTTCCCGCCCGGTGGCTGGCAGCCAATCCGGGCGGATGTCCTTATAAGGACATAACAATTTCTATGTCCCTTTGTAACTTTCCATCGTGTCTCTTAACTCCAAGGTATTACAAGCCTGGTATTGCTTAACTAAAAGTGGTCGGGGGTGCTGATTTTGACCTCACAGGCCTCTGTTTTAAAAATAACTGTAACAATAAATGCCTTTTGCCAGAGATTCCCTATGGTGAACTATGGATATAATTTCCCCTGCTTTTCCATTCAGACCTGTAGTGGAGAACCAGGTTCTTTGAAGGATTATAAATTTAGGACAATTGAAACATTATTTCCTTGGGATAGTAATAACAAAAGAACATTTGTATGGATAGCTTCTCAAGTAGAAGCTATGAAACTATGTGATAAAATAAGCAGAAGCATGATTTAAACATACACACACACACATACACACACCTGACTTCAGAACATAAACCTATAGATCTTTATACTGCTAAGAATCTGAGGAGTTTATTCTTAAAATAAGACTTTGAGATCTCAGGAGTTCTTTCATATATTCCCCTCACATCTACACATTGGTTAGCCTTTTCTTCAGCTTTACAACATTCCCCTTTAAGAAGCTTGTTTGATAAACTGCTTTTAGAAAGAAAAGCCATCTCTTGAAGAACATGTTGCATTTGATAATGTAATATTTAACATCATTTTAAGGAATACACTAATAAGGCAGGATTAATAAGGCACTAAGTGTGAACAAATGATTTTAAAGCCATACAGCTGATTTGGCTATGGGAAAACAGTGTTAACAGAGAGGAATATATGATGGACAAAATGGTAGGACTAAATAGGATGTTTAATTCCTTATTGCTTTTCATTGAGGAGTTAAACACTCTATCTCTACTCCCCATTCTTAAGAAATTCTAGAGATATATTTATTAGATTCATGTGCTGCCACACTATTGTTTCTCAACCTGGGTGACTTTAAGATGTCTGGCCTTCAAGTCCTGGAATTCCCTAATCAACCTTGTCTGCACATCTGAAGTCATCAAAGTTGAGGAGGCACGGTGGCTCAATGGCTTAATGATGCTGGAGATGGTCTTTGCTTTAGCAGTTCAAGTCTTAGCTCTGTGTGACGGGGTGAGCTCCTATCACCCTCCTCAGCTTCTGTTCACCTAACAGTTGGAAAGCATATTTTATGCAAGTAGATAATAAGTCCCATTTGGTAGGGAGACGAATTGGTGCTCCATGCAGTCAGTCAGATTCCTGTTGGCTCAGATTCTTCCTAGTTGCAGCACCTGTTTATGAGGCGGGTCTGGGGAAGGGAGAGGGCTTAGGATGGTGCTTCAGGAAGAGCCACTCAGCTTTCTTTCTGGCGCCTCCTCTGGCGCATCTTAGCACATAAGCGTGTCCTACAACACAGCTGATAAATTGGCAGCCAAACTACTATTCTGCAATAGCATTGTGGTCTCCTGGCTAATATAACAATACCATATGCTAACAACACCACCAGCAGCAGTAGCAAAAACAACAACTTTTGAGAAACACTATGCTATACATTTTCCCCAGATGGTACTCTATTCTCTGGAATAATGTTGAGGTGTTCCTATTTGAGAGATGATGAGTTCCTGCACATTCTGAAGCACAATTTCTGGGGGAAAAAATCTGAAGTATGCACAATCCTAATGTTTTATTCTACAGTATAGGCTCCCAGTTTTTTTGGTCCTCCTCAAACAAGAGAACCAGTGTACAAATAAAATAAGAGAAAAAGCTAAATTGGTGAACGTAATGCTTATGTCTTCTCTAAATCTTAGAGTAGAAAGAACATAGGCTGATGTTTTCTCTCAATTTTCAAGTAGAAAGGATGATTCTGTACAACATAACTTGACTAAAATACTGTCTGATTTGTAACTCAAGGTCTGAGTGTAGTCACATTTATCTTTCCTAATGTAAGTATAGTACACAATCTATGTACATACAGATAACAGCAACCAAACGGATTATGTTGTGCAAATGCAACAGCTAAAATGTAAACTGACTTCCTCAAGCATGTTGTGTGAATCCACATAATTGGATTATTTTATTAAACCTTAATTCAGTGAAGTCAGTATGTTGTGCAAATACAGTCATAGAGGTTTTTACAGCAGTTCCTTTCTAGGATGTTGTATACAAGCCATTTATATTTGCAATGTTTGCTGAGTTAAAGACTGTATTTTGGGCTGAGTGCCCTGTTAATTTCATTCATTGACATATTAGTTAATTAAAATGTAATCAACTTAATGTGATTAATCGGCAGTCCTTCAACCCTTTCATCATTAGGACACATCTAAAAATTATAATCTGATAAAACCTTTTAAAAATCTTGGGAGGAAAACACACCAAAAAGCTTTTGGGAAGCACATGGAGCCCTCTGTTCATGTTTAACCAATTCTTATGGAACAGATATCAGAATACACTAAGGAGAACATCCCTCAACCCAAATTTGCAAAACTAGAGAACAATTTTTAGAAAATGAAATTTAAGTGAATAAAATTCCAAAACCCATATAATGAACATTAAACTTGCTATAATGCAAGAGAAAACTGACACTGTTGTTGCAATGAAAAGCTACACATTAATGACTTGGTAGATGCTCTATATTGAATTAAAAACTTTGGTATACCACCAGGGAACACTCAGCAATGACCAATGATTACTGAAAGGTAATCATGCATATTTTGCTGGAATTCCAAAGGCACAGAGGAATGCTTCTTTAAAGATAGGTGAGAGCATTTCACATTGCTGTCCCTAGCGCTAGAGCTCTCAGTGGGAATACCATCCCTAAGAGCTTTGAGAGCAGTGGTGGGTTACTACTGGTTCGCCCCGGATCGGGCGAATCGGTAGCGGTGGCACATGGGAGGCTCTGCCCACGTGCCTGGACGCTTCTGAGCATGTGCCCATGAGCGAACCGGGAGCAACGGGTTTTGAAACTTGCCCTTGTTTGAGAGTGTCCAACTGCTATGGAATTCCCCACCGCCCTTCTAGCCCCCTTGATCTGATCAAAGTTGCCTCCAGAAGTTGTAAATGCACCAACACTGGAAGTTTTTAAGAAGAGATCGGACAACCATTTGTCTGAAATGGTATAGGGTTTCCTGCCTGATCAGAGGGTTAGACTAGAAGACCTCCACGATCCCTTCCATCTATTCTATTCTATTCTATTCTATTCTATTCTATTCTATTCTATTCTATTCTATTCTATTCTATTCTTCTAAGTCAGCTGTCAGTCTGCCATTCCTCTCCCCTGTGAAGCAATTTCCGTTGCTTGGCAACAGATGGCACTGTAAGCAAGCCAGAGCTGCATTTGCACTTTTTCTTAATGGAGTTGAATGGTTTTTCTCCAGCTTTTCCCCCAGCTTTTTCCCCAGCCTATCAATGCTTACTTCAATCTAACAGCACTGGATGTAATAATTTCCTAGAAATCTCAACATCCAGAAGACCATTGATAGTGTTCTTCTTGACTCTAGGCCACCACGACTGGTAAGATTCCACAGAGTTGGTCTCCTCAGGGTCCCATCAGCTAAACAATGCTGGCTGGCGGGCCCACGGGGGAGGGCTTTCTCTGTGGCTGCCCCAGCTCTCTGGAACTAGTTACCTCCTGAGGTCCGGACCATCCCCACCCTATTGGCCTTCTGAAAGGCAGTGAAGACTTGGCTTTTCCGGCAGGCCTGGGGCCGTTCATCTCGCTGTTGCGATCTGGCGAGATCCGGCCATGAATGGTGTGAATGGGTTTTAATTGTTTTTAATGGTTTAACTTTTAATGTTTTATATATGGTTTTTAAATGCATTGTAAGCCGCCTTGAGTCTTTGGAGAAAGGCGGCATACAAGTTGAACAAATAAATAAATAAATAAACCTCCAATCATGCAACCTCCAGTTACCTCCGCTAGCGAGACTAGCCTTGCTAATAAGACAACAATAAAATAAAACAATAAACCCTTATCCTAGAAACTGCCACACCTTGCAGGTGTCTATAAGAAGCCACAATTGAATTGCATATATTGTTATATTATTGCATGGGTGTACTGTCATCAAGGGTTCTTAGGGATACTTATGATGAACATGGCTAACAATGATGGCCACATCTCAATAGGGGGAGACTGTAGTTGTAGCCATCTGATGCTGGGGCTTGTCATTAGTTGAGATGAAATCCCAGTTTCTTCAAGAGAAGAGGATGGAAATGTGAAGATCTTTTTGAGGGCGTAATGAACCCCACCTTTCCAGGTATATGAAACTACTCCATCACATCTCGTGATGTTAGAGTTCTTCAGATAATACCAGCCATTCTGTGACTATCACTGAAAAAAGAGATTGGAGGTGTAGAAAGTCAGCATCTACCCACCCCCGGAAGAATGAAATATTTTGGAAAATATTAAAAAGGCAAAATATTATACTTCCTTAAACGAGAAATGGAGAAACATGCTCTTAAAAGACAGAAAGCGGACTCAAGCATCAGATGGCTACAACTACAATCTTCCCCTATTGAGATGTGGCCATCATTGTTAGCCATGTTCATTATTTTCTGCCAGAAACCAGTGTTTACTTCCAGTTTTTTGGCAAAAAAATGCCCAGGCACTTTGCAGCCATGGCAGTTGCTTTATGACCATGGCATTCAGTATATGAGCATTGCAAAAAGGGTGTAAAATTGTGTGCGGTCAGATGATTACCTGCTTAACAACTGGCATACCAATGGCTATAATTCCGGGCTCAATTATAGTCATAAATCAAGGATTACCGGTATTCCAGATCACCTCTATCAGTGGAAAGTCCCAAATCCAGGGGTGAAATCCAGCAGGTTCTGACAGGTTCTGGAGAACTGGTAGCGGAAATTTTGAATAATTTGAAGAACCAATAGCAGAAATTTTGAGTAGTTTGGAGAACCGGCACATGCCAACTCTGACTGGCCCCAGAATAGGGTGGGAATGGAGATTTTGCAATATCCTTCCCCCAGGAATGGGGAGGGAATGGGGATTTTCCAGTATTCTTCCCCTGAAGTGGGGTGGGAATGGAGATTTTGCAGTATCCTTCCACTGCCAAGCCCACCAAGCCATGCCTACCAAGCCACACCACACCCACCAAGCCATGCCCACCGAACCAGTAGAAAAAAATTTGGATTTCTCCACTGCCTAAAATCCCATTTATTTTAGGGGTCTAGTGTGAAGGATTATGCTCAGATTTATTACTGGCAATTCTGAGATTGGTGATGCTTTTATGCTTGGATAGAAGCAACTGCTTTTACGCAGATGAAGGATGCAAATCGCAGAGTTATGCATCCAGATAGACTCTCTAAACAAATTTTGAATTCTAATGTCTGGCAAAGATCTATCAGTCTTAATAACCGACAATATCGTTTCTTTCTAAAGCGACCAAACATTCATCATCATATTGAAATATTTGCCTTTTCCTCTCCTCTGTTTGGGGGGAGGTTTCTATTTTAGTACCCTCAAGTCACCTAGAAATGAAACCGTGTGTGCATTCCTTTCTAAACAAATCAAAGGAGAGCTATTTTTCATTTATAGTTTAATCAGCAAAAGATGATTGAATTGTTAAGAGATAATTGCAATTAGTGAGGTTAAGCACATATTTCTGGTTTTTGGAAAAGGTGTTTGAGGTTTTGACTATGGAAATATCATTCAATGTAACTGATTAATTGACCAATACCATTTACTTATTTGATTCATTAATATTTACAAATTTCCACGCCACTTAATTCCAAATGTCTGTGGGCAGAGATACATATTTATACATTGCACACATTAAAAACCACAGCAGGCTAAAGAACTTGAAAATCTTTAACAGTCATGAATAAAGATTTATTCTACTGAGGAGGCCACATGACAGAAGAAGACAGATTTAAGTGGGGTAGGAATCCCTGTGAATTTTGAGTATTCTAACTAATTTGCTTTGATTTCTGCAAGCCAAGCCTAATGAAACTCAACCCATGTTCCCAGCCATGATTAATATTACCCAAAATCTGGGTGACCACTACAAGGCAGCAAAGCAATAAAATTATTATTATCTCTTTTATTCATTAAACATAAAACTCAGTCAAGAGAGAAGCCATCTACCTCCTTCACTGGGAAGATCACTTCCATCCATATTTTCATGCTGCACATCACAAGCGGTGCTTTCTGATGTGTGCTGAATCTGATGCAGGCAGTGCTGTCTGGTTCACCTGTTGTGCCTTATTTCATTTTAGGTTCTTTTGCAGAATGGTTAATACCCCTCACTCTTCTTCAGTCATTAATTGATGCCCTTCATGGTCATATTGCCCTGAGCTACTGAGCAGTTCTCATCAAAAAATCTGCAACTAGGAATCTCTTTTAGTTTTTTTGCATTTCACTAGTGGCTGAGCTTTTCTTTCTTTCCTTCTTTTTCTACAGATACACA
Source organism: Arizona elegans (assembly GCA_022577455.1). Lineage (NCBI taxonomy): Eukaryota > Metazoa > Chordata > Lepidosauria > Squamata > Colubridae > Arizona > Arizona elegans. Next base: position 313,110,044 of record JAKOOJ010000001.1, on the reverse strand, counting down.
GAAGAAACAGTGGGATAGAAAACTCTATTTTCTTTACCTGTGTGCAATTGATAGAAACCTGCCACTTTCCCTTCCAACTCAAATGCCTAGAACAAGCTTGCCTTGAGGAATTCTACATTTCTTTTCCTTTTTGTAGACATAATTTTATTAATTGTTTGAACACTAAAATCAACAAAAATTTTGAAAGAGAAAAGGGAAAAAGTAATAAATAATTGAAAAAAGAGAAAAGAAAAACAGCTTCTGAAAAGCAGCTTCTAACAGTAGTTACACATACACTTTTATTTTACCCTCTTGAATGTTACAACATATTTTCCTTCTTTCCATTGTTTACCATTCTACCCTTTCTAATTGTCAAAGCCATATATCACAAGTTCATTTTCTTCTTTTATTCAGCAAAAATTCCACAAAGAAATTCTGCACTTCTTTTCCCAGAGTTTTAGAGAGTCCATTTTGCTCAAAGAGCCCTGGTGGCACGGCAGACTAAAGCACTGTTATTAACATCAGCTGCCTGCAATTACTGCAAGTTCAAATCTCACCAGGCTCAAGGTTGACTCAGCCTTCCATCCTTTCTAAGGTAGGTAAAATGAGGACCCAGATTGTGGGAGCAATAAGCTGACTTTGTATAAAATATACAAAAGTATGAAGGCTATTGCTTAACGCATTGTAAGCCACCCTGAGTCTCTGGAGAAGGGCGGCATATAAATCAAATTAAAAAAAAAAAAGAATTTGAATTTCCCCAACTGACCCATCGGCTGGATGCTAGATGCAACCTCTGTTCTCTATCCTTTCTATGTGATAAAAGTGGGGTGGGTTTTCCAAGTTGATTTTCTGACTAAGTAAAGTAAAAAACACAGTTGCAACATCATATTATCTTATAAATAACTTAAATGTAAAGTTAACCACTGAGCAACTACAACTACATTCATGCAGTTTTCGTGGCAACGATACAGAAGCCATAGTCTTGTTCCTAGATGATTTTTTCTTATTTTCAGTCTAGCTTGCAGGCCCATCCTAACTGTTATGTATTGAATATATATAGTTGTGTTAAGACCTGCTAAAGTGAAACTAACCTTTAGATGACCCTAACTGTTAACTCCAACTGTTTTGGAGGGAAACTTAGAACATTCATATTTGGGCGGATTTTTTAAAGTATTATGATTGGTTAAAATAAGGTGACCAGATTTTAACATTGGTAAAGAGGGACATTGTGGGCGTGGCTTATTTTGTGGGCGTGGCTAGCTGGTCATGTGACTGGGTGGGCGTGGCTAGCTGGTCATGTGACTGGGTGGGTGTGGCTAGCTGGTCATGTGACCGGGTGGCCATGGCTATGTGTATAGGGACTACTCAGAGGGCTGAAATGTCATTTCTGACAGGTCCTCACACTTTTGACTGGTCCTCAAACTTATGACCATCCTCACATTTATGCCCGTGCAGCATTCTTAACAACCATGTCACTCATTTCACAACTGCTTCTCTTCACCATGATGACAAGATAGGGCAAAAATGTAAAATGTGAGGACAGTCATAAATTTGAGGACTGGTCAAAAGTGTGAGGACCAGTCAAAAATAACTTTTTCAGCCCTCTGAGTAGTCCATATGCATTAAAGGATACAGCAATAGAGAGGGATGAAGGAATGGAAATTAGAGTAGGAGTGAGGGTAAGAGAGGGAGGAAGAGAGGAGGAGAAGGAGAAAGGAAGAGGAAGTAGGGAGGAGAAAAAGAGGGTGGGGGGAAGAGAAAGTAAGAAGGAAAGAAAAGAGAGTGGTGGTAGGTTTGAGGAGAAAGATTGCTGTACAATAAAAAAGATGAAAGGGAAGAAAGCCAACCCCAAGCAAATATAAAGATATTAAGATTAAGAATGAATTGTTAAACTTTAAAGAATAAAAGAGAACAAATATGAATAAATAGCAATAATTAGAAACACACATACAAACATGCAATGTATTTTCTTTGAACAGAATATTTGGCTGGTTCACAAATTTAAACAGCGTTTAGTCATTTCAATTAAATTTACAATTTCTATATTTCCTTTTTGCCATATTTATTCCTCATCTATTTTTTTAAAAAAACAATATTACCCTTCATCCTCATCTCTAATCTTAATCAAATTCAATTTTTCCCTTCTATTCTATATTATACCCCTTCCCATTGTCATCTATTTTTATATCCATCCTCACATTGGTTAATTATGTAATTATGTAATACAGTTGTTTAATACAAATTCAACATTTTAATATAAATCAATTAGTTATATAACTATCTTTTTTGTATATTAATCAATATGAACATGAATATTCCAATTATTTCCATGCAATCCAATTTCTTACAAATCAATTAATTATATTTACCAATAATAATAAACCAAATAATTTCCCCCATATATTCCTCCAAACCACAACTTAACCATTTCTGCTTTCAACACAATATACAATTATTAATAGTATCTCAATTATTACAATTCCCTAGTTAAATAGAGCTTTTTTTCTTTTGTGTTTTAAAATCTTGAACTCTCCTCTTTTGCCCAAAATTTCCCATTGTTTGCAGTTTTGTACCTACCTTTTTTGGTGAGGAAAAAGAAAAAGAAAAAGAAAGAAATCTCTCTCTGCCTCATTTTGTCATGTTGCAGGTTTAGTTTCGCTTTCGCCTTTGTTTTCAGTATAGCTAGGGGGGTGGGGGGAAATCTGCTCCAGGAACTTTTTGCAGCTTTTTGCAGCTAATTAACCTAGCGGAAGCTGTTAACAGGGGCTGTTTTTTCTATTTTTGCAGGCATGGGTCTATTCATTTTTTTTTAACACTGATCAGCTGTAGGTCGGCCCTTTGAAGCCCCGCGGCAAGAGTTTAAAGAGCTTTTTTTCCCTCTAGCCATCAGCGGGGATTCAGGAGGCAGAATGAAAAATCGGGACTTTTTTAAAACGCCGCGGGACACGGGACAAATTGCTCAAAAGCGGGACTGTCCTGCCAAAAGCGGGACGTCTGGTCACCTTAGGTTAAGACCCTGTGGGCCCACAGTATAAATTACAGGCATTTGCCTGTTGTTCCTCAGTTCCAGTTTTGAGTCAATAAATGCTGTTGTAACTCTGCTGGTCTGGTTCTTGCCTACTGAAGGCCACTATACAATACTATCTGCAAACTAAATTTGACCCTATTTTGACTCTGGCTTTTTGCAAAAACAGCCAAGGTTTGCTAGGTCCTATCTTCTGCTGTTTAAAGGGCTTACTGGTACCTGATATTATCCAAATGTTCTTGAAAAATGCACAGTAAGGTGCATCCCGGACTCTAAACAATAAAAAAAAAAGTTGCATTATAACTTTATATTATTAAGCTTAAATATTGTTTGTCTTTCCTCTGCAGCTCCTGGTGGTTTTCATATCAGTGCATTCCTTCTTTATAAAATGAGTTCATTTTGGATATTTGTATATGGAGTTTTTGATGGTTCTGCTTTTCCCCTTTGTCACTGCAGCTTCCTGAGGAGATATGCAAAAAGTAAATTACTTGTTTGAATGTAAAGGTCATCACATTCGTCTTCTGAGAGTGAACCAGACACTGTTGGCCTGGGCTGAGAGTGAGTCAAGACTCACGTGGAAAGGGGTCTATCATCAAGTACCTTGTTTTCTGACTCTAGACATGAGTCTCACTGAGAACCAAACACACACATAGAGAGAGACATAGACATACACACAGACATACAACATACATGAGAAATTGCCTCTGAAAGGAAGCACTGTGACAAATGGTTTGAGCGTACTTGAAACATTGATTAATAGAAGGGAAATCTGAAATATTTTCAGATATTGCTGACATGATTTAATAGAAATGATACTATGATAAGAGAAGGAAACATTTGGAGGAAGAAGGAGGGACAATGGAGGGACAATGTGCCATAATATTTACCAGAGGAACCTGTGGCTGCAGAAAAAGGAATAAGGTGACTTCATAAGTCAACCTGATAAATAAGAGTTATTAGATCCATTCATATCCTCCTCCTAAGTAGAAACCATGTACAAAGGTTGCACTGAATGATATTTTGTGGAGAAGGATAAAAAAATAATAATTGAATGATTGCACCATATACCATTTTATTTCAAACTATTTCCAACTATTTTTCTTTTTTTTTTATTGAAAAAGTTTTACAAATACATTTTCTCCCCAATTACCCCCCCTAATCCTCCCTATCCCCCCCTGACCCTCCCTAACCCCCCCTAGCCCTCCCATCCCCCCAGGACTTCCACAAAATATAATCCATATCAAAATCACATTTTATAAAACTTGAACCCCTCCACCCCCTGTATACTTTCCACATCTTCACAAAATTCAATTATTCTATCCCTATATAATACTTTCAATTAAAAGCTATCTGATATTTCCTAGTTTGATATTTATTCTGCACATAATCTATCCACTTTTTCCACTCCCATACATAAGTCTCTTGTGTCCGATCTTTTAAGTATGCTGAAATCTTCGCCATCTCTGCAAAACTGGCCATCTTCAAAGTCCATTCTTCAATAGTAGGCATAGCTTCATTTTTCCAATATTGACCTATCAGTAATCTCGCTGCTGTAATCATAATCAATATCAACTTTACTTCACCCAATGTGAAACCCTTAACTATGCCCAATAAAAACAATTGTGGAGAAAACTGAATTTTTTTCTTTAAAACATTCTGCATAACCCACCAAATTTTTATCCAAAAAGCCTTCACTTTCTTACAAGTCCACCACATATGATAATATGTGGCATCTAGGCAATCATATCTCCAGCATTTTGGTTGAACATTAGGATACATACAGGATAATTTCTTAGGATCTAAATGCCACCTATAAAACATTTTATAAAAGTTTTCCCTCAGATTCTGCAACTGTGTAAATTTAACATTCTGGACCCATATTTTTCCCATGTTTCCAACATCATTGGTTCTGCAAAATTTTGTGCCCATTTTATCATGCAATCTTTAACCAATTCAGTTTCTGAATCTATTTCTGGCAAAACATTATAAACCCTTTTAATATGCATTGGACCTTTCTCTTTTATATGTCTAACCAATTCTTCTTCATGCATCATTATACCAGTTTTTTGGTCCTCTTTCCATCTCAATTGAAGTTGATTATACTGTAACCAAGTTAAATTAATCCCTTCTTCCACCAGCGTTTCTAATGTCTTCAGTTGCCATCTGCCCGCATCTGTAAAAAGAACTTCTTTATATAACCCCCCCCCCGAGTGACATTATATTTGTATTCCACATGATATGACCAAGATCCAGCCATAACGGTATTTTGTAATCCCATTTGACCAACTATTTTTCCAACAACTAAGGGAAAGATTTCTGATCAAGACAAGGAAAAACCATTGTCTTCTACATGAATGCCTGATGGAATCTGGATTATAGAAGCTTTAAAAATATGAGAAAAATCCTTGCTGCTTTGAATGCTTTCAAACAATTATTCTTATTGTTGGGTTCTAGTTCCCATTCCAGTCTGTTCCCCTAGTGGGAGTTGAGCTTGAAGCTGATTGGTCGCCCTGTCTGACAGCCGAGTATAAAAAGGAGCTGTCAGATGGAGAATCAGCTGTTGTTTTTCCTGAGCTGGTCTCTGTTAGCCGCAATGTTAGAAATAAACGGTTAACTTTTACAATTCTATATTGTCTCGCCTCAGTTCCTTGCCCACTCTGTTCCCAGAACAGAATACTTATTAAAACAATCTGGATTTACAAATGATTGTATGTGGTGTGTTCTCGAGCAGATGATGAATTACAGAGGTGGATTATAACAGTAAGTATTTATTTACCTCATAGCTACAGCTCTAACACAATTCAGAAGAAGTACAATACGAAGAACCTCGAACTCAGCCTGACAGCTCTTTTATACCAACTGTCAGACGGCTTAACCAATAGGAACATTCCACATTACAAAGGATCCCAACAGGGGCCAATTCTCTTGAGCATGCTCAGAACACAACACCATGTGCTCTTCTGTGTCTGAAAATCATTGAAATACATTCTTGGAATATTGAACAAAATCCAATATTTATCCAAAGTGTAACACCCCCAAAGATCCTACTCAATAATAATCATTAAACACTCATGGTTTTTAAAATGGCTGACAATTCTGGTCAAAATCATACTAGTCAGATAAGACCTAAGTAGCACAACCCTTTTTAAGCAGCTAAAGTAGTTAATAGTCTAATACAGAAAGAGAGTGATGAAGAAACAGGGAGGGAACAGAAGAGAGGGAAGGGGGAGAGGAAGGAAGGAAGGAAGGAAAGGAAGGGAAGGGAAGGGGAGGGAAGGAAGGAAAGAAGGAAGGAAGGAAGGAAGGAAGGAAGGAAGGAAGGAAGGAAGGAAGGAAGGAATCCAATGCAGTCTTCCAGCTTCTCATAAGGAAGGTCAATGGGAAAGCTGGCAGGACACCAGGAATTGCTCCTGCTCCTTGTACATTACACCACAACAATTTTTGAATCTAGAAATCTCAAATCTGCTATCTTAAAGAATGTACAGTATAAAAAAATCTGGGAGGCATTACTGCTGTAGAACTGCTAATAATTTTTCTCCAGGAAAATGTTTTTGTTTTGAACTTTAAAAAAAAAAACTTGATAGGATAGAAACCGGAAGGAATTACAGATTAAAATTAAAGGAGAACACTTAAAATTGACTTACTGATACAGAATGAAGCACAATACTTTAACAATAGTCATATTGACAAATGTTTTTGAATAATGGTCCTAATGTGTCTGCCTCTAAACGGACAGGTTTTAAAAGATGTTATGAAAGAGGAGCACGTTTTTCTGGACAAGACTGAGACTGATTTCAAAATGATAGGGGAGAAGAATGGCGTAGGAAAGGATACAAAAGAAGCCAGCTGATGTCAATGCCCAGACTGCTCATGTTCTTTTTTGGTTCACGTGATCTTAACATTTCAATAAACAATAACACGAGTGGAATGTTTGCATACTATTAATGCATTTTTAATAATAAGTAACAACTTCCAACCTTTTAGGCCTGACCTGAAGCACCATCATCATTTACCTGAATGCCTCGTAGGCATGGCAGGAGGCAAAATATCAGAAATAGATATTATAATAAATATATAAATATGATTTCTGGTTTACCATCTCTCTGGTTTACCATCTCTCCAAAAAGATTGCAAATATTTAATTGCAGTACATTTTATGTTTGAAAGACTTTGAATTAAGTTTTTGTCTAAGTCACCATAATCAGACTCATTACCAAAGTGCAAAACAGAAGGTCTAATAACACCAGAAATGCAACATATACTGTATGTATTCTTGTGTTTTTGAGTTAATTTGATTGTATTTGCTTGCAGTGCTCAGTCCTGATGCTAAAAAGGATGATGGCTTCATTTTGTTGATGAATTAAAACCTGAGTAATTTTGTCATAGAAGAGCAATGCTTTTTTATCAAGTATCCTGGGGAAAAAAAATCCATGAATTTCATGAAATTTATGAACATATATAGTTCACAAGTTCTCAGTGCCCTGGATAGATCAAAAATATTTCTTTTTGAAAAAGAGGGTAGAATTTAATGGCTGTGCAATGAATCCTCAACTCACTTCAGACAATCAGATCTTCAGCTTTAAAAGTCCTTGAGTCACTCTGGAGGTTGAGATCCTGACTCTTTCCAGTTTTGTTTAATGAATCAGAAGAAAACAGGGCAATCCCTTCTTCCCATCTGTAATTGGAAAAAATAATAATAAACCCATGACCACATTTTTTTGCTGTTCATTAGAATGGAATGAAATTGCAAATTGTTAGAAATTATTGCAATGCTTTAACAATGATCATCCTTTCCTTTATGTTAACAAACATCCTCACTCACATTTAGTTGAATACAAAGGAGGCCTTGTCTTAATGAGGGATGACCCTTTGTGAATAGATAAATTGACCGTCAGGATTTAAACTTTAGGAAAAGTATAAGGGATTAATGTAAACATAAAGCATATTCTTTAAGGCAGCAAGGTAGACAAGAAAGTCAGAGTGCTACTTAAATCTTCTTAGAATGGGAGCTGAGGAAAATAAAGTGATCATGCACCTTAATTATGGATTCTCCTTCCAATTGATTCCTCCCTTCACACTCACAGGACTCTATGACTGTTGATTCCTAGGACCCATTTTGTGTCGGTGGGCCCTGATCTTTGATTCAGCAAATTTGGAAAGCTTTGACATTGCCAAGGTCAAAGGCCACAAACTCAATTCCTTTTTTAGCTGCAGATACTGTGCATGTGATTGTCAAGAAATGTTGCAATGCCTCATTTAGAAAATCATAGAAAGTACTGTGTGGTTGTAGCACTTTCTTTCCTTCACAAGGCAACATCTTGCCTTTCAGATCTTATTTTTCTGAGAAGACATTGATCCCATGCAGAATGTTCCCATTGTTTTCAGACTAGTGCGCTCCATACATTTTTACTTCATTCAACAATCATTACCTCTTATCAGCTGCTAGAGGAGAAGTCTTCCTCATAATTGTTCAGTGAATCATAACTTATACTAGAGAATGGGATGAAGGGCTCAGCTACTTGCTCCATTTAGCTTTTATGCTGAATCAGTTTGGATGGGCTATTAGACAAGCAGATCACCGAGGAGAAGATAAACATTTTGGATGCTGGCTTCAATTATCAGCTACAGCCAATATGACTAGGATATGTTTTGTGAGAAGACATATAGTGTAGGAAGATTGTTTCCAAGCCACAATCTTCCTACACTAATCCTTGAAAAAAATTATGAAGGAAATACATCACCAACCTTTGCTACACTTAACTTCAGAATTCAGAAAACAGGGAAGACTCTAAACCAATAAGAGCTTCAGATGATCAATAGAAGAAAGCTATAAGTATTTTGCTTCAAAATCCTGAACAAAAACAGGATCTCCATCCTAATAATTCTAGGCTATAAGGAACTAACTCCTCACATTCTGGACATAAATTGTTTCAACTTCTACTCTCAAAACAACACTATAGGGCACTGCACACCACAACAACTAGACACAAGGACAGTTTTCCCCCAAATGCAATCACTCTGCTAAGCAACTAATTCCAACAACATTGTCAAATTATTTAGTAAGACTGTATTGCTATTATTCTTCTCATCCTTCCTAGTATCTAACTCTTCCCATGTATGACTATGACAACGTTGCTTTTATCTTTACAATTTATATTGTTTTATTTGTTTCCTAGTATGATTTGATTGCTTATTAGTAACCTATGAATATCACTAAGTGTTGTATGTTATGAGTCTTCATGTATGTATTTTATTTTTTCTTTATGTACACTGAGAGCATATGCACCAAAGACAATTCCTTGTCTGTCCAATCACACTTTGCCAATAAAGAATTCTATTCTATTCTATTCTATTCTATTCTATTCTATTCTATTCTATTCTATTCTATTCTATTCTATTCTATTCTATTCTATTCTATTCCATTCCATTCCATTCCATTCCATTCCATTCCATTCTATTCTATAAAATAACTTGCACACTTTCCTCTCTCAGGTTTCCCTTATCTTTCCTGCTTGCTGCAAATTGGAGCAATATGTTCAAGAAGCAATTTGGAAAGGCACCAAGGCTTAATTGCTGCATGAAATTTATGAGGACCTTGTTATCACTGAGGGACAACCAAACCAAGGGTTTCAGGTGGAGCTGAGAATTATTCCACACAGTCCAATTAAAGTCTTGGTCACTGCTTCAAATAGTGGGGAGATCAAGGATTTGGATCAGATCATACCCATGTGACCATTCCCTTCTATAAGCCCCATCACTCCTCAGGGTTCACTGAGAATTGAGGCTGCTGAAAAGAGAAAAGAGATGTCTAGACCATTACTGGTGCTTAATAAAGACTGAACCCAACTAAACATTGGTTAGAACCACTATTAAGCCTACCTTGTGTCAGTAAGGGTGGCAAAGGGTCAATATTACTGCATCTGCAGATAGTTGTCCCACGGTCTTGTTTCAGGTGACACACGCTCTCTTGGTGAAGGGGGCTCTGAGACTCTCCTGTAGGGGCATGTAAAAGAATCTTTTCAACCTTTGTCAAATTGACTTTGAATTCTGGACTGTACTGTACTGGGACATTTTCATCCAGTATCTAACCTCCCTCTTTTGGAGAAAGTGACTGAGAAAATGGACCTTAGATGAAATAGATTATCTAGATCTCCTTCATGGGGACTTTGGTATGTGATGGAAATTGGTCACACTTTGAATAATCTAAGTTGTGGGTGAGATGAGGGCCTTTTTGATAATACAAGATGATGTCCCAATATATAGTTAGATCTGGATACACAATGAATTATTTTGTTTGTTTGCTATATTGTCTTTCAGATTAGTGTCACACTTTTCAAATTTGATTTTTAGATACCTTATGTGTGTATTACCCTTCATTTTTAAAAAGGAGCAACACTTTGAGACTGGTGACTCAAATCATCCAATGAGTTTCCATAGATAAGGTTGACTTGAACCCAAGTGTATCCAATCCAACATCCTAGTTATCCTAGTTAACTTATCCTAGCCCAATATATACCACACGGGCTCTCAAAGTTATTTCCAGAAAGAAATAAAGTTTAAATTCTTATGCTTTCTCGGAAACCAAAATGCTATGGTCCAGAATTTAAATTTCCTGTCCAAAAATGTTCATGAGAATTTCCATTGTAATTTTCAATGATTTTCACTGATATTCATTCATTCACAAACATTACTGTGTGAAATGATTTAACATAAGACTGTAACAGTGAACTGAAACCTCAAATATGGATAAAAGATACCTAAGACTTTTAATACTGGGATTTTGTTTAATCAAAAGAAGCCAAAATCAGATCTTTCACTAGACAGGAGTGTTACATGTATTTATTTATTTTATCAAAATTTAAATTTTCCCTTAACGTCACAGAGAGAGTTGTATTAAACTGTTATTCATTTGAATGATAATTATAAGAAATGTACAATAATAATTGCAATTTTTATCTCCATTACAAGAGAATTGCCCCTGTTCCAGATCTTACTGTTCAAGATTTATGGATGCTCATATTGTTCTTTCCAGATTATTACCCTCTATAGTGTTTCAGATCCTTCCAAAACCATGACTTCCTCATAAGTTATACTTAGCTGCTTGGTACTTTTTTAAAAAAATAAAAAAGAGCCAAAAGGTTATCAGAAACAGAAGACTGGGACCCAGTTAGTGTATCTACTCAGTTGACCACTAGCATAAATCCTACAGTATCCCTTATTAAGATACTACAGGAAGGTATAAGATTTCATCAAATCAACAAAAGCTATATCATGTCAAAGAACTGAGACATTCTAACCATGAGAGAAGGATTGGCATGGAAGGGATCCAAGCTCTACATATCCAACAGTTTGAGACTAATGGCACTACAGTGGAGTCATGACTCTCAACTGGATGGCCACTTTAGATTCCTAAAAACCCTCCATCTGGCTCGGAGGCAGTTTTGGTGGTCAAAAATGAAAACAGATGTAGAGGACTATGTTAAAAGTTGTGCCATTTGTGTCACTATGAAAATGAGACCAGGGAAGCCTCCTGGCCTCCTCCAACAAGTGGCCAAATACTGTTGCCCCTGGGAAGAGATTGCCATGGACTTTATAGTGGAACTTCACGAAAGTGGGTGCCACACAGTTATTTGGACTGTGATTGATTTGTTCTCTAAGCAAGCCCATTTCACTGATTGTTCTGGACTACCCTCAGCCAAAAAACTGGCTAAGATGTTTGTTAAGCAGATATACAGGCTGCATGGAGTACCACGGTGAATAATTTTAGACAGAGGGGTCCAATTCACCAGAAAGGTCTGGAAGCAGTTCCTGAAGTCCATTGGATCCTCCCAAGGACTTAGCTCAGCTTTTCATCCGAGTACGAATGGGGCTATGGAATGTACAAACACCATGGTGGAACAATACATCAGATGTTATGTGGATTACCAAATAACTTTCTCATGCATAAGATTTTAATTGGATTTCCAATTAGGTTTCCCCTTTTTTAAACAATTTCAGACTAAAGGGATTTTTGGAATGACTGGTGATTGCATACATACCAAACATTGGAGTAACAAAAAAGATTAAAAATAATAAAGGTACCAAAATTTGAAATGGTGCTTTAACCACAGGCAGTTACCTGAGACTTGGGACTGAATTACCCTCCACATTCCATCCTCAAGGTTATCTGCTTTCTGACTCTAGGAATGAGTCTCATTGAGAACCAAACACAGACAGACAGACAGACATAAAATAGAGACCAATTTCTCATCCCACAAATCTCATTTTCTGCCTCTGAAAGAAAGCACTGTGACAATGATTTGAGTACTCTTGAAACATTGAAAAAAAGAAAGGAAGTCTGAAATATTTTCAGATATTGCTGGTGTGATTTAACAGGAATGATACCATTAGAAGAGAAAGAAGCATTTGGAGGAAGAAGAAAAGTGATAAGGACATGGACTTCCATTACATTAACACTGGAAGCAAAATGGTCTATGGCAGTAGTTCTCAACCTTCCTAATGCCGCGACCCTTTAATACAGTTCCTCATGTTGTGGTGACCCCCAACCAGGGGTGGGTTCTAAATTTTTTTACTACCGGTTCTGTGGGCGTGGCTTATTTTGTGGGCATGGCTTGGAGGTTATGTGACTGGGTGGGTGTGGCTAGCTGGTCATGTGACCGGGTGGCCATGGCTATGTGTATAGGGACTACTCAGAGGGCTAAAAAAAGTCATTTCTGACAGGTCCTCGCACTTTTGACTGGTCCTCACACTTATGACCATCCTCACATTTATGCCCGTGCAGCATTCTTAACAACCATGTCACTCATTTCACAACTGCTTCTCTTCACCATGGTGACAAGATAGGGCAAAAAGGTAAAATGTGAGGACAGTCGTAAGTTCGAGGACTGGTCAAAAGTGCGAGGACCAGTCAAAAATAACTTTTTCAGCCCTCTGAGTAGTCCATATGCACAAAAGGACTACCCAGAGGGCTGAAAAAAGTGATTTCTGACAGGTCCTTGCACTTTTGACCGGTCTTCGCACTTATGACTGGTCATCATTTATGCCCATTGTAGCATTCTTAACAATGTGTCACTCATTTCACAACTGCTTCTCTTCACCATGGGGACAAGATAGGGCAAAAACGTAAAATGTGAGGACAGTCGTAAGTTCGAAGTCTAGTCAAAAGTGCGAGGACCAGTCAGAAATAACTTTTTCAGCCCTCTGAGTAGTCCATATGCACAAAAGGATACAGCAATAGAGAGGGATGAAGGAAGGGAAGGGAAATTAGAGTAGGAGTGAGGGTAAGAGAGGGAGGAAGAGAGGAGGAGAAGGAGAAAGGAAGAGGAAGTAGGGAGAAGAAGAGGGTGAGGAAGAGAAAGTAAGAAGGAAAGAAAAGAGAGAGGTGGTAGGTTTGAGGAGAAAGATTGCTGTACAATAAAAAAGATGAAAGGGAAGAAAGGCAACCCCAAACAAATATAAAGATATTAAGATAAAGAATGAATTGTTAAACTTTAAAGAATAAAAGAGAACAAATATGAATAAATAACAATAATTAGAAACACACAGAAACACACACAAGGAGAAGATAAATATTTTGGATGCTGGCTTCAATTATCAGCTACAGCCAATACAACAAGGATATGTTTTCTGAGAAGGGTTCCAAACCACAATCTTCTTACACTAATCCTTGAAAAAAAAAATTCCTAGGGAAATGTATCACCAACTTTGCTACACTTAACTTCAGAATGCAGAAAACAGGGAAGACCCTAAGCCAATAAGAGCTCCATATGATCAATAGTAGACTATAAGAAAGCTATAAGTATTTTGCTTCAAAATACTGCAAATCCTGAACAAAAACAGGATCTCCGTCCTATTCATTTTAGGCTGCAAGGAAATAAAATAAGTTGCACACTTTCCTCTCTCATGTTTCCCCTATATGTCCTGCTTGCCGCAAATTTGAGCAATATGTTCAAGAAGCCATTTGGAAAGGCATCAACCCTTAATTTCTGCATGAAATTTATGAGGACCTTGTTATCAGTCAGGGACAACCAAGAGCAAAGATATAGCTCACTCCCTGTGCCCCTTCACACACAGCAATCCACCTAGTCCTTTGCCGAAGGGAATGCATTTGAAAGAAGAGAAATTTCATTTAGAATGTCAATCATCAATGCCAAATCAGTCATAATATATATATTTTCAAGACAGGCAGCCATACCTAAGTACTTTTCATTTGAATGAGAATACAGATGTAGTGCTGGATAAGCATGCCACATAGCTAGGGTTGACCTTAAACTACAGGCAGCCCATCTTGGTCCCAAAACCTTACCAGTCTTTATTATTTCAATTCCAAGTTGTTCAGATATTTTGGTAAGTTCAGTTTAGTTATTATTATTATTATTATTATTATTATTATTATTATTATTATTATTATTTATTATTATTATTATTATTATTATTATTATTATTATTATTATTATTATTATTATTATTTATTACATTTGTATACCGCCCTTCTCCCGAAGGACTCAGGGCGGTGCATAGCCAGATTAAAATACATACAATACAAAATTTAAAATAATTTAAAACAGAATTAAATCCAATTGGCTTCCCGAAATATTAAAACCCATTACCCTTAAAAACCCTTTAAAAAATTTTAAGCCAGGCCAGCTTGCTGGAATAGGAAGGTCTTCAAAGCTCGACGGAAGGTACGGAGGTCTGGGATTAGTCGTATTCCTGGGGGGAGCTCGTTCCAGAGGGCGGGTGCCCCCACAGAGAAGGCCCTCCCCCTGGGGGCCACCAGTCGGCATTGCTTGACCGACGGCACCCTAAGGAGGCCCTCTCTGTGGGACCGAATTGGCCGGTGGGAGGTTATCGGTGGCAGAAGGTGGTCTCGCAGATAACCGGGCCCTAAGCCATGGAGCGCTTTAAAGGTGAGAACCAATACCTTGAAGTGCACCCGGAAGACCACCGGGAGCCAGTGCAGCTCGCGCAGGCAAGGTGTCACATGGGAGCGCCAAGTCGCTCCCATAATCACCCGCGCGGCCGCATTCTGGACCAGCTGGAGCCTCCGAGTGCTCCTCAAGGGGAGCCCCATGTAGAGAGCATTGCAGTAGTCCAGGCGAGAGGTGACAAGGGCATGAGTGACCGTGCATAGGGAGTCCCGATCCAGAAAGGGACGCAACTGGCGTATCAGGCGAACCTGATAAAAAGCCCCCCTGGCCACGGCCGTCATATGTTCTTCTAAAGACAGCCGTGCATCCAGGAGGACGCCCAAGTTGCGAGCCCTCTCCGTGGGGGCCACTGACTCGCCCCCAATAGCCAGAGTTGGCACCAGCTGGCTATATCGGGACGCCGGCATCCACAGCCACTCGGTCTTGGAAGGGTTGAGTCGAAGCCTGTTCCTCCCCATCCAGACCCACACGGCCTCCAGGCACCGGGACATCACTTCAAGGGCATCGTTGGGGTGGTCTGGGGTGGAGATGTACAGCTGAGTATCATCAGCGTACAGATGGCATCACACCCCAAATCCACGGATGATCTCGCCCAGCGGCTTCACATAAATGTTGAACAGGAGAGGCGAGAGGACCGACCCTTGCGGCACCCCACAAACAAGGTGCCTCGGGGTCGCCCTCTGCCCCCCTGCCAACACGGACTGCGACCGGTCGGAGAGATAAGAGGAGAACCACCGTAAAACGGTGCCTCCCACTCCCAACCCCTCAGCCGGCGCAGCATGATACCATGGTCGATGGTATCAAAAGCCACTGAGAGATCTAATAGGACCAGGACAGAGGAACAACCCCTGTCCCGAGCCCTCCAGAGATCATCAACCAACGCGACCAATGCTGTTTCCGTGCTGTACCCAGGCCTGAAGCCGGACTGGAATGGATCCAGATAGACAGCTTCATCCAGGTACTGTGGGAGCTGTCACGCAACCACACTCTCAACAACCTTCGCCACAAAGCGAAGGTTGGAGACAGGACGATAGTTTGCCAAAACAGCCGGATCCAGAGAAGGCTTCTTGAGGAGGGGCCTCACCACCGCCTCTTTCAAGGCGGGAGGCAAGACACCCTCACTCAGAGAAGCGTTAGTAATCCTCTGGAGCCAGCCTCGTGTAACCTCCCGGGTAGCCAGCACCAGCCAGGAGGGACACGGGTCCAATAAACATGTGGTTGCATTCAAGCTCCCCAGCATCCTGTCCACGTCCTCAGGAGTCACAGAATCGAACTCCTCCCAGATGACATTCTCAAGACCCGCCTCAGACACATCGCCTGAACCCACCCAGTCAGAGTCTAGGCCGTCCCGAATCTGAGCGATTTTATCGTTCTTATTGGATTGATGAAAAATAGTATATATCTTATCAATAAATATTTTAAAATGATTTACTTGCTTTATTTCTTTTATCAAATCATCTAAAATAAGTTGGAGGTGATGGTTTAAACAGTGCCATATTATTATGTTTGGAAACTCTTTTGCTATTCTAGTGCTCACTCCAGATTTTCTCCCAAGCATAATGCTGGCACCATCGGAGCAAAATCCTATTAATTTTTTTTCTAGGTAGTTCTTAGTAAACCCAACATTATTTAAACTTTCCATAACTGAAGAGCATATTGTCTCTGCATTTTGTTTTTCTAATTCAACTAGCTCAACAAAAATGGTTGATGATGTAACCGAATCCTCAACTTTTAAGAAAAGTATAACAACTGGTTTGCAAGATATCATTGAGGCGTCGTCAATAATCAAACATATTTTCAGATTGTTTTCAATAATTTTAGTATTTCTTTTTTTAAATTTCTTTTGCAATAAAATCTATTTTCACTGCAGTTTTACGTGAATGTAATCCTATTCCCATATCTATTCCATTTTTAATTTGCAATTCTATTTCATCTTCTATGTCTGAAAATGGTTTACATCTTTGTGCCAGACAGTAAACTGTATTAACTACTTTACAAGTAGTAGATAAATATTTTTCAGTCATCTTATCTATTGCTTTTGTCATAGAATCCTGTTCACATTGTTTTAAGTTCTCGTTACAAACTTTATGATCTTTTGATGAAAAATGTTCTCTCATTTTTTTCCTTAAAGAAGCTTGTTGTATCTCTTTGTTTTTCCCTGATGCCTCAATCTGAAAATATTTCTATTCTTTGACAGATGATCACTTTTCTCTTTTATGAAGTCATGTTTTGCACAATACTCGCAACTTAACTTTTTGTTAGAAACTACCAGTCTATCATATTTTTCTTTAAAATTGTAGCACTGTTCAGCATTCAGGAAGACTATTTTCAATTTTGGAACTATCTATTTCAACTGACGTGCTGCTTTCTCCAAGTTGGAGTGATTTTGCTTGTGACTGTTTTGTATCATTCAAGGCCAATTCTGATACAACTGGTTCTGATCTTGGTTTCTTACTGAAAAAATCTGTCAAATTCTGTTGCCTTTTCATCCTGTTAACGGCTACTGCAAAAAAATAAAAAAAAGTTTCAGTTTGGACTCGATTGTGGTTGTAAATTGAGGATTAACTGTACATGTGAGACAGCGGCTTTCCAAAAAATGGTGGGCATGATCCTAGTTCCCCCTACAAGAATTCCACCACCCGGACATTTTGCAATCCTCCAAAGGATCAAAGGAAACCAGATTCCATACAGCTCTGAACCAAATACAAGTGGTCCTCACTTAATGTTCTAATTTATGACTGACCTCCCCAGAGCTATTTGACCTGTTTTTGGAGTTTTTACAGCCATTCACACACACACACACACACACACACACACATTTATGACCTGTTACAACATCTCACACAGTCATGTGACTGAGGTTTTCTATGTTTTTTTCCAGTTTCCAACAATTCCTTCTGGTTTCAGGTTCCCATTGGGGAAAATGGACTTGTTTAACAACCACATTGTTTGCTTAATAACTACAAGATTCATTAATTACCATGGTGTTTGCCTAATTGCTGTGAATTCCCCATGCCTAGCTGGGAAATTCTGAGAATTGAAGCCATCAAGTTGCCAAGGTTGAAAATCATTAGATAGATTATGGTTCCTTTTAATGTGAGGCTGGGTCTTGTGTTCTTTCAAATCAAGGTATACTACAAGAGAAGGAGGGACTGTCTCAAGCTGGGGACTCCAGGGTCCTATCTGGTCCTGATGCTGCTGTGCAGCATCTCTGCACAGAGGTGCTAGTGGAAGTCACTAGTGTCCTTCAGCTTCCCAAGCTAATCCAGATAAAAATATTTTTTCACTATTCAGATTAACAGTTGGAAGGGGCCATGTAGGTCATCTAATCCAACCCTCCTTCCAAGCAGGAGACCCTACACCATTTCTGGGAGATGCCAGTCCAGTCTCTCCTTGAAAGCTTCCAATGATGAAGCTCCCACCTCTTCTGAAGACAAGCTAGCTGTTGGTTGTTTTCACTATCAGAAAATTTCTCCCTATTTAAAGGCTGAACAACAACTTGTTCAGTTTCCATCCATTATTCCTTGTCTGTTCTTCAGGTGCTTTCGAAAATAGCTTGATCCCCCTCCTCTGTGTGACAGCCCCTCAGATATTGGAGGACTGCTATCATGTTTCCCCTGGTCCTTCTCTTCGCTAGGCTAGCCATGCCCAGTTCCTGCAACCATTCATCAACAGCTATAACAGTAACTCTTATTATTACCACAGATTTGGGAGCCTTAGGTTATCAATGGTGTAAACAATCTTTCCTCATTATTCTTCTTTTCTCTTGAGATATTCTGCATCTGCTGGAGTTGAACTGAATGCATGAAGTTCAACTGGATTGTGGAGTTTATTTACACCCAATTAAACACTTAAACTGAACAGCAGGGACAGAGAATTAATTGATAAGGAACATTTCTGTCCCCAGCAATCTAAAATTAATAGGGTTACCAGTGCATGTAACATAGATGTTTGTGTGGGTAAGATAATCAACCTTGCTGTCAAGCAAAGCCAAGCATTTAATAGTGAGTGCCATACCACGTGCACTAATCAAACAGGTGGCAAGAAAGTAGGGGCAGTCAGGCCCAACATAGGTTATGTAGACAGTAAACACAGGGTCAATCAAAATGGACTCAAATGTCTATACACCAATGCACAGAGTATGAGGAATAAATAGGGTGAATTAGAAATTCAAGTAAATGAGGGCAGAAATGATATTGTTGCCATTACAGAAACTAACTAAATTGTGGAGTCCTTGGTGTTGTCTGAGCTTGGTTGTTTGCTTTCAGAGTTCCATTATCCAATTAGGGAACGTCATCAATAATATGACAATTGTAGCCCAGGCATCAGAAAAGTAAGGACTAAGGAGGAAAATCTGCCTGGTCTTTTCTGCTCAAACTTTAAAAATAGAAGCAGTCAAGCAGAAGGATGGCAGACAAAGCTAAATAAAGAGAAAAGCAGGAGGGCAGGAACCCAATTTGCACAGAGACTGTCTAAGTGGTTAAAACGTGATTCTCTATCTCCGCATTCCATATCGAAATTCTTCATTGCTCGGAATGTCATCCTTTTGAAACTGATTTGTTATTACCAGTTAGACACCCAAACTACTTTCTGTTGAGATGTGCAAAGGTGAAATTCAAGACAACAGCTTGGACTTTGATTGGGCCCGTTTTGACTATCCAAATAGCCCTCCATCAAAACATAATGTTTCCCAGGATAGTTCAGGCTGCTAAAATTGGAAGCCCCTAATGCTGGCAGTGAATCTTCCACTGGCACGAATTCCCTACAGATAACTTCTGCAAGGAATGATCTCAAGCAGTCAGCCATCTATCTCTGAAAATCAGTGTCAGTTAAACTAAATTATCATTTCATTCTAAAATTTCAACTTCTCTCCAAAGTTATGGGATATTTATTTATTTTTTTGGTGCAGAGTAGCAGTGATAATAACTTGCGAGAGTCTTAGCCATATGTAAGCATTTTTATGACTCAGGTATTTTAAGGTGAAAGATGACTAATAAGCAACTTCACAAGTGAAATCATATATACAAAATTGAACTTCTCTTGTATTTTACTGCTGGGTGAGGGCAGTTTGAAAAGTCAGGTTGTGAGTGTGATTAAAGTACAACCTCCTTTTAATGTGTTCCCCTACTTTCTATTTTAATTTATCTTCTTCAAAGATAAAATTTTCTTTTTTTAAAAAAAACTGTTTATTTTTCTCCTGTGCTTACATACAGTACATTTCTCCATTGCTTTGGGCTCTTGTGGCCATTAAACAGTCATTCTCAACCTGATGTTCTCCTGATGATTTGGAAGATTCTTATAATCCTGCTTCTTTCACACATACTGGCTGAAAATGTTAGTTGAACTCACCCGGAGGGCATTGGGTTGGCAAAGGCTGCTTTAATCTATAAAAAGGGTTGCTAATGTCCAACTTGCACATTATGCCATTAAGACTTCAACAAAAAATGTTGAAGTTGAGACCCCATGGACAATGTTCCTCCAGGTCTTCCTATTCTCTACCCTCTCCCGGAGTCAATTTAAGCTCACATGGACTGCTTCGGTGAATTCATCCAGCCAAAATTCTTTAGGTGTCTTTCTAAACAAAGGCCCCTTTAATTTGGTTCAAATGTAGCTTTTGGTGAAATGTGTCTTTAGATTAATGTCGAAATCTAAAATAAAAGTTGGAAACCCTTAGATGAACAGGAAGCGAATTCCATAAAGCTTTTTAGAGCTGATTGCAATTATAATTCGGGGGATGGAGGCATCATTTAAAAACTAGGGAATTTTAGAGGGGATTGCTTAAGATGACTGTAGCTTGGGAGACATGGCATCCTACTGTCATGTCATCTGAAATCTATCTGACCACAGTGGTACACAAACGTTACCATATGGACCACCAGTTGAGGCTCTTTTGTCTTGCCAAACTGAACAAAGGAACTTTACAAAATGCAATTTGGAAAGGGAGAAAAAAAAGGAGAGATAGTATTGAACAGATGTGTATAATATGCATGCAATAGTGTGTTAAACCTCCCTGAACCAATATGCCATTATTACTAAAGGGTGTCTGGTTTCTAATTAAAAAATAATAATCACCTGTCTACTCCTGATCCACAGAACTAATTTAAGGGGCTAAAAATGGGGGAGGTTTTCCCCTGCCTCTTTCTGATAGTCCTCTTCACATTGGGGTGCTAATCCTCCCTTCACCTCCAGCTGCCTTTCATGAGCCTTTCCCCACGTATCTTATGTCGAAGAAAGGGAGAGAGACTGAGAGAGGAAGAGAGGGAGAGAAGAGGGAGAACTCTTGTTGCAGTAATAGGTAAATAATGCTCTTGTCTTGGCTGCACTTTAATTCTTCAGATACTGGTCCGTAAGTTTCTATCTGAACGGATGTCAAGGATTGCTTCATTCATTTTCTTTCAAGTGTAAATGAAAAAGCATTGTCTTTAAAGTTTTGCGATGCAGATCCCAGCTGACAAATATCAAGAAGGGAAAAACTCAGACCAGGGCACGGCAGGCAGTAGCTTTGAAGGCAAGGAATCAAGTTGCCATCTATGGCATGTCCTGTTTCTAAGTTTCTATTATATTGCAGATAGCCTTTACAACAGATCTGATCCGCTTTTATTTGCTTCTTTCCCAGCCAACTGAAGAGTGGTAAGTGGTAAGAGCTTATTTCACATGCATAGTTTTGCTTGCTCTTTTTGGAGACAACTTCTGCTCTCTGCTTAATTGTCCAGGAGTTCTGCCTGCATAGACAGTTGCGAATGAAATATCCCAAGTGGGTTGTATGCACATTTTTGACATTGAGGATGAGTAATTCTTCCATGGAGCTGCTATGTAAATCAAAAGCAGTTCCATTATTTTGGAGGTTTAAAAAATTCAATTTGGTTATTACATGGAGGAAATGTGTAAGATCCTTGCATGTAAGAGCCTGAATGTGGGAACTGTTATGTATTGAATATATATAGTTGTGTTAAGACCTGATAAAGTAAAACTAACCTTTAGATGACTCTAACTGTTAACTCCAACTGTTTTGGAGGGAAATTTAGAACAGTCATATTTGGGCAGGCTTTTTCAAGTATTATGATTGGTTAAGGCCCTGTAGGCCCAGAGTATAAATTACAGGCATTTGCCTGCTGTTCCTTAGTTCCAATTTGGAGCCAATAAACACTGTTGTATCTATGCTGGTCTGCTTCTTGTTTACCGAAGCCCACTACACAATAGTGGCGATGAAGGTGGAATGCTGTTGCTAACCAAGAGACTTAAATCACTGGGTGTCAGACCAGATAAAGAGGCCTGGTGGGACCATGCTCCCTGCCCTGCCTGCCAATAAGACACACTGGAAGCCAGATGTACCTGAGGGATATGTCCCCAGGACCCCTAAGTGCAGCCCAGCTCCAACCGCAGCAGTACAGGCATTAACCAGCACCATAGGGGCCTTCTCAAAATGGCTAAACTAGGAAGACTCAATGAGTTTGATATTACTCACCTGGAACAGTGGAACTCATATGTGTCCTGCGTAGACAACTATTTCCGGGCTAACCAGGTACAGATGGTTAGCAACCTTGTTATGTGTCTGTGGACAAGCCACGTTTGATATTGCTGAAAACTTGATAGCACGGCAAACATAGAGACAGTGGCCTACACAGACCTCAAGAAAAAAATAAGGGAACATTTTGAGCCTAAACTCTCAGCCATCACCCAGTGCCATGCATTCGAGCAACATGAATAGAGATCCGGGGAATCTGCAGCAGAGTTTGTGGCAGCCCTTCACCAAGCTTCACGCCAATGCAAGTTCCCTTTTCTGGAAGACCATCTCAGAGACAGGCTTATTTGCGGCCTGTGTAATAGTGAATTACAGCCTATTCGCCATGGAGAAACTGTCTTTCCAAGATGCATTGAAGGAAGTCATGGTGGATGAGGCTGCCGGTGGGGCAATGAAGACTCTCAGGCCACCAGAAACAAACACCAGCTCCTGTAGCCAAAACACCAAACGTAGCCTATGGTGAGTCCCACTCAAATCATTGAGCTTAATGCTAACTGACTTCCAGAATCACTGTGTTTCCATAAGCTAACCATTAGAATATAATTCAGAGAGTTCGAGGGCCCCCTCAACATAGTGGTCATAGAGGGGCTGTGCACCAACCTCATAGGACTGGACTGGTTTGAGGCCCTGGGCCTCAGGGTAACGGGCATCCATCAAACCCAAATAGCTGCTCTAGAAGTGGTATGCCAACAATACACTGACGTATTCAGTACTGAGCTGGGTCAATACAAAGGGGCACCCATTTCAATCAACCTCGATCCAGCAGTAACTAATCCAATTAAAACCTCACTGGATTTCCTTTGCATTGAAGCCTAAAATTGATGCAGAACTAGAAAAGCAGGTACAAGCTGTAGCCATTTGGAAACTCCCATAATGACCCCAGTTAAGCCTAACAGGGATGTTCACATTTGCGCAGACTAAAAGTGCACCATAAACAAGGCACTAAAGCAGCACGCCTACCCTGTATCAGTGGTAAACCACATCATCTCCTCGCTCCAGGGAGGCTGAATCTTCACTAAGCTAGACCTTTCCCAGGTCCACCAGTAGCTACTGGTAGACGGCGCTACCACAGAAGCACAAGCAATAGTCACACACAGAGGTGCATTCCAAGTGCGCCGCTTGCAGTTTGGGGTAAGCATATCACCAGGGTTGTTTCAAAGTATTATGGAATGAACACTGAAGAACATTCCCAGCATTTGCCCATACTTTGATGATGTCCTGATCATGGGGGAATCAGTGACAGTCCTGGTGGCACGTCTCCATGCATTACTCCAATGTTTCCACGAGGCATGACTAAAACTTGAGAGGGAAAAGTGCCAGATCTGCGTGGAGTCCAGAGAATTCCTGGGTTTCCGTATTGATGCTGCCGAATCCACCATCTGAAGCAAAGCTAAAGGCAATTAAGCAAGCACTCATACCAAAATCCAAGGGGGAGCTTTAAGCATTCCTGGGCTTGCTCAATTTTTACCACTCCTTCTTACCGCATAAGGCTGCCCTGGCAAAACTACTACACCGCCTACTGGACAAAGAAGCCCTTAAAAATGTCTTTTATATTCTATCAATCAGTATTTGTAATCCATAGGGCCTGCTGCATCCCCAGTCTTTGTAATCCAATGTTTGAGGAAAAAAAAGAGGGATAAAAAAGCAAAAAGAAAGAAAGAAACAGGGATGATGATGATGATGATGATAATGCCAGATATCACAGTTGTTGAATGCCAGATATCACGGTTGTTGAGGGCCGAATAAAAGATTTTATTAAATCTAATAAAAGAAAGAAAGAAGAAAGAGGGGCCGAAGCATAGTTTATTGACATTGCTGTACCAGGAGATGCCAGAATTGAAGAAAAAGAACTGGAAAAAAATCACAAAATATCACGACCTGGCCATTGAAACTACACGGCTATGGATGAAACATGTAACAGTGATACCCATTATCATCGGGGCACTTGGTACCATGTCCAAGAATTTTACAAAACACATCAAGAAATTGCAGCTTCCTGCAATAATACCAGTGGAACTGCAAAAAAACTGCGCTACTCGGAACATCATATATTTTAAGAAGATACTTGGTTTCTAAAGATACTTGATACCTAGCAACCCGTATCAACCATTAGCACCAGTTAATCGTATTTGTTACACATTTTTAAATGTTCAGTTGACTGAGATTCATGTTTCATGAAAAAAAGAGATAATAATAAGACAGTGAAGATCTTGTGGGACTTTCGAATACAGATGGATCATCATTTGGAACATAACACGCCAGATATCACGGTTGTTGAGGGCATCGCTGTACCAGGATACTCCAGAGTCTAAGAAAAAGAACTGGAAAAAATCATGAAGTATTGAAACTACACGGCTATGGATGAAACATGTAACAGTGATACCCATTGTCATCGGGGCACTTGGTACCATGTTCAAGAATTTTGTAAAACACATCAAGAAATTGCAGCTTCCTGCAATAACACCAGCAGAACTGCAAAAAACTGCGCTACTCGGAACATCATATATTTTAAGAAGATACTTGGTTGATATCTTGGTACCTAGGACACTGGCAGCAACCTATATCAACCATTAGCACCAGTAAATCATATTTATGACACATTTTTAAATGTTCAGTTGACTGAGTTTCATGTTTAATGAATTAAAGAGATAATAATAATATGTCAAGCTAAACCCAAAGTTTTCTTCTCACCTCTGCAAAATAAGTATTTGTCTTTTATGTTCTATCCATTAATATTTGTAATCCATAGGGCCCAATTTTGGGGGCTGTATCCCCAATTTTTTGCAAAATAAGTATTTGTCTTTTCACTTTTGCATCCATCAACCAAAACTAGTTATAATCCACAAATACCTAGAAAGAATTCTTTTCTATAGCAGTCCCAATCTTTTCCCACAGTAGTTTCTAAAACAAAAAACAGTCTTTAATCTATTCCCTAGCACCAGATGTAGCAGTTCTCAAAACAAAGTATTATCAGTCTTTTCTTGAGTCTAACCAGTTCAAGTTATTTTTTCTTGTATATACCTACTTTAGCCAGCAGATGGCAGCTTTGTATCTCCCTTCTTGGAGTCACTCTTCTTCATAAAAATATTTTGGTGAATTTAGTTTAGGTTCTGGGTAGAAATTATGCAATCCTTACCCCAATCCAATACACTGTTTCTTTCTTTTCCGCTTTTCTTCATGCTTACTTGTTATGGCTGTCAGAGCTCTGGTTAGGTCAATAATGGCCATCTTCTTCTCCACCTGTCAGGAAGATTTTCATGGATCCAGAAAAAGTGGACCACCGTCCACTTGCGATCTACGGGAGCCCTTCCTTTCTACAAGGTGACATTTGACTCCGAAGAGCCTCCAGGCAGGCAGAAATCAACTAGACTTTGTGGAGCCCCGCTCGTCACTGCTGCCCCGCTCCGATGACAAAAGCTAATTTACCAAAAGTTTCCGAAATAGTGAAGAACATGTTGAATGAAAGAATAACAATGGCAGAATTAACAGAAGAGATCAAAAGACAAAATAATAATAAAACACCAGGTCCAGATGGCTTACCAGCAGAAATTTATAAAGACCTGCAAGATGCATTGAGTTTGCCAATATTAGAGGTGTATAATGAGGTCCCATTAGAAGCCAAGATATCAGATATGTAGACAGAAGCTTACACTACTTTGAGCCCAAAAGAAGATTCAGATGTAACACAAATAAAGAACTATAGGCCAATATCTCTATTAAATGCAGACTATAAAATATTTGCTTCAATAAAAAAAAAAAAGATTTCTGTTTGAGTTTATACATTCTGATCAAAATGGGTTTTTACCTAAGAGGCAAATTAGAAACAATGTTAAAATAATTTTGGATACATTGGAGTACTATGAAATACATAGTGAAAAACAATTAGCACTAATCTTTTGAGATGCCCAGAAAGCATTTGATAATGTAAATTGGCAATTTATGTTGCAACAATTAAAATGCATGGTCTTTGGCGAAAAATTTACAAATATGATAAAGGCAATTTATATACACCAAAGAGCTAAAGTGAATGTAGATGTGACAGAACATTTTAATATAAAAAAGAAACAATATCGACAAACAAGCATCCTGGGTCTGGTCAAACACTCAAGACAAAGCGTTCAAGGCGGTAAAATCATTGCTATCCTCAGACTCCATCGCAGTTCATTTCAATGAAACCCTACCAATAACACTAGTCTGTGATGCTTCACCATATGGCATTGAGGCAGTAGTAAGCCACAGGATGCCAGATGGTAGAGAGGCCTCCATCACATACTATTCTAGAATGTTATCATTGGCTGAAAGGAACTATGCCCAGATAGACAAGGAAGCCATTGCCATAGTGGCTGGAATTAAGAACTTCTTATATGGATGAACCTTCACCATCTTTACAGACTGCAAACTTCTGTTTGGTCTCTTCACAGCAGACAAACAGACACAGCAGATCCTATCGCTGCGAATGCTATGATGGTCCATTTTCATGGCTGCATACTCATACTGGCTAGTTCACAAGCTGGGCAAGAAAATGGGCCACTTAAGACTGCCTCTACCACAGACTGAGCCGGATCCGGCCCCAGTTTGTCGTATTCTGATGATCCAGGACCTCCCTGAAGCACCCCTACATGCAGGGGATGTTGCAGCTGAAACCACCACAGACAGAACTCTGCTTAGCCATGTTCTCAACTGGGTGTTAAGGAAGTGGCCAGAGGCCCAGCCAGGCACTATGCTTCTTAAAAAAATGAACTGTCGGCCCACAAGGGATGTGTGCTGTGGGGCAGCAGGGTCATCATTCCATCCAGTCTTCGCTCCAAGTTGCTGGATTCCCTACACAAGGGGCATCCAGGAATTGTTTGGATGAAGACTCTAGCCAGGAGCTACTTGTGGCTAGGCCTGGACAAAGACATTGAGAATCAAGATTTACTAGAACTATATAAAAACATAGTTCATAAGATACAAACAATACTAGTACATGACCGGAACTTTTCAGCTAAGAGGCCCTCTATCGCCTCCAAATCACGGTTTGACAAGAATTATGTAGAAGCCAAGAAAGCTCTCACCTTGGCTTATAAAATGTACAAAAGTGAGACTGGGGATGGTAATAAAACAAGTCTTAAACATCTTATTACTCTCAAAAAACAATATAAGCAACTGATTGCTCTTAAGAAGAGACAAGACTGGGAACAGCTTATTGTGGCAGCAAAGCAAAAGAACTCTTCTCTATTCTGGCATCTAATAGCTAGTCATTCTGACAGAATTCATACACCATTAGATGTCCACATACCTCCTACAACCTGGGAACTTCACTTTCGGAGAATGCAGGAAGACCCATCCAGTGAGACTCTAAGGTAGTATAGGAGGGTATAAGGTACACAATGAAGGATTTACCTGAATGCCCCCCAGTTTCAGAGTCCGAAATCAAATAGCTCATTGGCCAACTCAGGACTGGGAAGGCCCCAGGAGCTGACTCCACTACTGCTGAATTACTGAAGAACAATTTAGAGTGATAGATGCAGGTTCTGGTGGCGCTATTCACTTATATCGACTCTACTGGCTATGTCCCAGAAGATTGGGGCTTGGCAATTGTCCCAATTTTTAAAAAGGGAAAGAGAGTTGACCCTGCCAATTATAGACCAATAAGTCTGCTAAACATAATCAGCAAACTTTATGCCAAACACCTCCAAGATAAACTAAAGGAGTGGCTGGATTTTGAGATTTTGATCGCTGAAGAGCAAGTCGGGTTTAGAGAGGGGAGAGACACCACTGGTCAGTGCTTAGTGCTTCATCACCTGATTGAAAAATGCATCTCAAATAGACCTGTATCATTATACGCCGGTTTTATAGATCTCAAGGGAGCCTTTGATACAGTTACCAGGACTAAGCTATGGGAGAAACTGGAAAGCTGACTCAATTGACCACAGGCTTCTTCATCTATTACTTGCCCTACATACTAAAACATCCCTCAAGGTGAGGTGTAATATACAAGGGTCCCTCTCAAAGTCAGTTAAAACTCAAAAGGGGGTTAAACAGGGCTGCATTTTGCCTCCCCCGCTTTTCAACTTTTACATAGATGACATGGTAAAATGGCTAAACAATCCAAATCACCCCCCTCCCCCCCATAGGTGACCGAAGCATCACCCTCCTGCTCTATGCAGATGATGCTGTGATCCTCTCCAGGACACCAGTAAGCCTTAAAAGAGCCTTGCGAGCCATTCTCCAGTACTGTAATTACAATAAACCGGACATAAATTATGAGAAAACAAAGATCATGGCCTTTGCAAAAAGGCCAAAACTTTATTCATGGTATCTAAATGGCCACAAAATAGAGCAGGTAACCATCTTCAAATACCTGGGGGTAGTCATTCAGGCCAATGGTTCAAGAAAAGCAAATGGAAAAATACATTAAGGAAAAAGCAGAGTATACGGACTATTGATAGTATTGATATTGGAGGGAAAGAAATTTTTCAACAAAAATTAATTAAAGAAGCTTTTGTGGACTATTATACTAAACTATATGCTAAAGATGATGTGCAGAATGGACTTATAGAAAAATACTTAGATAATAAAAGAGTTACAAAAATTACTGATCAACAAAAGGAAAGAATGAATTATCCTATAACAGAAGAGGAGATAATGGCAGCAATTAAACAATTAAAAACAGCTAAAGCTCCTGGAACGGATGGTTTGACTGCAGTGTATTATAAAACTTTGCAAGCAGAAATGGTGGAACAACTTAGAGATCTATTTTGTAATATTCAACAAGGGGGTAAAATACCCCCATCATGGACAACAGCTTATATTTCTTTGATACCAAAAGAGCAAGCAGGTCCTAAAAAACTGGAGAATTATAGACCAATATCTCTTCTGAATACTGATTATAAAATTTATGCAAAAGTACTAGCCAACAGGTTGATGCCAGTAATTCAAAAGGTGATTCATGAAGATCAAGCGGGATTTATCAAGGGTAGATACATGAAGGACAATGTAAGGCAAGTAATAGATTTATTGGAATATCTTGAAAAGAATAAACAGATCCCTGCAGTGCTGGTTTTTTTGGATGCGGAGAAGGCCTTTGATAGAGTGGATTGGAATTTTCTACTAAAGACTTTAAAAAAGATGGACTTTGGGGATCAATTTATACAGGCGGTTTCAGCAATTTATCAAGAGCAAAAGGCACAGATTATTATTAATGGAAGTTTGACAACAGAGTTTAAAATTGAAAAAGGAACAAGACAGGGATGTCCGTTGTCCCCACTGTTGTTTATTTTAACACTAGAAGTCTTGTTAAACACAATACGGGACTCTAATATCTTGAAAGGTATAATGATAAGGCAAGAGGATTACAGAATAAAGGCATTTGCAGATGATTTGATTGTTACCCTAACACAGCCAATGGAATCAATAATCCAGATGAAGGACATTATACAAGATTATGGTAAAGTTTCAGGTTTTAGACTGAACCAGAAAAAAACTAAGATGATAGTTAAAAATATGACACAAGATCGTAAACACGAGCTTCAAAGGAGGGCAGGTTTTGAGATTGTACCAAAGGTAAAATATCTAGGAGTTCAGGTTGCAGAATCAAATATTAAATTGTTTCAAAATAATTATGAGGTGTTGTGGCGAGAGGTGCAGAAAGATATGGAGACTTGGAAAAAACTGCAGCTGTCTTTACTTGGAAGAATAGCAGCAGTTAAGATGAACATTTTGCCAAGATTTCTTTTTTTGTTTCAAATGATTCCGGTGCTTAAAAGTGATAAACAACTAAAAGTGTGGCAAACTGGAGTGAATAAGTTTGTCTGGAACGAGAAAAAACCGAGAGTGAAATTGAAAATTATGCAAGATGTTCCAGAAAGGGGAGGTCTTAAACTTCCAAACCTACAGTTATATTATGAAGCAGCAGCTTTGACTTTAGCAAGTGACTGGTTTGGAAGGAAAAAGACTGGAATATTGAATATAGAAAGTTTTGATCTTGAATTTGGATGGCATGCTTACTTATTTTATGACAACAAAGTGGATAAAGTATTTAAAAGCCGTATACTTATAGACTCTTTGATGAGAGTTTGGAAGAAGCACCGATTCAAATGGGATTATAAAATACCGCTATAGCTGGACCTTGGTCATATTATGTGGAATACAAATATAATGTCACTCGGGGGTTTTTATACAAAGAGGTTCTTTTTACAGATGCGGGCAGATGGCAGTTGAAGACACTACAGACACTGTTGGACGAAGGGATTAACTTAACTTGGTTACAATATAATCAACTACAATTGAGATGGAAAGAGGACCAAAAAACTGGTATTATGTTGCATGAGGAAGAATTGGTTAGACATATAAAAGAGAAAGGTCCAATGCATATTAAAAGGCTTTATAATGTCTTGTTAAAAAGGGATTCAGAAACTGAATTGGTTAAAGATTGTATGATTAAGTGGGCACAAAATTTTGAGGAGCCAGTGATGTTGGAAACATGGGAAAAAATTTGGGTTCAGAATGTTAAATTTACACAGTCGCAGAATTTGAGGGAAAATTTCTATAAAATGTTTTATAGATGGCATTTAGACCCCAAAAACTGTCGTGTATGTACCCTAATGTTCAGCCAAAATGATGGAGATGTGACTGTTTAGATGCTACATATTATCATGTTTGGTGGACCTGTAGGAAAGTTAAGGCTTTTTGGATAAAAATTTGGTGGGTCATGCAGAATGTTTTGAAGAAAAAAATTCAATTTTCTCCACAATTGTTTTTATTGGGTATAGTTAAGGGTTTTACTTCGGGTGAAACAAAGTTGATATTGTACATGATAACAGCAGCAAGATTGTTGATAGGTAAATACTGGAAGAATGAAGTTTTACCCACGATCGAGGAATGGACTTTGAAGATGGCCAGTTTTGCAGAGATGGCGAAGATTTCAGCATATTTAAAAGACTGTTCACAAGAGACTTATGAATGGGAATGGAAAAAGTGGATAAATTATGTTCAGAACAAATATCAAACTAGGAAGTATCAAATAGCTTTTATTTGAAAATGATATATCAAGATAGAAATATTTTAATGTAATGAAGTTAAAAAATTATAAGGGGGAGGGAGGGGTTCAAGTTTTATATAAGTTTTATACTAAGGGTTTTTTTTTACCTGATGTGAGTATATTGTGTGGAAGTCCGGGGGGAGGGGAGGGTTAGGGAGGGTTAGGGAGGTTGGGAAGTTTGGGGGGGGGGTTGAGGGGGGGGGGGAAAGGGGTGAAAATGTAATTGTAAAACTTTTGCAATAAAAAAAAAAGAAAAAAGAAAAGCAAATGGAGAATGTGCAGCTGCTTTGGGCCAAAGATTAATGAGGACTATTCTTACATTTTTCAGTACAAAGGGAGGATACTATGTCCCTGCTGATATTAAGCTTTTTGTGGCCAAGTCGCTAGCACAGCTCCTTTATGGGACCTTGCTCGGACTGTCAGCTTCATGTTTTACATCATTAGAAATAGTTCAGTCCAAATTCATTAGATCAATTCTCGAGATGCCACGTTGTGTCTCAAATGCACTTCTGCTCTTGGAGACAGGATTGATAAAAGTCAAAGCAAGAATCTGTATAGCATCCTTAAATCCCTGGCTAAAGCGTAACTTCTTTCTGCAAGGTCTTGCTCCGTTAATCCTCCAAGACAAATTCTCTTCATCATGGATCAAGGCTGTGGAATCCAACCTTGCCAAATTAGGCTTCTCCCCAGCTTTAATACTCAAGATGGACTATGATCTAGCAAGACAAACCTTGTGACAAAGGGTGGAGGACATTGAGAGGCAGGCAGACTTAGGGAAAGCTCTGCTGTTTCTGGCTTCAGATGCCATTAGATGTGTTGTTGCTCCTGCCAGCTATCTTACTCAGTTGGAATCAGCAAACCACTGGAAAGCATTTGCACTTGAACGGTGCCATGCGCTTCCATTGGCCGTCCTGTATGGCAAGTATAAAAGGATACCATTCACGGAAAGACTTTGTTCCTGCGGCTCAGGAGAGGTGGAGACTGTGGGTCACATGCTCCTTAGATGTTCCTTTTATATGGAGATTAGGAAAAACATATTCTGCCAATAACTGTTAGGTATCCTAGCCATTCCAACACTACCTATCTTCAGTGGCTGCTTCAGGATGAACAGTCTATAACTACAGCACAGGTGGCCAGATTCTGCGCAGCAGCGCTGGGGATTCATTGCAAATACGTATCTTCTCCACCATAGCGATGTTATATAACAACTGTGGCAAACCCTTTGCACTGCTTAGCCATTTCTCTTTTAGCATTGAACCTACAACGGGCAACACAGTTTAGGGATTGCCACTTTCATATAGTCAGACCATGTATAACTGACACTGGATTTTATTATAGATTTTAGTTGTTATTTATTATTTTATACTAGCATTTTTAAGTGTATATATACTGAGTGCTTTTATTTGTTCTGGTCTAAGACTGTAATAATAAATTGTTGTTGTTGTTGTTGTTGTTGTTGAACAGCTCACAAAAAGACACTTCCTTCCAGAATACAATGAAGTTCTTTGGATTTCATCTTTGAACTGGCATGCTGTTATTGAAATATGAATCTTTTAGATTAGGGGTTGGCAACCTTAAACACACAACCCGAATCCCCCGTTCAATTCTGGAGCTGACCGGAAGTCCAGTTCCTCCATCATAGTCTCTTCCTAGCACGGCGTCCTTTTTCCTCTGCTGACAGGAAGTCCAGTTCCCCCACCATAGAGTCTCCTCCTAGTGCGGTGTCCTTTTTCCTCTACCTGTCCTAACTGAAAGACCTACCAATTGTGGAGCCGACCAGCAACAGGGAGCCGCAGCAGAGGGATGAAAGAGCCACATGCGACTCCAGAGCCGCAGGTTGCTGACCCCTGTTCTAGATAAACTAGCAAACTAACTTGGTAGTAGAAGGATAGATATCCCTGGAGAGCAGCCTAGTTACTTTCTGTTTGGAGCCACATGGGTCTGTGAAAGTTTCAGCAGACCTTGAAATAATAGAGGGGGAAAGTTGAAATGTAAATGTTGAAATGAGAGAGTGGGGGGGGGAATCAAAACCACTTTTCCCCTGCAACGTATGTGTTTATTTATAGGAACATTCTTGAAAATACCTGCTAAGAATAATGACACAGTCTTGCCCAACATCTGGATTTTAATGTACATAGAAATGTACAAAGAAAATAGGCTTATTTGTGCAGAGACTTGTCGAAAGTGACAGGGTGGTGGTGGAATAGTACAAATAGTCTAGTGAAGGTCTTAGCTGACCACACAAGAAGTTTAGCTTCACCTCTTTTTCTTTTGTGATAAATTTCATTCCTGTATTTCTGTGGAATTAGCAGCTGTAACTAGGCATGGTTTAGTGGGGGTTTGGGTACTGGATATAATTATAGCATCATAAATAATAGTAATAGTTAATTTTGGCCATTGGGACTTGGGATTTTTGGATAAAATAACATACCGAGTAGTCTTTCTTTCTTTCTTTCATGAAGGTTGTATTTCTATTAATGGGAAAGCAGCAAATACAGGAAACCCATTAGCACCACCATCTCTGGCTAGTTTCACACATTATTACTCTAAGGAATGGTTTGTTTTAACAATGGCTTATTGAACAAATCACAATAGACTGTGTTCCCATACTTCCACTGTGGTTGCCAAACATGGTGGCTGGACTTGTACAACAGGATAAGGCAGAAGCAAATCAACTTTATTAGGGTTTATCATATACAATATGTCACAGAAGTGAGTACACCCCCTCACATTTTGTAAATATTTAAGTATATCGTTTCATGTGACAACACGAAGAAATGACACTTGGCTACAATTTAAAGTAATGAGTATACAGCTTGTATAACAGTGTAAATGTGCTGTCCTCTCAAAATAATGCAACACACAGCCATTAACGTCTAAACTGCTGGCAACAAAAGTGAGTACACCCCTAAGTGATAATGTCCAAATGGGGCCCAAAGTGTCAATATTTTGTGTGGCAACCATTATTTTCCAGCACTGCCTTAACCCTCTTGGGCATGGAGTTCACTAGAATTGCCACTGGAGTCCTCTTCCACTCCTCCATGACAACGTCATGGAGCTGGTGGATGTTAGGGATCTTGCGCACCTCCACCTTCCATTTCAGGATGTCCCATAGATGCTAAATAGGGTTTAGGTTTGGAGACATGCTTGGCCAGTCCATCACCTTTACCCTCAGCTTCTTTATCAAGGCAGTGGTCATTTTGGAGGTGTGTTTGGGGTCATTATCATGTTGGAATACTGCACTGCGACCCAGTCTCTGAAGGGAGGGATCATGGTCTGCTTCAGTATGTCACAGTACATGCTGGCATTTATGGTTCCCTCAATGAAATGTAGCTCGTCAGTGCCGGCAGCACTCATGCAGCCCCAGACCGTGACATTCCCACCACCACGCTTGACTGTAAGCAAGACACACTTGTCTTTGTACTCCTCACCTGGTTGCTGCCACACACGCTTGACATCATCTGAACCAAATAAGTTTATCTTGGTCTCATTGGACCACAGGACATGGTTCCAGAAATCCATGTCCTAAGTCTGCTTGTCTGCAGCAAACTGTTTGTGGGCTTTCTTGTGCATCATCTTTAGAAGAGGCTTCCTTCTGGGATGACAGCAGTGGTGGGATTCAAATAATTTAACAACCGGTTCTCTGTCCTAATGACCAGCTGGGTAGGCGTGGCCATGGTGGGTCATGGTGGGTGGCCAGGGGTTGTAACAGGCAGCACTCGCCACCTGCACCCCCCTGGGAGCAAAAATGGTCTGCGGTGGGGGGATGCACTCCCCCATGACCCCTTTTGGGCCTAGGAGGCCTCCCTGCAACCTCCTGGGAGCAAAAAT
Source organism: Arizona elegans (assembly GCA_022577455.1). Taxonomy (NCBI): domain Eukaryota; kingdom Metazoa; phylum Chordata; class Lepidosauria; order Squamata; family Colubridae; genus Arizona; species Arizona elegans. Next base: position 313,074,735 of record JAKOOJ010000001.1, on the reverse strand, counting down.
GGGCCACATGGGGGGGGTGCACCCCCGCCCTGTTTTGGGCCTAGGAGGCCTCCCTGCACTTACCTGGGAGCCAAAATGGGGTGCATGGGGACTCCTGGAAGGAGCGGGCCAGAGCCAGCCAGCAATTTAACTATCGGTTCGCCTGAACCGGCCTGAACCAGCTGAATCCCATCACTGGATGACAGCCCTGCAGAACAATTTGATGCAGCATGTGGCGTATGGTCTGAGCACTGACAGGCTGACACCCCCCCCCTTCAAACTCTGCAGCATTGCTGGCAGCACTCATACGTCTATTTCCCAAAGCGAACCTCTGGATATGATGCTGAGCATGGGCACTCAACTTCTTTGGTCGGCCATGGCAAGGCCTGTTCTGAGTGGACCCTGTCCTGTTACACCACTGTATGGTCTTGGCCACCATGCTACAGCTCAGTTTCAGGGTCTTGGCAATCTTCTTATAGCCTAGGCCATCTTTATGTAGAGCAACAATGCATTTTTTCAGATCCTCAGAGAGTTCATTGCCATGAGGCGCCATGTTGAATTTCCAGTGACTAGTATGAGAGGGTGAGAGTGATAACACCAAATTTAACACACCTGCTCCCCCTTCACACCTGAGACCTTGTAACACTAACACATCAGATGACACAAGGGAGGGAAAACGGCTACTTGGGCCCCATTTGGATATTATCACTTAGGGATATACTTCACTTTTGTTGCTGGCTCTCCTTAATCTATATTACTTTGCTTCTTTTGGTGGCCAATATTTTTGTCTCAGCAGAAACAGTCTTCTTTCTCTGAAGATGCTGAACTCCCAGTGGAGTAGTCTTTGGGCCATCATGAGAGTTCTGCTCATCCATTCAGTGGCAGGAGTGCATATCCTCTGTTGGTCTTGGAACATAGACACAGACCTGAAGAAGATGGTAAGTGGACTGTTCACCTAGGACCCTCTTCTTTTTAGATGGCTGTATTTGGGAGAGATGGCACAGAATTTAGACCAGTGATGGCTAACCTTTTCCAGACCGAGTGCCCAAAATGCGCGCATCTGTGTGTAAATGCGCATGTGCATGCCCAAACCCCCAAAATGCAATGCATGTGCAGCTCCCGTGCATGCACCCCACCCCCCGTGCATCTGCGTGTGCTCCCCTGCACACGCCCTGTCCCCCCGTGCATGCGCGGCAGAGACCCAAAGACCAGCTGACTGATGGGAGGGGTATACACATGCACAGCAGAGCTGAACTGGGGTGATGGCTCGCGTCCCCACAAAGAGGGCGCTCTGTGCCACCTCTGGCACTTGTGCCATAGGTTCGCCCTCACGGACTTAGATCATCCAATGAAAAGGTTGTGAATTAAATTCAGATAAAGCCAAGAAAATGCCTTGTAACATTGGTATGGAATTTGTTACCCAACCTTATGGGTGATACTCACTTGCTTATAAGGGGATTAAATAGAGATTATTGTCCTTGATGCTCTCCGAGATTGATTATTGTCTTGAAGGCATTTCATTACCCAAACTAAGTAACTTCAGCAGTGCACTGATGATGTTACCTAGTATGGATAATGAAATGTCTGGAAGAAAATAACCAAGCTCAGGGAGAATCGTGTATGCTAATTTTTTTAAAAAAGCCAGATGGCAAATGATTGTGGGCACATTACATAATTAAAATCAAATAATATCTTTTAAAATCATGTTTATTATCTATATACTGGTCTAGTCTTTCACGGCCAACATCTGTAGTGCAATGTTGAGCTTCAGAGTTTAGTGACCGTGGTTTAGGCAACAGATCTTTTGACATTTTGCCAGCAACAGTGGCTGCCATCTGGAGAGTATCTCCTTTTGTCCCCATTCTTAGTACATCTTCTTAGCGTTTCCTTTTGTCTTCACTCCTGCCGTCTCTAAAAATGTGAAATTGGGAAGTATGATGATGCAATGTGTTTGTTTGAAAAGATCCTTAGCAGCGCAAGGAAGCTTTTTGCAGCCAGAGATCACATTCAATGTTTGTCTGTCTGTGTCTGCCTGCCTGCCTATCTATTTATCAACATCTTCTTCCTCCTCCTCCTCCTCTTCCTCCTATTTATATGTCATCTCTCTCTCTCTCTCTCTCTGCATGAAATCTGAGAGTGATGTGATACTTCATTAGAGGAGAGGGAATAAACATCTCTTGTTTTCATTTCATTTCTTTTGTCACTTGAGGCAAATTGGTAAACTGTGCTGAAGTTTAATCCAACTGTTTTAACCCCACTCTTCCAGAAATCAATGAATCCCCTTTGAATCCCCTTTGTGGAGGGGAATGTAGTCCATTGGTTTAGGTGCTATAATCCAGCTATAGAAGAGGAACCCACTGATGTAAGGGACTATGGAAGGAGAGTGTAGCAGAAGCAAGCTAGGCTGAGTTACCCACTGAATGGCTGATAATGGGAATTAATTTCCCTACTGTATTATCTTTGATCTTCTTTTCCAGACCACCAGTCTTTCCATTTCTTAAACTTTTACAATGCATTTCAAAATTAAAGCCAAAAAACTCTGAAATAATTACCTTTTTCAGATCTATGTCAGTATGCACAGCAGATCCATATCTTTGCATGTCCAGAGCTCACGGAGATGTCAATCAATAAATGGCAATAATTGACAACGTTTTGGTTGCTGATAACTGAACCCAGCCTCCTGAACCCGAACAAATCAGTTGAAATCCCTTGTCTCCAACTAAAAGAAAAATGTTGCTCTTCTACCACATCGTTGTGCATATTTGGTGGTTTGCAACAACAACAAAAAATCCGAGAGGCTGATGGAAATGCTGGGAAGGGATGCTTATGATCAGCATGGCGGCAAGCCTGCATGTATTTGAAAACCTCAAGGGACATCCCAAATGTTAGCAGAATGGTGGCAAAATCATTCCAAATGGCAGCCCCTGGGCAGCATGTAACAAACTGGTGGTGGCAGGCAGTGCTAAAGCCGTACACACATTAAACATCAGAACATTGGAAACTGATTGCTGAAACTGCATCTGACTTGGTTTCACATGGAAATGAAACAGTTAAACTGAGCATGGGAAGGGGAGGTATGTGGTGAGGATACCCTCCCAATGGAAAACAGAACCCTGACCTGAATTACGGAAAGACTGAACTTCTTGATGTAGTAGCAAAGCCAGTAATTTTGCAGATTTGAAAGATCAAAATAACTATTCCTTGGTGGGGAAAATAGTGGGGACATGAGGCATTTATAATGGATTAGAGGTGGGAGGGCTTCAGTAATGTGGAAATTGCTGGTTGGTCTGAAAGGGATGCCTGGAAGCTCAGGATGTTTACAGAGGAGAAAAGGATCTCATTCTGAATGTTCTTTAAGAAGCAAAGGATGTAAATCCAGTGGATATATGAAGCATTGACAGGAGTAATTTTGTCTTGGTATTTAACTTCATTTAGGATTTCAAACCATTTATCTCATCTAGTCTAGGATCAGAGGTGGGTTTCAGCAGGTTCTGACCAGTTCTGGAGAACCGGTAGCGAAAATTTTGAGTAGTTCGGAGAACCGGTAAATACCACCTCTGACTGGCCCCACCCCCATCTATTCTCTGCCTCCTGAGTCCCAGCTGATCGAGAGGAAATGGGGATTTCGCAGTAACCTTCCCCTGGAGTGGGGAGGGAATGGAGATTTTACGGTATCAATCCCCTGCCACGCCCACCAAGCCAAGCCACGCCCACAGAACCGGTAGTAAAACTTTTTGAATCCTACCACTGTCTAGGATCCAATTTCCAACAACGGCTGGAAATTCGTAAGTGGGAAATAGAAACCCAAAAAAGATCCCTTATTTTTTTTGCCACCTATCATAACTGAGAAAAGCAGTTTTTGCTGGTTCCTGACCAAGTGAAACATATAGGAAATTCAGTGGGAGGATGCAAAAGCAGATGGGCCAAGAGTGGTTTGACTGGCTAGGTGAGATTTAGTCAACTTTTTGGTGGTACCAACTATTCTTAGATCAAAGCCTTCTCTCAAGTTGCTTCCTGCTTTAAAGGAATACATAATTCATGTGCTAATAAGATTCTAAATACAACTGAATTAAATTTAAATAGGTACAGTTGAGCTTTAGAAAACTTTGCCTGCAAATTAACAACTCCTGACAGATCTGCTGTTGTGTCTGACTCTCATTACTGAGGCACTAACTCTGAGAAAAGGGGGAAGGGGAATGAGCTGTAGGTTGAATTGAAACTTTGTACAGTAATTTTGAAGTCAGTATCTCCCTGTTTGTCTCCTGTTTCCATTGCAGGAGTGCCTCAGGGCCTGCAGAATGGGCCTCTCAAATGAGTCTCCAGTATATCCAGGAAATGGTCACATGCAGCGTCTCTCTGAAAATATTCAGAAGTACATCCACTGGAACAAATTTGGGAAGAGTAACAGCAACGGCGGCCGCTTAGACAACAAAAGAAAGAATCTTTTAAGTGACTTAATTGCAGATCTCTTCTTGGCTTCTTCAGAAACCCAAGAGAGCTGGGAAGGAGACTTGGAAAGCCACCAAGAATCCCGTAAAAAGCGAAAAGGCAAGAGGTCCTTTGCAATGGAGCACTTCCGATGGGGGAGGCCAGTGGGCAGGAAGAAGCGACCAGTCCTCAGACCAAATGCGGCAGCAGAGGAGGGAACTGTGGTAGATTATCCTGAGGATTTCAGAACACACTTAACTCAGACATTGAATACCGCGAAGAAGACTACTACCCAGAGTAAAAATAGAGCAGCGAAGCCACTAGGAAGGAAAGCAGCTGAGAAAAATAAAAAATGATAATACTGCCTACAAGATGCACCACTTTCGGTGGAACGCCCCAGCCCTGCCCAAGAAGAAGCGCTACGGTGGCTTCATGACCTCAGAGCACAGTCACACTCCTCTAGTGACTCTTTTTAAGAATGCCATCGTCAAAACTGCTTATAAGAAAGGCCAGTAAGGGTGAGGGAGATTAGGGCCATCCATATCCTGGCATTGTAGCAATGGGGAAAAGGGCCTGGGCACCTCACCTATGAATTTCTCTGACATATTTCATGATAATATTATTAGCGAATGTCATTTATTTTCATTGTTCTTACTTATTAATGCTAAATTAGAAACTCGCTGCTTAGGAGACACTTTCACGTTTGCCTTCTGGTTTTGAATATACCAATAATTGGCGGGAAGCGTGGGTGGCAGATCTTTAAGGTGACATCTGCCATTGTGTGCAAGTAAGCAGGAAGAAGAGCTAAAGGAGTAGTTATCTTTCAGAGGGACAGATTATTTTTATATTTTAAACCAGCTGTACAATACTGTAAGTGAAAGGATTAAAGTTATAATATACTACTACTAATTCATTTTTATTTTATTTTTTTGCAAATTAACCAAGCCTTTGAGGTTGTCTTTTTGATCACTTGGAGTGCAATCTTCATCATTTCAGAGTCTTCAGCCTTGCAGCAGGCAGGGATACAATGTCAAATGGTGTCAACATTTTAAAAAGAATGATAAATTAAGAGGAGGCTTATTTTTGGAGGGGGAAAAGACTATGTCAGGTTCTGAACAGAAGGAAATAAAAGGCGACAAACCTGGATGGTTGCTACCTTAGTTTAATCACTTCTTGGCACTCACTGACAATCACAGATGAAATTCTTGTTAGGCTACTGCCCTGTGCTTCCCACCACCATTTATCCATTAGTTATCACCACCCAACCAATCACATGTGCTGCTCCCTCCCATGTGACCCGGAAGTTGTTTTATGTTTAATCCTTGAATATTCACAACCAGCATTTAAACAGTTAAATCACTTGAGTATTTACAACCAGCATCTAAACAGTTAATCCCCTTGTTATTTCTGGCTGGCCATGATGATGTCATCCCCAGCTATTCCCTCCCATCAATCCTGTCAGTTCCTGGGAGGCTTGATGAAGCAGATGCTGGGCTGAAACGAGGTTTATGCGTTCCTCCCCCCATGAATGGCAGCTCCATGCTGGCAGCACACTGGAGCTGACAGACTATATTTGGACTATATTTGTCTTTGTAAGCCAAGAGTTAGTTCAGAAGTGAGTAGATCAAAAAGCAGGCAAAGCCAAATCACTTTTAGATACATATCTCAAGGGAAATGGATGCCATCTCTAAATATTTAACTTTCTCTCCTACCACCCCCATTACATTAGTGACCAAATTTGGTGGGGAACCATATTGTGAATACCTCACTTGGCCACAGATGTGCTTGAGAACCAACCAAAAGATCTTCCACATAACAAGTTTTGACTCTTCAGTTTCTCCAAAGCATTTTGAAGCTGATTTGGAATCATCCTAGTTCTAGTGCAGGGGTCGGCAAACTTAAACACTCAAAGAACTACTTGGACCCCTTTCCCACAGAAAAAAAGCACACCGGAGCCACAAAACCTGGGTGGGCATGGCCAACTCGATGTCACTCACTCACCCAGTCACATGACCCCCCCAACCACTCCTACCCAGCCACAAAACCATTCTGTCTCTCCCCTCCCGCCCACTCTGCCCTGCCAGCTGGTCTGGGGGTTCTGCCGGAGAAGTGGCAGCATAAGAACTGTTGTTGCTAGGGGCAAAGGGGGGGCTGCTGGCAAGAATAGGCAGTCCAGGGCTTCCCTGTCTCCCAGCCCGAGTGGGCTTGTAAATGGCAGCTACCTTGTGCAAGCCACAGCGCTATTACACAGGCTCCAAGTGATTGGAGAAGCGGCAGAAAGAGCAGCCAAGGCTGCACTTTCAGCAGGTAAGCAACGCTGCCTCTGCCGCGAGGAACTTTGGAGAGAGAGGGTGGGGGAAGGCTGTGGCCATTCTCGCCAGCTAAGAGACAGGCTGCTCCCACAGCCTGCCCCACCCTCTCTCCAAAGTTCCTCATGGCAGAGGCAGCTTTGCTTACCCGCTGAAAGCGCAGCCCTGGCTGCTCTTTCTGCCGCTTCTCCAATCATGTTCCCATGTAACACCTCTCCTGCGCAAGCTGCACTGGCTCCCGGTGGTCTTCCGGGTGTACTTCAAGGTTTTGGTTACCATCTTTAGAGCGCTCCATGGCTTAGGACCTGGTTACCTATGGGACCGCCTACTACCACCAATAGCCTCCCACTGGCCGGTACGCTCTCATAGAGAGGGGCTCCTCTGGGTGCCGTCAGCCAAACAATCTCAACTGGCGGCCCCTAGGGGGAGAGCCTTCTCTGTGGGGGCACCTACTATCTGGAATGAGCTCCCTCTGGAGAGACGGAGGATCCCGGATCTGCCCACCTTCCGCTGCGCTTTGAAGACCTTTTTATTTCACCAGGTGGGCCTGGCCTAATCTTTTCCCTCTTTTCTTTTTAATATGCAAATTTTAATCTGTTTTTTAAATGATTGGGGTGTTTTAATTTGTCTGGGCCAAATTGTTTAATTCGATTTTATCCTGTTTTTAAATTTTGTATTTATGTATTTTACTGTTTGGCTGTTCACCGCCCTGAGTCCTTCGGGAGTAGGGCGGTATACAAATCAAAGAAAGATAAAGAAAGATAAAGAATCACTCGGAGCCCTGCATAATAGCGCTGCGGCTTGCTCAAGGTAGCTGCCGTTTACACTTCCCCCGCCCAGGATGCAAACTCCAGCCTGAAGCAGCAGGAAGCAAAGGCTGCCTTACGTGCAAATGTGGCGCAAAGGTAGGTACAGGGCAGCTTCTCTCCTGTACTCTCCTCCTCCTACCACTCTCGTGATGCCTGGCTGGCTGTGGCTGAGCTGGGAGCATGCGCACACGTGGGGAGACCCTCCTTAAGCAAACTGCTGCCCACCCTGCGTGCACCTTTCCTGAGCTTCGGCGCTCGCTTGAGGAGGGTCTCCCTCTGCGTGCGCACACTCCTGGCTCAGCCACAGCCGGCCAGGGCATCACGAGTGTGGAAGAGCCACACTCAAGGGGCCAAAGAGCTGCATGTGGCTCACGAACCGTGGTTTGCCGACCACTGTTCTAGTGGAACTCTGAGAATAGGCAGGAAATGGCATGAAGCAATTGATGCTGCTCCATCTTAACCAAGGTGAAAGAACCAAAAAAAAAAAATAATAATCACCATTGATTCCATGCCCTGCCTCCTGATTTATGGTTGCTGTAGGAGTTACAAAAGCCCATCACAAATCCCACCCTATACAAAAAAAATGTGTGGTGTGTGTGAGAGTGAGAGAGAAGAAGAAGAAGAAGAAGAAGAAGAAGAAGAAGAAGAAGAAGAAGAAGAAGAAGAAGAAGAAGAAGAAGAAGAGGAGGAGGAGGAGGAGGAGGAGGAGGAGGAGGAGGAGGAGGAGGAGGAGGAGGAGGAGAGGGTGGGAGGGAGGGAGGGAGGGAGGGAGGGAGGAAGATAAGGAGGGAAATGATTAGATCTTCCCCTGTGTTTGTAGTACCTGTGGTATGCATTTTGGCAACTTGAAAGCTGCCAAATTTTTCAGCATTCTAAACTGTCAGTGCAAAGAAAAACTTCTTGGCCATCAAAATGCCCCAAACTGGAAATTTAGTATAAAACCATAATTTTCAGCCAGATGCTTTTCCAGTAGCAGCCTGTAGTTCACAGTTTAGGGCTATGGGCAGTGGTGGGATTCAAGTAATTTAACAACCGGTTCTCTGCCCTAATGATTTTTTCCAACACCCAGTTTGCCAAACTGCCCAGAAAATTAACAACCGGCTCTCCCGAAGTGGTGAGAACTGGCTGAATCCCACCACAGGCTATGGGGCAGTGGTGTGGGAGCTCAGGGATGGCGTCCTAGAGTTGAAGGTTGAGAGGTAAGAGCTCTTTTGAAAATCTTCACCAGCTTGAAAGTCTCTCTGGCTTCTGAGTGCGCAGTGATGGATAGCTACGCTGGTTAATCCACATTTCAACTACAGTTGAAACCAAATGCAGAACTAAATTAAAAGGTGGGATTCACTTCCACCCTCCTGGCCTTCTAAAAGGGCATCAAGACTTAGCTTTGACTGTTGGTTTAAGGCCTCAATAGGGCCGATCTATGCTGAAGATGATTGATGGGGTAAGACAGATGATTCCAATACTGTTTACACACTTGGTTTTTTAGCAGAGGTGGGTTTCAGATTATGTTACTACAGGTTTGCCGTGTGCATGCACGCTCACTTCGTGCATGTGCATGCCTGGTTTGCACATGTGTTTGCCTTCCGTGCATGCACATGGCTTTCCGTGTATGCGCTTTGCTCACACACGTGCCTTCCGTGCATGCACCTGGATTCAAAAATGTGCCTAAATAGGATGTCATAGAGCCAGGGCAGGTGGGCAGGTCCACCTGCAATTTCCGCTATCGGTTTGGGTGAAACGATCCGAACCGGATGAATACCACCTCTGGTTTTTAGTCTGTTTTATGTTTGTTTTTATATTCATGTTTTTATTATTATGTTAGCCACCCAGAATTCCTTAGACGGTGAGATGAATGACAGATAGATTTAATAAATAAATATTTTTTTTTCTAAAACAAATGAGCACCTGCAAGCTGGCCTGCATTTATCAGGAAGCTTAATATATTGCAGGGGCTTCTGAGGAGTGTCACATATGTTTGTGTGTTAAACAAGTCAATATGAAGATCACAACCACACAATCAAAGCCACACCCCTTTTAACATATAAAAAAAAGGAGTGAGACTTCAATTACACTCTTTGTTCCCAATATGATGTCAGCAGAGGTGAAGACAAGCGTGATTCATTTTCAAATGGCTTTTGAAGTTTTGGGCAATGGAAATGATGATGTGAACTATTTAAAGATAACATGGAATAGCAGAGGAGGAACTTGGAAAGCTTGGGAAATTACGGTAGCAACCTCATTACCGTAAGGTAAAAGTTCCCCCACACATGCGTGCTAGTTGTTTCCAGCTCTAGGGGGCGGTGCTCATCTCCATTTCTAAGCTGAAGAGCCAGCACTGTCCAAAGATGTCTCCATGGTCATGTGGCCGGCATGACTAAACACCAAAGGCGCACGGAGCGCTGTTACCTTCCCACCAAAGTGGTCCCTATTTTTTTACTTGCATTTTTTATGTGCTTTCGAACTGCTAGGTTGGCAGAAACTGGGACAAGTAACGGGAGCTCACTCTGTTACGCGGCGTTAGGGATTCGAATCGCTGAATTGCCGACCTTCTAATCAACAAGCTCAACGTCTTAGCCACTGAACCACTGCATCCCTCATTACTGTACTTTCTGATAACTGGTTATTTTGTCCCTGGCATTTGCCTTGTTTGGAAGCCATTAGTGTCCCAGCAAAACACCAATGGCTTGATGACCCAGAAATATTACTTAAGTTTGTCTTAAATAAATGCTACAATGCTACAAGAGATGGAGGCATCTATTGACTTTGCGAAGAGAGGACTCCCTTGAGTCAGGTTTGACTTCTGATTGGTTACCTAAGCACATCTTTGCAGATTTGTGGCAGTAATACGGAAGTGGTTTGTCACCGCTGTTTTCTTTCATGGTTTTTTTAAATTTTATTTATTCCCCAGTCCAGCCTAAACCTGAGTCTTCCTGCAGTCTCTCATCCAAGTAGTAACTAGGTCTGATGCTACTTTAACTATTTCCAGGTTAGCTAAGTTGGTAAAATGTAGCAGTCAAGTCGGCCCTCCCTTTTAATGTGAAATTTGGCAGTTATTTGTCAAGTAAAATTTTCATGTGCAGAAAGATAACCTGTATTTTCTATTCTCCTTGTAAATAGAATGGCGGACTTGTGTTCCTCCAGGTCAGCAAAATGAAGCAGCAGCTTTGTGAAAGATATGAAAAAACTCAACCAGAAGTGAAATTCACAGAAGACATTCCTGATTCCTAACTCAGTTTCAAATGCTACTTTACCTCAGTAAGAAAAAAACCAGAACTCCACCATCTTGGGGAATATCTGAATTGCATTAAAAACAAAGAATTTTGAGTAACTGTAACTTCAAATATTATGGCAAAATATTTAGATGAAGGTTTTCAAGGCTGGTGGGTATCTAAGCATAAGATTTGGTGTAAGTGAATGCAAGGAACAGAAAGGGAAAACAAAATGCAAGATCTGGGACAATAACATTAAATCTTCCATATGGATAAACTAAGTAGTGTGGCCATTCAGGAAGGATCATATTTAATTTTCTTTTTCCTTCAATCTCATGCTTTAAATATTGTTAAGATTTACTCTCTTAAAGATCCAAATTGGTAACATTTAACATTTATTTGAAAAGGGCACTCAGATAACTTTATTCAAAAATAAACCAGCTCTGTCCTTATCTATAAATGACCTTTGGGAAGATCAACAGTAAAACAGCTTCAGCTAATACTTAATGCAATCTGCTCCCCAACATAAAATGCATATTGGGTACCTTAAATACCACAATTACAAAATCTATGCTATTTCAAGCTTTCTTAGATCTAGCCATACAAACAGGATGAAATATTATCTAACTTGAAAATGTTTCACCTGTTCCTGGGTGGAAACTAATCAAGGAGACAAGCAACTTAGAACTAAGGAGAAATTTCCTGACAGTTAGAATAATTAATCAGTGGAACAACGTGCCTGCAGAAGTTGTGAATGCTCCAGCACTGGAAATTTTTAAGAAGATGTTGGATAACCATTTGTCTAAAGTGGTGTAGGGTTTCCTGCCTAAGCAGGGGGTTGGACTACTAGAAGACCTTCAAGGTCCTTTCCAACTCTGTTATTCTATTCTATTCCTAGTGCAGAGTCACACTTTACCTTGAAGCGGTGGGCTATACCTCAACAAATGGTTGGGAATTAAATATGTCTAAATATATAAATGCAATTTCAGTGGATAGCAGATTTCAATTATTTATTCAGCAGTATAAATTGCTCAATGGTTGAACTTCCTATTAAATCTTTTGGTAAGGTCAGTATTATCTGAATGAACATTAAGATTAATGTATATTCTAAGAGGGATTCTGATATTGACACCTATTAGTTATCTACGCAATAGATAAGTTAATGAGAAAGTCTTAATTGCAGGATAAAGACCTTTAAATATCCTTGGTCAAACTAAGTGTCGGCTTTGGAAGTCATATTAACCTTGGACGCTTCCATGCTGCCACCTTCTTGCACTTGGGAAAGTAGGAGGGGGGATTTGATAGAGGGTTTTGTTAGACATAATAGCATTCTTCTTTTTGGTCAAGGTCATGGTGCTCCTGCATCTGGAGGAGGAGTGGTTGCAGTGGTGTCTCAAGTTGAGATGAATGGTGATTGGGCCATGTGATGGACTGATGAGTGCAGGGGCTGGATATGGGGTTTTGATTTATTGAGGGAAAGCTCGGAACTCTCAGATTTGGGTTTTCCCAGATATGCCAGTATACCTATTCCAATAAATAAAGATTTTGAGATGAAGCTTGTCTCAGAGTTTTTAATTGGAGTTGGGTTGTTCTGGAATGCTGACACTAAGGTTATTACATGATAATGCGGGTTTTAACATGCTAGATTGTCAACTATATCATTGGGCCTTGATTTTAACATTTCTATTTGTTGAACCAGTTGTTTTATGATTATTCCCCTCATTGGACCTTTTTGGAGAATGAATGTGTAACACTTCTGAAACCTTGGCAAGTTTATGGCCCAGGTATACTAAAGTGGAATCTTTATTTTAAACTTTAAAAGCTACCAGGCATATTTTCTTATTTGTAAGAGGTTACATTTCATTTCTGAATCACATGAGAAACTGTGGGATAACACAAATTTGAAAATAGTATGAAAGATGTTTTACTGGAATGTTTGGGCTAATCAAGGGATCAGCACCTTCTTAGATCACTTGACTTCTAATAGTTATCTGAGAGACTTGAGTATTGAATATGACTCATCTACAATATTTATTTAGTGATATATATAAGTAAAGATGTTAAGCTTTATTATTATTTAATAATGTCAGCAGTGGTACCCCAAAAGTGGCCTATTTCCACAGTACCTAATGCTAGGTTCCATGCAGCAGCTCCCCATGGGGAATGGCGAGTCCACTGTTTTTTTCAAAACCTGGTACTACGACTTCATGACTCTGCTATGGTCAAGAGACCACAGGACCTGACATTGACCGGCTGATACATGACTCCAGGATGAGAGTCAAAGATCTGAGACTTTCATAGTAGGAAAAGCTTCGAAAGTACATGATAATTCCCCTCTACATTACAGAGTCTTGGTTGTTTGATTGCAAATGTTTTACTACCCAACTAAATAGTACCATCAGTGCGAGCAAGGGATTCACTCTCTGTTTATATACAGTAGCTTGCTTAGCCAGTGTTGTTGGGGTGTGGTTTTCTCGGCATGTCCCCCTTAATTAGTCTGGGAAACTGTAAGCATCCTAGACCAAAACAAACACACACGCACTAGGGAATTCCTAAAAGTTTGGTATTCAGATAAATCATCTCTCAATAAGCACGTAAAAATAAGCCATATCATCATTCAAAAGAGACCATTAAAAAAGCTAAAAATGAAACAAAAAGACCAGAACGTGTCCTCTCTAGGAGCGACCACCCACATAAAGAAGGGATTAACGTCAGACCGACATAAATAATCAAGCAACCCTACAGCAACGAAGTAGCATACGGTAGTCCTTACAGTGTCTGCTCTTGACCTGGCTTAGCTAATATACTCTTGGTTAATGAAGAGATGAACTGGGTGACTTAACTAGCTGTTGTCAGTTTTCCCAAGTGCAGCCATGGCGAATAAGTCACATGCAAGTCTTTCATGATCGACGTGATGGCTACTGTTTTGTCCAGCAGAGCCAAAGCTCCATGCAACGTATTTGAATCCTATTTCAATATTAACTGAACCCCCACAGTATATCGCTCAATTTTACAATGATAAAAGGCTGATCCTGAAAACTTCTTAAAGATAAGAAACATCTGGTCCTTTGGATGTTATGACATCCACCATCGACCTGCTGGTTTAGGGTTGTGGGGAGCTATAATTTAGCAGGAATATCTTTCTTTGTTTGGCTCCTTTCTAACCTGCTTGTTTAAATGAGTTTTATGCTTAGTCTGCAGAAGAGCTATAGATGAAAGAATGCCCCTGGCCCAGATTTTGTCATCAATCTACAAATACATCATTTCCTTATATCTTTAAGGTAGGATTTCCACAACCCCTGAAGACTGGACATGATGGCTGAGGCCGATGGAATTTAGAATTTATTTCAAAACGTGGCAAGCAGGCCGTTTTTTTTTTTAAAAGATGGTCAATTAAAACCAGATGACTGAAGAAGAAGCTGGCATGTTGCAATGAATAGCACTATCTTCTATATATTCATCTACATAAATTCTTCTAACTCAGCAAAAATTTATAGTAAATAAACAATGGCTATCTATAGCCTAGCAGTCAAAAAAAAACCTATAAGAGTAAATTTGGCTGGTATTCTGGAAAAAATTAGAGATTGGAAGAGAGCCTTCTAGCAAAAGATTGCTCTAAAATAGGGGTGTCAAACTCGATTTCATTGAGGGCTGCATCAAGGTTGTGTTTGACCTTGTGGGCCAGGGTGGGCATTGCCAGCTTGACTTCCCTTGTGTCAGGCACGCCTGTGGTGGCCTGAGTGCTCTGCCAGCGAAAACGGGCTCCTGAGCTCCGTTTTTGGCCTCCTGCCACCCTCTGCCAGCGAAAACGGACCTCAGGAGGGCCACACATGGCCCTCGCAAGCTCCGTTTTCGGCTGCAATGGCCTCCTTCAGCTTTCTGCCAGTGAAAATGGAGCTCGCGTGTGTGTGTGCACGTGGGCTCTGTTTTTGCTGGCTGAGGCACTGCAGGCCAGTCCTTTGCTGTTTCCAGAGCGGCCCCGCAGGCCAGATCTAAGCACCTTGCAGGCTGGCTCCGGCTCCCGGCCTTGAGTTTGACACACCTGCTCTTAAAATCTTAAGCAGAACAGAATCTCTTTACAGATGGTGACAGTCAAGAATTGAACTGGGAACTTGTGTATGGGCACTATTATTGAATCCCATCATTACATTTTGGCACTAACTCAATTCATAGCTCTGTATCTGAAATTGAAATTGTTATTGTAGGAAATCTAACAAGTTTCTACTGAATTGCTTTGATGTTTCAGGGCAAAAAATAACATTTCAAGGGATGGAAAATGTTTCCCAAGGATCTAAAAATTCACTTTTCTTAATCTCTTGTCCTCTCTGAAGGAATCTCCAGGCTTTTGGTCATAGAATGAAGAGAATGACATTATGCTAGGCAGCCAGTCAGATTTACTATGTGCAAATATTACAGTAGGCCTACAGGGGACTGCAGGAAAGGGCATAGAAACAAGCAGTGAAATATGGATCATAATGTGATGCAACTTTTTCGTTGTCTGTATGCAAAGTTACAACACTAATTATGAAAGGTCAGAGGTGTTGTGACATCATAATATACATTTCACAATTTTTGTGTAATCTTGGTTAGGAATACATTCCAGTGGACAGGACAGTAATTCCTGGTCACATGCAACTTCCACTCCTTCGGAGATACCACAAGGCTGTAAGGAACATTTTTCCCCATATGAATGATCATCTTTGTAGGAAAAAAACCTCCTTTAGTTTTAAAAAGTTGGTATTTTTTGCCACAGCTGAACATTTAATGAGCAGCACATTTCCTGCAGCTCCTCCCTGTAGTTTACTTTCTCTTTGTTCCTCCCAAACAATATGAGTCAGTATTTTCTTTTTCTTTTTCATTAGAGTGGAACAGTTTTCTGCACATTTTAAAAATTAGAAAAGGGCAACTTGAGGTCCCAGGATTGTATGCAAGCCCTCAATCATGCTTCCCCCCTATTTAATAGCATGTGGGACTTCAACCAATAGTCAGGATGGAGCCTGCAACAGTGCAGGTGAAGTATTACCTGTAAAAAGGATGATGGGTTTAAGAAAAGGAGCAGCGCATGTATTGTAGCTGCCATCTGGCTTTATTTAAACCTCTCCCCGACCTTGCTAAAAACCCTTCCTGCCATCATGAGGTTTGACACATGTTAATGGAAGAAGAACACTAAGTACTCTTAATATTGCTAAAAGTATACACCTGCATGTCTACCTATGTGGCATGGGCTTGTACCATCATGTTCTCCAAAAGATTAAGTACACACCTGGGCACCAAAAATTGCCCTTACTTTCATTATAAAATTTGAAATGAAGAGTAAAATTTCAGTTATGAGGAGAGGAGAGGAGAGGAAAAAAATCCAGGAGAATTAGTCTGAACAAGGAAGCACACACATAAATGAGACAGACCCACAGAGAATAAATTCATTTTATGTAATGGATTATCAATACACGCTTTTACCAGAGAGGGGAAACATTCAATTCTTCAACACTATTAAAACAGCTTCTAGAAAAAGGAAGCAAAAGGAATTGCCACCTTTTCCCACAGTCTATAAAAGGCTCTGGGGGATGTACTTTGTGGCTTTTGCCATGACTGAACACGGGTTGAGCACGAAGAAGGGAGAGAAACCAAGTACAAGTGAGTGGATTCTAAGGGAAGTGTCCAACCCTCTTGCTTGAAAGGGATGTTGAGTGGTTGCTCCCTGGCCCCAGGAGCTCCTTGCGGCTCACAAAGGCGGCATGATAGCATTCAGCATGGCCCAGGAGGATTTGTTGCTCAGCTTTGTCTTGGCATGCAGTCTGGCTCTCAGTAGACACACAGATCCGGGAACTTCATCTCATACACCGGGATGGAGTGGTTCTGAGGCTGGCCATAAGCAGCTGTGATGGTTCCAGAGGGACTAGGAGGGGGTCTGCAATGCAAGGGGACAGGAAGACAGGAGAACAAGTGTGTAGGGACAGGAAGGCACAAGACATCTAAGAGCTCGAGAAGAAGAAAATAGCAACTGCCCCAAAAACTAAACTACAATATGAGGTGGGAAACTTTGTTCCGCCAACTGGGAAGGAAGAGCAAGAAGCAAGAGCAGTAAATCATTATTTGAGGAAAGAGGAAAGCTTTCCTACCTTCCCATCCCATGTGGATTATGAATCATATCATACCAACATGTTGGTCAAGGGAAAGTCTGAAAAGTTGGCTTCTTGGGGCTGTGATCTCTACAATGAAAAAACCTTTAGGTAACTAATGCTTATTGCAGAAGCTTGAGTACTTAGTGGAACTCATTGCTACTAGATGCTACAAAGAGCAAAAATAAATAGAGATTTTCCTTGAGCAAACTAGTTGCTGTAGGATCCCATAAAAGGCAAGTGTTCTTTAGGAAGAAGCCAACTGGTTCAAGAGGATTCCTACAGAGGATCTAAAGCATCCTTCCTTACTTCACATCTATTCAGGTCCTTTATTGCCAATCTTGCTGTTTTGATGAACCATTAACATTGCTTTTTCTCCTAGCAATCTGCTGCCTGGATATCTCTAAGGAGAAAGTTATGTCATCTTCCCTTACCGTATTGTGATCTCAAAAATCTGGTTGAGCTTGCTCTGTAGTAGAGTTGCCTGCAATAAGAATATCATATTGATTTTAAGTACTGCCAAGTGGAAAAAAACAAAGGATTTTTTTTTCATAAGAGTTTGCATCAAGTTCTATTTATTTTTTTATGGCTCTATAACAAAATCCTTTAAATTAAATTTACTACAATTCCCCCCTCTCCCAACCTAGAGTGGATCCCTTTTCACAAGCAGCTCTGCAATTCCAGTGGCACTGGTGGTATCTTATTTCAGAGTAAGCAGGAACACTTTGGAAAAATCTTTTATTTTATTCATCTTATGCATTTTAACTTTTGGGATAGTGGTCATTTATGGCACCAGTATAACAATCCATTGTTATGATCGACAACGTGGGCAATTAAAAAAGTTGCAAGTTAAACGATTCTCATATACCTTCCAGTTTGCATATCGAAAAAGTGATCTCCACAAACATGCCTGAGAACTGCAGCTCAAAATCTTGCCTGAGCTGATCACTACAGATCCGATGAAGAATAAAATGTTTATTTAATCAACATCTTGACCTTAAAACTAATTTGATGAACAGAGGAAATTGCTAACACCAGATGACATTAAATGAGCCTGGAGGCAAGATAGCAAGATAGTTTTCTCCCCTTTGTTCTCTTAACACAGGCCCACAAGCAACCTTTACGACAATCATCTGCTTAGTGCTTCTTCATTTCCTCAAAATGATGTGTGGTTATTGGCCATCATAAGGTCTTCCTGACATCCCCCCCGCCCCCAGTGGTGAAATCTGAATTGGTTTGCTACCAGTTCTCTGGCGGCACATGCCCAGTATGTACTGATCGGAGGTTTGGGAAGGTAAGTAGAACAGTGGGGGGTGGGGGAAATAAGCTGTGGCACACAATTTAGCTTTGCTAGAAAGCAGGATTACCTGCTTTCTAGGAAAGCTAAACCCTGCTGCACAGCTGATCGTTGGAAATACCAGTTTGGAGGAACCAACAGCTTTTTTAAACTACCATTTCGCCCGAACCGGTAGCTTTTTTTTACTACTGGTTCACCTGAACTGGAGTGAACTGGTAGCATTTCACCCCCCGCCCCCTGCCACACACAATGACCTGTAGAAAGAAATGCTGCATACCAGGGATTGCAGTTTAGTTGTTCTACATAATCAATGCAAATGAGATAACACTGAACTATGATACTCCCCTATTCTAACAGTGGTGTTTGAAAAGTTCCCTGCTTGTTATGAGTTCATTTTCCTGACTTCTTTTGTCTCCCTAGACCAGGGGTCCCCAACCTTTCGGACCTCAGGGACCACTAAAATCATAATTTTAAATCCCACGGATCACTAATATGATCTGCCTAATGACCGGCTGGGTGGGCGTGGCTAGATGGTCATCTGACTGGGTGGGTGTGGTCAATTTGATGTCACTCACGTTGAGAGGCGCCTCGCCGGCCTCTACTCGCCCCTCCCCTCCCAGCCCCTCCTTGCCTGCCCGCCTGGGCTTCTTAGGGCCCCAACAGAAAGCAGTTGTTGGAGCTAAGCAGCCACCACGAGAAAGAGTTGACAAAACAGCTGGCTCAGTTCAAATTGGATCTGACTGAGAAGGAGGTTCAGCAGAAGCACCTCACTGAGGACTACAAGCATAGACTTTCTAAGTTGAGGGAAGACCTGCGGGAGTGCAAAGCCAGGTACTGGCGCCTGGAGGCTCAGCGGGCTGAGATGGTCAGCCAGTTCCAGGTCATGATGCAGTCCCACTGGAACAAGGCCCTCCGGCTCCTTGCCACCAGTGGCACTTCCCTCTAGCCTTCGCCCAAAGCCCCGCCCCAGGAAGCTGAAGCAGACCCCAAGTTGGAATTTCTGCCCCCCTCCAACCCACACAAAAAGACCCCAAAGGGGGAGACTCTCTGCAGCAACATGTTCATTGCATGTGTCTGGCCCAGGAATCATCGTTTGAGGACCTCTGACTTAGTGCAATATAAAAAAAAGCAAATAATTTTTCTGTGGACCACCAAAATTTTCTCACAGACCACCAGTGGTCCATGGACCACCAGTTGGTGACTGCTGCCCTAGACAAAATCTAGCACACTTATCAACAATGCAGATGTCAGCGTTTCAACACTGGCATAGAGAGCAGAGGAGAGCGAGAGATAAACTTTGAAACTTTTGCCTGCTAAATCCCTTTGAAATCGGGTTGTCGTGGAAATGAGGGGAGGGGGCACATTCCTGGGAAATTACGAGAAAAAGAAGTCTGAAGAATGACTTGGAAGATAGCCAATGAGAAGCAGAGATCTGGGGATCGGAAAGGGAGGGATTGGGGACAAAAGGTCAGTCTTGTCCGCACAGAGTCATGATCTGGTGGCTGTGCTCAATTAAAGAAAGATTTCCTTAAAGATTGGCAGTTTGGAAATTCATTTAATTTTGAGATAGCATCTGCTCAGTACCTATTGGCCAATTCACACTGCTCTGGGTGCACACACAAAGACATCACTTGGCACTACACTCCATAAACATATTGGCCTGGATTGTAGGAGTGACTAGATATCTGATTTGGCAGATTACTGGTGTGTTCTGAAGCACTTGTCAGGATTTACATAAGCTCCTTCTAAGCAAGAGCATTTTATTGACCTTCAAAAGAACTCTGCAAATGTGTTTCAAAACAAGATTCAGTAGCTTGAGGAATTCCACAAGTTGCTTTCTTTAACTTGTCCAGGGTTAGAACTTTCAGAAAGCACCCCGCTGGCCTTATTGCTGTAGAAGATTAGGGTTCAAATCTGGAGGAAACAAATTTTATGCAGACATCTTTTCTACCTGCTCCAATATTTGAGCAGATACTTGGGACTGTGTGCCCCCAAAACAGATTATCATACAGCATGAGGTTATCCTTGGACAGTATTCAAGACGAAAAATAAGGGGGAAATACTCTATTAATAATATCGTAGAATGCTGATGCAAAATCGCTTCATTTCAAGCTGCTTCTTCCATATGCCCTACATCCATGATGGCGAACCTATGACATGTATGCCGGGAAGTGGCATGCAGAGCCATCTCTCTGGGCACGTGGAGCCATCGCCCGTTGCTTTTCCAGGTTCCAGTGAGCCAGCCAGCTGGTCTTCTTGCACGTGGGAGCGCTGGAAAGTGGAAGAGCAGCCGCCGGGTAGGCATGCACGCACTAGGAAGATGATCTTCCAGTTTCTGGCGTGCATATGTGTGCGGACCAGATGGCCGGTGTGCATGTGTGTACCGGAACCCGGAAGAGCAACGGGCGACAGCTTGCATGCCCAAAGATGCAGAGAGGGGATCCCAGCGGGCGCTTCCTAGGGGAGCAGAGCTGTCAGCCAGGATGGGCGGGCTGGGGCTTCTCTCCATCCCCATCAGAGCGGACTTCTTGTATAGCCCCAGCCCTCCAGCCCACGGCCGGCTCAGGCACCCCAGAAGAGCAGCAGCAGTAGCAGAAGCTGCAGGGCAAGGGGCAGGAGCGACTGGCCGGCCCCCGCAGACACTCCCCCACTGGCGAGCCGGGTCCTCAGCAGCATCTCCCATGCAGGAGGAGCTGCACTCTCCTTTGGCCCTACTGGGGCAGCTTGCCTCCCTGATGGCGGCTCCTCCTCCAGGATCCCATCCAGAAGCGGCAACGTGAGAACCGCCACCGCCCCCTCACCCCTGGCTGGCTGCCCTGCCGCTGCCCTGTGGCTAACGCTGCTCTTCTGGGGCAGCAGGGCTGCGCAGGAGCTGAGTTCGCACAGAAGGAACGTCTGTCCGGTGCTGGGGTAAGAGGTGAGCCAGCCGGGAAGTGGTTGCGCTCCCTTGGCAGAAGTCGGGGTGGGAGCTACGCTGGCTTGTTCTTGGTGGTGGGCTGGATCCTGCAGCATTATCCTGGGATGTGTTTATTCGCCTTTGTTCATGGGGAAAAAAAAGCAAAAGAATGTAGCACGTGACCGATCCACCTTCTTGGGTTTGGCTAATCAGAGCCCTCCTTGAAGCTGGCGAGTTTTTTGGCGGCTGTCAAGATGGCACCGCTATTTATTGAGAGGAGTTGCGGGAGGAGTTGCGCAGTTGCTGCCGAAATGAAAGGCAGAAGCTGGCAGGCCATGCTCTTCCAAGCATGGGGAGTGCAGCCGACTCATATGCCGGTGGTGGAAGAGGAGGAAGAAGAGGTGGCACTGTTGGCTACAGCCATAGAAGGTGAGGCAGCAGATTCGCTGACCTAGCCCTCTCCGTCAGGCGCTCCGGGATTCCAGGTGCTCTGTGGATGTTCATTGGAGGAGCGTGCCTACTAGGTTCAAGCATCATGGGAAGTGCTCCTGGCTAACACACTGCTCTGCCTGCTGACTGGGCTGGGAAAAACACTTGTAGCCGCCATGGTAATGTACAATTTCTACCGGTGGTTCCCTGGTGGCAAGATTCTATTCCTGGCTCTGACCAAGCCTTTGGTGGCTCAGCAACAGGAGGCGTGCACCCACCTCCTGGGCATCCCTGCTGTGCATCTGGCTGAAATGACGGGTGGGTGTTTGGTCACGTCCGGCCTGTGGCTCAGGATCGGGCTGTTTTCACATGAGCCGGCTTAGTGTCTTTGTCTGCTCCGTGGGAAGCTAAGCCGGATGTGATCACTAGTGGGGTGGGAGCAGAGCTATACGACTGTGAAGTTGAAAAGAAATTCCAGAATAAGGCAAGCAACCCTTTTATCTGTGGAAACGGACCAGTAGTGGAACTGGACCGAAAGGATTTCTTTTGTATCCTGTTTATGTGCCTGTTTTGGGAGGGAGGTTTGTCTGGCGCTGGGATAAGAGGTGTGCCAGTGAGGAAGCGGTCACACTCCCTTGGCAGAACTGGGGGAAGTGGGGTGCTGTGCTGGTTTGTTCTTGGTGGTGGGTTGCGGTGGGGGGGCGCTTCATTGACATTCTTCCGGTTTCCGGCGCGCGCATGTACACCGGCCAGCTGGTCTTCGCGCACACAGGTGTACCAGAAACCAGAAGACCAAGTGGCCAGTACTCTTCCTGTTTCCAGCATGTGGGCTTGTGTGTGCACACTCCCGTTAAAGTTCACCAACACTGCCCTACATTGTCTGCATAGATTGTCTGTGCTGACCTAGCACAAAAAACATCACTTCCATTCCGGAACACCTAAAACTCTTTCAGTTTGTCTTAGCAGTGGATTACAATGAGACAGAGGTGACATCATAATTGAAGAAACGTGATGATGTTTCACTTTGGGGCATTCTACAACTGTAAAACATTGTTACTGATCTGCCTGACTAAGCAAAATAAGAAAAATTATCTTATTTAACTTTTAACAAGCTGAATCAATACATGAAGAAGCATCAGGATAAGTTACAACACAAATAAAACATACTTATCTTCTATTGGTATGTGGTATGATTTCATTATTCAACTTCCTACTTCTTTCAAGAAATGCTATCCTCCGTACGAGGATTGTTCCTCAGTATACACCAAGGGAAACAATATAGGCAGACAGAGCAGGAGAGACGGGACACAATAGGAAAACCTGATACTTACTCGGGCCCCACAATGTGCTGCAATTTCTTCAAAAGGAGCTTTCTGGAATTTTTCAACCACCTGCCGTCTCCTTTCCCTCTCTTGTTCCTCTACAGCGACACTGTCAACTACCAGGAAAGCAAAAGAAATTAATGATTGGGGAGGGATAGGATTAAAATCCTGCCCATTTAAACTTGAGTTCAGCTTCCTGGCTTAAGCTGAAAGCAGAATTTGTCTTAATTTTTAAAGTTTCCTCCAGCTGGTTCTAATTGCTGTGCTGTTATTCTGGGATGCCTATATAGCCATGATGGCGAACCTATGGCACAGGTTCACAGGTGGCACGCAGAGCCGTATCTGTGGGCATGCGAGTGTTGTCCTAGCTCAGCTCCAGCACGCATGCGCGCGCCAGCCACCTGATTTTTGGCCCTTCCGGGCCCACCGCGAATCAAGAAACAGGCTGTTTCCAGCCTCCTGAGGGCCTTTGAGGGGATGGGGAAGGCAGTTTTCACCCTCCCCAGACTCCTAGAAAGCCTCTGGAGCCTGAGAGAGGGCGAAAAAACGGGCCTATTGGGCCCACCGTGCCAAAAGCGGGGGGAGCGCAGGGGAGGGTCACACATGTGTGGGGGGACAGGGCACAATGAATTATGGGTGTGGGCACACATGCGCACAAACCCTCCGTGCTCCCCTCACTTTTGGCACACGATGGCAAAAAGGTTAGCCATCACTGCTATATAGAATAGGAGAAGGATGGAAGGCGTTAATTAGATCAGAGATTTTCAAAATTTCCTCCCCCCCCCAGTCAATCTAGTTTTAGCGGAAATAGTATGCAGAGATTGCTATGAAGAGACTTACCAATTGCTTTCTTGAGGGTTTCATAAGTGATCTCTTCAGCTGGTGCTCTCTTTGGGGGATTGATGGGAAGAACACAACAGACAAGGGTAGAGAAAGAGTATGTTAGAAATTAGATATGTTAAAATCTAATAGAGGTTTAGAAAGAAATCCTACTTTAAAGGAATAGTAGTCATCAAGAGACTTCATCAAGAAAAAATGAACTACCTCATCAAATGAATCATCTGTGTATTACGCTAAGAATATAAACAAATGATAAATCCCCTTTTCCATATTCTTGTCTGTTTTGTACCCCTCTAACTAAACCTCTCTTCTAAACAATTCTGCCACGTGCCCAAAACTCTCCTTGCTGCATGCCAAACTTCTAGGTGGCCCAAGGCACTGGAGACACTCAACTATCTTATTAGGGCAGAGGTCTTCAAACTTGGCAGCTTGAAGATTTGTGGACTTCAGCTCCCAGAATTCTCCAGCCAGCTATGCCTTGGGCCACCTAGAAGTTTGTCATGCAGCAAGGAGGAGAGTTTTGGGCAAGTGGCAGAATTGGTGGGTGGAGAATTCTGGGAATTGAAGTCCACAAGTCTTAAAGCTGCCAAGTTTGAGGACCCCTGTACTAGGGAATCCATCTTCATACATTTGGTTAGAATTTGATAAGCAGTCCATTATTTTCTTTTCTTAAATTGTACTGTGGAGTTTGTTTAATTAATGAAAAGCATTTGTTTTAAAAGATTTATTCTCATACTTCTATGGATTGTTTTACAGCTAAGAACATACAAGTATGACAGATTCAGAACAAAAACAGATGGAGAAGCACAAGAGCAACAATGTGAAAGGATATAAGCTTCATTTTTACATGCCAGAATAAAAAAACATTTGGCATTTCATAATTACCCAGAGTGGGTTTCTGACCAGTTTGAAGGAAGGGGGGGGGGAATCACTGAGCGTTATCTTGAATTAAAAGTTCTTATCCTTGACCTACCAAAAATTCAGAAGCAATGTGGCAGCACCTCTATGCATCTGATGAAGTGAGTTGCAACTCATAAAAGCTTATGCCGTTTATTAAAATCTGTGAATCAGAAAAGGTGCTGCCAGACTCCTGATTTATTGCTACTATAAATACAGATTTTCACTTAGATTAACTTTCCATCAACTCAACAGAATTGAAAAGCCATTTAGACCATTCAGCCCAATTTGTTATCTGTGCAAAAATCCTAATTAAAACATCCACAACAGGATATTCAGTTTCTATATGAACACATTCAACAAACTGGTGCTCACCATCTCTTTGGAGAATTGATTCCACTGATGAATTCCTTCTACCACCAGGATTTTCCCCTAATATTCAACTGGAATCTATCTTTCTCTAAATTAAAACATTTATTCCATATTCTGCATTCTGGGATAATAGAGAATGGTCTTGGCCTTAAGCGTGATATCCATAGTTGAACAATGTTAGTGCATCTTCCCATTGTCATTTTTCTCAAGGATAGATATAAACATTTTCCTCAGCACCTCATTGAAAGCATTTCCAGGACTCTGATTATTCTGGATTAATCACCCACAAAGATAATCAGGGCACTGGAGACTACAACATATGAAGAATGGTTGCTGGAACTGGGTATGTCTAATTTAATGAAAAGAAGGACTAGGAGTGATATGATAGCAGTGGTTGAAGGGGCTGCCACAACGAAGAGGGGGGGTCAATTAGTCTCCAAAGGCAGAACAAGAAACAATGGATGGAACTTAATCAAGGAGAGAACCAACCTACAACTAAGGAGAAATTTCCTGACAGTTAGAACAATTAATCAGTAGAATAACTTGCCTCCAGAAGTTGTGGATGTTCCAACACTGGAAGTTTTAAAGAAGAGATTGGACACAATTTGTCTGAAATGGTATAGCGTTTCCTGCTTGAGCTCGGGGTTGGACTAGAAGACTTTCAAGGCCCATTCCACCACTATGATTCTGTTATTCCTTACTACTTCCTCTGTAATTGTACTATTTTTTTCTGAATATTTCTTAAACATGTTATTCAGAAAGGGGAAGAGTACTCAACATTGGGTTAAAATAATGCAGAATACAATGGAACTATCTTCCTATGATTTAAAAAGGACACTGTTGTTAATGATGTCTAATTCAACAGCACATCACACTGCTGTTTCAAAAGCTTTTTCAACAGACATATCACAGTGCTGATTCAAATTCAACTTGTGGTCAACTTAATATCCAGATCCTTTTACCATATAATATTATGATACTAGATTTATGGAAAATCCAATAGTTTCATCAGGATGACAAAACAAGTGTTGTGATGTTACAAGGTAAGATCTGCCTTTATGAATGTGCAGTAATATGACATATATACAAAAGGCACGGAGGGTGTCATGATACACTGTAATGCTCATTTTGACATTTGTGCAACCTCTTAGAATGTTCATGGGTATAACCTGAATCTATCCCTGTGCATTTGAGTTTGAATGCATTCTTCACTTAAGGAAGTGAAAAATTCTGGATTTTTATCTATTAAATTTTATTCAGTTCTCTTCCTTAGCCTTTTGAAATAATTTTGAATGTTGTTTTTGTCATCTGAAATATCAGGCATTCCACCAAGTTTTCACTAATCTACAAACTAAGCAAGTTATTAACGAAACTGTTGAAGAATACTGCAAGTGTAGTGCAACCCCTGTTGAGCAATGCAATGTTTGAGCAAAGAAATGAACTCAAGCTATACTGTATTATGTCCATAGTGTTCTCACTATGAATATTACTTTACAAAAAAGATAATTGACATTGCTTATTGTTATAAGCAATGCATATTCAGGTTAATTTCTTGTAAACACTGTACATTTTTCAAGATCCTTGCACACTTAATCTCTTATAGATTATGATTTGTTTTAAAGTTTTCCCAGGTTGCTCTCCTGCCAAAATTAGGAACATTAGTCCCTCTTGTAATCATCCTGTATTCTCCCGAGTTTCCAAAGATAATAAATAGGGATTTACCAACACCGTCCATGTTCCTTTTGTACCTGGGATGCAATTCATATTGCCTTAAAAATTTGAACTTGGAAATCTAATTCAACATAACGTACTCTGGAACACAACAGAACTAATCAATAAACAAACATATGGGATGAAATAAACCATTTCCCAATCAAGATCCTATTACAGTTTATCCATTTTAAAGCCCTCCATTTCTTATTGTTTGGACAAATGAATCCAATAAACTTGTACATAATATCATTAGGTCCTTAAAATACTGCTCCATGATAGATATAAAATAAAATAGCATCTCAAAAAGTATGATGTTGGGAAGAGAAGTTCAGAATAAAGCAAAGAGAACCTCACAGGGCTGGTAATAAGTTCCCAACCATCCATTTCTCATTCAATTTATGTTTGCTGAGCCTAGCCAAAAAAGGGAACATTGAGAAGGACACACCTCTTCTTTTTCAGGGCTATTTCTGGATTCCACTTCAACTTGTAGAGAGATGGTCTCTCCAATACTCCTCCTCTTAGACAGCCTGTCTTCATCTAAAAGAAGAAAGGGAGATAAAAACACTTTCTTTCCAGCTGGAAAGGTTATGTGTCTAGCATTTTGTAGGGAATTATAAACCGAGGGGAATTATTTGACCCTGGTTTCCTCAAATAGTCCTGTGACAGTGATCGATAAATCAACACATCCTGCCTTAGAGAGACTGGATTTCAACAACATGCTAAACTCTTAATATTTAATTTAATTTAATTTAATTTCCAATTTATATACCACCCTTCTCCCTGAGGACTCAGGGCGGTGTACAGCCAAGATAAAAAACATAGAATACAAATATTAAAACATTTAAAAATATATATAAATTTGGGCCAAAAGTTAAGAATCACAAACTAATTAAAAGAAATTTAAAAATTTCTTCTAAGCCAACCCGGCTTGTTGGAAAAGATGAGTTTTCAGGGAACGACGGAAGGCACTGAGGTCATGGATCCTTCTTATCTCCGGGGGCAACTGATTCCAGAGGGTAGGAGCCCCCACAGAGAAGGCCCTCCCCCTGGGGGCCACCAGCCTACATTGTTTGGCTGATGGCACCCTGAGGAGGCCCTCTCTGTGGGAGCGCACGGGTCGATGGGAGGTCGTTGGTAGCAGCAGGCGGTCTCGGAGATAGCTAGACCCTATGCCATGGAGCGCTTTAAAGGTGATAACCAACACCTTGAAGCGCACCCGGAAGACCACCGGGAGCCAGTGCAGCTCGCGCAGGAGTGGTGTTACATGGGAGTGCCATGTTGCTCCCATCACTACCCGCGCTGCTGCATTCTGGACCAGCTGGAGCCTCCGGGTGCTCTTCAAGGGGAGCCCCATGTAGAGAGCGTTGCAGTAGTCAAGGCGAGAGGTGACGAGGGCGTGAGTGACTGTGCACAAGGAATCCCGATCAAGAAAGGGCCGCAACTGGCGAATCAGGCGAACCTGATAAAAGGTCCCCCTGGTAACAGCCGTCAGATGTTCCTCCAAAGACAGCTGTCTATCCAGGAGGACTCCCAGATTGCGAGCCCTTTCAGTGGGGGCCAAAGACTCGCCCCCAATAGTCAGCGGTGGAGTCAACTGACTATATTGGGATGCCGGGAGCCACAGCCACTCAGTCTTGGAAGGGTTGAGCTTGAGCCTGTTCCTCCCCATCCAGATCCGCACAGCCTCCAGGCACTGGGACATCACTTCAAGGGCATCGTTGGGGTGGCCTGGGGTGGAGATGTACTTAATATGAGTTAACAAAACACAATTGGTGTGTTTCTTTTGAATATCAATTATGCAATAGCACAAACCATTTTACAACTCAAAACGGTAGCTCATTTCACACAAAATACTAAGATAATGAGTTCCCTCAATAGGTTGAATCATTAACTAAACCAATTTTTGCTTAGTTTGGCATGTTGAGTGAATCTAATCGAGGAGTCGCATACTGATTCCTCTTAGTCCAGCTTCCTGGATCTGCTATCTTTGAGATTCTTGGCTACAATGGCAGCCAAAATAGTTATGGTGAAGGGGTTGCTATCATTTAAATTGTGGCATTGCACATGCATTTCCATGACAAAGAGATCTTGCTTTTATTTCCTAGCCCTTTTGCTTGTAATCCTTTAATTCAAAAATACTGTGACATGTTCTTTGTATCATCGAGACCACTCCGGGGACTGTTTTAAGCAAAAGCAATCAAGAAGTTTACAAGCATAGAACACTCCTGAAAGATAGGATAACTTGTGACCATGAAAGGTGCCATGGTTTTGCAATAATAATAATAACTAATTTTAAAGCCAAGGCAAGTGCTTTGCTTTAGGGAATTAGTTATGATTATAAAGTCCTCAATTTTCCTTGAAGTTTTCTAGCATACCTTGCTTTCAGAATGGCTTATTATACCCTTGAGGATATTTCCCTCCAAATCTGAACCAATGTTTACATAAGAACAAGTGTGACTGTGCAAAGCAGCCATGAACGTTGCTTCTAAACTAGTATGTGCTGGATGAATCCAAAGGGACAATGACTTTCCAATCCTTGCCTCTTCTCAGATCTGTGCCCGTCCCAGTAAGATAAATATCACACTCTAAAGCAACAACACATAGTTCTTGAGGCTGATGGACCATACAACTTTGTTTCACTTTTTTTTCCTGTTTGGGTGAGAGACCCACAGAGTTTAGAAAACTATAAGAGGAAAATTGCAAATGTTCAGTTAAATATGGGTAAGAAAGAATGGCAATGGGTACCCTGTAAATGTAAGAGTTAAAAATAAAGCAATGTTGCTGTGCAACTCAAATCCTGCACAATAAATAACGCTGGATGAAGCAAAATGAACACATCACATAATTTATCCAAAATTGCTGGTCTGCATAGGTTTATTTCTGGTTTTTGCTAGTCCTGAAGTGCTCTATTACATATAGAAGGAGTAGAGTTTGTTTTTCTTAACTGCAGTTTTTCAAGTAGGCCGCATAATTGAATTCTGTGCCTTCAAAAAGCATTTTCTGAAATGCTTCTAAGTCTTAAGCAGGAAAAGACAATCTTCATTTCATTGTACTAGCTAAAAAGCCTCTCGTCCTCTCTTCAGATGATGGGCAAATGCAAGGAATTGAATTCAACTCGCTAATTTTCCATCAAGAAGCCGTGGTTGATAGAGTGGGTTGTGTAAACACACAGATGACTTCTACAACCTGGAGACTAGTCTAGAAATCTAGAAGGCTTGACGATCTCAAAGGTCCCTTCCAATTTTTTTATTCTGTTATCATAGCAGAATAAAATATGTTTTATTCTGTTAACTTATATGTTAACTTATATACCGCTTCACAGTGCTTTACAGCTCTCTCTAAGGGGTTTACAGAGTCAGCATATTGCCCGCAACAATTTGAGTCCTCATTTTACTGACCTTGGAAGGATAGAAGGCTGAGTCAACCTTGAGTCTGGTGAGATTCGAACTGTTAAAGTGCAGGCAGCCAGCAGGCAGCAGAAGTAGCCTGCACTACTTCATTCTAACCACTGTGCCACCGCAGCTCATTATAAGAACTCTGGTTCTTATTCTTGAAGAACCAGAATTACAGAAAGCAATCTTCATTGTTGTGTTTCTCTGTGCTTCACACAGTTGGGGGAGAGGGTGGAAAAAGGCCACTCCCTGGGTCCCTCCTTTGCAGATTACCACAGGGCAATTCTTTCTCACCTTTTATTCAATATGTACAGGGAATGGCTGGGTGAAATGATATATGCCAGTTTGAGATTTCATTAATTATATGTGCCAATGTTAGGCGGGCCAAATGAGGCTGTTGAGGTTCTATTCTAATGTTTAGAGGTTATGTGGGCCTAGCTGGAAAGGAACTGTCTCTGATTCAATCCTATCAAGACCAAGTAGCTGAAGATGCTAGGGCCTCCTAGATTCGGAGATAGCAGAAGGCTATTCCTTCAGCAAGTACATTAAAGTCGAGAGGGATAAATGAAACACAAAGCTGTGTTTGAGTGCAAAGCCCAGCTGTATGAAACACAAAGACCACAATGAAGAATCAACCATCATCAGTTTGGCTCTTTGGAATACTTTTAAGTCAAAACACAACAGAAATTGATTCTAAAAATAATGATAAACTTCTTGAGTAGAGAAAATATATGACCCATTGCCCTCATACCTGTCAGCTGAGGGATGTAAGGTGTGCTGAGCCTATCTGAATTGTAGCCACTCCCTCCCAGCACTTCACTGATCTTGCTCTGCCGGAAGAGAATCTCGGGGCCAAGGTGATCCAGGTTCCGTGACAACCTTTGGGTCAAAACAAGAGAAACAATACATGACTGTCCCAATGACTCCCCAGGTACCCATATTATCCAGCAATTGGTCTCCAGGGAAGGAAGGACACATGTGAAAAACAGAGCTGAAAGCAAATGATGGGATAATTAAGCGGGTTGAAAAGCCCACTTGTTCAAAGCATCATTATCTAAACTAAGGTTTCTCAATCTTATCAATGTGGTGCAGACCAACTCTCAGAATTCCTCCAGCCAGCAAGTCAATTATGGACGCTGAAGCCCATACATCTTAAAATTGCTGAGGTTGAAAAGCACTAATCTAAATTATAGTAGGGATATAATCAACATGTTTTAAACTAACAACGGCTCTCATACCTGGGTTTCTCTACAAAGACACCTTCAGGGAGTAAGTAGGGAGCCTCCTTTTTCCTCATTTCTATAACCTGGAGAGAAGAAAAATGCAAAATTTTTCTTACCAACTTGGTGTGGTCAGTTCCCACTGTAAAAAAATATCAGATTTTATCTGATCAGATATCAGTATTATCTTTGGATGCTCTGCCTGGCAGCCCTAATAAGCTCCCTTGCTCTGGGTTGCTCAGAGCTATGGCCATGGTAAGTACAGTATGAGCAGGTATTGTGACATAACCACCAGGTACAACTGCTTGTGATGTCATCAACACTAGTTTCTAATGTTTGTCTAAATACTACTGGATGCCATCATTGCTAAGAGATGCACAGAATGAATTAGAGTCAGGAGAGCACTGCTATTCAGGAATCTCTTGTTTAGTACTACTGGGTTAGCAAATTGAGTTCTCAGTATATCAAATCTGGGAGCCCAGTAACGATTTCCAATATGCAGTTGTTGATAAAACCACCTGTACACACAGTCCTTAATCACATCTAGCTGAAAGTTGATAAAAGTTGGTGCTTCAGAATCTCTTTCTTACATATGAGACAGGCAATGATGCAATGCAATGGCAGGAAACCACTTAGTGTGATGATTCTGCATCATAATATATTAAGAAGAGATACAGAAAAAAGACAATCACACTTTTTAGGAAATGTCCAGCGAGGCTTTGGCTGGATGGGTTTAGTTCAGAAATGTCTCATACATGTGAATACTTTGAGGCTGTAGGTAATTCATCTAACATGGCTGGGCATCACAACAGGGAAAGTCATGTTTGGGGGTTCCCTAAAAATCCTGCTGGTTTTTACAGAGTATGGGGTGCAGGGACTTCATATTCTTATGATTCTGTGTGCTCCAAATGTTTTGGACTGTAACTCCTACCGTGTTTCCCTGAAAATAAGACCCTGTCTTATATTTTTTTGAACCCCAAAATAAGCGCTTGGCTTTATTTTCAGGGAGGGGCATTTGGGAGCATGTGGAGCAAGACTGGGATTGGGGCATGTGGAGGCATGCCCCAATTTGGGGCATGTGGAGCAAGACTGGGATACTTCTTGCTGTCTTACCTGATTTCCAGCTCTGTCTCCCTAACCCTAAACAAAGGAAATGGCGGGGACCGGCTGCGCATGTGTTTAAATATTTTCGGGGAGGGCTTATTTTAGCACATGTGCTCAAAAGCCTGATTGGACTTATTATCAGGGGAGGTCTTATTTTCGGGAAAACAGGGTAGAATTGTCATCCACTCTATTTGGACCAAGCTGAAGGAAGTTTCCTGGTAGAAAAACAACAACAGGTTAAGGAAAGATAAGCAAAGGTAAGGACAAGTGGCAGACCTCATGAATATGCTGGCAAAAGGCAGGCACCGTGGTCAGCTGGCTGATCAGGTTCAGGTAGGCAGCTCCAAGGGCGTACAGGGCACAGCGGCTGTACAAGGGCAGGTTATCCTCGTTCACCAGGGCCAGTTCCTGCCAACGGGACAGCAGCCTTGTTAGTGAAAGAACAAACAAGCTCCCTCAACCCCCATGTTCACTGACAGCCAGACACATCTGAGTTTCAGTCTACATTCACTCATCTTGGACAGTGAATCTGTATCGGCATCAGAGCCTGAAGGTATATAAAGCCAACACGCAAATTCCACCAGAGAGAAAGAAAAAAATATATCTTTTTTTAAAACCAAGAGAGTAGTTGAGAATCGCCTCAGAATTAACTGGCCTAAATCCTGGAGGGTCCGAGAAGAATGGAGGAAAATCTGTTTCAGAAAAAAATGTTATCTTTGAAAGGATGGATAAAAATTAGATGGAAGTATTGCATAAGATCACTTTTCATATGACGTGCATATTTAAATTTAATTCTGTTTCTATTTATTATTTGCACTGATCCCTCTTTCGGTATCATTTTTTAAATTAATTTATCAGAAAAAGTTTTTTGCCTTTAAGGTTTAAGAATTTGAAAGAGTATATTGAATTTTGGCAACATAGATGATGATAGTCTACAAAGATTAGTAAGTGCAAACAGAAATATATACTATTTTCCACAGCAAGAAAAAAAAGTAGAAATGGTCAAACCAATTGCTTTATTTGAAGAAAAGAACATATCTAATTTTGTTTTCATTTGGAAACCACTTCTGGATTTTGTGCTTGTGATGGGATTGATCTCTCTTTCAAAGCAAAGGCGCTATAAAATCTATTTCCTTTTTATTACAGATAGTCCTCATTTAGTGACTGCTCATAGTTATGATGGTGAAGAAAAAGTAACTTTGTGACCAGTCAGTCCTTGCATTTATGACCTTTGCAAGTTTGTAAAGCAAAGGAAAGTTGAAGTAAGGTCATAAGCCCAGTGATGGTTTCAAGTAGCAACTGCTTTGCTTAATGATACTGCCAGTCACAATTGTGGTCACAAAACAAGGAGTGTCTGTAATATATCATTTGGTTTTTTTACTTTCCAATAAGGCACAAGGACTCTGGATCCCTAGCTCACACACGAGGTTATCTTCTAGTAGACAAGTGATAACAACACTAAGGAGCTGAGGTGTGTAGACCCAGAAGAGAGAGATGGTTGAGATCCCCACAAGTCTAGTTCTGTGGGTACAATCATTATTGAATCTGAGCATGCATTAGATTAATGCCTTCATCAACTCTATTTTAACAGATCAAAACTGCCCCAATTACCCTTATTTATTAAATATTTTCTTTTTCTTTTTTGAAATTCACATGCTTTATCTTTGTGGTTCAAATTACAATATATTGTTAGCATTCAAGAGCATTTTACAGTAATTGGCACAAATTATATAACAGATCCAACTCCTTATATAAAGTACATGCAAGAAACTCTTGCAAATTGCTTCTTCAAGGAATCTGATGAATCCAAAAAGGGCTGGGGTAAAAAAAAAACATGCATACTTGACCTCTTCCCACACTGGATGCTAGCGATTGGTTTCTT
This sequence comes from Arizona elegans, assembly GCA_022577455.1. NCBI lineage: Eukaryota > Metazoa > Chordata > Lepidosauria > Squamata > Colubridae > Arizona > Arizona elegans. The sequence goes on along the minus strand of JAKOOJ010000001.1, from coordinate 313,040,518 downwards.
TTTAAATTCTTCCTACTTTTAAAAAACAGAAGCCGCCCAGAGTCATATAGATTCAGGCAGCTTCTAAATTGTATTAAATTGCATTAAATAAATAAATCTCCAATAACCAGATGGAGTCCAAGTACAATGTGAAGAAGAGTAAATATGGGTGTGTGGCATATGGGATAGTTAAATATTTATTTAAAAGATTTATATAGCCGCCCATCTTCTAATCAATTCTGGGTGGCTCTCAATCAGAAGTTAAAGCAACAGGTAAAACTATATTAAAACTATAAAACTGAACACATTGAAACATTAAAAACAACAAAAACCCGGCACCAAGTCAAACTTCTAATGTGCAGTCATCCAATCTTATCTCAGTGCTTAGGAGAAAAGCCAAGTCTTCGAAGCCTAATGGAAGGCTAGGAGGGTCGAAGCCTGCTGAACTTCAGGGGGTAGAGTGTTCTATAGCAGGGGTCTCCAACCTTGGCAAGTTTAAGACTTGTGGACTTCAACTCCCAGAATTCCTCAGCCAACTTTGGAGAGCTGGCTGAGGAATTCTGGGAGTTAAAGTCCACAAGTCTTAAACTTGCCAAGGTTGGAGACCCCTGTTCTATAGGGCAGAGTGTCAGGTTTCAATGTCATCTCAAATAAATTGCACTCCCAAACAATTAATCTTTGCTGGAATGTTCCATTTATTGAGTACGACAGATCTGGCCCCGACTTCGTCGTAGCTGATACTAACCCTCTGACCCACAAACTCTTCCCTTTCCGTTCCCCAATTCTCATTTTCTCATTGGCCATCTTCCAAGTCAGTTTCCCCAGCTTCTGACCTCACCCCACAGGAATGTCCCCCCTCCCATCCCATCTCCTAGCGGATATTATCTACAGAGAAAATAAGTAGGTGAAAAGTCAAGCCTCGTCTCCTCCTTTTTATGGCAGCATCAGAATGCTGCCACAGGGGCTGCCACAGAAAAGGAACATTTCTTAGCTCCCATCAGATGGCAATATTTCGGGGAAGGGCCAAGGAAATGCGCCCACCCTATCTGGCCTGGTAGAGAAAGGCGGTCCTGCAGGTAACCTGGCCTTGGGTCATATTCCATTGCCATGTGATATGCTTTAACTAGCACCTCGAATTGCCTGTGGAAAGAAAGTGGAAGCCTTGCACAAAAAAGATGTTACTTGTACAAACCTAGGCATACCCATTACTGTGTGTGAGGTACACATTTGCTTAATTAAGGGAAAGTCCTGGAACAGGAACAAATTGTAAAAGAAATATAAATTGTTTTGCTGATCTCAGTGTCACTGTTAGCATTTGAATAGGAATAGTTTTTCATTGTTTAAAAATTCTGGAACAGCTTTTTAAGGCTATTGGCATTAGCACTAGCACTACACTTATATACCACTACACAGTGCTTTACAGCACTCTCTGAGTGGTTTACAATATCAGCATATTGCCCCCAACGATCTGGATCCTCATTTAATGACCTCGGAAAATGGAAGGCTGAGTCAAACTTGAGTTGGTTAGGATCGAACTCCTAGCAGTGGGCAGAGTTAGTTTCAAGGTCGTCACAAATAAATTGCATTTCAAACAAAGTCTTTGAAGAAAAGTTCCCATTTATTAAGCACGACATTCTAACTCCGACTCCATCGTAGCCAACACTGACTTCCAGACCCAAAACCCTCCCTTCCCGTTCCCCACTCCCCTGCAGTCATTGGCCATCTTCCAAGTCACTCTACCCCTAATCTACTGCTCCAGCTCAAAGGAATTTCCCCCCTCCCATCCCATCTCCTAGGGGATATTATCTCCAGGGAAAATAAGTAGGTGAAAAGTCAAACGTCCCTTTCCAGATGCCTCCGCTTCTCCTTCTTATGTCAGCACTAGAGTAAATGCAGCTTGAAGTGCTGAGAGTTAGTTTGCATTCTAACCACTGCACCACCATTTAGTAATGCTAGTGAAAGGACAGGCTTCTAAGTTATTGCTAGTAAATTTTATAAGAGTATTTGCTAGGTATCTCCAAAACAGAGTCACCTTCCATATCTAACCCAAAGGTGCTTTTTCAGGAGGCAACTGAACTTCCTTGTTTTTTCTTTTGAAGACATTTTGCTTCTCATCCAAGAAGCTTCTTCAACTCTGACAGGATAGTGAGAATGCAAGGATTTATATTCCTTGCAGACAGATGGTCATCTGCATCCTTTTAGAGAGTTGTTGAGGCTACTTGGAGATTTGTCTGTGTCCTCAGGGTCACCTGAGTAGTGCTCCTGGTTCCTGTAGTCTGCAATTTTCTCCCTCTGGAAATCCATTCCTACTCCTACACCATTCAAAGGGTGTTCATCCCAAATTGTATAGCTAAAATGAGCAAGGAATATAAATCCTTCTATTCCCCACTATTCTGTCTGAGCTGAAGCTTCTTGGATGAGAAGCGAAACGTCTTCAAAAGAAAAAACAAGGAGGTCCACTTGCCTCCTGAAAAAAGCACCTTTGGGACAACCATGACTTGGATGACAGAGAATCTCTACAGACTTCCATATTTAAGTTTAGTAGTAGCCCTTATAAACCTGTTTGCGATTTGCCACCTGAGATATAATCTTGTCTTCCTTGGAAGTTCCTTTCTATCCTTCCTGCTAGGGAGATGAAAGATTCGTCAGCCCGCACATACCTGTATGGCCAAAACCAACCGGATGAGGTCCACTACCACCTCTTCATTGGCCAGTTCAATGCTGATGAGTGCCAGTAGACTGTAGACAGCCTCATAGTGAGTACGACCGTTATTGTCTTCCTTGCAAGTGAAATACATATGTCGATACAGCTGCTGGGAGTGCTGTGAACAAATATAACATAGCTTTTTATGAGGAGGTTGCCATTTCATTGAAGTATTGAAGGTAGTGCTTTTACATTACTTTAGCACAGGGGTGTCAAACTCAAGGCAGGGCCGAATCCAGCCCAAGGGGTGCTTAGATCTGGCCCACAGGGCCACCCTGGATACAGCAAGGGACCAGCCCATGGTGCCTCTGTCAATGAAAATGGAGCTCGGGGGCAGTGGGGGCATGCGTGGCCCTCCCGAGCTGTTTTCGGCCGCGACAGCCTCCTGCAGCCCTCTACCAGCGAAAAGGGAACTCAGGGGTGGTGGTGCATGCAGCCCAGGGGTGAAATCTACTTACCTTCCTTACCGGTTTGGAAGCTTTGCTCGCACGTGTGTGTGCATCACATGCGCGCACAGATCTTCTACGCGTGCACAAAACCTTCTGTGCATGCACAGAAGCTAAAAAACACATTACTTCCTGGTTAAAACCAGGAAGTAATGACACCCAGGCAGGTGGGTGGAGCTTTGCTCTGCCATTGCTACCAGATCGCGGAACCATCGGCCAAGATTGCTACCGGATCAGGCGATCCAGTCCGATCCGGGAGCATTTCACCCTTGATGCAGCCTCCCGAGCTCTGTTTTTGCTGGCAGAGGGCTTCAGGAGGCCGTTGTGACACAAGTGACATCGAGCTAGTCACGCTCCCCTGGCCACATCTCCCTACCGTCAAACACAACCCTGATGCCGCCCTCAATGAAATCGAGTTTGACATCCCTACTGCTAGTGACTACAACCAATCAATCCTTATCTTTTTTTTAACAGTTTTTGGCAAGCCCTCAATACCTTTTTCATGAAGACAGTATCTTGGCGTGAACATTTGTCCACTTTCAGCTTCAGGATGGAGATATCACTGATAGTGCTGTGCAGAAAAAAAAAATGAGAAAAAATTAAATAGGGATGTGTGTACATGGAAGCAGGCCATAACAAAAGGGTGAAGATTGTCCATCTCTCCTCCTTTTTAGCACCTCGCAGGATATTTCAAGGAGTGGTGGAATTGCATTTTTATGTATAATTTTTTTTATCAAGGAAAATTTTAACAGAATAAGAACAATATAAATTAAATAAATAAACTACTTATAATTATTAAAAGTAAATAAAGTATTAAAAGTGAGAAAAGTAATTACTGAAAAAAACACAAAGAAAGAAATAGAGAAAGGAAAGGAATAGAATGAAAAACTCGTAAAGAAGCAGCTTCCAGTCTCCTTAACGTAAAAATTCATTTATATTTTACCTTCTCTAATGCTATAACATTTTTTTTTCTTTCCGTAGTCTACCCTTTCTAATCATCAAAGGGAATGGTAAAATTACAGTGGTGTTAACAATCAAAACAAATTTCCAGCAAATTATACAATAAACCCTGTGAAGGAAGGATACATGTATTTCAAAATAAGTCATAGCCTTAATCCCTCACGAATTTTAATTCAGAACAACTGCAAAACAATTCTTATCCAGGTAACTGGGACAAATATGTGTGGTGCTCTCCACACCACCACCATCATCATGTAGGCAATGTGGAAGAATGACAGCATGTAGTCACAATGTTATTATGTGATTACCAATTGACAGTATTGTTCCTTTGGCCAATCATGATGAAAAAGCATTTCAAGGGAAATTCTACCACTGAGCAATATTAGGGAAGAAGAAAAAATCTTTTTGCATAAATATTCTTTGCATATATTTCTATTCTTTCTGATACAGCTATATTTAATTTGTGCGTTCAGAATTGCTGAATGAATCTTTGGTTCAAATAAATGCCACAATCTTTAGACTTGCTAGAAGGCCATCGCAACAGCGAACAGGATATCAAGCAGTTTCTACTTAGGAAGACAGAAGAAGAGCAATATGTATTCACATGGTTTGTAGCAAAATTATCTATGATACTTTCCCATCTCATATAACATCTCCTCTCTATCACAAGAAAAAAAAATGGACCGCAAACCTGATTGTCTGGAATTTGTGCTTATTTGCATGGCGGTCAATGAAGCTGATGAGAATCTGCAGAACAAAAAGGCGAATCTCTGCATCGTCCATTAACGTAGCTGACAAGAGCCTGTCCAGGAAGGAGCTGGGAAGGGCTGTGAGCATGTTACTGCACTGGAAACCAGTGGAAACCTGCAGGTTTCATAGAGAGCCTCTCCATTAATCAATACTCAGCAGTTTGTTCGCAATGCACTCAATAATAATGACAGCTAGAGCAGCCAAGATATTGCTAAAACAACCTTCTCCCATTCTTCCTAATTTCTTTTTCAAAGTCTTAATTTGTCTAGATTTAATTTGTGTGTTGGAAATAGATTAGATTAGATTAACAGAGTTGGAAGGGACCTTGTAGGTCATCCAGTCCAACCCCCTGCCCAAGCAGGAGACCCTACACCATTTCTGACAAATGGCAGTCCAATCTCTTCTTGAAGGCCTCCAGTGATGAAGCTCCCACAACTTCTGAAGGCAAGCTGTTCCATTGGTTGATTGCTCTCACTGTCAGAAAATTTCTCCTTGTTTCCAGGTTGAATCTCTCCTTGATCAGTTTCCATCCATTATTCCTTGTCTGGCCTTCGGGTGCCTTGGGAAATAGCTTGACCCCTTCCTCTCTGAGGCAGCTCCTCAAATATTGGAACACTGCTATCATGTCTCCCCTGGTCCTTCTCTTCACTAGACTAGCCATGCCATGGTTGGTTTCACATGTTAGTCTAGGTTAAAATGGCATTGGATGATTTGTAGTTTAGCATGTGGGAGAGAAGTGGTAGGCACAGCAAGTTGTAGAAATACAGTAACTGCCTTTTGTTAACCCTAGTTTAGTTTTAATGTGTTATTAGAAAAACCATGACTCCTTGGGTCATTGTTTCAGAAATATTTCCTTACTAGATTACTCATTGCCTCCAACAAAGGCAGAGCTTTTAATGTACTGGAAAAGTTCTTTAAAATTCAGGGAGATATTCAGATGTATCGAAAGTACTTCATGCTGAACTGCGTAGCAGTCAAACATCAAGAATTGACTACAGGAATTATTTTATGACATTATGTACTAGTATTTATTTAAAATTTATGATTATGATGTTATGCCATAAATATTTTATAAACTCCCCAAAATTTCAATTGCATGGGAGTCAGAGATCCTGGATTTTGGACACATTCTGTAAGTTAGCCCATTTGAGGTTCCTCGGTTCAGAAGGTTTTGTCCCATGACGCACCATCTCGCCCAGTTAAAGGTTACAGACATGTGAATTTTAGTAGGCCAAAAGGTACATCATTTCTTATACAAATGAGGTATCTATTTTTCCTCTGCAAACCTCACATGAAAATGGAACATCTCTTTCACATACCTGCAGGAGAGATTTTAGCAACATGATCTGCGTCAATCGATTCCTGTTCTCCCTAAAAAAAAAAACAAAACAAAAAAAAAACTCAAGATTGAAGCCGCATGGAAAAAAAGACAACCTACAAAACTAAAGGCCAACCAAAATCAGGACAGGATGAATAAGAAAATCATCAGCTGGGAATGAAATTGTGTATGAAACATAACCAAACACACACAACCTCTTATAAGGATGTATCATTAGGTAGCAAAATAACATTCCTCCAGCCACAGGGTGGGGAAAATCTGAACCTGCTGTGGTTATGTGGGTGAAGCAAGCAGACAGGAGGAAAGGGTCATCAAAGCAGATGTGCTAATGGGAATGGAGTAGAGTGAGGAATGTCGTCATACCAACTGGTCCTTCCCACCACTTTCAATGTTTTGAAAAAACAGAGAGTTTGTATCCTTGATTTCCAGCAGTTCTAAACTAGAGTTTCATCTAACTCAGAGGTCTTCAAACCTGGCAGCTTTAAGACTTATGGACTTCAATTCCCAGAATTCTTTAGCAAGCATAGCATAGCTGGCTGAAGAATTCTTAGAATTGAAGTCCACAAGTCTTAAAGCTGCCAGCTTTGGGGACCCTTGCTTTAACTCCATGGGTTATAGAAAAGGGATGTGGGAACTACAGATGGCCTACTGTACAGCAAAATATTCTAACAGCTATTGCTACAACTTCTCTCATATAAACCTGTTCAAAAAGATTACTGCTTTTTCTGCTCAACTGACTATGACCCATTTCCAATTTCTGTTCAACTAATTGCTTTTTACATTATTGAGAAATAGAAACACTTTTTTCTCTGCAACATAAGCACTGTGGATAAATTTTGAAAAAGTTAATATTGGTCAGAGTCATTTCCCTCACCTTCCCCTCTGCAACCCAACCCCAAGAAAGAAAAACATCTTGATCTAAAGAGCCAGGAATTTCTAATTGGATGGATAAACTCTTCACAACATGGACTTCTAATGTGCCATTAGATATTAAAAAGGGACAGACATTCTACTATGAATTGGCATATCTAAATCAGCTTTTTCACCAAGCTACTCAAACATGACTCTTTTGCAACATGTAAAAATCTATTCAGAAATGAGTTGATGCTTCCTGGTTTTTTATGTTTCCTACTGCCCACCCCCAAGGAATTCACAATTCTCTGACAAGACACATTACATAGAAAGGTGACCTATGCTCAGCCTATGCTCAGCCAATAACAGAATTACTCTTCTAGTCAAAAATTAAATATTTATTTAGGGTTGGAAGATGCAATATTAATTAACTTTGATTTAATCCCAACAATCTAAGCCTGGATAGTAGAACAGACCTGGTTAGTAACGATATGGGAAGCTATCAAAAAATCCCAGGATTATAGAGTAGACTGGAAAATTGAAAACCATTTTAGAAGAGGGCAAAGGTGACCTCTTTTCGTATTGCTGCCAAGACAGCTACTACTGACAAATTAGGAGACAAGTTCAAATTGAAGGAGTCTTTACTTTTATTAGTCTTGTGGGAAATAATCAACAAATGTCCAATAATAATCAACTCTACCTTAATCGGTTATCTTCTGTATGCCAGTGCCCACAAGTATATCAATAATAGCAAGAGCAGCAACAGTTAACTCATCATACTAATTGTAAAGGCACTCACCTCCTCATAAACCTCCAATACCATCTATCCATACTACTTGCTAGAATGTTCTTCCTAAATTCATTCATCCTCGTTTAAACTTTACACTGCTTATCACAGCTTTCCAGGTTGTTAAGCAGAGTTGATTCCCAATCTTTGACTTAAATGATGATGACAATCTCTGAATCTGGCCACTGAATTTTCTAGTGAAAATTCCTGCTGTGTTGACAGAATATTAAGTATTTTCCTCAGAAAATGTTAATGTATGTTAATAATCCTGTCTGGGGTGATGTAAGAGTAAAGAAATTGTGTTTTGGCTTAAAGTCCAATTAACGGATAGCTCTATGTTTGGCTTGTATCCCTTTCTGGCTATAATAGAAATTCATATAAATTATCATTGATTCATATTCAGAGAAAGCTAACAATGATCTATATCAATGTTTCTCAACCTTGGCCACTTGAAGACATGTGGACTTCAACCCAGCAGGGATGGCTGGGAATTCTGGGAGTTGAAGTACAAAAATCATGTGGCCAAAATTGAGAAACACTGATCTATATGGGTGTTTGATGAGATATTGATATCAAGAAGCATTCAGTTATATGAACTAGAAGAGTTACAGCCCAGAAATAAATTCCCTTCCTCAGAAGCCTATATTTTTTGATAATCTGTTGTAGCCCAGCATAAGTATAGATTCCACAACTCAGAAACAAAATTATTTTTAATTTTAAAAAATCCAGATTTTTCAGTATTGTGGAAAAAATACTTTTACATAGCTCCTTCTTCTATTTTCTCTACTGCTGCCTTTTTAAAAGAATTGTCTTTAAGATAAGCATGTTGGCTACAGATTATGGGAGTTTAGGAAACATGCTGTAGGTAAAAAGTTTTTCTTGAAACATACACAATTTCCCTGCACTTTTCTGTTCAATTAAATAATTACATAAACAGAGATACATGAAACATGACTTTGAAATTAATGAGTAACTGCTTGTATTACATGTGATGGACATGAAGATGGACAAGGAATTAGGAGATTCTTTGGACAAAATTATAAACCCTTTAAGATTAAAATATCCTCCCATTCAATTTTTGCATTGTGACACTTAAGATGGCAAATTATTATTTAAAAAAACCTTATTAAAAATGATTTTGAAATGAAGAGGAAAAAACAGACAGAAGGATGAAAGTAAAATAACTTGCCCCAAATTGGCATCCCCTATAGCAGGGCTGTCAAACTCCCGGCCTATGGGCCAGATGCGTCATGCACTGGCTCCGCCCACGCCCGGTTTAGCGAAGGGGAAAAAACTCCCGATACATCACGTGACGCTGCCATGACGACTTGAGTTTGACACCCCTGCCCTTCAGTATTTAGTAATACAGCTATAATTATTAGATAGCACAATCAATCGCAGTGCGATAATAATGGAATTATAATCCAACATACTTAGAGGGTTCCAAGCTGGGGAAGTCTAGACTGAGGGAAAGGAAATCAAAAGAGAGGGGGAAAACGAAAAAGAAGGGGAATAAAAGAGAGTGAAAAAGAGTGTTGTCCTCACCCAGCTTTGCCCATGTCTACAGGGTGATGCAGAGAAGGAAGCGGAACTTTGCTCATGATAAACAGCATGACCTCCGACCTCTGATAGGTGGGCAGAGTGCTGGCAAAAGAACCTGGGAAAAGACAGAGCAGGAGAAGCATGCAAGATAGTCTAGTAGGGGTGAGGAAAGGCACGGAGCTGGTGTGGGGACCCAATCTAGAAAGGACAAAAATAAATAAATAAAAAATCACCAGCAAGGAAGTATAGATTTTCACCAAGATTTTCTTACTGCCAGGAAAAATCCCTCCTTATCCTATCAGAAGGATCAAAAGCCACAAACCAGATGGATGCCCAAGGAAAAGAGATCAGGTCCTTCTATGAGTTGCTGTGCAAGTTGCTGGGGAGATACTACTTTCAAATCTTGCTTGGCCACTATATGAATGCAATGCTGGATCGACAGCGGAGAGCCACAATGCTGGATCTTTGGACTGACCTAGATTGCCAGGCTCTTCATTTTTTTTTTTTTTGAATGGCCCTTTTCCTGAACTATCTTGGTTCAGCAATAAAGATGCAGCAGAAAAATTAAGGCAATCAACGTTTCAACGATAAAGTGCTCTTTCACTAAAGCACTTAATTAATTAAACACACCTCTCAATCAGGGGTGGGTTCTAATTTTTTTTACTACCGGTTCTGTGGGTGTGGCTTATTTTGTGGGCGTGGCTTGATTGTCATGTGACAATTCTTTAGGATTTAGCAGAGGTACTGGTCTACCAGGCTTCTAACTGCTTACAGAGCTGTACCGGTCTACTCATTTATTTTTGCAGGCACTGGTCTACTCATGTATTTTTGCAGGCATCGGTCTAATCTATTTTTGCAAGCACTGGTCTACCCATTTATTTTTGCAGGCACCGGTCTACTCATGTATTTTTGCAGGCATTGGTCTCCCCTTTTATTTTTGCAGGCACTGGTCTACTCATTTGTTTTTGGAGGTACTGGTCTACCAACAAACTACCTTTTACCACTGATCAGCTGTAGGGCGGCCCTTTGAAGCCCCGTGGCAAGAGTTTAAACAGTTTTTCCTTATAGCCCATCAGCTGGGACTCAGGAGGCAGCAATAGATTGGGGGTGCGGCCAAATAAAAGGTAAGAATAACGCCGGGGGGGGCAGAGGGGGGCAGGAGGGCGGGGGGGCAGAACTGGTTTGGTGATGTCGTATCGTCACCGCTACCGGCTCGGCAGAACCGGGCAGAACCGGGCGGAATCCACCACTGCTCTCAATGGTTTAATGTGTAGGTAGTCCTCGACTTACAACAGTTCACTTAATGGCCATTTGAAGTTACAACAGCACTGAAAAAAAACGACTTACGACCATTTTTTCCACACTTACAGCTGTTGCGGCATCCCCATGGTCATGTGATTTACATTTGGATGTTTGACCACTAACTCGCATTTATGACAGTTGTAGCGTCCCGGGGTCATGCAATTACCTTCTGCAACCTTCTGATCGGCAAAGTCAATGGGGAAACCAGATTCCCCATTTAACAATCATGTTACTAGTTTAACAACTGCAGTGATTCACTTAACCAATGTGGCAAGAAAAGTCATAAAATGGGGCAGAACTCACTTAACAATTTCTTACTTAGCAACATGAATTTTGGGCTCAATTGTGGTTGTAAGTTGAGGACTACCTGTATGGGTATCTATGTATATACTGTACACATATATACAAATATGTGTATTTTTAAGGAAGAAGATAGAATGAAGGAAACTGAAAAATAAAGAGACAGGGACCACTTTGGAAATGGTTCCAGATTCTCCACTCTCTTTTTTAATGAGTTGAGCCTGATGGGCCAGATCAGGAGCTCTGCTGGCTGAGGAATTCTGGGAGTTGAAGTCCACAAGTCTTAAAGTTGCCAAGGTTGGAGGCTCCTGGGCCAGATGTAAAACTATGGAGAACTGATTGAGATAAGTTAGATCAGACTCTTGGGCAGGATTAATAGGATGCATGCTTAAGCTGAAGAATATTCAAGGCTGAATATGAGAAAGCTTCAAAATCTCTCCCTCCCCAAAGAACTGCCTGCTTATAACCCCCAAACTTCAGGAAATCATTGAACAATTTATTCTTTTCCTTCTATGTCTCAGGTGTTCAAGGATTCCCAAGTCTCTTGTGACCTCTGCTGGCCATGCAGTGCATAAAAGTGAAGAGTAAAAAAATATTACCTTCTGCTTTCCTTCTAGATCAGAGGTGTCAAACTCCATTGAAGGCCACATCAGGGTTGTGTTTGACCTCAGAGGGTGTGCACGTGTGTGGTCAGCATGGGCGTGGCCAGCTCGATATCACTCGTGTCAGGGGTACCTGTGGTGGTCTGAGGGGATCCTCCTGCAGCCCTCTGCCAGTGAAAATGGAGCCCGGGAAGGCCATGCTTGGCCCTCCTGAGCTCCATCTTCACTGGCAGAAGCACCGTGGGCTGATCCTTCACTATTTTCATGGCGGGCCCGCGGGCCAGTTCTAAGCAACCCGTGGGCTGAATCCAGCCCGTGGGCCTTGAATTTGACAGGATTCTAATGTGAGGGTGCCCATCACATTTGTTACTTGGGACTTAGTGGAAACTACAGAGCAGCCTTAGAATAGTTTTTAATCTGTTCGGTGTTAGAACCAACAGACTTTCAAGAGCACTATTATAAGCAAGTGTGTGTGTGTGTGTGAGGGGGAGCTTTGCCCTCATTACTAAGGAAGCTGCTCTATTATTGACTCAGCCTTCCATCCTTCCGAGGTCGGTAAAATGAGAACCCAGATTGTTGGGGACAATATAATGACTTGCTAAACTGCTTAGAAAGGGCTGCAAAACACTATGGAACACTATATAAGTCTAAGTGCTATTGTTATTTCCATACAACAAAGATCAGGGAATCCAGGCATCATGGTTTAGTAAGTACCAGTCTTCTAAATCTTTTCTAGTACCTAACTTTAAAAGCAGATATGGATGGCTGCGTATGGTCCACCAAATATTGCTGCTGTTGTTTCATCCACTAACTGCTCAGGTGACAGTAGTTCTGCAACGTTTGGAAGGCCACAAATTTACCCTCCCTTAGCTTTGCCACGAAGCAAGGATGAAGGGGGGCTGTAAGCAGATTCATAGAGTAATCCTTCCACTTACAAAGTATACTAAATATGACTGACAATGGAAAGTGGGATTGTCATATCAAAGACAATACATTATTGGCGGAATTGACTTCACTTGTATGGATTAAAAACCAAGTTTAACACAGCATTGAAATTACCGTATTTTTCAGAGTATAAGATGCACCTTTCCCCCCCTAAAAGGGGGAGAAAATTTAGGTGCATCTTATACATCAAATGTAGCCCTGCTCACCCACTGGCCCCCACCTTTTGGCCTCTGCCTCGCAGCAGTTATCTCCTTGCAAGTAAACAGCAAGGAAAAACAGCTCCTTTCAGCTTCAGCACAGCCTAATTAGCACAAGTTGATTGGATCAGCCTCCCGACTCTCAGCTGATTTGCTCTCAGCTGTTTTGCACAGGGCTCTGCTGCTTGCTGCAAAGAGGTAAATTGCTGGAGCAGATTTTTTTCCCCTTGTGCTAATCAATCTATGCTGAAAACAAAAATGAAAGTAAAGCAGGCTGTTTGCTGTTTGCTGCAACTAGGCAAAATTACTCAGAGGCAGAGGCAGACTTCTTTTTCTTCTTTTCCTCACCAAAAAAGGTAGGTGCGTCTTATACTCTGAAAAATACGGTAGTTCAGAGCTCTCACTACCAACTCCAAAGCAATGTTTTCCCTGTGCTATGGGAGTCATACCATTTTTGTATCAAAACCGTATCAAATTGCTGCTTTAGTATGAGGCATGCAAAGCATGGCACAAAGAACCATGTATGTTCCATATAAAGACCTTATTAAAATGGAAAAGAGAAGGGCTAGGTCCTTACCCTCTTCACCAATCTCAAGGCCAGTGGATTGGTCCCAAAGTTTCCCATAATTAGCACAGTTCTGGACTATCTAAGGGTGAAAAATCTAGGAAAAAATAGAGAACTTGCCATTGCTTTTTTGACTAAAACTCAACTAAGTATTATTGGTGACATCGTTTGTGCCCTAGGTTCCCCCTGGAGTTTCATCTTGGAAGGCAATAAGAACATTCACACTGAACTCTTGCTTCCAGATCAAGCGAACTGCTCTAGAACTGTTTAAATGTCTATTCATTATAAAGGCAGCAGAGTTCCATGTACCTTTTGGTGCAAATTTCAAGGAACGATTCTTGTCTGGCAGAAAAGTTCTAGCACAGGGATGTCAAACTTGATTTCATTGAGGGATGCATCAGGGTTGTGTTTGAACTTGGGGGATCAGGGTGGGTGTAGCCAGCTCAACGTCACTCGTGTCGGGGTGTCTGTGGTGGCCTGAGTGCTCTGCCAGCGAAAATGGGCTCCGGAGCTCATTCCAGGGCAGCCCCACAGGCCAGATCTAAGCACCCTGAGGTCCAGCCCTGGCCCCTGGGTGTTGAGTTTGACACCCCTGTTCTAGCACAAAACTTGGACTAAGCAAATGTGATGTCATCTTAGATACAGTTCATCTTGGACCATTTAGCTCAGAAATATCTGTTTAGATTTACAACAATTTACCAGGGTCTTCCCCAAGTTGTGCTTCTCAAAATCCTTCTACCTGGAGATGCTGGCTGGGGAATTCTGGGAGATAAAAGTCCACATATGTTAAAATGGCTAAGGTTGAGAAACACTGGTCTAGAAACTCCAATTAGCCCCATAAAATTCCCAAAAGGTTATACTGAGCTTTGAGCCATGCAAAAACACAGCGTGCATCCAAATAACAGCCCCTCACCCATTCTTAGAAAGATTCTGATTCCATTGCAGGACTAGAATAGTCCCTTAGGGACTTTAAATGGCTCGGCATGGTTTTTCATTATTTTAATATGGAATTTACTTGATTTCCGAAGGTACAGGCTGATTGTTTCAAACTGTTTTTTTATTGCTAATTATTACTGTGCCATCAGCAACCAAGGAGGAAAAGGGCTGAGTTTATTTTTTTAAAGTAGCTAAACAGAGGCAAATTTAATAAAACAGTTCCTGTAGCACAAAGGATTGCAGACTTGACTCTAATTCAGATTTCTCAATCATGACCTAAAGGCCATCCTGTCTGGGGTTAATGGGTGCTAAGAAAAACAATTCTAATTCAGCTAAATGACAAGATAAAGAATTAAAGAGGAGTTTAATGAAGGTTCAAGTTTTGCTGTAATGAGAAAAATCAACAGTAGTGAAGGAGTTTAATTAAAAATCTTAGATAGATTTTTTTCTTCTGAGAATGCTTATAGAAAAATTAGTGCATTTATTCCTTCCTTCCAACACCAAAGACACATAACTGACAGATCTGTACCTACTAACAAAAGATGGAACTTTCACATCTGAGCTGTGCTTTGCCAAAATTACACAGTGGAAGGAACCTGTAGAAATTGGTTGAGTTTGGGAGACAATTAATGATATGTAGTTGCTAGTTTCCTATACATAAAGATATAGAAGAATCTGAAATATCAGTTTAAAGTATAATTTTGATGTACTGGCAGTGGTGGTGATCAATCATAACTTTCATCCTTTACAAACTAACAAACAATAAACAAACAAACAAGCTCCTAGGCTCATGATGTGGGAGAAGCTTCAAAAGATTCTCATCCAGGATCTTATATATTTTGGTGAATGCATGTTATATGCATATGACTTTGATTTCCTTCTCTCTGAATCAAAGCAAGACATGCAGCATTCAAGAAAAATTACTGCTTCTATTTTCCTATCATTGTCTCTTTGCTAAATTACTAAAAAAAAAATAAAGAGTTGGCAGGATTCATTTCAATTTACAAGACTAATGGAAATCTTTGATGGGGAAGGAAGCATCTGCAGTGCTAGATAAAGCCAATCATCCTGTCTTCCTAATTGCCAAGCAAAAATGGTGCCAATGCTTGGGGTTATTTAGCATACCTGTGGTCTTGATTATGGCCTCCTGGAACATTCTTTCTTCATGCTCCTTAATGATCTT
Source organism: Arizona elegans (assembly GCA_022577455.1). Classification (NCBI taxonomy): domain Eukaryota; kingdom Metazoa; phylum Chordata; class Lepidosauria; order Squamata; family Colubridae; genus Arizona; species Arizona elegans. The sequence goes on along the minus strand of JAKOOJ010000001.1, from coordinate 313,025,129 downwards.
GGTACCACCAGCAATGACACAATCATAGCTACCCGTCAAGGCATAGTCAATACTCAGCCGCAGCTGCCTTAGAAGGGTATTGAACACCTCCAGCACAGTTGGTCCTAGAAGCAACACACAACATATCTTTGGAAGAAAGAATTCTTGATGAACGTATCCTTTATTTTATGTACACTGAGAGCATATGCACCAAGACAAATTCCTTGTGTGTCCAATCACACTTGGCCAATAAAAAATTCTATTCTGTTCTAAGAACATTTGTGGGTTCCTGTGCATACTGACTCCAATGCCACAGAACTAAATGTTACAGGAATGTTGCCTAAGGATTTGAATACATCTATATTCCAATTGAACTATCCAGGGTATTTTGATGGAAAAATGAGAATGCCTGGACAGAGTTGATGTTCTCCTTTTAGTTCTCCAATCTTGGCACTTTCACTTGTGTTGTCCTATAAATCCCATCACTGTTTTTTTTAAAAAAGGTCCCTATTGTTAAAAGTAATATGTATTTATTTTCATCTTAAAAATCCAGTTCATCCATCAGGCTGCTCTTACAAGTCTAGTTTTAGCTACTCTGAAATATCTCCTAAAGAATAATTCTTGATCAATCTTTTTAATTGACCCATCTAGGTTTCTGTCTCCAAATAGATTGATCCGTACATTAACTAGCCTTTTGGGAAATTCAGTTTTTGGAATTTTAAGAACTTTGATTCTTGAAGAGATAACCCCTTTTCAGGGACGACTCTCACCCTGGTCACCACTTCTTTACCCTCCTACCATCAGGAAGGAGATATAGAAGTATAGCCAGCTGCACAAATAGCCCGAAGAACAGTTTTTATCTGTGGGCTGTCAGACTCCTGAATGCGAAATAACGTCATAACTATGTAGTACAATGGACTTGCAGGGCCAGCGCAATGTGTAACATCTTCACATGTTTTGTTAATATGATTTATTGGGTTAGGATTTTCTATCTTCACTGTGAGTTGTATTGTGTTGGGTGCGTGTGCACTGAGGGAGCTCAACCAATCTCATTGTACATATGTTGTGCACTGACAATAAAGATTTGACATTTGACATTGAAGGTCATCCAGGCTGCTTACCAACAGATCCAGAGGCTGCAATGATGGCTGCTTCTGAGAGGACCTCAACTATCCCTGCCCGCACAGTGGCAGCACTTTTGCTGTTCGCATCCAAATGGCTCAGGAGCTGCTGAATCACCAAATGGGAATGCTGTGGCTAGAAAAAAAAAAGCTAGAGCAGATCCGGAAATAACACGAAGGGCTATAAATACCATAAGAGGAATCTGAGAGGTGAGTTATGGAAGTCAATGATAAGGGTGCTGAAGTCGTCACACTCAACATTAAGTAGCAAATATGTCAGGTCACTGCACATCTCTCCCTTCTCTCCCTCCCAGGTTAGAATACTTTGGTATTTAATGAAAAGAAAAGACTCATGATTACAATACCAATCATAGGATTGCAGGATATGCACAGAAAGTTCATGTTGAGTAACTTTTCCTTCGCCTTTGGCTTGGATTCAAAAAAGCTTTACATGCCTAAATCAGTATATACCTAGAGCCTTTTGTCATACCACTTGAACAGTGGTGCATACTGTATGTGGTTATAGTGCATGACTGGACTAGTTCATATATCTCATAGTTCATTTTTTTCAATCTAAAAAGTATATGAGAGCATTTAAACCTCCTTAAGGAAAGAGATTCCATACTGAATCATGGAGGCTGGGCACTTTTAAATTCACCCACATTGCACTTGTTGTATGAGCTGCATTGGCTCTTAGTTTCCTTCTAGGTGCAATTTAATATGGGGGTTATTATTTTTAAAGACCTACATGGCATGGGGCTAAATTATTTGCAGGGCCGTTTCTCCCTAAAGCATCTCCCCTTCCTATCAGATTGGATAGGTAGCCATTTTTCAATAGGCAACACTTGCCTGAAATGTTATCATGTAAAGGGACCACAGAAGCCACATTTTTAGTGGGCGCTGTTCTTTTATGGAACACTCTCACCCCATGATCTGGCAGGTACCCAATCTTTTAGCCTTCTGGAAGGTCATCATGGTCCTGGCTTTCTATCCAGGCATTAGGCTAGAGTGAGGATGTCTTGGGTTGGTTGTTAGGACATCTCAAGGGGATGAACAAGGCACAGGGTCTTGGTTGTGTTTTTATGGTTAAAAAAAACAGTCCTGGAATTTTATTGTTGCTTTGAGCCATCCAGAGTTGTCTTTTAAGATATATGGTCATATCAATCATATAAACAAACAAACAAACAAATAAACAAACAAACAAATCTGAATATTTTAAGATATGGTGACAATTTTACCATTGGCTAGAGAAGAAATATATATAGGGTAATGTTGTAATGAAACACAGGAAGAAGAAAGAGGAGAGAGAAGATAAATGTACTAATAGCAAAGTAAGAAATGTGGGAGAAATTTTACAATAAATGAAATGATGATATTATGAAATGATTAACATTGGAGAACAAGAAGAAGACACAAAAGATGTACTCAAATGAAGCACTGAACAATTGATTATGTATTGTATGTTTGTTTGTTTATAAAATATTTTTTTTCAAAATACAAACAAACAAATAAAGTGTTGTTTCTACTATGGGTCATGCAAAGTTTGGTGTAGTGATTAAAATGTTGGCCTAGAAACCAGCAGATGGAGAGTTTTAGTGTCATGAAAGCTGGTTAGGTGTCTTTTGGGCCAGTTACTCTCTCTCAATCCAACCAACTATAAAACATTGCTATTGTGGGGAAAATATTAAGAGAAAGGGGAAGGGAACACTATTTATGTGAGCTGTCTTAAATTACTTGTAAAGTAATAAAGACAGGGTAATAATCAATCAATCAATCAAATAAATAGTATTTAGGTTGCTGGTGATTCATCAAGGGAGGTTCTGCTCTGACGTTTAAGCTCTAAACTAAACTTTGTTATACTGTAGGAACAGAAAAATAGAAATGCCTTCTTAATGCAGATCTCACCTGAATGGAGTACATGATGATCTTAAAGCAACGGATTGCGAAGGTATTTGGCTCCCAAAGAGAGTGGTTATCTAAGTGGCTTTTGGGAAATAAGAAGGAAATAAAGACATACGAATTTAGCAGACTTGACATAATTGACTAATCATCTAAATTAGAAAGACATTCATTTTCAAAGATCAACAGCTTTAAATTAGCAAATGAAACCAAACCTGGCTATTTTTTTTATAATGTAAAAAGGCCTCTCACCTATGATGAGAGTTTAGAATTTAATGTTTTAAGCCAATAATGGCTGTAGGTCAGTCTGCCTGGGGGTCGGAGGCAGTTATTTTCATGAAGAACTTTAAGCTAGAGCAAACCAAAGTTGGTTCTAAATAACGATCTGTTATATTTCTTACTACAGGGACCACCCAGATGTTTCTGGAGAATGAGTCCACAACTAGTCAATGAAAGACAGCATGCCCTGGCTGAGGAATTCTGGGAGTTGATTTAGAAATAGGAGCCCTTTGGTCAGAACAGCCCCAGTCCTAGAACAATTCCTTTGTCACTGGATCAGTTGCTTCCTTATTTAGCATTAGAGAGAAGTAAAAATAGTTGCATTGCAATGGGACTTTAAAAATTATACATTTCTAATTTTAATGCCACAATTCAGTTGTATTAGATGGCTTTTCCTCCTATCCTTGTTTTAATAAGGTTTACTATACACTACCCTGGAGTAGTGCGGTGGCCTAGAGGTGGAGCTTTCGCCTCGTAATCAGGAGGCTGTGAGTTTGATCCTAGGTAGAGGCAGATATTTCTCTCTCTGGGCACACTGAGAATATATCTGCTGAACAAAACTCCACATCGGTAACAGGAAGGGCACCCGGCCATTAAAATACTCTGCTAGCTCCATTCAGTTGCCCAGACTCCACCCTGCAAGGGATTATGGAGTCGTTAAATGATGATGATGACGATACACTACTCTGGAGACTAATTAGGAGAGGAGAAGGGCTTTAACGTTAATAATTTGCACTGTAGCTCAAATACTGTTAACACTGATAGAGAACCAATGACTGGATTTAATGCAACATGACAGAAGAGGCTAAAATTGATTTATGGCTGAGGAAGTTGTAAGAAGCCACTGTCGTCTTAGCATGTTGGCTGAACCACAGCCATAACAACAGGTCTTAAAATGGTTTATTTTAAAGGGATCACCATTTATGTGCTAAACTGGGATTTAGCCTAATGTGGAATTAAGCTTTTTGCTAGCCTTAGACCAATTCACAGCCTTGTTACAATTTACGGGAGTAAAATGAGATCACTTTGTGCAATATCCCCAAATTTCTTGGAAAAACACTTGAAGGAAAACATTAGTATTAATATTAATTAATACTATTAATTAATAGTGATCATCATCATTGTTCTGCCCATGAGTCGTTAAGTGTGAGGAAGAAGAAATTCAATGCACCCAGTTTTGATAAACATCTCCCAGGGGAAACCGAGGCAGCTGTAGAACGCACAATGTGAGGGACTTACATGAGGACAGGCTTGATTGCATTTTTAATATTGCCATAGGCTGCCCGACCCAGAAGCTCCCGCAAACATCGTTCAGCCAGCTCTGCTGGGTTCTCCTTCTCCTTCTCCGTTGTTTGCAAAGGTGAGGGAGAACGGCTAAAGGAAACAAGGAAGGGAAAATAAAGCAGCTACAATTTAAATGTCAAGCATCCATTTCACAGACAAAATGCAAGTAGCATTTTTTTCCCCCTAAAAGGTAAAGGTAAAAATTCCCCTTGCACATATATGCTAGTCATTCCCGACTCTAGGGGGCAGTGCTCATCTCCGTTTCAAAGCTGAAGAGCCAGCGCTGTCTGAAGATGTCTCTGTGGTCATGTGGCCGGCATGGCTAAACACCAAAGGCGCACGGAATGCTGTTACCTTCCCACCAAAGGTGGTCCCTATTTTTCTACTTGCATTTTTTACGTGCTTTTGAACTCCTAAGTTGGCAGAAGCTGGGACAAGTAACGGGAGCTCACCCCATTAAATGGCACTAGGGATTTGAACCACTGAACTGCCGACCTTTCGATTGACAAGCTCAGTGTTTTAGCCATTGAGTCCCCATGTCCCTTATTCCCCCCCCCCCCCCAGTTTTGCTTAAAAAGAGAATTTGGGGGGCTGAAGTGCTCATTCCTTTCTCTCTGCACATGGAATGAAAATTGGAGGCACACTTTCCCTTAATAAAGATTTTATTAGAGGGAAAGGATTACAGTACAGGAAATGTTCATTTCTCTGCAGACAACAGCCACAACTTTCCATATGATCCACATCTCAAGAAAGATACAGACACTTGATGAGTCATGCAGAGATCAGGAAGACGGCCTCCTCTGGATCATTGTTTTGTCTCTGCTAAAATTGATCTAATGAATGCAAACCAATCTGTGTCAGGACAATGAATCACACCAAAATAGGAATTTAGGAATGTAAGGCGTAATTCTTAAGTCTCGCCGGCCAGAATTGTATACTCTGAGCACAATCACTCTCCAGGATGTCAGTCAAAGCCTCTTTCAAGGCAGCCTGCAAATTGTCAAGGACTGAATGTGGAAATTTCTACTTTCTAACTAATTAGTCTATTCCTGAATTACTATACATTTTCTCCTGTTAGTTTAAAGAAAATCTCAATTATTTACATATGCCTTATAGCATGCTAACATGTCAGAATGATCCTGTCAAAATTGAGAACATGGTTTGTACTGGCAGGCTATATGAAAGCCTGGATCGCAGCAGGAAGGGTTTCCAGTGTTTCATAGGTCCCATTCTCTCCTTTGCAGACAAAATCATGAGAAATCATGAGGTTAAAATTTGACCATCTACTCCAAAGGTCAGTGTTACATTCCAGGCTTCTGGGAAGGGAGTCTTTCAACACAATGCTAGGAAACTATTTGTGGCTTGCAGCCATAGGTTGTCCACCTCTGATATATGTCAGAGTGAATAGAACTATTTCTGTTCCATAAATCTTCTAGAATTCTATAAATTCATGACTTTGATAAAGCAGAATGGTGGGAATGTCAGGATAGATAAAGGTAAATTCTTCATACAAGAAGTTATACTCTGCAATTTACTGTTTGGAAATTTATTTATTTATTTATTTATTGGTTCGATTTATATGCCGCCCTTTTCTGGAGACTCAGGGCGGCTTACAATGCGTTAAGCAATAGCCTTCATACTTTTGTATATACCTGCTTAGTAGGGCTTTGCCCCCCCCACCCCCCCGCCCAGCAGTGTTCTTTTTTTTATACAAAGTCAGCTTATTGCCCCCACAATCTGGGTCCTCATTTTACCTACCTTAGAAAGGATGGAAGGCTGAGTCAACCTTGAGCCTGGTGAGATTTGAACTTGCAGTAATTGCAGGCAGCTGGTGTTACTTAACAGTGCTTTAGTCTGCTGTGCCACCAAATACAGAGAAGGCTGCAAATTTGAATCACTTTAATAGACGGATTAGAAGAACTTCTTCAGAAAGATGGTGTTAAGATAAAACTGTGTGCTATCTTGTGGATAGAGGAAAGTCACAATATAAACCTACTAAGAGCCATGGTGGTGCAATGGTTAGAATGCAGTACTGCAGGCTACTTCTGCTGCCTGCCGTCTGCATGCAATTCTACAGTTTGATTCTGACCAGTTCAAGGTTGACTCAGCCTTCCTTCCTTCTGGGATCAATAAAATGAGGAGCCAGATTGTTGGGGGCAATATGCTGACTCTGTAAACATCTTAGAGAGGGCTGTAAAGCACTGTGAAGCTGTATATAATTGCTACTTATTAGATGCATCACATAATCACTTAAATTAGTGATATAAACATAGAGACAAACATGAAAAAAGACAAAGTGCAAGAGACTGTAGTAGGAATGTTACAGTTCAGGCACGAAACAAATGAATCCAAGATTAAATCAGTGTGGAGGTAACCTACATCTTTGATGAGCAGATGTTGTTGTGCATGTACCCAAAAGGAGACAAATAATTACCGTACTTTCTGTGGAGACCAAGCTACTCATTATAGGGTTCATGGTATCAAATTTGCTAGGCAAGTCTGATGTATTTCCAATTCTAGATTTTCACAAGTAGCAAAGTCTAATTTTGCAAGAACAATACGAACAATTCCAGGTACCTTTCTGCTTCCTCTGCATGCTGAAGGTTGAAGAGCAACGAAGGCACAATCTTGTCCATATGTTGAGGGTCCCAGATGTTTGCCTGCAACTCATCATTAACTGTTTTCCGAACCACACCCTGTAGTCCTTTGATGCCAGACATCCGGATCCTTTAGAAGTAAAAGACTAATTTTAAGAAGGTAACAGGAAATGGGGTTTTCCTTCTATTTGTATCTCTTTGTAATGCTTGACTCCTGAAGGATACGGAACTTGTATATTCTCGGGCAATGGTTCCTAGGGTGCCACACTGAATGCATAGAGGCGCTGTGGGATATTTTACTAGTTAATAAACAGAACTGTTAGTGAATTAGCTGCAGCACCCCAGGATGTCACAGCGCACAGTTTGAGAACTGCTAAGGGCACTTTGAACCAAGGACGTTTGAAAACTTTGGTGCTTGGGAGATAGGAGTGATTCTCCAGCAATTAGAAGGGAGACCCTGTGGTAACAATGGCTTCTAACAAAGTTTTTAAAAAGCATTTTTGACATCAAGAGCCACAGCAAAACAACTGTTTGTTATTTTTAAACAGTACAAACAATGAAATAAGCAAATTCAATGCACAAAGATGATCATGGTAGCAGCAGGCTAGAGAATGTCAAAGATCTAGAACACTCCAGTTCAAATCGTTATTTTTCTATAGGCTATACATAATTTAGCTGGCCATTTTAATCTTGGTCCAGAGACCTCTCTTAGCTTAGTGAATTTGATGAAATCATTGTAATGGGAGTAGGAGAGAAAACAATCTATGCTGTTCTGGGGCTTTTGGGTTACCGGTAGCTAGAGAAATAATTACTCATATATATATATATATATATATATATATATATATATATATATATATATATATAAAATGAACATTAATATTACATTACTAATGCAATGTAAGAATAACAGCTCCAATAATGCTCCAAGTTGAGCATTATGCATGTACAATTTGAGCATGTAAATAATGGAATGTGCTACTTTTGAGTTCATCCATTGGCAGTCTACCCATGAAAGAAGTAAGAAAAAAGCGAATGTGTGAATGTGAAGACAAGAGAGACAACTCTGTATTTTGCAGTCAATTTCCTTGCACCTGGCTATTTTAGTATTTGTGAACTGGATGATCTGCTCTGGAACATGGTACTTTATGGTAACATTCTCCTCTCTCCCTCAAAATAAGGATAAAAATCTAAGCATCTACTCAAATGTATGGCATGGTAGTGAATTTCATCAATAAATTTAAAACTCAACTGAAATAACCCTTTCACATTAATCTGTTCTGAATTTCCTGCCAAACCAGGTGGCACAGAGTTTTAATCCTAATATGAGGGAGGAGGACATTTGCCCCCAACCCTCAATTCCAAAACATGTAGAAAAGAATAAAAACAACAGCATTAATAAGAGGCAACTAACTAAAGAGTGTTAGTTACTAATTAGGTGACTACATCAAAAGACCCCCTGGCTTATTATATTGTAAACTACCACCTTCACCCTTAGCCTTGGCTTTTCATTATCCCTCGGCTTCTGAAAAGCTTTTCCAGGCTTCCATATTTGTCAAAGAGCAAGACGAAACAATTAAAACACACCCTTAGCAGATTAATTGTAGGACACAGTTCATCCTAGGAACAGCAGGGAGCATGATAGTAGGCAGATGCAAAAATAGATCTAAGACAGCAGCTACCCACAGTGCTTGGTAGGTGGGGAAGAGGAGGGCAAGGAAACACGAATTGCTTTTAAAAGGGGTTATGGCTGGCAGTAAATAATATGCATCGGATTCTACTAGAGCAGGGGTGTCAAACTCAAGGCCTGGGGCCCGGATCCGCAAGTGCTTAGATCTGGCCTGCGGGGCCAACAGCAAAGGACCGACCCATGGCCCTCCCGAGCTCCATTTTTGCTAGCAGAGGGTTGCAGGAGGCTGTTGCAGCCGAAAATGGAGCTCAGGAGCCCGTTTTTGCTGTCAGAGCGCTCGAGCCACCACAGGCGCCCCTGACACGAATGACATTGAGCTGGCCACGCCCACCCTGGCCATGTCCATTCCAGCCCCCCAAGCTCAAACACAATCCTGATGCGGCCCTCAATGAAATTTGACATCCCTGTACTATAGGAAGAATCATATTTATCAAACGGGAAGGGGGATTCTCTATGAAATTTGTCTTTTTGGTGACTATGACTTCCACAGATAAAATGACGATCACATCCAGAATTCTGTTTTAATCATTCTTGCAATATTGCAAGAATGGCAAATTGGAAGATTGAGGGGGCCTACTGATTGAATAGATTCATATTCCTCAGTTGTTATTTTTAGCGATTAATCCCATCCATCTCAGCTAACATGAAAAATTGCTACAAATGGCAGATGGATAGGAATACAAGACTCATTAATTAAAATGGAAGGAACCAGTAAAGAAAATAGCAGAGTGATGAAGATATTACAGCATGCTTGGAATATCTGATGGGTGCAAAGCTGGTGCTTCTCTGTTCTTGAGGACAAGATAAATGGAGCAGATTTAAATTACTGTATCTAAATTTCAATGTAACATTGGAACTAGGTTTTTTATAGAACAATTTGATAATGAAGTCAAGCTAATTAGGAAAATCTAATCAGGAATTTTTTAAATACAGTTTGGATACCGTGCGGGAACATTTTAAATTTTGGAAAACCTTTGTTGAAATGAAAGCAGAAGTTCAACTTAGTCAAAGTTTCTCCTTCCAATTTTAAAGTTCTTCGATTTAGGAAATGCTTCTGTTATATCTATTCTTTCTGCCTATAAACTAAATTAATGCTGGGCACCATCACCAGGAAACAATCTGTGTACATTTTACACCCAAGTTTGAAAAAGCAAGATTTATTTATTTCATTTCATAGTGTCCTGGGCACACAAGCAAATAGGCTTTAAGCCTACAGCAAATACTTGCTCCTGGGTCTGGATCAGAAGTGGGTTTCAGCAGGTTCTGACCAGTTCTGGAGAACCGGTAGTGGAAATTTTGAGTAGTTCTGAGAACCGGTAGTAAAAATTCTGACTGGTTCCGCCCCCATCTATTCTCTGCCTCCCAAGTCCCAGCTAATTGGGAGGAAATGGGGATTTTGCAGTAACCTTCCCCTGGATTGGGGAGGGAATGGAGACTTTACAGTATCCTTCCCTTGCCATGCCCACCAAGCCATGCCCACAGAACTGATAATAAAAATTTTTGAAACCCACCACTGGCCATGATGAATTAGAAACGGCATGAACCACTTCACACCATTATGACATTTTTTGTATCAGGCCTGATTCATCTGTCAAACTCACTTAGGGATTTGGTTCTAGGACATGGATCTCGTCTTTCTTTCTTGGAAAAACTCCATTCATTCTTCCTCAACTTGCCTTGACAAAGATTTAACAAGATAGGATTTACAACATCCGTATAGATTACTATACTAGGAGTTTGATAGGGAAGTTTAACAGGAGAAAGAGAACACATGCTTAGGGAAGCTATGTACCGTATTTTTCAGATTATAAAATGCACCTTTCCCCCCCTAAAAGGGGGTGAAAATTTAGGCGCGTCTTATACACTGAATGTACCCCTGCCCACCCACTGGGCCCCACCCTTTGGCCACTGCCTCCCAGCAGTTTACCTCCTTGCAGCAAGCAGCAAGAAGAAACAGCTCGTTTCAGCTTCAGCACAGCCTAATTAGCACAAGTTGATTGTCCCCCGACTCTCAGCTGTTTTGCATGGCCTCTGCTGCTTGCTGCAAGGAGGGAAATTGTTGGGAGCAGATTTTTTTTTCTTTTGCTAATCAAGCTACGCTGAAAAAGAAAATGAAAGTAAAGTAGGCTGTTTGCTGCAAGGAGGCAAAATTACTGGGAGGCAGAGGCAGATTTCTTTTTTTTGTTTTCCTCACCAAAAAAAATAGGTGCGTCTTATAGTCCGGAATGTCTTATACTCCAAAAAATACAGTATTTGAAAGGACTATGTGCTCAATTGAACAACTCTCTACTATAGTTTATTGTAACATTACTTCTTGAAGAGTAAGAGGGTATAAGGAATATAAAGAATAAGCAAGCAAATAGTTTTTTAGGTGAGCTTGAGGTGGGGGGGGTGTCTAGTAATTCTAAGTGAAGAATGTGTTCCATACTTAACTATACTTGAGAATTGAACATATAAATGTTTCTCTTGGATGGAGTCTAGAGCAATGTTTCTCAATCTCAGCCATGTTAAGATGTGCAGATGTCAACTCCTTGAGTTACAACCCATGGGAGTTGAAGACAACGCTCTTGAAATAAAGAATCCAGACAAAGTTTTGTAAATTGCAGAAATGAGTGAAAGTGTGCTCTAATAATATCTATTATATCAGCAACTGAAATATATAATTTGTTCACAGAAACCAAAGCAACAGAAAGGGAGGATGTATGTTAAATTACCTATCTCTGCCCCAAAATTAAAGTAGGTGCAAGAGAGAGCAACTGGGTAAAATAAATGGAGGAATGAATAAAAGCTGTAACTGATATTTGCTTGTTGCTCAACAAAAAGAAGATGTAGATGATGCTTTCCAAAGGCAAACCTCAAAAATTCTAAAATGATATGAATTATTAGCAATGCAGGACTATAGCCACCATCACATCTCGGGGGGGGGGGGGGGGGAAGCTTCCGCCAGAAATGGTTCAAGAAATTCTTGACTTCTCTTGTTGACAAATTTCTCTTTAAGAGGAGGGACAAAAGCAGAAAAAGGTTGGTTAATTCTGACTAACTTGAGAACCACTTTGATGTAGTGTTAAGATGCTACACTAGAAATCAGAAGATAAATTCTGCTGCTCCCCGTTAGCATAAAAGACTGGCTGGATGATTCTGGGCCAGTCATTCTCTCTTAGTTCAACCTTCCTCATATGTGTTGTGGAGAAAATAGGAGGCGGGAATATTAGATATAATACTGCCTTGCTGCCTTGAGTTGAACTAAAACGGAGGCAAGACAAAAATCTAATAATAAATGTAAACAGGCGGTCTAAAACGGGAGATACTGAAAGCACAATTACAGTGGGGAAAGGAAAATAGGAGACCCAAAGCTAATATGGTAGAATAAAAGTTTACTGAATATTTAAAAAAGGGACATACAGGAGATAAAAAGAGGGCCTTTATTAGCAGGAGAATAGACTTCACAGTCTAAATAGTTTCTTTTCTAAAATGCTGTTTTAGGATTAACGTCACCACTATTTAAAATCGTACATATTCACAACACACCCCCTGCCATCATGCAGAATTTCTAGACTGCCATGTGACTAGGAAACTTGAGGATTGAAGGCAGCCTCTCCAGAAATATGCTGAACATATGATATACAAGGAAGGATTAATGTTTCTTGTGTTGCTTTTCCTTGCCCTTAGAACAGTGTCTAAACTCCCCAAAATGCAGGTACTGTTGGCTGTCCCCAAATTTATCTAGGTTCCAAGCACTGAGTCACAGGAAACATTTTAGAGATAACATTTGTGGTGTCAAAGATGGACATCACCAATGGTGGTGAAAACTGGGGGAACTCATCCCACAGATGCACTCACGAACTGCATGGGGGTAGAATGGTGTGGAGGGGAAGACTCCAACACACCAGTTCTATGTCTTTCTGGACATTTTTGGAAGACAAAAGCACATTTTCCTCTCTTGAGAATTGTTATGTTTGAGGGGGTGCAGTGGCAACTTGGCATCTATTTATACCACTAGATGGCGCTTACTGTTCTCTCTTTTTTAAAAAATCTAAAATCTTGAAAATATCATGAGAGTTTGGTCATTAAAAAAAAAAGGATTTTTTCCAAGGCATAACACTGTTTGAAATTATGTACTGTGTTCACTGACTGAATATCTGCATTGACTTACGAAGTGTATCTAGAAAGCTACTATGAATGCAAAGTGAATCTAGGAAGATACTATTCAATTCCACTGATTGAAAGATGGGGTTTTTCTGCAATATTCAATTATTAGTTGCTACACATAGATCAGTGTAGCATGCTACACTTTACTAAAATGGGGTTAGGTGCTTTGCCTGTTCTGGAAATATGGTTGTTACGCTACTGCATTCTATGTTTTATATTAGTTTGTTTTTATACAATTTTGTTGTTAGTTGCGAAGTTGTGTCCGACCCATCGCGCAACATTCCTCCAGGCCTTCCTGTACCATCCTCTGGAGTCCATTTAAGCTCACGTTGACTACTTCAGTGACTCCATCCAGCCACCTCATTCTCTGCCGTCCCTTCTTTTGCCCTCCATCTTTCCCAGCATTTGGCTCTTCTCCAGTGAGTCCTTCCTTCTCATTCGATGGCCAAAGTATTTGAGTTTCATCTTCAAGATCTGGCCTTCTAAAGAGCAGTCAGGGTTGATCTCCTCTAGGACTGACCAGTTTGATCGCCTTGCAGTCCAAGGGACTCACAGGAGTCTTCTCCAGCACCATAGTTCAAAGGCCTCAATTCTTTGGCGCTCAGCCTTTCTTATGGTCCAGCTTTTACAGCCATACATTGCAACTGGGAAAACCATAGCCTTGACTATACACACTTTTGTTGGCAGGTGGATGTCTCTGCTTTTTAGAATGCTGTCTAGATTTGCCATAGCTTTTCCCCCCAGGAGCAAGCATCTTTTAATTTCTTGGCTGCAGTCCCCATCTGCGGTGACCTTGGAGCCCAGGAAAATAAAATCTGTCACTACCTCCATTTCTTCCCCATCTATTTGCCAGGAATTGAGAGGGCTGGATGCCATGATCTTAGTTTTCTTAATGTATTTTATACAATATATATTATGTAAATTTGGTTATATTGTATAATATTTGGTCAAACTGTAGAAGCTTTGTATAAGAGCCAGTTTGGTCTAGTGATTAAGGCATCAGACTAGAAAGCAGGAGATCATGAGTTCAAGTCCCACCTTAGCTATGAAAGCCAGCCAGGTACTTTGGACCAATTGTCTCTCTCAGTCAAATCCACCTCACAGGGTTGTTGTGGGGAACATAGGAGAAGGGGGGAGTATTCTGTGTGTTCACTGCCTTATTTGTAAAAATTATAAAGGTGGGATATAAATAAATATTTATCTGGTTTATATTTTCATACAGTACATACGTACCAGGGGTGGGTTCTACTTACCTTTACTATCAGTTCGCAACGGGATCACACATACACGCTCTTGCGCCTGCACCTTGCTTCTGCACATGTGCAGAAGCTTCTGCGCATGCGCAGATCACCAATGACAACATCCGGGGTGGTGGGCAGGGCCACCCGCCGGTTTTACTACCGGTTCTTGCAAACCGGTCCAAACCGGGGGCAAACCACCACTGATACGTACATTCAGTACATACATGTTCACCACACTAGATAATTTGCATTATGCAAAGCACAGAAAGGCAGTAAGAAAAAGTAATCTTAAAGGCATGGGGAAGGAGAGAAAATTGAAACCAACTATATATATATCAAACCCGTTTATTATACCTCTCTGTACTTTACTTCCTTACGCTGCTTCACATAGGCCATGACAACATGATAGAAAAAAATTATCCTATTCAGTTGGGACTGGATCAGGGGTGAAATTCACTTACCTTCCCTACCGGGATTGCAAATGTGCGTGCACTGTGTGTTTGCTCACTTCATTTGCACCCGCAGCCGTCCACGCATGCGCAAAGCCTTCTGTGCATGCGCAGAGGCTGAAAATTGTCACAAAAAAGGGACGTCATGACGTCTGTGCAGATGAGCGGGGCTTCGCATAATTGGCCCTACTGTATCGCGCGACCTGGATAGAACCGGTTGAATTTCATCCTTGGACTGGATGGAATTGATGAGGTCTTCAAAAAAAGAGAGGTTTAAGAATGAAAGGCAATGTATACAGCAGTATTTGTATGTGGTGGAAACTAGAATAGCTCGCAAGAACAGATCATATATGAAGATGGAGTTAATGGAGTTGTTATAACCTAGATTTAGCTTTTTTTCCCCCTTTTCCTTTTTTCTCTTTCATAGTATCTTTGGTTATTTCTTATTCCTTTTCTATGCTTGGCTTAATGTTGCTTACCCTGAAAGGGAATAGTATGAACGTTATCTATGTAAATAGCTGGGCACACCATGAAAAAAAAAAGAAGAATTTTGTAACCTGCTTTAAGAGCTTAGCATGCTGTGTATAGGTACCATATGGCTTCTTCTGCAGAATATATATAACCTTGTTATTGAATTTATCCATTTTCTGAGTCTGCACAGTACCAGTGAATCATAAAATAAACCTAGGAAGGAAATTTGCACAGCACACAGCTACGTCCTTCAAAAATCTAATCAAGGTCATCAGTAACCAAGCCTAGGACACACTAAGTTTTTGATCTGGTTAACTGTGTGGTTAACACCATTACTGAGTAGCGGTCGGGAAGACAAAAGGAGTAGAAAAGTAGAAAATCAAGAATTTCTTAGGCTGCTAAAGCCACCAGCACCCATTTAGGTCCATAGAATATAGAAGAGAAGGGACCTTGGAGTTAGTTCAACCTGCTACCCAAACTGGAGACCCTATCCCATTCCAAATTGCTGTCCAATGTCTTCTTAAAAACCTCCAGTAATGGAGTGCCCACAACTTCCATTGGTTAATTGTTCTGTCAGGAAATTTCTCCTTACTTCTAAGTTGATTCTCTCCTTGATTAGTTTCCATCCATTGCTTCTTGTCCTGTCTTCAGGTGCTTTGGAGAATAGGTTGGTTCCCTCTCATCTGTGACAGCCCCTTAAATACTGGAAGATACTATCATGTTGCCCCAATCCTTCTCTTTGTTAAACTAGACATAACCGGTTCTTGCAATCGCTCATTGTATGAAATGTGCTTGAATATTAGTAGCTCGGGCTGGTAGTTAGGCTGTTAGTTTGAGCTCTATACTTGGCAATTTGGTTGGAAACATTTCGTCACCATTCGAGGAGACATCGTCAGTGTGTTTTGAATTGTTCATTGTATGTTTTAGCCTCCAGCTCCCTAATCATCTTTGTTGCTCTTTGCTGCACTCTAGTCTCTACTTACTTTGTCCGGATCTCCATGTCATCATGGCTGGAGTGGCACATTTCACTGAAGCGGGAGACAAAAAAGTCATAGCTCCTGTGATAAGACGGAGTGTCTTCTTCAATGTTTGCAAACTTCACAAACTGGAGAAGGGAAAGGAGCATCAGAACAGAGAAAAGGAGACATTAAAAATACTGCATTCATGAACAAATCTATTAAAATCACCAAATAATGTCTGTCCTTGTGAGGCTTTTGGTTCAACAACAACAACAACAAATATGGAAGCAGGGTAGTGGTCAGCAAAACAAGCCACAACTTGCACTTATAAAAGAGACATACGGTACTAGGGATTTATCTTCTTCAAAATTCAAGTTCACATTGAAAGATATGTTTAAAAACACACCAGACTTAAGAGTTTAGGAATAAAATGTGATATTGGACACAACGCAGATAAAGGGCAACAGATTACTCCAAACTGAGCAATGCTTCCTAGATTGATGGGATCAAGCAGCTTTTGATCTATGCAGCTCTACCTCATCTGAGGCTTTATATGATCTCTGGATTAAATTTCTCCTATCTGAGGCTTACAGGAGGAGGTCTTCTCTCCAAAATTCACTTAATGGAGGCAGGGCCAGCAAAGCATTTTGTTATCTGAAGGAAAAGGATGAAATGATTCTTGAGTATGGAGTTTCAGTTTCAATTGGTCTTTTTATGGTTAAGAGATACAGTATATAGAACCCTAGTTTTGGTATGGATTGTTTTTCCATGTGTTCAGTGGGGAACGCTGACAATAATATGACAGTTTGTGTCAAGTGTCTGACAGGAGGGTAAAAAAAACCATTTTTTTAAGCTGGAATTTTGCACCATTTTAAATGTAAAGCCAAGGGATCCAATAGGAGAATATCATAGTGGGTGATGGATTTGGGGAGAATAGATGAGAGAACTGACCTAAGAGTAAAAAAACAAAAATAAACCCGGTGAATATAAATGATGTTGCAAATTATTTGATAAAGACAAACCTGGTGCCACCTAAGAAGTTTCCCACCTTGAGACTGAATTTGAACATGGATCCCAACTGCCCATCTTTTATTCTCATATCGCTGTATCATTGTTTTCTTTTCCATTGTTTATTCTATTGTTCCATTACTTTACTATTATGTTTACACTTCTTTTCATTTCTCTGTTTTTATTGTTATAAGCCTCCTAGAGTAGCCCCACAGTGAGATAGGTGGAAAGGAAATAAAATCTCTCCAGTCCAATCCCAATCTATTCCTTTACCAGTATACTGTACTAAATTTGCTGATCAGGGGACAAATAATATTCTATCCTTGCATATGTGACTCTGAAGTTATCAAATCTAAAGCACAGAGTTGTTGAAGGAATAAAATGTAGAGGAATTATGAACTAAACTATAAACTAAACTAAACTCAACTCAACTCAACTCAACTCAACTCAACTCAACTCTAACCCTAAACCATGGGAAAAGGCTTCTTAAGATTTAAAATAAGAGAAACATTGATTTCAATTTCTGGAATTCTGATGTATCCCTAAGTCTCACTGAGTTCAGTGAAGTTTATGCCTCAGTTTTCTTGAAACCTAAAGCAAAATTTCTTCACTGTCACTCTTCTCAGCTATGAATCATGCAGCCTCTCCTATGAAGAGATCAAAATGTATGCATGCATATTTTTCTGGAATGTCTTCATTTTCTATCAAAATAGTTTATGGCTTCTTCTCATAAACAGCAGGAAAATTTTCTACTGAATTAATTTTAAATATTGCCTATGCAAAAAATGTATGTACAATGCCATCTAATTTTTGAAATCCTGATACCTCTGCAGCTGCAGGGAGGAGTTCTCAGAACAACCAAGACAGAGAAAGAAATTAAGGACAGTATACAATAGTCTTGAATAATTATATTATTGCAGTTTTATCATCCAATCTTCCCAGGACATATAAAAACAAAGCAATGGGAGAAATTCAATTTGTAGTTAGCTGCTAGTTTAAGTACAGTAACTAATGTTATATCTTTCTTTGGAATAATATTTTAAAATGAATTGCATTTATTGGCTGAAAAATAATAAAGTAGCAAAAGACTTGAGGAATCTTTTAATTAAAGATTGTTGATATGAATATGAGCAAAATAAGGTACCTCCATCTGTACAAATGTGTTTTAAACACGAACAGTGAAGATAGGTATTTAAAATTTTGTCTCTTTCCTTTTAATCTCTACAAGTCCTTGATTTACAATCATTTGATTAATGACCTATTGAAGTTGTAATGGCACTGAAAAAAGTGACTTAAAACCAGTCCTTGCATTTACAACTGTCACAGTTTTGGGTGGGTCACCCTGTCAACTCACAAAGCATCCCTGGCCTTTTCTCATCAAACTTTGGGTGCCCGGCAACTGGCAAGTAATTGCAGCATCCCAGGGATCATGTGATCACCATTGATGATCTTCCCAGTTGACTTTTGACAAGCAAACTGGTGGGGAAGCTGGATTTGCTTAATGACTGCATGATTGGTTTAACAACTGCAGTAATTCACTGAATAACTGTATCAAAAAAAAGTTGTAAAAAAGGACGCAACTCACTTACCTTTCTTAGCAATAGAAACTCTGGTACCAATTGTGGTCTTAAACTGAGGATTATCTGTACCCATATACTCCTATATTATAAAGGTTTTCTCTTTCTCCTTACAAATAACAACTATTTGATTTTTTTTTTACAATACTTTTGTTTTTGATGTTTTGTTAACTACTCAGTATGTTTGTAACTCTCTTGGTTGAATGTGAATTATTTCCATTTGCATACCTCGACTTAGTTTAGAATTTTAGAATTTTTCTCCAATCCCCGAGGATCCTTGACAAATGTTTAATGGATCCCAGAGGATCCTTGACAAATGTTTAATGGATCCCTGAGGATCCTTGACAAATGTTTAGGTGAATTACCAGGCCTGGTAAAAGCAAGTTCCCTGCTTTATGATAATCATTTGACTCCATTCGAAACTGAATTTTTATTATTTTTCCTCTAGTAGCTATAAAGGATGAATTTAAGTCATAGTTTCCAAAAACAGCATTTATAATCTCCACTTGTCCTAGCTCACGATTTGCAGGTGCTGTTTCTGCAAAACTTCACCCACAGAAAAGGGCCAGTCTTATAGATTACAATGGGACTCTCTTAGGCTGAAGACAAAATACAGTAGGTTTTTTTAAAGAAAAAATATCCACCATTCTTCCCATTTGGGGGTTAACCTGGTGCTAGCATTTTACATAATCAAAAAGCAGTCATATTTTCCATGCCTATTCATGATATCCATCTTGGCAGATGGCAAAGCTCCCTTGCCTCAGGAACTTTTGGAATGAGAAATGAATTTAAATGTATGAAGAAAAATATACAAAAAGAATGTGGGTGTACATATGGAACGAGGAAGGCATGACAATTCATAAAGCAGATTTGTTCAGCTCTGCGTGTTATGATAAACACTGTCTCTATTTAGCTCAAGTGACTATTTTTCAAAGCAGGCATCATTCTAAAGGAAATGCTTTGAAGGGAGAGGAAAGCAGGATTTCTTAAAAATTAGGCAGAAAAACATTGCAACAGCTGCCATCTTAAAAAGAAAAACCCTTCTTGTTTGAGCTTGAAGGGAGAATTCATTTTCAGGGGAATCAGACAACTGTACTCCTTTTGAGTAAAAGTGCCAGAAGTTAATAATAAAAATTTAAAAATAATCTGCATATTAATTGGGATTCCTTTTTATGATGGTTTACATGATCTGTTATTGGTTAAAACATTAATATCTACGTATGAGAATCTTTCAAGGACCATATGATCTTTGCTTAACTGCATATGGTCTAACTGGCACATAGCTGAGTTTGAATGACTCAATCTCTACACAAACATCTGGGGCTTACAATGACTGTAGTGTAGTCTCTTAAGTCTTCCCCTTGACTTATAGTACTTCAAAGCCTTTTTGCAAATGACAGCGATAGCATGGTTAATTCCTAATGTTCTGTATGAAGATTTTCCATGACCTATATTTATTTTCTTCTTTTCCAACAGGAGGTCTTGGATTAGGGTGGCTGAATACTTGTATCAGTGAGTTTGTTTGAAGATGTGGATGTGGTTAACTGGTTGGGTTTTTTTTAAATATTCTTTTATAATTATTGTATTTTCTATTTTGTTTGGTTTTATTGTACATTGCCCAGAATCAGTCTGGAGCTGAGTGGTACTTAAACTGATTAATCACAGATGATGTTGCACATACAGTAGCACGTAATGAATATTTGGCTTTTTCACAGTAAATAGTCTTCTTTATGAATGCAGTTCTTCAGTAACAAACAGCATATTGTGTATGTGTACAGACACAACACATAGATACACATGTTCTTAAACCTGTTCTTGTTGTATATTTCTCATCATTGTGACCCTTCCCCTTCTAATTTAATAGTACTGTGCTAGCAAATATTACAGACATTGTACATCATTGTGAGTTATTCCGGGTCTCCTGGATACCCTTATAAATAAATCATAGGGATAAAGGAGAGTGTTCAGGTTGCATGATTTCTCTATTCATTGAGTGGAACATCTGTCATTGTTTAGATGGCTAGCAAGTGATTCATGTGTCATGGACTCCAATGTTTGCGGACATCTAATTAAGGTCTAGCTCAAATGCTGTTCAGATCTTCCTGCCTCTACAGCACCCACCTTGTCCTTTTACTTTTCTTCTCCCATTTACCCTTATTAAGTTAAATGAACTGAAATTATTTTATGTTACAGTGAATTTCTATACTTCTCTTGTCATATCCTCTCCTCCTCTACTGGATAGGTCAGAGGCTGTTCATTGCTAATGAATCTTTACAGTTCAAGCAAAAGCACAGGTGTGATGCACATTATCAACTTTTTCTCCAAATCCAACAGCTCTCCCTTCAAAGACGCTCTTACCTCTAAATCACTCCAGTTCATTTCTGATACAAACAATTGTTCCCTCCCAAACAGTAAACTCGGATTAGGGGACTTGCATCTGGCCAACCAGATGAGAGAGGCTTTATTTTGCAATTAACAGAAGCAGAGACAGTTGTCTGCTGCCACACACCAAATCAATTTTTATTGGTTCTGTTTTCATTTCTACTTTCACTGCCTTTCTAGTCAGTTGATGGGAAAGGCAAGACTTCCATATCATTATGCTCCGCCTAACATTCTTTCTGGATATGGTTTCTTCTTTCTGAAACCCTTTTGGCCATGAAAGGAGAGGGGAGGGATGTTGCACTAATTTCTGCCCTGCCCCATTGGGACTAAGACCATTTGATCTTGCCAGAGAAGGCTCATTAACCATGAACATCCGGGTGGGAAATATGCAGCTTTCCTTAGATGAAGGCCTAAACATGGCTTATCAATGGTATGTATAATACTGCATTCCAAAAAATGGGTGAGACAAAGTTTGAATAATTTTGCCCTTGACAATTAAGGTATTTTCAGAAATCAGTAGAATCTTTTAGACAATGATACAGATTTTTATACAGTAAGAATGCTAGAAAAGTGTGTGATTTCTGAAAACAGCATGGCTCACCATAAATTGCATAGTTGCATAGGACAGTAATTAAATTACAGTAAGTAATTGCATAGTTGCATAGGACAGTAATTAAAGTCCTGGTTACTGAAACAGTGTGTCCTGAGATACCTACATGGAAACTCGGGTACAAGATGTCTAAAGAATACAATTGTGCAGCATGGTAATACTCTTGAAGGCCCTTTGAGATGGGGATCATCATTATTGCAGCTATATAGAATGAAGGAGACTTGGTGGCAGTAGAGATAAGGGTATCTGGTCAAATTTCCTGTGTTGATGGAGGTGGTTGCTTAAGGAAACTGGTCCCTGGTCATTGTGGGTCCTTTGGGAGAGGTAGGAGAAAGTAAGCAATTCCAACTGGTCATTGAAAAACCCAATAAGAGCTGTGCATTTAGAAGCAGCTCCGTGGATGGTTGTGATTCATTGTAACTGTTCCTTGAGTGAGAGGTCTCTGTGGACAAGCTTTGTGCAGGGAGGTTGCTTTAAATCTGGAGAACCTGAGTAAGAATTAAATTATTGGGGGAGAGGAACAGAAGGTAGAATGGAGGGGAAGTAAAAGAATTATGAAGCATAAAGTTTGGTTTGGTTTGAAAAAAAAGTATATATTTAGGAGTTGGGGAGCACAGGTATGGAGTATTTGCTTGGTGTGATGATTATGGATTGAACTTTGGACTTGCCAATGATGTGGAGAGGGAATATAGACAACCATTGAGCACCTATTTGATCCCTTCAAGTGTGTGTGTGTGTGTGTGTGTGTGTGTGTGTGTGTGTGTGATTAGAGCTGTCAACAAGATTGCTCCCATGTGGCCTCTTGCTGTTGGACACTCCCCTAAGAGTTCTTCAGGATTACACAAGTGCTCCAGGAGGTGAAGAAGCAAGGAGACGGCTGAAGAGCCAGTAGAGAAATATGAAAGGTAATGTGGCGGAACATGTGTATAAGTTCATGTCTAAGTCTATATCATGGAAATATAAATAGTAAAGCCCTTGTATTTCTCTACTTTTTTGGTTATTGGGTTGTTGTCTAGCAGTCTTATTTAAGGTTGTCCTATTAGAAATTATTGGAGGATCTGCTCCTTGGTTATTATGATTTCTTAGCACAACACTTTGCTGTCAGTCACTCAAATTTTCCATAAACCTGACTCTTTAAAGGCACAATGGGATATGACAATACCTTATAATGTTATCTAGTATTATTTTAGCCTGTACTTTATGGTATGAACTATGTCACTTGTGAATTTGATTCATGCATCTCCTAGCCCCTTTGAGTTGTTGGGAAGAATTGGATGGATTAACAGTCCACACCTTGCTGAAAGGGGCTGTATTTCCATCTGCTTTGAAGGAGGTAGTTGTACTTGTTGGTCTCTCACTTGTGGAGTCCCATAGGCAGAGGGGGTATTCAGCAGGTTCTAACCAGTTCTGGAGAACTGGTAGCAAAAATTTTGAGCAGTTCCGAGAACCGGTAAATACCACCTCTGACTGGCCCCACCCCCATCTATTCTCTGCCTCCTGAGTCTCAGCTGAACGGGAGGAAATGGGGATTTGCAGTAACCTTCCCCTGGAGTGGGGAGAGAATGGACATTTTACAGTATCCTTCCCAAGGATAAGGATAAGGAAAAGGATAATTTTATTTCTATACCGCCCCTCTCCCGAAGGACTCGGGGCGGTGTACAGCCAGATAAAAATACAATACAAATATCACAATTTAACTTTAAAATATTATTAAAAGTATTACATTTAAGGCCAAAATTAGCTAAACAACCCAAAAATTTAAGAATTCCGAATTTAAAACTCAATTATGAAGCTAGCCCCGCCTGTCGGAAAGAGCAGGGTCTTAAGAGCACAGCGGAAAACTCGGAGGTCAGAGATCTTGCGTATGTCCGGGGGCAGTTCATTGCAAAGGGCAGGGGCTCCCACAGAGAAGGCGCTCCCCCTGGGTGTCGACAGCTGACATAATTTGGCTGACGGCACCCTGAGGAGTCCCTCTCTGTGGGAGTGAACTGGTCGGTGGGAGGCTATCAGTGGCAGAAGGAGGTCTCGTAGGTACCCAGGTCCTGAGCCATGAAGCGCTTTAAAGGTGGTAACCAACACCTTGAATCGCACCCGGAAGGCCACTGGGAGCCAGTGCAGCTCGCGCAGGAGAGGTGTTACATGGGCGCAACGAGTTGCACCCATAATTACCCGCGCGGCCGCATTCTGGACTAGTTGGAGCCTCCGAGTGCTCTTCAACGGGAGCCCCATATAGAGAGCATTACAGTAGTCCAGCCGGGAGGTAACAAGGGCGTGAGTGACTGTGCGCAAGGCGCACAAGCCACGCCCACCAAGCCATGCCATGCCATGCCTACCAAGCCACGCTCACAGAACCGGTAGTAAAAATTTTTGAATCCCATCACTGCCCATAGGGTTTGATCTTTCCTCACTGCTGTTTAACACTTATATCAAACCACTGTCAGAAGGCATCCATTATTCTGAGTTGAGATATCAGCTATATGCTGATGATAGCTAATAGCAGCTCATTCCCATCCCAGGTCAAGCTGGTCATTTAGACTGATGCTAAGAATCATTTCCT
Source organism: Arizona elegans (assembly GCA_022577455.1). Classification (NCBI taxonomy): domain Eukaryota; kingdom Metazoa; phylum Chordata; class Lepidosauria; order Squamata; family Colubridae; genus Arizona; species Arizona elegans. The sequence continues at coordinate 313,000,877 of JAKOOJ010000001.1, read as the reverse complement.
AAGACCAGCTGTCATGGCCCACAACTTGACTCAGTTGCTCAAGCTGAACAAATGCAATGTGAGCCTCAGGAGACAGTAAGCTAAGAATCACTTGACACTGATCATATATAGGCCCATCAGAACAGCTGGAGTGATCAGAAGATGTATTGCCTCCAAACCCTAAGAGCGCAGAACAAAAATACTCAATAAAGCTCCTTGCCAAGCAAAGGAATAACACTTAAGTATAGACAGCTGCCTGCAACCTGATTGAAGAGTTCTGAGTTCTGAGTTCTGTCCTCCATTGGAAACAATAAATCGATCTCCTGTTTGGATGTCATATTCTATTCAGCGTTAAGTAAATTACTATTTGAAACAGCTTGTGAGGTGAGAATTGAACTGGAAACTTCCAAATTCAATGCTCAGCAGCTTAGATACTTTATTAAATTCCTATTCCTAGATGTGTGGGGGAAGGGGGCGGGGGAGAGAGGCTATCTTAATATCCTAGGAATATCATTGTTAGTCTCTTCCAGACCATGTCCAAGGGAAATGCTTACCGAATTGGTGCCAAGGATTTGCAGGTCAGGCTTCTCTGATTCCAGCAGCTTGGCCACCATCTTCAAGAAACTCTCCACAAAGAGATTGATGCTTTGGCAGTGACAGGCCATTAATAGCTGATCCAAGGCTTCCATTGCAATGCACACATACCTGTGGATAGGTTGGTATAAAAGTACATCCAAAATAAGAGGTCATCCTAAAATTATGGGAACTAAAATCTAAATCATCCAGAAGGTTAAAGTTAGAGAAAGCTGTCACAGATGGGCAAACTTTCCAGTAGCCCAGCCAAGGTGAAATCAATTTTGAGAGTATGGGGATGAATTTTGATTGTTATTCAAACTTTCCCTTCCTGATGCTCCCCTTCCATTATTCATTTACAATAGAGTCTGGCCTCAAATCAGCCAATTTTAAATCATAGCTGACTTAAAATTAAAATCTAGTTTTTTCCAGGTCTTGGGGAAACACAAAGTATAAAAGATTTTAATCTGAGTTCACAAAATATTTCCCAATGTCCTGCATTTACCCAGAATGCTTAAGCCACAAACTGAACCAGCAGTACCCAACCCCATCAAGCCTGGGCTAGAATATTGTGTAAATCCAGCTGCCAATATAAAAGCAGTTGTCTGAAAAATCCAGATCCTGAAACATTCTTGAAGCTTAGTGTATGTGTCTTTTTCCTTACAGGAGGAGAGGCTTTTGGGACACAACAAGCTGCAAAAGGAAGAGAACACATAAATCATGGTTTGGCCCAACCACATGAAAACAGTAGGAGAGAGGTGGGGACAGGTTAAAACCCCAAAAGGACATATACAAAAAAGGGTGAGTTCACCGATTATCTCTTTTAATATTATTGGCAAAGATGCAAGGAGGGAAGGGCAGCGCTTGAGGTTTTTGTTTTTTTCTGAAAATTATTCTGTAAACTGGAATAACCAAACAAGGAGGGTGCAGGTTTCTCCTTTTTCCATGAGAGCACTTTAGTGCTTTTCATTTTTAATGGGATTGGGAAAAGGTTGAATTGGAATTCGACACATACTGCCACTGTGTATTATTTGGATTGTAGAGAGTCTTAAAGTAGATCACTTCAAGGTTTCCAAACTCAAAAGCAAAATGCCAGGTATGACATGTAATGAATACAGTACATCAATGTTTGTATGTGTGTGGGTGGGTAGAAATGGAGGAAACATGTGTTCCAGCAACATAGAGTTGCCAGTTATCTTAATGCGGATTGACAAATCAGTCTATTTTTAACCTACAGTACTTTCACAGATGTTCATCCTAAATTGTTCCATTTTATTTCTGTAGAAACATATTTCAACATGTATTTTTATAAACTCTTTTCTTTCCAAACGTGTCTTGGAATAACCTCAAATACTGAAGTTTGGGAACCCTGAACTATGCTAGAGTGATTTTGAAGCATAAAAAGTTAGTGGATAATCACATCCTAATTCATGCACTTCCTAGTTTGGAAGGAAGAATTGCGTGCATCAGAAGCCGAAAAACATCAGTTTCTTCAAACATATTAACAAAAAGGTACAGAGTCTCTCAAGTGATGCTAAATTTTTGATGACTGCACTCATGCAATTTTTTTAGCAAAGTTATAGAAGTAATTTGGTAGAGTTACAGGTTTCTGGTTCTGTTCAACAACCTCAAAATTCATAGGTTGTCCTTCAACCTAATATTAACCAGGGCAGCCCTATTAACCTTCCAAGATTAGCTATGCATCTGATTCCACTCTTTTAGTTAGTGTGCAATAATTCACTGAACAGTAAAAATGTCAAGATCTCAAATATGCCAATTACTGTTGTAAATGAAAGGGATTCACTGGAAGGACTCTGGAGCAAAATTGTAGCCTAGTGATAGAGCACGTAGACAATCCCAGGTTCAGTCTTCAGTATCTCTAAAGAGCTGGAGAGGAGATATTCCCTACCTGCAGACCTGGAGAACTATTGCCAATTAGTGCAGACAGTATTAAGATGGCTCAAGGGTTGACTTATTATAAAAGCCTCTTATTAATTTTTCTTATCATTTAATAGCAAGGGTTTCTTTTGACTTTTTTTTTTCTAGACAGCCATTCATCATGGATGGTTTAATTTGGATTCTTGCACTGAGCAGAGGTTTGGGCCTGATATCTTAAATTACTCTTTCCAATCCATTGGAAGAGTTTGTGTGACACTGTAGACTAGACTAAAATGGGACTGAACTGTTTGTTTATTCATGTGATGTATCTAGCTATTCAACTTCTAAGTACTGACTCCCAGGAGCTTGCCTAAACATAAAAAACTAATTAAACACAAAAGACATACTCCAATAGCCACATAATTGAGGTCAAACCATACCATATTCCAGTTCCACAATATGGAATAGGACAGGCTAATCCAATGATTTTGACCCAGTGCTTGGGGAAAAGCCAGGTTTACAAGTTTTTATAGAAGGTCAATAAGATCTGAATCTTGGGTGGTATACTATTCCACAGGACAGACATTCTGACAGAAAAGGCGTACTTTCTGTGTCTCTTTAGGTGTTACTATTTGACAGCAAGAACATTCAGTACATTAAATATTAAGGCTCTGCAGAGATATTTGCAAATAACCCAGCCCTGTGCTATGAACCATTTCATAGGTAATAACCAGCACCTAGAAGTATCCTAAATACAGATCACAAAGTAGTGTGCTTATATAGATATACAGAGGTGCAGCCAAAATTACCAGTATCAGTGCATTCTGGATCAATTGCAGCTTCTGGGTGGTTTTCAAAAGCAGCAAGAGTGTACTGCAATAATCTAATTAGATAGTGACAAGGGCACGACACTGAGCAGGGCCTCCTGATTCAGGAATGAGTACAAACTGGCATAAAAGATTGATTGAAAAAGCTGCCTGGTTTCAACCACACATATCATCACTTGGGAAGTATAAACTATGAAGGTCCTAAATCTATTACGTAGGTGACTGTACTTACAACCCCAAGGACCCCGTCCATTTCTTCAGGTACAACAACATTTATCTTCTCCCAAACAGTCTGAACCTGTCCATGCTAGATTGTGCCTCAGTCAACTCCAAAATTTTTCCACAACGGGACTGGCAGAGGACCTGAATGACTTTATGTCATAATTGCCTAGAATACGCTTTAGAGCAGCCTTGCAGATGTTCCTTCTGCCCTTCCTTTCCCAGGAGGAGCTGGGATACCCTAAACAAAGCCACTGAGCAGCCATCTGCAGAAGCAACATGAGCAGAAATAATTATATTTGCTGTTCTGATTGCTATGAGGTAATCCTTAATCAAGATTCTTACCACTATTCCAGGGGTGGGTTCTACTTACCTTTACTACCAGTTCGCAATGGGGCTTGCTTCACTCTCAGTGTGCGTGCGCTCTTCTGCACATGCGCAGAAGCGTTCTGATGATGTTGGGGTTGGTGGGCGGAGCCTCCTGCCGGTTTTACTACCGGTTCTATAGAACCGGTGCGAACTGGGGGCAACCCACCACTGCCCTACTCCATCAAGTTCTCTCTTTGTTTTCTTCCCTTTAGAGAAGAAAAGAATTTAGAGAAGAATTCCCTTTCTCTGAGGACCAGGGAATTATCTGGGATCCAGGGCCAGAGAAAGTTCACAGATAATTTTGCCACTGCCCTAAGGTAACGAACAGAACTAACCTGTGACTGTTGCTATAAATCAGGGCCACTGTAGTGGCTCCATAGTTGCTCCATAGTTGCCTTGGTGGTCAATATGTTCCAAGCTCCCTTTGACCCCTTGCCCAGGGAAGGCAGATTAAAGTCCACCTATACCATGAAACTCCACTGCCAATCCAGACGTGTCATCATCAGGCATCTTGTGAAGGAAAGCCAGTATAGCAGCAGGATTCTCGTCTAATGCCTACATCCAGGAGACTCACACAAGCGGTTATCTACAAAGCAGCAGCATTAAAGCAACCAGGGTGTCTTCGATGACTACAACTACTCTACCATCTCTGCCTTAAGATCATAGCTGGTGCCATCCTCAAAACACAAATGGGAACCTTTCCTAAAAGGAGAGTCCTTAAAATAACACATACCAGGTCAGCCATCTCATTCACTTCAATGGACAAAAAAGCCTTATTACAGGTTAAGTTGGCATTCAACACTGAATGCCCAGGCATTGGGATTGAGCACAATGGGCTAAAATGCAGAATCAGTCTTACATATTAAAGACTGCCTACCCAAGAGCAGTCTGCTCCTATCTCTGGTTCAAGATGTTGTGAGAAAGCAACATTTTAGTATTTTGCATGAAGCCTCCAGAGTCCCTGGCTTGTTTGGGCATTGCATCTTGTGTGAACACTGCAGTTGTATTTATTCATTTGGTCTCACTTTCCTATGCATATTTCTCAGTTAAACCTGAGAATTAGAAGTCTTATTATTGATTTGATTTATATTCTATCTCGGTAGGGCACTCACACATTCTAAAAATGAGAATTACCTTGGTTGTGGGCAATGAAAGTTATGCACAGGGGACAACATAACAGCATATATTCTTTCATTTAACAAAGCCAAAGGGGACCCAAGTTCTGCTCTCTACTGTAATTGACGTCAACAGAAAACACAGGGGTGCCTGCCCTCCTTAGGGCTCAGTCAGGCCAACAGGAAAAAAATAAATCACCCGTCAGAAGAGAAAACAAGAGCACTGCGATAACTAACAGTCAGTGCTGCTATTGCAGCAAATGATTGAAACCATGTTAAATCATCCTTGTAGCACTTTAAATGAAACAAGGAAAGAAAGAAAGATGAAGATAGCAAAAGCAAGAAAAATAGGGCCTTGGCAGAACATGCATCTTGACTGGACATAAAATGTTGAGTGGGAGGCTTTGCTTAGTTAGGCCTTAGCTTCAGTATTCACCTGAAATGATTTTGGTTGGGGATTTCTGGAACGCCACACAGAAATAAAATTATCATTAAAAAGGTGCCTAGCCATGCAACCTATCATAACACAACCATCATAGCCTATGAAAAAGACAACTCTACTATACTATACTTTTCAGTGACTCCCAGCACTTTCTTATATCACTGTAGCATTCAACTCAATGAAATCTATACAAAACACCTAAAGTAAACCCAAAGACTTCTACTCAAAGAAGAAACAATGTCAGCGTTCCAGAAAGTCCCCAACTCCAAGTAAAAACTCCAAGGCAGGCATTTCTCAAAGTTTCATTTTATTAGAGTAAGTATACTGGCACATCTGGGAAAACCCAAATCTGAGGGTTTTCCCTCAGTAAATTAAAACCCCAAATCCAGCCCCTTCACCCATCAGTCTGTCACATGGTCCAATCATCATCTGTCCCAACTTGAGCCATCCCTGCAACCACTCCTCCTCTAGATGCATAAACACCATGACCTTGACCGAAGGGAAGAATGCTATTATGTCTAACTATATTCACTCTCCTAAATCCCCCCTCCTACTTTCCCAGGCGCATGGAGTTGGCAGCGTGGAAGCTTCTGGTGCTAATATTCTGGTGCTTCCAAAGATGACAAACAAAAGAAGTCATCTACAGCAAACAATACATGGCTTGTAACAGCCACAGACAGGCATAAAATGGTATATCACCTAGCGATCAGAAGACATGAAAATTCCTTAATCTCGGAATCAGAGGACAAAACCAACCACAATTTCAACTGGAAAACTGTCAACATCTTAGATAAACTCAAATCCAAAAATGATAGATAATTCCTGGAAGCTTGACACTCTGACAAATCAGCCATTAAAAGACATATAGAGGTAAAAGATAAATTATTTTAAAAAGATATAACCAAAAAATTAGGAAACAAACAACCCAGAGTATATCCTCCTCAGCAATCAATATCCAGATTAGCAGGAAACAGCACCAGATAAATTATCAGGGAAGAAATAATACCCCAATAAAAGAACTATCAAGAAGGAGACCACACCCTACCCAAGAGTGGCAAGGTAAGTTACCACATATAAACAGGCAACAAACTCCAACCTTCCATATGCTGATGATGTTACCTAGTTTGGGAATGAAAAGTCTGAAGGACAACAATCGAGCTTTAGAGCACACAAATAACCTGACTTCTATATTCTCTCAAGTGTTTAAATTCTAGACTTTTTCCACTCATCCTTCCAAATAACAAATACTTGGCACACCACCCAGTATCTTGTATAGTGATTGTATGTTTACATAACAGCCATCACTAGCCTGGAAACAGCTGGTTCCTACCTCAGCAGCCTTAACCTTTTCACTATGATGTAAATGGAAAATATGTTCTTCAGCTGAAATCAGCACTTGTGACTACACAGACCCTATATTGTAGGAAGTGTGGAGACCTTGGGACTCTCCGAGTTTGCTTGTTTTCTTGCAGACATTTCATTACCCAACTAGCACTGATGATATTACCTAGGTTGGGTAATGAAACGTCTGTAAGAAAACAAACAAGCTCAGAGAGCACCAAGGACTCCTCATGTCAGCCCTGAGCTACAAATATTCTCCTTTAGTAGGAAGAGTATAGCAGACACAAACTGATGTACTGTTTCAGGAGGATGGTTTTTTACGTACATTTAGTCTGCAACTCTGCAATGTTTCAGTTGTTTCCCCTTCAAATACTAACCAAATTTGACTGTCTAGTCCAGATACGATCCACCAGGTGCTGCTACCTATTAATGTTATCTAAGAGGTAGATTGGATTTAATCTTTTCTCCCAACAATTTAACATCTGTAATTATTAATCTTAATAATGTCTTATTAATAATTTCTTAACCCTCTGAAGGCACTAATAGCTCAGCTGAAAAGACTTTTTTTTGACTTGGAATGTTTTTTAATTTTATTTTATTTTGTGCCTTAATGTTGCTTCTTCCTCTTTCCCCCTTTATCTATGGCAAATAAAAGCCATTCATAGTGTGGACTATAACAGGGATATTTACGTATCTGGATTGGGCTGGTTAGATTAAAAATGGGATTCCAGCCCAAAACTATTTGCAGACCGTGTACCATCTGTTCATCCGTTAATTCTAATTGGAACAGCAGTTTATTCTTGGCAACAACACGCCCACACAAGATACATGGATGTACCTCTTTTTCCAATAAACAGCAGCTCCTCAAAAAACAGCTATACTTGTGAAATGAACGGCAAGTGCTAAGAGAAGGAATACAGATATAGAATTGACTTAAGACGGCTGAGTCAAATTGTGGCAAGAAGCAAAACACTATCACTTTAGGACCTGTTAAAAGACTCAAGCAGCCTTCTGCAGAGCGGTGTCTTCCAAGTGTAGTGGACCATAATCCCTATCGCCATTTGGAAAGCATCCCAGGCTATTATGGAAAAGTTATTTAAATCACAAGACTATATTTTGCTCATTTCACCAGGATACATATTCAGCCCAGAAAATCATGACAGAGCGCTGTTTTTTGCATCCTAAGCTCATGTTCCTCCCAATAAAATCCAATATTCAGCTAATGACTGCTGCAAATCCATGCATAAGTCAGCCTTGGTTGACTAGCAACTGTGAAAAGACTCCACTGAACACATCATTCTGTGAAATACCATGCAACAATACAGTTGTTCTTTCTGTATTGTTGTGTCTGCCATGAAGTACTCATTCTGATCGCTGGGAATGAATTACTGCAGCTCAGGGACAGAGAATGGATTGAGAAAAGAGTAGTTTCAACCCCTGGCATCACAAGATAGCAGGAGATGGAATAAAATCTTTTTCTGCTTGGGAATCTAAAGGGATGCAAGCAATTTGTCCAGGCTTGATGTGCTTCATTATTGTATAATGCAGTTTCCTATGTCCCAAGCTAGTTGCTAATTTGCCCATTTTTAATTTTTTTAAAATTGCCTAATTGGTGTATTTTTAAAAAAAGATGGACCCACTTTTAAAGAAGACAAATAAGAGTCATTTGCTCTTCTAGCTACCATCCCTTTTACCCCTTCCTTGTTGTGCCTCACTACAGGAATAAAAAAAAAAGATTTTTCTCAGATGTCTCACAGTCATATCTAGAATGACCAGTGGGGTTCCTAATACTGAAGTGGGGTGTAGAGGGGCAGCTCTCACTGCTACAGGAAGAACTTGATGGCTGAGCTATGAGTAAGTTCTGTACATTCTCTTCACTACCCAGGAATTCTTCAGCATAGCTGCATTTTACCAGTTCCAACTGAAACTCTGTGTATGCCTTCAAGTTATTGTTGACCCTCAGAATTGCCTGGAGAAAACCCTGCAGTTTTCTTGACAAGGTGTTTTTTTGGGGAGGGGAAATGGTTTACCTACCTCCTAGGGCTGAGAATGAGTGACTAGTCTAAAATCACCCAGCAGTCTTTGTGCCTAAGGTGGGACTAGAACTAACAGTCTCCCTGTTTCTACTTTGATGCCTTAACACCAGAACAACTAGATACAAGAACAGTTTTTTCCCGAATGCCATCACTCTGCTAAACAAATAATTCCCTCAACACTGTCAAACTATTTACTAAGTCTGCACTACTATTAATCTTCTCATCATTCCTATCACCCATCGCCTCCCACTTATGACTGTATGACTGTAACCTTGTTGCTGGTATCCTTACGATTTATATTGACTGTTTCCCTATGACTATCATTAAGTGTTGTACCTTATGATTCTTGACGAATGTATCTTTTCTTTTATGTGCACTGAGAGTGTATGCACTAAGACAAATTCCTTTTGTGTTCAATCACACTTGGCCAATAAAGATTTCTATTCTATTAACCATGCTTGCTAAGTGATACTTAATTGAAAAATAATATGTCCAATAGCTTTCTTCTCTGAGATGAAAATACTGAAGATATATGACAGTATTCTTAAACTACATGAAAGAAGATAAAACTCTATTCCTTTTCCCAATCCATGCATGGGCTCAGGAATTCTTGGAGTTGTCCATACATCTTGCTGAGATGAAGAGAAACATTGGATTAAAATATAGGAAGGGAGATACTGTTAGGCAAACTTGGTAATAGTAACTGTATTTGAACACTGGAACTAATTACTCAGATAAGTAGTGAGAGGTGTTGAAACAGTGCTAGATAATCATCTGCTGAAGACTTTTAAATTAGATTCCTACACTGAGTAGGATGTCTAAGCAACCCTCCCAAATGTATGATTCTATGATTCATTACAAAACTTGCTCGCTGTGACATATCGTCATCATTAAAAATTAGTTCATATCATAGTTCTGCTTTTTTCAGGACTGCGGGGTAGTCTTTTTTTTAAGCAGATAAAGCTAAACAGAAACAAACATTTGAACATGACCCCAAAGTTGAGGTTGATCTTACAATTGCAACAGCATTCTCTGTTTTTCCTTGTTAAATCAGGTCAATTCTTGGTGGAAAGTAGAACAAAATAATAATGTATGTATGTGTTTATGCTGTAACACTGCTTGATACATTGCCACTGGGTGGTCAAACAGTTCTGTCCATCTACTAAATGAAAAGGCTGGATACAAAATTAAATAAAGGGCTTTTATGCACAGTAATGACAGAAGAACTGGCTTTGCCTCCAGGAAAGTTCTAGGTATAAACTTCAATTAGGTTCAGCAAATTGAAATCTGTGAAAAATCTGTTTCAGTGTTTTTCAAACTTTCTGCAATTGTGAACTACTAAATAAGCATTTACAAAATATAAAGATCATTCAATTTTAGTCAGCATTCTCCCTTTATTTTATTCTTTAACTGTGATAGTTAAAGAATATTTGGGGGCCAATAAGATGGTTGGATTTGTGCATGCTTTCTAATTCTGTCTGTTTTTAAAAGAGTGAAACTAAATCTTGAACCAAAATATTTAACGCATGTTTTTCTTTATCACTTAAATCATTTTATGTAATTCATGCTGCAACAAGAAGTCTTAGCATAAATTTGCTGGTCAAGGATGTTTTGATCCCTGAATACAAGACTAAAGTCATATCAATTTCCAGGCCAATGAAATCTTATATTTCAGTTATTCATAATCCCATTCACATTTTTCTTTTGGGGTTGTTGATTATCATAGTTCCATTTTGCATAGGACACATGGGCTCACGGTTGAACTTGAAGCCATTCCATTATTGTCTATTTTATAAATTTCAGTACGCACATTCTTACTTGTATGGCTGCCACTTGAATTATCACTGGTAAACCAGTTTTCAGACACTGTTCTGTTCTCACAAACCAGTTGACTGTGGAACATTTGGGAAAATGAGACTGAACATGAATGTGTGGAGGCTGTGGTAGATTATTTGGCAAACTCGGGGGGGGGGGGGGAAGGGATTGTGAATCTATCACAATCTAATTAATTAATTTTTTTAATTAATTAAATTTATATGCCGCCCCTCTCCGAAGACTCAGAGTGGCTCACAATACATTAAAAAAAAACATTATAAAAAACATTGAAAAATTAAAAACATGAAAAACATTAAAAACTCATTCACACCATTTATGACCGGATCTCGCCAGATCACAAGAGCGAGATCAACGGCCCCAGGCCTGCCGAAAGAGCCAGGTCTTCACCGCTTTTTGGAAGGCCAATAGGGTGGGGATGGTCCGGACCTCAGGAGGTAACTGGTTCCAGAGAGCTGGGGCAGCCACAGAGAAGGCCCTCCCCCACGGGCCCACCAGCCAGCATTGTTTAGCTGACGGGACCTGGAGGAGACCAATGCTGTGGGATCTTACCGGTCGCTGGGAGCTATGCGGCAGAAAGCGGTCTCGAAGATAACCTGGCCTGAGCCATGTAGGGCTTTAAAGGTAATAACCAACACCTTGAATTGTGACCAGAGACCAACAGAGAGCCAGTGCAGCTCACGGAGAATTGGTATAATGTGGGTGTAACTAGGTGCACCCACGACAGCTCGCGCAGCTGCGTTCTGGACCAACTGTAGTCTCCGAACACTTTTCAAGGGTAGCCCCATGTAGAGCGCGTTGCAATAATCTAACCATGTCTATCCTTTATCTATGGACTTTGAATGTTCTATGCTGCCAAGTTGCTGGGTGGGAGTTGGGCAACTATATACATTTGTTTAAAAGCAAGCAAGCAAACAAATGAACAGCTCAGGCCATGGTTTGAGCACTGCTGCCGTTGAGAGGTGTTAATAGTTGGCATTCATAAACCTGAGTTAGATGAGCTGATAAAATGGCATGATAGAAACTGGATCTATATATCCAAAACCAGAAACTTATATTTTTATAGGCAGAAAGGATTCATAATGACAAAGAATGGAGATTAAAAAAAGAACCATTTTAAAAAGCATTTCTGAAAATACACAGCATCCCTTACCCATATCGGTGCCTGCCCACATCTCTGATCAGTTTCTCTGACAGATAAGCTCCAATGCGATCCAGTTTCTCTGGAGCAGAGAGGGCATAGAAAGTCAGCTTCTCCATGTTGGTTTTTACCAGCCCATCCTGAAAGAACATTTTCATGCTAAAACTTAAGCTTATATTATTAAATATATTAATCCCCTACCCAGCACACATTGTCAGTGCTGCCTGGTTCAGCTTGGCACCTCAAAGGCATCCTGCCATCAAAGGCTGGAGATGGGGGGAGGAAAGATGGAAGGGCAATAAAGCTGTGTGCATATATGATGGGAAATAGGGAGTGGGGGGGAATGACAGTTGATAAAGACTAGAGCAACCTGGATTCAATTTTTACCAGCACCCCAAGGCCAGGCAACCTGAAAAAATATGTGAATTACCCACATTCTCAAAACATTTTGGTGAGCTCTGATTGGCTGGAAATGGATTGGTCACAGTGGGGGTTATGAGCTGCAGGTGAACCTTTCTGTATCTTTTGAGCGCGGGAAAATTCAGAGTTAGCCTGATTTTACTACAACCAAAACCTTTAGTAAAAGAACCCTTTGCTTTAACCAAATGGATTTGAGGGTCTTTCTTTCTATATATAGAAAGAAATTTTTATATATATACATACATATATATATATATATATATATATATCTACATAGGAAAAAACCCTGATTACAAAAATATCATATATATATATATGTATATATATATGTATATATATGTATATATATATATATATATATATATATATATATATATATATATATATATATAAATAATATTCCCACATGCAATTTATCCCTCCTTTACCCTCAAAACAATCCCTTAGTTAGATCAGTTCAACAGAAGGAAAGTCCAAAAGTGAACCAGCAAGTACTCTGTGGTCAAGTATAGACTTGGGTATGAATTAGTAGACACATGAGTACCAATGAATCACATGGCTAGCTGAATAAAGAGATAAAGACATTGCTTCTAGATGACTGCAGCTTCTTCAAATCAAAAGGAAATGTTGTTGTGGCCCATCAGCAGCCTGTGCAGCTAGTAGCTGATTCCGACAACGAGGAGGCTGGTGTGGTGCTGTGCCAGCAGCCTGTGCAGCTAGCACTAGAGTCAGACAATGAGGAGGCTGGAGAAGATGTGGTGCCAGAGGCAGGGATTCAGCCAGGGCCTTCAGAACCTCCAGAAGCTCCCTTAAGTGAAGAGGATGAAGAGGAGGAGCCTCTTCTCGATGCACGGGTGTGCAGAGCTGCCAAAAGCCAGGAGTGGCTCCTCAGGAGGAGGTCTTCTTGAGAGTAAGGCTTGGGGCTAATTGGCCACTCCCTTAGCTTATTTAAGGAGGAATGCCGACTGAAGCAATTTGCAGGGAACAACTTAGTTCTCTCTCCTTCGTGTCTTGATCTTAATTCTCTGCAAATTGCTTCTGGGCTTTCTGCCAACCATAGTAAGATTACGATTATTTATTGTTTGGATTCTTGTAGGCTGTTAAGAAAGTTAATTAACAGCCTTTGTTTGAAAAAGACTGATTTAATTTAGTAAACTAAGTTTTCTACAGACTTTGTGTGTGCTGCGTTCTTTGCGGTCTGTAGCTGGGGCAGAATAAATGTGTTATAGTAACACATGGCTATATAACTGTTGTCCTCATGCACTCATATACCCTACAAGCTTTAAAAGAATAGCTCCTCTTTTTTTTTAAGGGATTCGGCAATTCTCTCAGATCTCTTCTTTGTGTATTTTCTGCACTTTAATTCAGAACCGAGAATGGAATATGAAAGCAGATAGAGATGTGAATATATTTCTTTTGCTGTTTCCTTCTGTTTTATTAGTTTTAACTTTCCAAGTTTCGTGGGTGTATGTGTGGGTGTGTGCACGCATATATATATATATATATATATATATATATATATATATATATATATATATATATATATGTGTGTGTGTGTGTGTGTGTGTGTGTGTATGTGTGTGTGTGTGTGTGTCCGCGCATGTGTGCATTGTATACAGAACTTTGCACGGTCACATGAGATCTCTTAACCTAGAATCAAGTTAACTTGATAAGCACGTCCATTTCTTGCATATTCGGTGGGGTGACACATGAAGTCATGTAGCCTCATTTGCTTTGGGGCCTTTGCGTGAAAAACTGCGGAAGGTAAGTAAGGAAAGAAGTAGCAGAGGTACATATTATATACATAACATATATAATTCATATGAAATATGAAAATATGGACAGAGAAAAGTTTTCCTCCTGCTACTGTGTTACAACTCACAGTCATCTGATGAAACTAAATGCGGGGAGACTTAAGGTGACTTAACAGGAAGAATTACTCATTTATACAACATTACATAAAATATACATAATACATAACCTATTGCAGTCACTGTCATAGGATGGATAACCATATAAATCATTTAAATAAAATAGAATAAAATAAAAATAATTGCAGAATGATATGCTGTCTAATTTGGTAATGGCCATGTAAATAAATTGTTTTAAAAAGTGGACTAGACAAATTGGTGGAGCCTGGCAGAGTAAGAGAAGAGGATTGATTTCATGGAGGTAAGATCCAGCAGCTTTATTTAAACATGAAGAAAAGCTTGGATATAGTTTTCTGTCAGTTTTCAAAGACTGAGAAAACTCAGAATACATTAAAAAAAAATGAATTGATAATTGCTGTTTGTCAGTTTTGAGATAGGGTTGATCCTTAACATTGTTGCATGTATTTGCATTTTTCTTTTCTTCAATGGGTTAGCACATTGATGGCTAGCCTTTTTGTCACCGTGTGCTGAAAGCACAAGCACGTGCACCCGTAATGCAATGCGCGCACGACCCCCCCCCCGTGCCCATGCATCCCCCTCTGCGCATGCGTGTGTGACCTCCCCGCCCCCACCTCTGAGCATGCGTGGCAGAGACCTGAAAACCAGGTGGCTGGTGGGAGGTGCGCACAGAGCTGAGCTGGGGTGATGTCTCGCGTGCCCACAGAGAGGGCTCTGCATACCACCTGTGGCACACGTGGCATAAGTTCGCCATCACGGGCTTAGCATAATGAAGTAAAATACCCAGAAAATCACTTATCGAGATGGGCGGTCATATAGATTGTGTGTGTGTGTGTGTGTGTGTGTGTGTGTGTGTGTGTATGTATGTATGTATGCATGCATAAATAAATAAATAAATAAATAAATAAATAAATAAATAAATAAATAAATAAAAAAAAAAAAAAACAAACTGAAGAGGGGGATAAGCCATGGGGCCCAGCTATACATATAAACCACTATAATTGAATGTCTGTCTGTGCAAGACTTTTAGGTAAGGTTCACTTACCTCTGGATCCTCTGGGAAGATATTGTCAACAAGTCTCTTGTAACGCGGACGCAATGCTCCACAACAGCCACATACACCTGAAACAGAAAAGAAATTAAATCCTCCACATAACAAAGGAATAGTAGCGATAGACCTAGATTTGTTTTCAATTAGTTATGCAGATCATTCCCCTTGCAACCATAAAGCTGCAGAATCCTAGAATTAGTACGGACCATTTTGACCCTCAAGCTGTGCCCTCATTCATTATTGAGATGCAAATAAAAGCAAATTTAAATAGAAGAGAACATATGCCACTCTGGGTTGAACTGTGGATTCCTTGATGTTTTCTGAGCTTGGTTGTTTGCTTGCAGATGTTTTATAACCCAACTAGATAACGTTATCTGTATGAGGTGAGAATGGGGTTTGCTCCCCCTTTTTAAATAGTAATTTGCCCTGCTAGTTTTGGTGGTTTTCTCTTTGGTGGTTCCTTGATTAGGAATATTGGGTTATGATTGGGAATGAACATTTCAATGTGCACAGGTGTTTACTTTGTCATTCTATCCTAAACTGATACAACATAACAATATAAATATACAGCATAACAAATCAATCTTATCACCCATCTGTGCAAAGCAGGGGATGAGGTATCAGGACCTCATAACGTATTTCTTGCTTCAAACAGATAATATAAATGCTGTAAACACTTGCAGTCTACCAAGAGGTAATTCATAGAAGTCAATATATGTTCCCATTACATTTTTATGAGTCAAGGAGAGTAACAGAAGCTTCACCAGTCAAAAATAGAAAAATAGCTGAGACAGAGTACAAGAAAAAAATGCTTCAGGGAGTTGCTTCACAGTCTTTGCCTTGTTACTTTCCTTTTTCCTTCCTAATTGTAATTACATGCATTCTTTATATAAGACAGTCCAGAATGCTTCCAGGATACAATAATAACAAGCTTGCCATCTTTCTTCTTAAGCAAAGAAATCATCCATTAGCCCTTCTTCACAACATTAACATTAGCATCCTTTCTGTCTTTGTCCTTAGGCAATGTTGGAACTTGGATGACATGGAGATGTTTGGACTTTCCCACCCTCCGATATGCTGAGATCTGAATCTCCACAATTCCTTAGGCAGCATGTTCAATGATCGCCATTGCTGAAAATGTTGGGAGATGCTGTCTCAAAACATCTGGAGGACATAGGACTGGCTAATATTTTCCTAACATTTCTGGAGAGCACCAGGTTGGCAAAGGTAGCATTTTGGTAGAGATAAAGAAAGAAGAAACATCCCTATTATGATTGTGAGAAAAATACTTTGTCCTACAGTCCACGAAAGGGCAAACCTTGGAGCAAAGAAGGGGCATTCATCAGAAAGTAAGGAAGCCATCAAAATGTGTAGGATATTGTAGCTGCTGTTGTGCTCCAATTCCTCAGAAACAAAATAGGCTGAAATCACCTTCCAGTTAAATACGTGCTCCAAAATGTCATCCTGTTCAAGTTCTAACATAGATTGGAGAGACCAAGGTTAGGAGGGCATTTTATACCTTTTGTCCATCAATTTAGGTAACTAATGAGGAGCAATCTCTTCCAACAAGCGTTCAATTGCTAACTGAATTGATTTGAATTATATTTATTTTAATTTAACTCTTATTTTAATTGTATTGCTTTTCTCTAAATGGTTCATATGTTATATTTGCAACTGTCACAAGCTTCCTTGAATGTTGCATGGACAGAAAGGCAGAATACAAACTAAAGAAACAAAGAAACTATAGCAATAACACTTAGACTTATATACCACTTCATAGTGCTTTACAACCCTCTCTAAGCGGTTTACAGGGTCAGCATACTGCCCCCAACAATCTAGGTCTTTATTTAACGACTTTGGAAGGATGGAAGGCTGAATCAACCTTGAGCTGATCAGAATCGAGCTGATGGCAGTCGGCAGAATTAGCCTGCAATACTGCATTCTAACCACTGCACCACCACTTAAAACCATTTGTTCAGTGACTGTCTGAAATTACGACAGTGATGAAAAATGGATTTATGACCTGGGTCCAAAGTTATGGTAGTTGGCACTTTTGGTCAAGTGATCAAAATCTGGGCATCTGGCAGCCTGCATGCACTTACAATTGCAGGGGAATTGCAACTTCCTCTATCTGCCTATTGCCCCCACTCCCCATCTATGTCTTTTTGGCAACCCTGCACTCATCAGCAAGCAGAAGTCTCAGCCAACTGCCATCGCCCCCAGAGCTTAACTTCTCCAAATCATGCAATAAGACCAGTTGGATGCCAGCATGGAGAATGGCAGGAATTGTTCTCCCGATAGTTCAGAAGCCTCACGTGATTTCAAGAAGGAATGTTGGTGCAATTTGCTGAAAGAGGCTTCCAAAGTATCATGAGAATTGGATGCTGGCATGGAGTGGCCTTGGGAAGAAGGCCTGGCACAGCCAGGAACTGTCAAAATATTCTACTCGTATTGTTTATTCTAGCTTTAATCCTTAGCAGATTTTTCATTATTTTTAATATAGGGTATATATATTCTTTTTTCAAGCAATATAGTTCTTATGTAATAGTTACATAGCTATAGTTAATTTTTCAAAGAAGTGTTAATTGTAATGTTTTGGAAGTGTAATGAACATCTTACTGTTTTGAATATCGCCCAGAGTCCTGTGAGAGGGCAGTATAAAATGGAGCAAGTTAATTATGTTTTCAGTGATCATGGGAAGTAAGGTCAAAGGCAAGTAAAGCAAGATTTCATTATAAAGAGGTTGCTTGTATTAAAAAAGAAAAGAGTCAGCTACTTGTTTGTTTGGGGGCAGAAACCAAAGAGAATAGAAAGTAGAGATATGGCATCATTAAATAGATGATGACAAACTGTAGAACCCAAAGGTATAGGTACTCCTCAATGCCACAAGATTACCTCACTCAACAACTGTAATCATGGCATTCTGGATTGCAGGCATTAAATGAGAACTGTGAGTCATTAAGTAGATGAGTCCCTGGTAAAGTGTGCAGGAATGTCTCAGGGAGATGGGGGAGGCCCTGAGAGGCCTGGTGCAGGCTGCATGCAAGATGGGGGTGCTTCAGATGGCTCAGCCCAGCCCAGCAGTGCTCATGACTGCAGGGGTGCCTGAACCCCCATCTCCCTCCCTCCCCCCCCCAATCCATGCCCTTTTGGTCATTCTGTACAATGACACTCAGTGATGGCAGCACTGGGCCTGGGCTCTTCAACAGCCCCAGTCAGCTTCCATTGCCCCCCAGGCCTGGACTTCAGCTCCGGTGGCACTGAAAAATGCCACTTCAATCCCTATATCATAGCCAGCCATGCCAGCACATTTAGCCAAGCCCCAATTCCCCTTGGAGCCCTGAGCTCCACAGGAACTGCTGTGGGCCACGCACCTTCAGTCATTTTTCTCCTCCCTTTGAGTAAATCAAAGTTGTTATTTCTTTTCTAACATATATGTATTTCAGTATTATTTAAGGCAACATTATCAAGTATAGAGGAAACTATAAAAGTAATTTCTGTAGCCTCTGATAGCATCACCAGCCATGTTGAATTAATAAAACACCTATCCACATTACTGTTATTCTTGCACAATGATGGCTATTTGACTCTGGAAGATGCTATAAATCGCTAGTGAGGAAATGAAAGATTGGCTGGCAGAAGTACCATCTATCCTGTTCTCAAACCATTTTTTCCCCATGTGATGCCATTACTTGTGCAATTTCACTCCATCAAGATCCAAGACTATAAATAATTCTGAGAAAAAGAGTGTTTATGGGGGCAGGGGGGAAAGAAGATACTGCAGAAGGATTAACGGTTATAAGAATGGCTACATTCGCTATATATTGATTTATTTTACAACTATCCAGCCACTCATCCTACATTATTGTTAGTCAGCCAAGCATTTGATAATATATAGCTCTATTATTAATAAACTTTATTAAAGACAAGATTAACATTTTTTCTACGGTATTTGAAAATACACTTGTAGAGAACAAATGTTGAAAGTTGTCCATATAATACGTGTTGTATTTACTCCCAATATGATACCATAAAGTTTTGGGAAATTCAATTTTTGCCACTTACATTCAGAAATTCATGATCAAACAATTTATTATGATCATGCATGAGATCATTGATCATATGTGACACTGAATGGGTTCTGACTTGTCTTTTATATTATCTCTTTTAAATGAAGTCTTTGACAAATTAGAATGTGTCCTTGGTTGAATTAGACTTCTTCATTTCTATGTCTAATATGTCACCCTACAGGCTTAAGCTCTCATACTTAATGTCAGCATTTTTCCTCTATATGTCTAAAGGATTCCAAGTACTCAACTATTACCAACTGTAACTGAAAATATTCAAACTACTGGGATAAACAGATAAGCCAATGGCATTCTTTCTGATGCCAAGAATAAAGTTGGAGGTGCAATACTTGAATTTTACACTCAATTTTTTTAAAAAAATCCATATCATAAACCCAAACTTCTCTGAATTTAGATATCACTCTATTCAATTTCACTTTTAAAAATTATTTTCTTATTCCCAGCATCTTCCCAAATTTCATATCCCTCCAGATGACAGCCCCATACCCACAGAGTACTTCCAATCCTTCTCATGTTTAATGAGAATCAATCCCTGATTGCTCATCACAGCCTATACTAAACCTCAAGGTGTTTGAGAAAGCAATCAATTTTACAGACGTGTTCTAGTCCCTATGGCTGAATAGTAAAGCTTGGAAATAAGAGTTCAGTGCTCTGCGTAGAACTTTTCAGTTACTATTTTATATACGCACGTATTTCCTGTCTGCACAAAGAATGACTGTTCCAGTCTTTGATGCCATAGCAAATCCATACATAATAACAAAAAATAATGATATATGATCCATTAAGGCTGCTTGGAAAAATGGTGAGGGAAGTTACCCCTCTCCTAGAAGAATGAAATATTTTGGGAAATATTAAAAAGGCAGAATATTATATTTCCCCTAAAAGAGAAATAAAAATCTTGAGGGAGACAGAAACTCAGAGCCCCAGCTCCCTGCCCCCCACCCCAAAGCAGATATTGAGCCGGGGCAGCTTTAGAAACCCAGATTTGGTAATCCATTACTGCCTACAGCAAGATCTGGCTCTGAACAAAGGTAGGGCTAGCCTTCAGCCACACTAGGAATTACACAACAAGCCCCTTCATTGCATCAGCACACTCCAACCAAACTTATCTCAGACAAACTCCCAGGATTGGAGTCTGACAGCAGCCAATAGAATACATTTCTTGCACAGGAACAGGAAATTCAAGGGCAAGGCCCAAGAGAGGGTATAAATAACCCTTACTCTCCACTCCATGTGGTCAGCTGCCCAGGACCTCAAACCCACGTGGTCCTGTTCATCAATAAAACCATCTTTCCAATCAGCCTCCATGTTTCCAGTGTCTTTCTCCCTACTTGGAATTGAACCAGATGGATATTTCTTCCAAGAATGGGATCTGCGTTCCTGTAGAACATGGCAAGAGGAGTCCAGAAAAAGAGACAAGATTTGCCTTTTGAAAAAATCAATCAAGATAAAGGATGTGATAAAGTGACAGTCACTTTCTACGTTTTTTTCCTCTTTTTTGTTTTGTTTTGTTTTCTTTTTCTATTTTTGTTGTGAGGAAATAATGATGTTCGGATTAATATAAATGTATTCTGTATATACTCGATATGGTATTTTATCTTTTTATGTTTATAATAAAGTTTGTTTTTTAATAAAAAAAAGAAAAAAATCAATCAACCCATCCACCCGAAGCTACATAGCAATCATTTTTAGATGAATTTAACCTCTAGCAAATATTTACCTCCTGAGGTTGTGGTGGATTCATTTTAAACACCTCTTTCAATTAATACCCCAAGCCTTGCAGCACTCCAAATTCACAGCAGCTTTGAAAGATGATTTAGCAGATCTTAATTCTCACTTTTTCCAAAGCACAGACAGCAGTAATGTTATACCACTGCAGAAATAGCCTGCAGAGGGAGTTCCTGCTTTGTCAGGCAACATTGAAATGATTTGGGGTAGTGATGCAGTGAAGGAAGCCTCGAGGGGTGAACAGTCTCTTTCTCTCTGGAAGGGAAGGATATTTCTCATCAAGGAGAAGCAGCAAGATGGGAAAACGAGAGAAGCCCTTCTGGCCCCTTGCCAGCTACCAAAAGCCGCTAGCAATTTGCATAATAAGGCCTAGCTTTTATCTCATTCTTGCCATGTTCAACACAATTTGCAAACATTATCTAATTAATCTACATAATATGGGACTCACCTCCCTCCTTCCCTCTCCTGCATGAGAAGCTAAGTATCCCCACTCTATTTTTTTTTACAGTTCCATAAAAACTGACACAAATTACCAAACCAGCATAATCAATATAACCTAAAGAGGGGTTTTTTTTAAAGAAAAAAAAAGAAAGCCTGCATTGGGAGCTGAGATTCATTACCATCTAATCCAGCATTCCACTTCTAAAGGGACAAGGCAGAGCTTTTCTAGGATGTTCAGAAAGGGACATGGAAGGAACTACAATTTCTGTTGTTTCCCAATGCAGAAGCTCTTCTTCTTGTGCCATGTGGCGATCATGTAGGCGATCCTATTTTTATCAACAGCCGCACGAAAAAGTGCTGCTGAATTTTGTCCAAACCAGTCCCTTAGATTTTGAAGCCATGATGTTCTTCATGGCTTCTTGGGGGGCGGGGGGGGGGGGGGCGAAAGCCCTAATAAGCAGGTATATACATAAAAGTATGCAGGCTATTGCTATAATGCATTGTAAGCCGCCCTGAGTCTACGGAGAAGGGCGGCATATAAATTGGACTAATAATAAGTGAAACACATGCTGTATATTTATGGGGACGCAGTGGCTCAGTGGCTAAGATGCTGAGCTTGTCGATCAGAAAGGTCGGCAGTTCAGCGGTTCGAATCCCTAGTGCCGCATAACGGGGTGAGCTCCCGTTACTTGCCCCAGCTTCTGCCAACTTAGCAGTTCGAAAGCACATAAAAAATGCAAATAGAAAAATAGGGAACACCTTTGGTGGGAAGGTAACAGCATTCTGTGTGTCTTTGGCATTTAGTCATGCTGGCCAAACGACCACGGAGATGTCTTTGGACAGCGCTAGCACTTCAGCTTTGAAACGGAGATGAGCACCGCCCCCTAGAGTCGGGAACGACTAGCACATATGTGCGAGGGGAACCTTTACCTTTACCTTTATGCTGTATATTTCTGGATGTCCAAAATATTCTAACTTTCACTTTTTTATGATTTTTCCTCGGCTTTCCCAGCTTATCACCTCATTTCTGATTTTGTCAACCCAATTGATACATAACAGCCGCAGAAGCTCTACTCTTCACTATTGCCAACAATAGTTCCTTAGGATAGATTCAGGGAGAAGAATGTCTAATCTACTGCTGAGTTGAAAGTAACTGTACAAAATTGCCTTCTCTGCAGTCAGAACACTAATTGATCAATCTTAACAATGTTGGTATTAACATCAGCTTTTCTGGGTTTTCAAATTAAACCTAGGATTGAATTTGTGAATTTTTATAGGCAAAGCAGCTGTTCAACCTCTTTGCTAACCTCTTTTCTAAAACAGGTTGCATTTGATGAGCAATTAGAGTTTTGTGGAATCAGTAGCATGTCCAAAAAACATCAGTATGGCATCAGAAATTATTCACAATCTGAAGGAATGGGTTTACCATGTAATTGTGACAGCAATGACACCTTCTTTTCAAAGTTAGACTTTGTTCTTTCTGGTGGAAGCAAGATGGCTTTTACAAGGGGAAGGAGAAAGGAAAAAATGCCTTTCCCAAATTTGCTTTTCCAAAAGGCAACTGGACTTTCTTGGGGTCTTTTTTCACGAAAGTGTTTCTCTTCTCATCCAAGAAACCTCTTCAGTTCAGAGCTGAAGAAGTTCCTTGAATGAGAAACAAAATGTTTTCAGAAACATTCAGAAAAAACCAAGAAAGTCCAGTTCCCTTTTAGAAAAGTACCTTTGGGACAACCATGACCTGGATGATTGAGAATCGCCATAGATGGAAAAAGTGCCTTGAACCCGTAACTCCCAATCAACCATAAAAAGAAACACAGAAGTTCCCATGTTCCTACAAAGGGAGATATATTTTTAAGGAGGCATTTTTCTTAGCCTTACAATTCCCACCCAAAGACATCCAAACTAGTGGTTATCACTGTTACCATCATATTTTACTATGCTAAAATCTATAAATTAATGATATAGTTTGTGTACCGTGATTGTTTTGCCTGTCTTAGTTGCAGTGGTAGTATTGGTCAATCACACACTCAAGAACTCGGTCACTGGTATGCAAGAAAGGCATAAGTCACACATTCAAGAATCACCTATGCCACGGGTGTCAAACTCGCACCGTCATG
Organism: Arizona elegans; assembly: GCA_022577455.1. Lineage (NCBI taxonomy): Eukaryota > Metazoa > Chordata > Lepidosauria > Squamata > Colubridae > Arizona > Arizona elegans. The sequence goes on along the minus strand of JAKOOJ010000001.1, from coordinate 312,977,390 downwards.
TTGCCATCACGTGATGTTTCACGCATTCACGCAGTTGGGGTGGGCATGGCCTGCACATGACACATCTGACCCACGGGCTGCCAGTTTGACACCCCTGACCTATGCAATACAGGTAGTCTTCAACTTATGACCACAATTGAGCTCAACATTTCTGTTGCTAAGTGTGACATTTGTGAGTTTTGCCCCATTTTACGACCTTTCTTGCCACAGCTGTTAAGTGAATAACTGCAGTTGTTAAGTTAGTAGTTACAAAAGGTGATCACATGACCTTGGGACACTGTAACCGACAAACAGTTGCCAACTGTCTGAATTTTGATCACGTGATCTTATTTTCAATGTTATTATACCTTTGAAAAATCACTAAATGAACTGTTGTAAGTTAAGGACTAGCTGTAGTGTGATTTGGTAGCCATCAGCCACGCTTCCTCTAACTTGGTACTATCTTTTATATAATTTGAAATCTCCATCTGGGTTAAGTTGCAAGTGGGAAGAAAGACACTGTAAACATGGAGACTGCTTGGAAAAATGGTTTAATGGTGGACAGGACCACATGGTTTGAGGTCTGGGGCAAAATGAGCACGTGGGTGAGAGATGGAGAGCGATTTATACTCTCTCTTGGGTCCCGCATTGGAACTTCCTGTTCCTGTGTAAGAAATGTACTCTGATTGCTTGTCAGACTCCCATGGTGCTATAAAGGGATAACTTTGTAGGTTGTAGGGTAACTTGAGTCCTAGGCCTGGTTGAATCTTGCTGGGTGATGATGTAATGAAGGGGCTTTGGCAATTCCTATTATGGCTTAATGGCTTTGTCCTGGTTTGTATCTTGAGTGAGGGCTAATTCTATCATGTCCTGGGCCATCTATCATGTTGTAGATAAGTTGGCCCAGCCTTTGTCTTGTAGATAGGTTAGCACCAAAATATCTGCCGGAGGGTGGGGGGGGTGGGCAGTGGGGCAGGAGGGGGCAGGGAGCTGAGGCTCTGAGTTTGTCTTTAGAAACATGTTTCTCCTTTAGGGAAAATATAATATTCTGCCTTTTTAAACATTTCCTAGAATATTTCATTTTCCTAGGAGAGGGGTGGGTGCTAACTTTTTACAAGATAATATCACTCTCGATTTTATTTCCCTCTACAAGCTCATATATGAGAATGACAGCAACAGTCCAATATACAGGCTGATAGTGAGGACTTCCTAATAAAACATTACAGTTCAGGCAATGTAACCAGGTAATAATTAGGACAGAGCACTAACGGTGCTCGAAAGGTAGTTATTACAATATTACTAGCCACGAAGCAGTCCAGCTGCGCCATCCGAAATGCTATCTAATTGATCCACACCAGGGGTGAAATGCTCCCAGTTCGGACCGGATCGCCCGATCTGGTAGCAATGGAGGCGGGTGGTTCGGAGAACTGGTAGCAAAACTCCCTGCCCACCCCCCATGCTCAGCTGAGCTGCGCGATCATCAGAAGCTTTTTTTCTTTTAAATGGCTCTGATGATCCCAGCTGAGTTGCCTGATCGTCAGAGGGTTTTTTAAAAACCCTGTGACAATCAGGCAACTCAGCTGGGATTGTCAGAGCCTTTTGAAAGCATTTTTTTACAACCTCTTCCCCAAGAGGTTGTAGAAAAAATGGTTTTAAAAGTAAAAAAAAAAATTGGCCATGCCCACCCAGTCACCACCCCCCACCAAGCCACGCCCACAGAACCGGTAGTAACAAATTTTAGATTTCACCACTGATCCACACCTTTATAAGCACCGAAGTTTTCTTGATCAAATCCCTACACCCCATCAACATAGACAACAGGGAAAACAGACTTTACAGCGAAGTTCAAAAAACCCTGACCTGTTTTAAGACTAGACGAACCCTTGGATAACTGATTCTGAGAGGCAAAGAGCAAACTTATTTGAATGACTGAAATATATTTCATAGGGGGGCATGATCTATTCTACGGTCAAAGAGAACTTCTTCCACAGGCTGCAAAGCTCCAATTCCTTTCAACAAGGACTCTGAGGAGACCTCTCCTCCCCCCCCCAACTTGCAGATGGGTGTCCCATGATAAAATTATGCAGAAGTGCTAAACCAAATCTGCTCCTCTAAAAGCAGCTTACTGATATAATGAGTAACACCAGAGTCCAATACCAAACGTCAAAGTCATTGATGGCAACCAAAATAATAAATTAAAGAAAAAAGAAAAAGAAACAAAAGCCAGTGCCGGCATACACAGAGAAGTACCCTCCACCACAAATAGACCCACAATCTGCATATACTGCATGTTACCCTTCCTCCACCCTCACCCCCCCACACACCCCCACCCCGATTTACTTGCAGCCACCATCTGCTGCTCGGAGGGGATCATGAAGCCAGTGACAGCTAAAGTCTCGCCCTTTGTTTTTGTGACAAAGAGTTAAATGAACCCGATAGACAGAGGAACTGCTCCGTCAGCAAGCCCAGCCCACTCTGTGCCCGTGATATGCTGTACCAAGGACTAGGATCATCTCAGTGGCCTCATGGAAGCCTCTTGATCTCCAGGCATTGGGGTTTTAAACAATGCCGCCTTCTGCCTTCGTTATGAGGTTGGGACTGCTTACCAAGGGAGGAATCCCTGGGAACTATTTGCCTGGCAACGGGCATGTTAGCACTACTGGGGCTCCTTAAAGACCCTGTTTCATTTTCCTAACAACAAACTTCTTCCTTTTCTCCTCCTTGGCCAGGCCTGATTCTCCCGCAGGCCGAAGCAGATGGGACATTGAGTCCACGGGTGTCAACACAGTAGGATTTTCCTCTGCAAGGAGAAGGTAAATATAAACATTTATTCTGCCTCTTAAAGAAAAAGATAACCAGATGCAAGAGTTTGGTATTTTTTTTAACCCCGAACAGCCTCTGCATTTGATAGATTTAAGAATGGAAGAACAGAGAACGGAATTTAACACGGAGCAATGTAGACTCAGTTCTATTGAAGATGGAAGTGGTAGCCATATCTGCAATACAAACCACTGTTATATCTGGCAACTTAAATGACTTTCAGCAAACGAACATCCATTCCATGTTGGTAGACTGGGGTACATTGGTGGGTGAAGGAGTAGCAGGTAAGAAGCAAGGAACTGTAACAGCAGCTACCAGTGATTTCAACTTTAGAAAGTAGGAAAACCACCAGGCTGTACAATAGGATTAATGGTACAACAACAACAAAGAGCTTTTTGCCTTCCCAGTACCCAGTGCACTTTTAAACACAGGCTTCCAATCAATTGCAACTCATGATTAATCTAAGAGTATAATGTTACAATTGTTTTTTTCTTCCTCCCAGGCGTGAAGTATGGAGTGACCTTTCCAGAAAGCTAAGCAGGAAGCCACTGACTGCATTTACCCTTTTGTTGCATAGATATCAGTAGCCTATTCTCAACATTTACTCAATATCCTTCCTTATATTTGTTTCTGAGGAAATGAAATTCTTCCCCTAGTTACTATTTCCATACTTTTGAAGTATGGATACTAAGACTTTTGAAGAGCCACTGTTTTTAATTGCTGCCAGATGTTATAAAACTGGAAAGTTAATATATTTCTTTGTTTCAAAGTTAAATTATGACCGATGTTTATCAACCTGCACTTCAGACGCTGGCTTTTCACTGATGCAAACAGATCCATTTATAGCTTTGAAAAATCCTTTCTGGGAGATTTCTTGCTGATGCACAGAGTTTTGTGTGACTAAGAGAAGGCAAGGGAAAAATCAAAGCACTGTTGTGTAAGTTTACAAAAGCTCCACTTCTACTCCTACACTCCAACATTTCAGTACTTCTGGCTGAATCCCAGCCTCTCATTTGTAGGAGAAACAGCCTCTTACTATGCAATGCTGTTCTTAAATGCTTTTATAAGGAAAGATGCAGACAGTGTAGCTTCCTCAGAATAAGCCAATCTTTCCCTCCTCCCCCTCTGGATATAGCCATCTATTTCTTACTAACATTTGAAAGCTTTTTCCTGAATATAATTTATTACTAAGATAATCAATCCCAGCAATATACTTTAACAATAATCAATAATCAAATGTAAACAGTAACATCTCTCAATTTCTTCCTTGGCTATATAAATTGTCTATACTGTAAGAGAGGGGTGTCAAACTGGTGACCCACGGGCCGGATGCGTCACACGCAGGCCATGCCCACTGCAGCTCCACAAATGGGAAAAGTGTTGCAGAACGTCATGTGACAGCAACATGATGCCGCAAGTTTGACACCTGTGCTGTAGGAAAAGGCTAAAATAGGCTGCACACATCTTCTTGACTTCTGTCCAGTAGCCAGAGTCAAACTATGACAACTGATGCCTACAAGCACATCAGCCAACATGGTAGAAACTGTTTAAAGCTGTTTCTGATTTCATTATTCTGTAAATTTTAGGGGCTTCTACTTCTAGATATTGCAATCCCAAGAAAAGTAAGAGACCTTCTGTTGTTACTCTCATTTAGCAATGTGGTATCTGCATGGTACCAATTCTGCTTACTAGGGACCCAACTTGCTGGGTTCAAATATCATGCCATACTCTAAACACAAGTAAAATCCAATATAAGTTCAACATTATATAATTTATGTCCAAACAATTAAATGATAATAAGGCTTAAGACCAGGATTCAGACAATGCACTTATTCACCAATATGTTTATTGATGCTTCAAACCCCGGGGCCATTTCAGTTCTCCTCAACAAGACAACCCAAAAGGCAAGAGATTAAAAATAAAGAGAGAAAGGAACCAGACTTGTGTATAACTGAAGTCCCTTAATCACTCTTTCAGAACATTCATCCACACAAAAGCAAAGACTGAAAAAACAGATACCTCTGGTCAAGTGCATCGCCTTCCAGCACCATGCCAGGCTCACCGCCAAGGGATTGCTAGCAGAGGTCATCACTTGCCTTTTTCAGGAGAGATGAAGGAGGCTCTATGAGTCTCCAACATGTCCTACTTCTTGCTATGCTAGATAAGCAAGTGTGAAAAAGCTGGCTGGGACGAGACTGTTTTTGCACCTGCTGGCAATTCTGCCAGCAGAGAGAGCTTTGTACCCAAGCCAGAGCCTGGTCCATTTGGCAGCAACTGATGTAAATGAAGCAGCCTTCACTGTGCAAGCAGAATTCTGCTGAGTCACAGAGGTGCTTCTTGAGAGGAAGTTCTAGGTCTCCTGAGGTCAGGAAGGAAGCCGTGGCGTTTCCCTCTAGGATAGAATGGATGGGGGAACCTGGAGCAAAAGGACAAACACTGGACCAAGGTGTCTGGCTTGCATGGAAGCCAAACCATGTCATACAAAGTCCTTGAACACTGATTTTTTATTTAATGCAGGCATGCATTAAGGCTTCCACCAAGTACAGGGATTAGCTAAAGCGATTCAAATGATGTTGAACATTTTCCAACTATACAGGAAGACCAATTAGAATTCGTAAAAAATGGGAGGAAGAAGAGAAAAGTAGGGCATTTAAATTACCCAATATATAGCAACTCTCTTTAAGAGGGATGAGAAGCCAGCAGACCTGATGTCACTTTCTCGGGAGACCCCTCAGGTTCAATGAGATCTCTGAAGCAATCTTTGAAATGGACCTGGATTAGCTTAAGTAAGAACTGACAGTAGGAATTTAAGTATCAGATGAAATAGGAGAAAGATGGGTCTCTCTGCTTTATATGGTGTAAGCTCCTACCTAAGCTCCTACATGGATCTTATACCATATAGAGCAGGGGTCTCCAACCTTGGCAACTTTAAGACTTGTGGACTTCAATTCCCAGAACTATTGTTTGTTAGTTATTGTCCAGACTGCTTTTGAACAAGAGTTCAACATTATTTCAGAAGATCAGTAAACTAATGTTTAACACTAAACGGGTTTAATGCAATTCTGGAAAAGTGTTAAATCTCTATTCAGCAGCAGCCAAAACAGCAGTAGATAATGAGGGACGTTGCTCAGTGGAGCACCATAGAGAAGGATCCGGTTTATAAAACTCCCATCCCCATTCTTAGCTGTCAGCTGATGCTTTTGAACAGAGGTTTGGCACTTCTCCAGAAAAGTTCTAAATGAAAACTTGTTTAGTACCCTTCTGCAAAAAACATTAAACCTGTGTTCAAAAGCAGCCTGGCTAATGAGTGCTATCTATTGTTCAAAGTTGTGGTGAGATTGCACAATGAAACAACAGAAAGGAGCCAATGCTGCAACCTATGCTTGTAAGCTATTTGGGTTGATTCAGGCCAGGGAAAATGGAAGGCAAATTCAGACAAATTAAGCCCATAAATCAAGATATTTGCCCAACCATAACTGTATCAATCATAAATACTGCTGTGACTGGCAGATTATTTTCCTGCTGGTTAGTGTTATTAGAAGGTGAATGGTGGGTGGCAGCTTCTCTGCACAAGAAATAAAAATATTGTCATGTGGCTGCAAACTAGAACAGAGACAATACAATATGGCAACGAGAACAGCAAAAACTATAACCATTATCTTTATGTTGGCTCGGAGATGACAGCAGACTGCTTTAACTGAACTGTGGGAAACAGTCCTTGGGTTCACCAGATTCTTATCCCAAAGGCCCCAGATTTAATGGCCAACACTACAAGCTTAAATTAAAGAAATATCCATCTACCCCAATGAGCTTGAGATCTATCTATGGTACCTTTCTCTTACGCTGGGGCTAAATCATTTTAAAATATCTGAGACCACCACTGTTGCATCTAGACCAGGGGTGTCAAACTCAAGGCCCGGGCGCTGGCTCCAGCCAGTGAAAAGAGAGATTGTTTTTCTGGCAGGGGGTTGCAGGAGGCCCTTGCAGCTGAAAACGGAGCTTGGGAGCTCGTTTTCGCTGCAGAGAGCTTCAGCCACCACAGGCGCCCCTGACATGAGTGATGTGGAACTGGCCACGCCCACTCTAGCCCTCCTAGGTCAAACACAACCCTGATGTGGCCCTCAATGAAATTGAGTTTGACATCCCTGATCTAGAGGGAGCCAATGTTTCTCTGGACATCTTCTTTGATGCTCCCAATTTCACTCAGGTTTTACATTTGAAAAGTCTGCTAATAAAACAAAAAACCAAACCAAGCACACTATAATATAATATACCAGCTTCAAGCACCATCTGTCTTTAAAAAATATTCAAATAGGTCCCATTAGCTTTCTTATGAAATAAAACTAGGGGCAGATACAGTCTAATATTTTGCTTGGAGATCTGTGCATCTTTCAGAAAAATGACAAAAATAAGTAGCAATAACAGAGAGCATTCCAACGGGAGGAGGATAGTAGGAATGGCAGGTAACATTCTGATAAATTAGTACTTTTGTTTTACTGGGTACTGTATAAGGATAGTCTCCAAGGTATATCAGGCTTTGTTATCTTGGAGTCCACTAACTCTAGTAACCAGGAACAGGTGAGCAGAGGAAAGATATGGATCAGCATTGGAACAACACATATCATATTTTTCAGCCAACTCAAGTATGGGTGGATTTTATGATAACTTGATACTGAGGGAAAGGCCCTTTGTAACTGGTTACCATCTACCCATAAATTCTTTTGCAAAACCACCCTTCTGTTTTCAAAATTCTAAATATGCCCACTGCTCCCAAAAGAGATGGGAGCCTCTGCTTTAAAATGCACAACCAAACAATGAGCATCGATTTGTATCTCAGACTGACCTTCCCTATGACTCAGCCTTTTTCTGAGGAGGTACTGCAAGAATCATGTAGAAGAGAGCAGAAAAGATTGTCTAAATAACTGGTTTGTCAGTTGATCTTTCTTTCCTTGGCATTTTTAATTAACAGCAACATTGGGTTGCTAGAGTGGCCTGAAATAAAATTCTGCAGAGAAACCTATCTGTGCATAAGATGAAAGAGAGAGGGAGGGAAAGAGAGAGATGAAATGCTGATAAGCATGGCAATGCATCATTGCAGCAGATCAAGAAATTATAGTGTTAAAGTATTACCTTGCAAAGCTTGGTCAAAGAAAGAGAATGGAAAATAAGAAAATAGCCATATCAATAATTCATAAGCTGCAAATTGAGTTTATTCAAAAAGATGCATTAGAGCCTATAAATTTAATATGTGCAAGGGATTATTAATAACATTTAATCAACAATTATCTGTAAAGTTATTCTTTTAAAAAAATAACCACGTGAGTATTTTAAGACTCGAGTACTGAATGGCTAGACTTTTCCAATCAAGTTAGACTACAGTTCCAATTATACACAGATATACATACTCCTCCATCAGTATACCTTACTCTGGTCAAGAGGTAAAACTTCTATATATAGAAAAAAATACACTTCCTGTCCAAGATGGGATAGAAAATGACCACTCCCTGCTTCCTTCTGGCAACAATTTAACTGCTACAAACATAGTGCTTTCTTTAAGCCAATAGCGATTTCATAAGAGCAAATGTTTGGGGTGGAAAAGGGTTAGGAGAAAATGAAACTAGAATTATTCAGGGGAAAATGGGGGACTTTGGTCGATATGCACTGAAAATATCTATAAAATATATCCTCTTTTGCAATAAATGAAACACATCTTAGAATTTCAAAACATATAGCCAGAAGATTCTTAAGTAAAATAATTTACAGTTTTTAGAGTATACATCAAATACAACAAAATCCATATCTACAAAATGATATGCTATAAATATATCTATTGGGGCATCCAAATGTCTAATGACATTTCAGCAAGACAGAGAAGCTACGAAGCAAGAATACTAGATGTATTCTTGTAGATATTGAAGGAAAATGACATATAGACAGTGATGCTCTCCTAAGAGCACAACATGCATAAAGCCTTGAAACATGTCAACTGTAGAATAGAATATAATTCTTCATTGCCCAAGTGTGATTGGACATACAAGGAATTTGTCTTTGGTGCATATGCCCTCAGTGTACATAAAAAGAAAATATACATTCGTCAAGAATCATAAGGTACAACACTTAATGATAGTCACAGGGTACAAATAAGCAATCGAATCATACTAGGAAACAATATAAATCGTAAGGATAAAGCAACAAGTTACAGTTAGACAGTCGTAAGTGGAAGTAGATGGGTGATAGGAATGATGAGAAGATTAATAGTAATAGTAATGCAGATTTAGTGAATAGTTACAGTGTACAGAAATGCTATGCTCACATCTGGCAAGGGTTTCAGGTTTCAGGGACATGTTAGCTAAGGAACTGGGGAGTTGTACCTGGTGGAAATGGCTAAATAGAATAAGTTTTCTTGGTAACAATACAGAGGTTTTCGATTTTCCACTATTTTCTTCTAAAGGTTTTTCCACTTCCAAATGTAGCCTGCAGCTCTGGGATTCCCTGGAGATTTCCCATCCAAGTTCTAACCAGGCATGATGTTACTTAGCTTTTGAATTCAAATGAGGTCAGCAGCCAGGCACTGCTACCTGCCAAGACACTGAAAGCAGACTGATACTATAAAAATATGAAAAATAGATGTTTCAGAGCTGGGGAAGTTGATTTAACAGAGGATAATTACAGTAATTCATCTATAACCACTGCCACTTGGGATTGCAACCTTTATTTAGCCGCTTTGATGCCTGCATGAGCCATTACTTTATTATAATAAACACATTAAATGCATTTTGAACTTCTAAATAAGTCTCTGCAGCTCCACTGAATGACAAGGCACAGTTGGCTGTTGACAAAACATACTAAGAACCATGGCTGGAGGAGAAAATGTCTGCAGAGACTTTACAAAATGAAGGTATGAGCCCACTTTTGGACTCCAGCAGATCAGCCTGTGCAATTGAGGTAGAAGCATAGGACCAGACTGCATTTTGGGATTCTTCTTGTAATAAGAGACCTCCTGGAGACAGATTGAAATAATATGAAAGTCCCACATACTGGAATAAACTGGGGCTCCTCTTAAATGAGGAGGGAAATGTCCCAGGACCTTTGCTGGCAACTCCTAAGGCACCTCCAAGAGTACATCACTGCTGCCAAGACAAACCAATATAGTTTTACTCTACGGCTGGGGTGTCAAACTCAATTTCATTAAGGCCCACATTAGGGTTGTGTTTGACCTTTGTGGGCGTGGCCAGCTCGACAGCACTTTTGTCAGGGGTGCCTATGGTGGCCTAAGCACTCTGCCAGCAAAAACGGGCTCCCGAACTCCATTTTCAGCTGCGAGGGCCTCTTGCAACCCTCTGCCAGTGAAAATGGAGCTTGGAAGGACCCCCTCCCGAGCTCCGTTTTTGCTAACAGAGGGTTTCAGGAGGCCATCGCAGCCAAAAACGGAGCTCAGGAGCCCATTTTTGCTGGCAGAGGCACTGAGGGCTGACCCTGTTTCCAGGGCAGCCCCGCGGGCCAGATCTAAGCATCCTGCGAGACGGATTCGGCCTGTGGGCCTTGAGTTTGACACCCTTCATTAAAGAGATGGCCAAAATATGAATCATTATAGCAACCTAGAGTTACATAATCTATCATAGGAATTAAATCTAATCTTTTAGCTACCATCCATACAACTTGACCATGGATTAGAGCAGGGGTCCCCAACCTTTTGGACCTCAGGGACCACTAAATTCATAATTTTAAATCCCACGGATCACTAATATGATCTGCCTAATGACTGGCTGGGGTGGGCGTGGCTAGGTGGTCATGCGACTGGGTGGACATGGCCAACTTGATGTCACTCACATGGAGGGGTGCCTTGCTGGCCTCTACTCATCCCACTCCTGCCAGTCACTCCTTGCTTGCCCTCCTGGGCTCCTTAAGGCCCCAAGAGGAAGCAGTTGTTGGAGCTAAGCAGCCACCACGAGAAAGAGTTGGCAAAACAACTGGCTCAGTTCAAATTGGATCTGACTGAGAAAGGGGCTCAGCAGAAGTACCTCACTCAGGACTACGAGCAGAGGCTTTCCAAGCAGAGGAAAGACCTGCAGGAGTGCAAGGCCAGGTACTGGCGCCTGGAGGCTCAGTGGGCTGAGGGGGTCAGCCAGTTCCAGGTCATGATGCAATCTCACTGGAACGAGGCCCTCCAGCTCCTTGCCACCAGTGGCACTTCCCTCTAGCCTTCGCCCAAAGCCCTGCACCAGGAGGCTGAAGCAGACTCCAGTCAGAATTTCTGCCCCCCTCCAACCCACACAAAAAAACCCCGAAGGGGGAGACTCTCTGCAGCAACACAAATGTTCACTGCACGTATCTGGCCCAGGGGCTGTAGTTTGAGGACCCCTGATTTAGTGCAATATTTAAAAAATGGAAATAATTTTTCTGCGGACCATCAAAGTTTTCTCATGGACCACCAGTGGTCCACGGACCACCAGTTGGTGACCGCTAGATTAGAGGATGGAGCCATCTTACATCATCCATTTTTCTACGCAGGAAAGGATGGGGAGCTGTCACCTTTCCATGTGTGTTGTTTGAATATAATCTTATCAGAGAGAGGGATATATGCTGAATGACTTCAGTAACTCATCTCAACACTACTTGCATGAAGCATCTCATCTAGGGCAAAAAAGGTATGTAACCAGTAAACCAGAAAACGTCCCTCCCTTCCTGTTATTTTGAAAGCTCTATTTTTTTAAAAAATGAACCTTTATTCTGAAAATTGAAGGTGGAAAGTAAAGCAAAAGTAAGCTAAGATAAATTGGACTGATGCATACGTCTGAACAAAGGTCTGATTTTTTTTTTAAAAAAGAATTGTTAACATATGGCAATAGCATCATGACAAAGAAGGTTAAAGAATTCAAAAGATACTTTCAGATGAAGAAAAATTATGTGTAATTAAAATAATCCATAAAGTATGAGCTGTTACGAAGGCAGAAGTGACAGTAAAAGGCAGGGTTTTCAAATGAACAGACAGAAAGACAGGTATGAAGAATATTGCTGTTATCAGTACAGATAGACTGCTTGGAAAAAAACATTTGACTGCAGGCTTGTGGTGAATAAGAATTATCCCTGGATAAGCAAGCAGAATTTAATCCTTTCCCTCAGCCCATTATCTATAAATCGAAATTATTACCCTTAGCTTTTTGAATTTGATATATTTACTGATTTTATGTGTGTATATTATGATAGTGATATGATATTGATATAATGTATTATTGTGTCAACTTATAAACTGATTCGTGTATTTAATTGAAGAGGCATAAAAGCACCTGCAATAAAATGGACCCAATCTGATCAAAGCCTATGTGGTTAGATGTCCAATAAAAGTTTGCATATTTTCCAAGTATTTTTTTTTTCACTTTGTGAGTAAATGTCATGTTTTGAGAATATTGGCAAATATTTTCCCAAATGGGGACTACAAAGAGCACAACCTATCAGATCTCCTGATTTATTATTTCATTTTTCTCTCACCTTTATTACTTCATAAATAACTCAAGGCAGAGTACATACATACTTCCCTTTCCTCCTTCTATTTTTCCCACAAGAAGAACCCTGGCTGAGAAAGAGTGACCGGCCTAAAGTCACCAAGAATTTAAGAGCTGAAGAAGCTTCTTGGATGAGAAGTGAAACATCTTTAAAGAAAAACCAGAAAGTTCAGTTGCCTCTTGAAAAACTACCTTTGGGACAACCATGACCTGGATGACTGAGAATCTTCGTAGATGTCACCAAGCCTCCTTTCATGCCTAAAGTGGGACTAGAGTTCTCAAGTCTCCTGGTTTCTAACCTGATGCTTTAACCACTAGACCAAACTGTGTAAATTGTGTAAGGTAGAATAACATAGAATTTATTTATTTTTTTAGATAATTTTTATTCAACATTTACATCTTTAACATCCTTGCTACATTTTTACAGCTTTCCGATACTGGCATCTGTAATAATATCTATAACCAACTATATACACATACATTTTATGTATTACTTACTAATTTCTATATTCACTACAATTTATACCTATCTATTACACAATCTTCTCTTATGTTTATACATTTATACATTAATTTTGGATTGTTTCTCCAATCAGTTATACCATCTATTCCATGTCTCATAATAAATCATTTCCTCTCGGTCTTTTAATTCCATTGTTAATTTATCTGCTTCTGCTCATTCTAGCACCTTTTATGATCATCGTATTTGATGGAACAAATCTTTGTTTCCAATTTTGTGCAAATGAAATTCTGGCGGTAACAACATAGAATTTTAAAGGCCTGTGAAGTTTCTCTCCATCCCATCTTATACAACTGGTAGTTCTCAACCTAGCACAATTGGGATCAGAATTTCCATCGCTAAGGGATGTGGTTGTGAGTTGCACCTGATTTTATGACCTTTGGATTGTTGGAAGCCACTCGAGAAGGCTGTAAATGGTGATCACAGGATCCTGGGATGCTGGAACCATTGTAAAGGTATATGATTGCTAAGTACACAAATTTTGATCCCATGATCACAGGGATGCTACGACAGCCATAAGAATAAGGACTAATAATAAGTCACTTTTTTCACCAAATAAACTTTGAAAGTTTATTAATTGAATAGTAGTAACTATATAATAGTAACTTGAGGATTATGTGTAAACAAAATCAAGTTGAATGAAGTTCTTTTCCCCCCATTTCTCAAGACTGTATAAACTCTTTTGTAAGTTTCTCCCTTCCTTCGCCAAAGTTAGCTCCATCATCCTTTACATCTGGCCAGATAGACTTATTTTCAAACAAGGTAGCAAGTTGCAGGTACATAACATTTTTATTTTTAGGCAAACCTATTGAGTTTATGTAAGGGCTGGTGATATTCTTGTAAATGCAGATGGCATTTACATTTGGTTTTCCAACACGGTCATTTTCCACTTGCCTTTTGTTTTACTAATTAAAAGGCTTTAAAAATTAATAGAAATCAAGACAAGGAATCTGACAGGCATGGAGGGAGTGATCATAGGGATACTGGTATTTATGGGTCTATGTCGCACACCCAACTTCATGTGTGAGCTAAGCAATGTTGAGAGTATGTTTCAGGCACAAAGCATGCAGGCTGCCTTTAAAGCCATTAAAATGGCTCATTGGCAGAACTGAATTCTAAAAAAAAAATCTGTAGAAGATTCAAGGCAAGAAGGAATCGTCAAGGAAATATGATAAACAGAAAACGGAATTGACAATTTAGAAAGCATGGCATTTTTACCAATTATTTTGATAATTGTGCCTAGAGAACTGGGACACCAAAACTGGAGAACAAAATGTTCTTTTTTGAAATGAGAAGCTCAACAATTCCCATTTTTTCAGCAGCCAAATTCAGCTGCTGAATACCTTGCCCTCTTTCCAACTGTCTTCAAGAACAAGACTGTAAGAAAACCACTGCCAACTTGAACATAGCCGAGAGTGACACAGAGCTGTTGGGGCAACGGTTCTCTTGGTAACCCCTGAAAAAATGGCCCCAATGCACTGCTGTTAGTACATAAGGGCTCCATCTTGCTATGCAGCACAATGGACATCAAACTGTTAAGTTGATGCCTTTTGAGAATGTGGTTTCCCTCTATCTTTATTCCCATATGCTGTTGCTAAATAGGAGCACTCAACCTGCAGAGAGCTTTTATCATCCTTGGAGTGTAACAGTCAATTGCTCCAATCAGACAAGAATCAGTGTGGAGAAATAAAAAACAGACTCTTGGATTATCTAAGTACCCTGATGCTATTTACTAGACTGGAAGAATCTGAGAATGACCTGATCCACTTATTGTCAATGTATTTTAGTGTGTATGAAGATACACATGTGCTCCGATAGGCAGATGAGGGAACAGAGAGTCAGTCTATGAGGGAGATGGGTGGCTCCAAAAATGATAAACAAGCAAACAAATGGAATTCTGGCAATTCCTTAAAAAAACAGCTCAGGGCAAGGAATTAGAAAGACACCCCCCCCCTCTTTCAATGAGACCCTGGAGAGTTGCTGCCAACCAAAACAAACAACACTAAACTAGATGGACAGTAAAGTGACATACAACATCTTGCTAAGACTCTCTATGGTTGATTTAAAAAAAACTAAGCAGGATTTAACTTGAGAGCATTTTGATGGGAAACCATCAGGAAATCCCAGTTCTACAAGACAGATCATAATATTTTTTTTAAAAAAAATAACATCCTGGAAGTAAACAACGGCATATCACTTCCATTATTTTTTTTAAAAAAAATAACATCCTGGAAGTAAACAACGGCATATCACTTCCATGTTGCTGCCAAGAAGACTAACCTGATTTCTCCATGAAGTCATCCGGAGTCCAGTCTGCTTTGAAACTTTACCTTTTTTGGGATCATAACTGCAGAGATGAGCTTGAACTGCTTCCTGTTTTGATGACTCAAGATCTAAGTATGCATTTTCTTTTAAACAGTTTTCAAGACAACATATGTAGGAAGCATTTTCAGTGATTCAGGTGCTTCCTTCTAAGAATTGTTCTTCTGTTTCCTAAGGCCTCTATGGCGGAGGGAGTTTAGTAATCTCTCTTTCCCCCTGAGATCATCACATAGCCAGGCAACCTTGCAAAAGTTGCCTTCCATGGATTGGGGGCAGTGGTGGGTTTCTACCGGTTCACCCCAGTTCGGTAGTGGCGGCAGCGGGAGGCTCCGCCCACCTGCCAAGATATCACGGATGCTCTGCGGTAGCGAAGGTAAGAGGAACCCACTACTGATTGGGGGCCATAATTTAGTCTGCCAATCTTATGGAAGATCATAAATTAATCATTTATTTGGCAGAGTTTGTTTCTCTGGCAAATTCAAAGTGCTGGCATTGAATTTTATGACCCTAAAATCAGATTATTGGATCTGAAACTCCTAACAACATGCGATTCTTCATCCATTTTATTTGTAATCATGAGACCATCCTTCTTTACTGCCTATTGCCATTTAAGCTGCAAAGGACCTGGAAAAGTAGGTACAATTCACTAGACAACCCAATCAATTTTTTATCTTCTTTATTTCAGGCATAAGGGGAAAAATAAATTAGTATAACCAGCACTTTACACATTTGATTAAAGAAAATGCAATTTATTTTCCAGTACTCCTATCTTATTATTTTTCCTGGCTTGAGGCTGTTGGAAAATTACCATAGGTAATTTCCATTTTAAATTTGCATTCAGCACAGTCAATTCCTTATGTTCAAATCTGAGCAAGTACACGTTACTCAGTTAAGCTAGCAAAATGGAGCTAAATGTTTATTTATTAAACATCAGCAAATATAAAAAGTTAATGGAAAAATGGGTTAAAGGCAGGCAAAAAATAAGGGGAGACAGGAAAGAGAAAGAGAGAAATAAACAGGCAAAAAATTATATTATCTGTATATCTATAACTCAAGGATATATGTTTCAGGGCCATTGGAAGCAAAATTGGGAATAATTAGCATAGACCAGGGTTACCAAAGTAACAAATCCCAAGGGTCAATGGGAGTACCCAAAATTGTTGTCTTCTCCTCCTCTTCCATCATAGACTGGCCTTTGTTTATTCCAGCCTTAACCCTATTTTGTACATGACTATACCAGAATAGAGATGGAAAGTTAAGGTAATTCTTTTATTGTTCACCATTAAGAAAATAATTTGAAGATAGGGATGATCTGATAGGCCCTTATTTCTATAGGATGTCTCTGTTTTTCTAGTAGTATCTCACAGGGCCAGCATGCTCCAGATACCATCTGTGAGACAATACTATCTTGCAGAATGCTGGACAAGTGTCTTCTCCATGGCTGCCCATCCTAAAAGTTTGCATGGCCCCAATCCAGATGGCCTGCATAAGATAAGCACTTAGATTTCCCAGCAGGCCTTGGGACAGAGTGACTGTCATCTTGTTCGGTGATTTTTTAAAAATAATATTTCTGTTTTCCCATGCAGGGTTATGTGTTTATTTCTACTATTATTGCTGTGTTTCTGTTTCTAATCCTTCTTTTGTTGCTTGCCACTTAGAATTAAATAAATAAAACGATTACTCCTGAATGCTACTTAAAACTGTCTGACTTATATCCTTAATTATTATTTCAAGGTGTCCACAACAGACATTTTACTTAATAAAACAAATACCTACAGAGATATAACAGCCAGGTGCCAACAACTGGCAATAGCAATTCTCTGGGCTTCCATACCACTCATTCCTGATCCTTTTTTCAAAAGTAGATATGCCAGAGAATGAAGCTATGTCACTTACATCCATAACATCCTCTGTATCACTAAGATATAACTCTGCTATATTTCTAAGGTCTAGAGTATGTTCACTAAGTTTATGCAGTAAAATGAAGGATGGGTGCATAAAGACAAAGCTACGGGCAGAGTTGCATCATATGTTGATGGGACCTGGATAGTAGATCAGATTTAAGTAATGGGGAATTTTAAATGTTTGAGAGGGGTGAAAATACAATATACAGATCCCCAAATACTTGAGCAAAGAATGTTGGATACTGATGCTTTTGGTGATTTATAAGGGGGAGACAGGATGACTTGGACAAATGTTTGTGGTCCAATAGATTCTAGCGGATAAATATGCTTAAATTTTTTTTCCACTTGGGATCCATGTTTGGATCAGAAAATATATTTTTTAAAAAGCAGCCAGAAAACTGGTGTGCTCCCTTTCCAAGAATGCTTGAATTTTACTTTTTTGTTGACATTAAAATAAACTAAATTGAATATGTTAGGAATATGCCTGTATGACACATGTTCATGATTGTATTAATACCTTGATCAATGGTTAATCAAGAATTAACAATCCTGACCAGATTTCTATTCCATAATTCTTCCTAATGTATTTATTTGATCCACATACTATGAAAACCTTCTTGTAGGTTGTATACTCCAACCTGCTTCTGAATTCTGTATCCCAGAAAATTTTATAGACAGCATATTTCCTAAAACTTTATGAAACTGGAAAATACCTAAGTTTTATTTTTCTTTGCTCTTTCACATACTAGAAAACAGACATTTAATACTGTATATATATTTTAAAAATGGTTCTGGAGCCCCCCAAAAAATATCTATTTTTTTTACAAGGTGTTGAACCTCCCCTTACCCCCAATAATAACCTCTTTACTTTTCTAGAACATTCAGGATATTTTAATATCACTAATTATAGAAACAAAGTTTAATTTATTAAAAAGAGAAAAGAGTAATTATTAAAGAGATGCAGAAAATGTTTTAACCTAAAGCTTAGAAATTAATATAGAACATATATTTATTGGGAACAGAGCATAGTCTCAATGACAACAGCAGAAATTAAGGGCATTGTGACTTGGAAAAAGTATAATCTTGAGATGAAAGATACAGGTATACAGCTGAAAAATACTGGAGAACTGATGGTTATCAGTGTAATTAATGCTAAGTAAGACTCTGGATGTTTCAAATTTGTATAGGAAGAAATATTTCAGATCACATGAGAGCCTAAGTGCAGTACTTGTTTGTGGCTTATTAAAATAACTCTGTTTTTTTATCACACAACTATAATCCTGAAAATGGGCTTGGCTATTTTAATAAACTGCATACAGGTGCTGCATTCATGTTACTTTATGATCCAAAGAATTTTCAGTGAATCCAAAAGCAGATGGACTTTACTACTATAAGCTAACTCTAACTATGGCTGTTAGCATAATAGCTTGATATCATGCTAGTCCTTATAGCAACAAAGACTAGATTCACTCATTATTCTGGGTTCACACATAATGATATGTGAACTCTAGCAGTATAAAGTAGGCTGTTCCTATGTCACTAAATTCTACTAGCTTTGGTACCAACCAACCTTTGGAATGGAAGCAGCAACATGTAAAATAGATTTGAGAACTTTATTGTGCACTACACTATGTTTGCTACAAGGACATAAGGAGGTTAGATCATTGCCCATCTGGTTTATTATTAGGTCATACTCTTTGTCCTTCTGGTTTAAAATAATCTTTTTTGATTGGCAGTTTTTCAACATATGGTCATGACCAAACTGACATGCTTTGATACTAGAGGTCAGGATGTGAGAAAAGGAGCAAAAAATCTCACTACTAATGCACCAAAATAAAAATAAATTCTTTATTTTAATAATGTTGAATTTGTCCCCCCCTTTACCATCTAACTGGATGTGTCTGATCCAGCCAATTATTTGGTTCTATGGAAAGATCCCAGGAACGCAAAGGAAAAATCTAGGCCAAAGCTATGAGACTCTTACTTACAACTTTCTTTGTAAGACTTGTAAAAATAACATTAATGAGAACAAGATTCATGGGTGGATGGTGCTAGAAGATGCTATAAAATATTAAGGGGGGGGGGAATCTATTATAAAACAATATAACTAAATAACCTATGAACTCAGGGAGATAGACAACTCTCAAGCATCTTTTCTGCTCCCTTTCCTAAACTCTGTGATTAGCAGAAAACTACCTTAATTATTTTCAGCATTTGAGGCTGAAAATAATGCTACTATACGCTGTAAAAGAAGATTTAACCCAACCACCACCAACATCCCCTTTTCAAAATACAGAACAACAAAATCCTATCTAAATTGGGCCCCATATGTTATATCTTTCCCACTGCTTCCCTTGAATTCTTCCCAAAAGATTTCCTGCCACTGATTTAGTCCACCTTAAAATGTAAAGAACTGTGCTCCATTATGTTTTCCTGAATAAATCACAATTGGCTGTGTTCATCCGTGAACGGTGGTTTACAAATCAAAATGATTTGGTTTGCACATGTTAACCCAAACAAACCATACACAACACAATACTTATTTGAAAAAAGCCAAGAAAGAATATGCATGGGCAGAGTGTCATGCATTCTCATTCTTCTCTCCCCATTTTTCTTTGTTAAATCAGTCGTGCATTCTTCTGCCACTCATCCCTGTGTTGTTAGAAGTGTTAGAATGCATTAACTTTCATGTCCCATTTGGTCAGGCAGACTATTAAAAAAAACCCTACAATCTCTTATCATGACAGTGGATGCTTCTATAAAGCCAGCAATCTTCAAAAAGCTACAGAAACCACAGATGAAGTTTCTGTGACAGATTTAACCCGGCAGCTACCCTTCTGGAACTCTCATTGGCTGCAAAAGATGTGGAAACTCTAAGAAAAGCAAGCAAGCAAATAAATAAAAGCTGCACATCAGAAACCTTGAGAGTAAAATTGGCTGGGCCATGCTCCTATCTCTTCCACAGCAACTACTGAAACAGCATTCCTAACTTAACTTTCCTTCTTCACTCCCACCCAGTAGCTAATTTCTGAGTAGCTAATACAGTACAGTAGCTAATTTCTGGGCTCATGAAACCTCAGAAATTCTGGTAGCTTCAGCCTCCTCCTCCTGAGTCTGGAAAATCATTCAACAACCCACCTGCACGTTATTAGTTAGATAATGAGACAAGCTGTCCTTCAAATTATTCCAGGTTGCAAAGAGGGGGAGGCAGTGAATGATGGAAAGCAGATAAACATTGGCAGAACTGTTCTCTATTACTCATGCTCGCTTTATTGTTCTCTTGCTTGTTGGATTTTTCCTGCATGTTAAAAGGCACTAAGAATAAGCTCCCTGGCCCCCAAATACCTCAGACACGATCTCCAGTCTATCCAGATCAGCATTAGTTTGTATACTACAAATGGAATTAGTTGATCAAGAGACATGATAAGATGAACCAGTCCTTGAGAATTCCTGGAACAAGTTATAGAATTGCGTGGTCCCAGGTATCAGTGTCATGGGAAGCTTGAGGTAAAATTCTATATCTCTTTTAGAGCAAAACATAAAAAATAAAAACCTGCAACTAGCTAGGTGGCATCAAGATTTAATGAACCAATGAATGGACCTGGAGATGAAAAGATTATTCCGGACTGAATAAAGTACATCTGTTTTATCCGTGTCCTTTATGTGGGAAATAAATCAGTCTTAAGAGAGAAAAATGCCTCCAAAAGGCTGCCAAATCAAGCATTTTACCCACAAGGTTGGATAATAGCTTTGCAATAAAAGGCAATATCCGAGAATCCAACTGTTAATACCATTGATGATAATCAATGACTAAAATACTGTTCATATACAGAGTATCTTTGTATTTTCAAATGCCCCCCTCTGAAGCAGCCATCATCTTCTATTTTACTTGAGGTTGATGGAAAACAGTATAGCTTTCTGTATGCAAAGGACATATTTGCCTGCCTATATAGAGAGAGATATTCATAAAAGCAGCTTACCTCCTTATTACCACCTTCTTTGATAAATGACAAGGTCTGTGTAAAACCCAGTTCCATTTATGGCAGTCATATAGGTTCAGGGCAGGCCTAGGAATATTTCTCTTTTATGTATCCATGACTGTATCTTTGGACTTTAAACCATTATTTAAACTCTCTCTTCCTCCTCTTTTATAGATAACTGGTCTCCATTTTTTTTCCAAGTGCAGCAAGTAAGTTGGCAAGGATGCACCACCACTTAAGGAAATGTTCCTCCATTCTCATATCCATCTTAACAAGGGTTAACAAATATGAGTTCAGGTAGCTGTGAGAATTTTTTTTTAAATTTGATTTATATGCCACCCTTCTCCAGAGACTCAGGGCGGCTTACAATGTGCTAAGCAATAGCCTTCATTCTTTTGTATATTTATACAAAGTCAGCTTATTGCCCCCACAACTGGGTCCTCAATTTACCTACCTTAGAAAGGATGGAAGGCTGAGTCAACCTTGAGAATGGTGCATGCATGGTAATCATTCTTGATGCGTGCCATTGTTACGGATTAAAACAAAACAGGAAAATTGGAGAAAAAAGGAATATATATGCCCCTTAAATTAATAAAATATAGAGCTAGGTGCTTCTGATCCAAGTCTGGTTAGTCTCATTAGACATAGAGACTTATGACTGAAGATTACAAGATGTTGTTTTCACTAAAGTAGAAAAATTCTCCTTTTTATATGTTCAGAGGGCTCCTGTTCTATACCGCGTGGGTCAAATTGCAGAAAACTTTAATTTACTGTTCACCTTTTCTATGGGGGTCTCTACCTGATATAACTAGCACTTAGTCCTTCCATCTGGAAGATAAATGGGGAAGAAACCATACTGCCAACTGCACTCCTAATCATCTGCATCTTATGATGCAGCACTAACTGAGATGTTCCATCAGGGCTGTTTTCCTTGGACAGATACTTCTGCCAAGTCATCTATAATTGAACACTATCCAGCTTTCAGCTGTGCAAACTTGCATTTAATTAATACATAGACTGACACTCAACCCAGCTCAGTAGCTATATCTTCAAGCTATCTTCTAGGGACCCTGTAGGTTCCCTAGTGAGAAATCATAAATGACAAACAAGGATTTTTGCATAAGAAGGTCACCATGCATCTTACTCTTTAATGTGAGCTTTACCATACTTGTTCAAGGGAGGACTAATAAAGGGCACTTTCCCAAATAATATAATGGCATAGCAAGCCTGATCAGGGAATGGTGCATGTGTTCAGTGCAAAATCTTTTGCAAAGAACATGCATCTCTTATAAGAGTTCCCAATTTTATTTTAAACATTTTGCATATCCAGGAATCAAGTCAGCAGTTAAAAAATTGAGCTGGGTAAACAATATGATGCTTAGTAAATCAAGACTGTATCAACAAGGAAGTAAAAAGGTCTTGATGCAGCTGAGAAAAATTCTACAAGATGTGTAGCGATCCATCAAAAACTGGACATTTCTTACTGAACAGCTCAGACATCTCAAAGCAAAGGGACAAGGCAGTGTCTCTGCTAAAGGCAGCATTGAAAAAGATGCAACTAAAGATACAGATCAAGGGTAGTGTCATTAAGGTACAGAACAGGGCTCAGAAAAACCCAGGTTCAAATTTTGACTTGATCATAAACCTCACAGCCAGTCCCTATTGCTTACTCCAACTTACTTGTTTGGAGGAGACAATCTGAGATCCCCTTGAACTCATGAAGAAAAATAAGCATAAATGCTATAAATACGCACATTAATCAAAGACGAATAAAAAAGGCTTTTATTCCTTGCAACTTCTGCAAGTGTCCATTTTGATGCTTTGTCAACAACTGCTGGATACCCTATTGGTAAAAAGATACAAAAAGCTTTTCTTCATCTGTGTAAGCTCACAGGAAATGAAAGTTTTTGAAATTTGACAAACCCACAGCTATGCGTGCCGATGAATCCTTTTTATTTTCTTGGATACTAAGGCTTTTTCATTTCAAATAGATTCTCCACGGTTTGTATACAATCTTTACTCTGGAAAGGCAGCTGTCTCCCTAAAAATTAATTAGCATCACATGAAAAGTTCTATTATCAAACACGGTACAGTGAGCATCAGGGCATGTCCATGCCTGTATGGTCTCCCCTCAGTCTTTTCTTCACCTCCTCAAGAATCATCAGCAAAGGATCATTAAGAATTAGAAATACATCAGAATTCCCATTTTACCACCTGATCATGGCCACAGAAACTTCGCTGTTTAAACTCCTGTGTAGCAAATAAGTGAAACTGCCTACTGGAAGAAGCACGACCCATACTTTGTTTAAACTCCTGTGTAGCAAATAAGTGAAACTGCCTACTGGAAGAAGCACAACCCATTGTCAGCCAAACAATGTCGACTGGCGACGCCCAAGGGGAGAGCTTTCTCTGTGGGGGTACCTGCTCTCTGGAATGAACTGCCCCCGGAGATTCGCATGATCCCCGACCTACGTACCTTTCGCCGTGCCTTTAAGACTCTTTTGTTCCAACAGGCTGGCCTGGCCTAGAACCTGAATTTTAATTTTCTTGGGTGTTTGTAGTTTTTAACATAAATGGGCCAAATTTTTAATATATTTTAAACTGTTTTTTAAATTTTGTGGTATATGTTGTTTTAATATGGCTGTACACCGCCCTGAGTCCTTCGGGAGAAGGGCGGTATAAAAATTTAATGAATACAAATACAAATACTGCATATTTTAAATATCTAGCTCTGAAGAGTAAGAAAACAAGAGCAAGGACTAACCAGTAGCCCTGCAAGAATCACTCAGAAACAGACCAAATTCCCATCTTGCTAAGGAAAGCCTAAGACAACGGACGCAATGCAAGCTGATTATACCCACTCACTCCAAAAAGAAAAGCTGTGAATGAGAAATCTTGTGAGATACCAGGTACCAGCTCACCACTTTTGAAAATTTGGAGCCGGATGCTTTTTGATCACAATGTTCCTCCACCAGTTTTTCTTTTGGGGGTTACTGGTTCAGGCAGGAACCCTGCAAGAAAAGTACCCCCATCCAGAGTAGGAAATAACACAAATGTCCTTTTACCCTCGCTGATGCAAAAAAAACCAGATGGACACAAATTTAATAATCTCTTGTCACATTTTTAAATCTGGCATGTTCAACATTAAGAATCAACTTTAATGGAAGAGGAAGGGATTTAGTGAAACAGCCCTATAAGTGTAAAGATTTATCTCTTGGGACCCTTGCCAAATCATTGGGCTTTTAACAGGGTTAAAGGGGGATAAAATCCATGCAAATTTAGAATTCTGTCAGAAAAGAGCCAAAGAGAAAGAAGAAACCAAGTCACAGACAAAACATATATGTATTTTGTTTATTGGTACCTTTCACTGAACAGCTAAGAGCTGTGTAGGCATTTGAAGAGCAAAGAGCATTTGATAAATATGTGCCCAATGATTCTAGATTTTATGGAGAAAGCAGAATCTGTGCTATAAAGGTAAACCAGATTTTGGAGAATTCTGGCATACATTTCACAGATTTTCTTCTTCTACATGGGTCTTTCTGTCAATGAAACTAAGCTCAAGCTGAAATGTTAATCTTAGCATATTGTCTTAACTGAATATCTGTCTCATGTCTGTTATAACAGGGGTCATCAACCCCCAGGCTGTGGACTGGTATCGGTCCACAGCCTGTTAGGAACCGGGCCATGCAAATGGCGGGCAAGCGAGTGAAGCTTCATCTGCACATGTGCGAGATCAAGGTTGCACATAAAACCACCACCACCCCTCGGAAGTCAATTTTTCTTCTAAAACCAGACCCTGGTGCCAGAAAAGTTGGGGACCCCTGCCTTATAAAATTGGTTTGTAAATCAGATTTGGGTTATATTTAAAAATAACCTTAATATTTTTGTAAGATTTGCCACATATTTTTATCGTGCAGAAATGTCTACTGCGGTATGTGGAAAAATAATAGCCAAGATTTTCTTGTGCAATGACAGGGAAATTTTTTTCTTCTATAGCTATCTAAAGCTGTTGGTTCATGTCACCAAAGAAGAACCAGTAAATAAAAACATACCACAAAATCCAAGCTATATAAATTATAGTTATAAACCAACAAACTAACTACAGTAATTGAATCTGAATTGGAATTACTGTAAAAAAAAACAGCAATATAATCATGCAGATCTTGAAAACTAGCTAATTTATTATCAGATAAAATTTCATGGGTAGTACGGTATATTGTATTAGTTAAACAAAGTGGCCAATGATCTATAACACTTACATAAAAATAAACTGCTTAAAGTTAAAAATGTACAGAAGTCTTATTTTTTCTGTACTATACTAACATGGCTTTCTTTCTAGAATTTATAAACAAACTTTAGAGCAATACTGAAACTGGCCACAGAACAACTCTGTTAGGCTAGTGTTTGCAAGGAGGAAAGTTTAAGAGTTTCCTTCAGCAGAACCCAGCTAGGTATGTGTTGACCATGGATGCACAACCAGGGATTAACTTTTGGCTTCAGAGTCAGTACTGGAATGGGCACAGCTGAAAATCCGCCTCCCCTCCCCACTGAGTGGTTTGAAGGGAATGGTTGAGGAGCAAAATAGCTAACTTAAGCTTTGAAGATGCTTCAAGTACACACTTCACTCCTCAAACAGAATCCCCTTCCTTCAAACTGGGCTCTATTAGACTTGTCATGCCAAGCAAAGCCTGGTGCCTGAGTTGATGGAGACGGCACTCTTCTATGTTTAATGATTCCCTTCCACCACTCATCCCGCTCCTGATGCTGCACCAACCAACAGTGGCAGCCACTGAATAGTATGCCTCGCTAGAGAGCAGCTCCATCTATCCTGATTCTTGGAGCCTGCTAGTAGTTCCTGAATATTCAGGATGCAAGGGAGGGACAGAGTGGTTGATACACTCCATTTCATTTGCTCACGGGTATGTTCTATATATGCACATACCTGTAACTTGGATCTTCTAAAATGCAGTTATCAAGCTTTTCCTGTACTCAGAACTTTCTACTATGCTCACTTCTCCTACTTGCACCAACACAGTACCAGCTGCAGACACAGACTATAATTGCCCAGTAAAACTGCAGCCAGTGCGCTACAGCAATCCAGGAGAATTAGATAACACATGACAGGCAGGAGAAAAAGAGAGTAAGGTAAATACTGCCTCTGCAGCACATCTACCATAGTCATTCCATATAAATTGCAAGCTGTTTGATTAGCTATCAATGAAGCACGTTAACAGGATGAAGACCACAAAGAGAGGCTATATAGTCTTTGATGCTACTTTGCATCTCTCTGGGCAGCTCTGTGTGTTTGTCGTCTATTCTGTTTGGGCCCAAAGTGTCACCAGAGCTCTGAATTAGGTGTGTGCATGAGAAAGAGAGAAAACAAACAGTAGTTCTTTCCTTGGAAGGAAGCAATTTGGAGAAAGGGTTTCCAAAGTTGCTCAAAAGGGGGTTCAGGATTTCTTTTCTTTCCAGAAGTAGCTCAGCTGTTTTCACATTTATGATCATGGCTCACAGAGGGAATTCTCCTACCCGCTAGCTAAACAAACATAAAACACCTCCTGACAGAGAAACTTTGCCAAGGTGGAGATCTTTGTGGTCAGAGGGATATCATAAAGGACATGTCCCCAGGCAGTAATGTTCAACACATGACACCTCAATTAAGAAGCCGGCTTCACATCTATCTTTTAGACCAATATTTACTTAAAAAAAAAAATCATAGGCGAGGCAAACGCTATTTCCCCCCCCCCCCCCCCCCGCCTCCCAAACAGTTTTCAGTTCTCAACCTCTGGCCTTTGCTGGAATAAGAAAGAAATATACCCTTATTTGTCCGACCGGCTGTCAGAAATAAGGACGCTTTTCGAAAGTAGCCCACTGCAATTTACAATAATCTGAACTTGGCTCCTGAAAACATCCAGAATGAGACCGTTCGGTGCCCGTAAAAACCCCACCAGAAGTCCACCGGCTACCCACAACTCCTAACCACGCACGCTCCCCTTTCAAAGGATGCAACGGAGCGCTGGGAAAGAAGCCCGGTCACGCAAGCTCTCTGGAGAGCTCGGTTAAAGGAAAGTATCGGGCGGGGAAGGGGAAATCTCCAGGCACGAAGACGCCTCCGGAGCAAGCGGCTCTCGAAAACGCCGTGCAGAAGGGAGTGCCTCCGACCGGGAAGGAAACAGGGGAAGGGGTGGGTGGGCGGGCGAGAGAACGGAACGGACCGGCGCGGCTCAAATGGCAAGAGGTTAAAAAAGAGGGGAGAGGGGAAGAAACCTTCCACTGGACCCAGCCAGGGAAATCCAAGCAGCCAGTCCTGGGGGTGGGGGTGGGGGTGGGGGGGAAAAAGCGAAAGAAAACGGACGCCCCGTCCTCCCTTACCGTACATGGCTCAGCTGACCCTCCGCCAGCCGCCGGCCCGCTCTCCAAACTCAAGCTCCGCGGCGCGCGCTCAGGCTCTGCCTCTGCGGCGCCTCTGGCGTTCATTCAGCCTTCGCGGCGCAGCCAGGAGTGGGAGGCACCAGCAGGGGGCATGAATGAAGCGACAAAGCACACGCAGGTGGCGGCGGCGGCGGCGGCACAATAGCGGCTCTTTTGCAGGCTGCGGCTGACGCTCGCTTTGCGCATGAGCGAGGGGGTTAGGGTGGCGACCAAGCAGGAGGCGGTCCTTCCCCCCCCTCTAGCTAGACACGCCCCCCGCGAACCTGGGCGTGGGGTATCTGGGGGTTTGGCCGTCTGAAAGGCTTGGTCTACCGACTCGTTGTTCTAATAACGCACGGGATCCCAAAGCTGCTTTTTTTTTTTCAAGAGGCAACTGGACTTTCGGGTTTTTGTTTGAAGACGTTTCGCTTCTCATCCAAGAAGCTTCTTCAGTTCTGACAGGATAGTGGGGAGCGGCTGAGCTGAAGAAGCTTCTTGGATGAGAAGCGAAACGCCTTCAAAGAAAAACCAGCAAGTCCAGTTTGCCCCTTGAAAAAAAGCACCTTTGGGACAACCATCACCTGGATGACTGAGAATCTCCATAGACAACGCGCGGGATGTTTTTGCTGTGGTGTTGTGGTTAGGGGGAGCCTTCTGTACTATGGTGAAGGGTGATGGGATTTGTAGTCCAAAAGATTCGGTTGGTGCCGGGATGAGAGGAATTGGATTTTCGAGATCAGAAGTCAAGAAGCGCTACAAGTAAAGGGATTTCAGTTGAATCCGCGAGGGATCGTGTTCCGAGTTACTCGTTCTCTTGGTTTGATTGGGTTTTTAAAAATATGATTAGTTTTGTTAACTAACGCTAACTCCATGGTCAGCGTTTTTCAACCTCAGCAGTTAAGATGCATGGACTGCAACTTCCAGAATTCTCCAGTCGGCTGGGGATTTCTGGGAGTTGAAGTCCACATATCTTAAAAATTGAGAAACAATGGATATGTCGTTTTTCCCCATTAAGCTCCGTCCTCAACTTGCTTCAAAGCATGTGATACCCATTGCCATTGTCATGGAGTTCATCCACCTTGCTGCTTGTCCTCTTCTCTTTCCTTCCACTTTCCTAAGCATTACGATGAGTTCAAGGTTTTTGAGTCTTTGCATAATACGTCCAAAATACATCACTACAACTTGAGCCAGATCGCTTATTCCGTGACTGATTTGTTCTATTATCTATTAGTTTGTCTCCTTGGCTACCCATAGTATTTTCCTAATTTTATCCAGCACAAAGTGCAGAATTTAACTTCCAGTACTAGAGGTTCTTATAAGCACAGCATATCGTCTAAATTATCTTGAATGTTGACCTTCCTATTACATAGAATTTTCCTATACACTTTTTAATCTCCTTTGAATCATTTACTGTTGGTCCATTGATTTCCTTTAGCATGCTAATTTGAGGTTCAAACCCCCTTATGAGTCCAGAGATCTTTCAAAAAGCTTTTATTGTGTTTCTGTTTTTTTCATCTCCCATGTATTGCTTCTTGTCTGTTCTAAGAGGTCTCTGAAATTCTCAAGATCTTTCCTGTCTTTCTTTGCTTTGCTTTTTCTTGTCTTTTGGGCTTTTTCCAAATTGTTCTAACATATAATTTATTTTGCTCTATTCATATTGGGCAGTCTCTTTCACATTGTTCATTACGACTTATTTGATTTCACTCTGCAGCTCCTCTGGTTTCCTATTAGTGAGATTCACAGCAGTTCCTTATGTTCTTCTTGAAATTGATGGTTATATATTCAATATCATATTGGCTTTGTTCTTCTTCTTTGGTTGGACAGTATGTGATCTGTTCTACAATTAGCCCCTGGCCACATTTGTTATGACTGGCTCTTTCATCTCTTAGTACTAATAATATATAGTCAATTTTATTTCTACGGTGCTCTGTCCGGTAGTGTCCATATATATAGGCATTGTTTTGGTTGTTTAAAGAATACACTGGGAATGAAGAAATCATTGGATTGGCAGAAATTGCTAAATTGTCCTCTAGCCTCATTTCCTTTCCCTAGAAATTGGTGTTTTTCCTCCTTGCTATTACCAACTTTGACCTTCCAGTCCAAACACAAGCAACATATCTTGGTTGCATATTTTTCAAGTTTCAGATTGAAGTTGATCATAACGCATGTCAATATCAGTGGTTGGGGTATAAACTTGAATACTTGTCATATTAAATAAGTGTCTGCAAGAACCTTAATTTATATTTGTTGGTCACTGCACCTAAGGTATCTTCCTATGGTAACATTGCCATTATTATTTTTTTGTTTTGGATTGGGAATTGTGTGTGTGTGTGAGAAAGAGAGAGAGAGAGAGAGAGAAAGGGAGAGATAGGGAGAAGGAGGGAGGGAGGGAGAGAGAGAGAGAGGGAGGGAGAGAGAGAGTGAGTGAGTTTCAATTTGCTGGTACCCAGGATATCAATGTGTAGTCAATTTATTTCATCTTTCATCATGTTGAGCTTTTCCCATGTTGATGCTTTTTATATGTTTTCACTATAATTCTGTTTTTGCAGCTTCAGATTTTCTTTGTGGTATAGTCAGCAACTAGAAGTCCAGACAGACTTAATCTAGTAGCATCATAAGCACCATTAGTATTCAAAAAATCCTTGGTTCTTCCTTATCCCACCTGAAGGGCCATGTCCAGCATTGTATTGATAATCACTTTTTTTTGCCTGTCCACATGCTTTTCCTAGTAAAAGACAGGAGTAGTTTACCACTGCCTTCTCCTGTGCAGTTTTGAATGGTGTCTTCTTTGTTGTCACTAAAGTGATAATCTGTCTCCAGCACCTTCTTGTATTGTGAAATTGAACAATATAAGGACTGCAATGAAACGATAGGACTAATACAAGTAATGTCTGAAACCCTCTTTCATTTCTCCACAGACATAGAATTTCATCTCATGCTTGTCAGCATTTGTAAGCTTAGTGGCTGCTTAATAAAAATGCCCTCTTCTCTAACATTTTTCCAATGGCAGTTTCATCTGAAAAGCATGGCACTGTCTTAAACAAGTGTCAGTCATTGGAGAGAATGTGCTGCCATTAGCATACAGTATCATATTCATGCAGCAGTTGAGATGTTTGCACCTGGCCTGCAAATGCAAATCAATGGGATGGATCTCCTGAAATATTTCAGGTCATGAAATGTCCCAAAATATTTTAACTTTGTGTTCAGTATTTAACACACATCAAGTATTTTCATCCAGAAATATTTTCATACAAGCAATAAGCACTGTTTTTAGATAGCCAATGAAGTGGTCGTTCAAAGATCTGATAAAAAGTTGGATTTAAGATTATGCCAGTAATGAGCGAAGAGCTCATTACAGAGAAAATCAAATATAAGGAAATAGTACGGCAGCAATTGTAGGAAGTTGTTTACACCAGAGATACTCAATTTGGGAATATCCTCCTGTTGGGGATATAAAGAAATTCCAAGTGGGAGAAAGGATGTGAAGTGCTTAGCAAAATTATCAGTGTAAAAAAAATATTGGGATTTTCAGATGAAGATCTAATGAACTGGGATGTAGCAGGAAAGTTGAGGATGGAGGAGTGAACTGATTGGATGATCAGGAATGATTAGACTTCTGGGGAAGCCATGGTGAATTGAAGACAGCTCTTCAAAAGTTGAGCTGACAACTGTGGCAAAGATCAAGGAACCAGTGAGTAGACCAGTTCCTTGGAACTTATCTGAATAAGAGGATGGGAGATCACCTATATGTGCCCTGAATGGCTTCTCCTTATCAGGAAACCACAGGACAATGTTTTTTTGCAGGTTTGAGGATGAGGAGGTAACAAGATTAGCCATCTTGTTTGCAATTGTTGCACAGCCTTTTAAAGAACACTTAAGTTAGAAATCTTACTTTTACACTCACTTTCAGAAATTGCTCATTAACTGTTAAGTTATCAGAGACCTTTGGAATGTCAAGTTTGAAAATGCTGGATGAGCCTTCAGTCTTGAACAAAAGAACATGTTAATCATAAACTTAAGAATTTAAAGAATCTAAAACAAACAGCAAAAGGCTAAATAAGATTTTGATTTTAGAATGTTATAGGGTCCAGATAAAATTAAAATATTGAAAACTTTACAATAAGATTTTGGAATGATTCCAAATGAATCATTCCAAATTCAGCATAATCATAGTAATTTAAAACAAACAAAAATGTTTCTATCTTCCTATTCCTACAAAACAAAATCCTAAAATTCACCAGCATTTATTTAATTAGAAAAATTGGTGTTGATTCAGATTAAGAGATGATTCTGTCCACTCCAGCTTTCGCTAATAATCTGCCGCAGAATTTTTATCCCCAGAAAGAATTGATTTCTCATTTGCCATCAAATTCTGCCCACTTTCCCCTGAAAAATGGATCTCTGGTATCATTTTGTGCTGCTTTTGTGGCTTATTCCAAAAGGGGGGATGTGGGGAGAATGGGGCAGGAGGATTGTAGACAGCAGCTTCACTAGGGAATTCATCAAGAGCTTAGTGATGGGGTAGAAAAACAAGTTAATTAGCCAGACTTGAAATGTTGGGCTTGGACAATTTGAAACTGCGCTGCCTGTGTTATGATCTAAGCACAATACACTGTGCTACAATGTCTTACCTGTCAACAACTTCTTCAGCTTCAACCTCAATAATACACGGGCAAACAATCAGTACAAACTCAAGGTAAACGGCTCCCAACTTGATTGCAGAAAATATGACTTCAGCAACAGAGTGGTCAATGCCTGGAATGCTCTACCAGAGTCCATTGTTACATCCTCTAACCCTCACAGCGTCAACCTTAAACTGTCTACCATGGACCTCATCCCATTCCTAAGAGGTCCATAAAGGGGGCGTGCATAAGCGCACCAGAGTGCCTACCGTCCCTGTCCTACTGTCCCCATTTATTTGTATTCATTTCTTTCATGCACATAGAGGTACATATAGTATAATCATGCAATCAAATTTCATTACAATGATAGACCAGCATAAACCATCACAATTAACAACCAGAATATTATCTAATCGTCTTTTAAAATCCAACAAGCAGCCTGGATATATAAACAATAGTTCATTTTTGTGAAAAACTTTGTTTGGCTTATTCTGAATCTGTTTTCAATCAATTGGTCAGAAGATTTATAGTATAGTTTTGTAAGTGGAAAAGCAACATTTCCCATACTGCTCTTCATTTTATGAATTGTTACAGTCTCCCATCTCTAATATCTGAGGGGCTGCCACAAAGAAGAGGGGGTCAACTTATTCTTAAAAGCATCTACAGGTAGAACAATAAGCAATGATAGACAATTTCCTGTCCAATCTGCAATTTTGGAGATTTTAAAAAAGAAATTGGACAACCATTTATATGAAATGGTCTAGTTTCCTGCTTCAGCAGAGGTTTGGACTAGAAGACCTCTAAGATCCCTTCCCACTCTGTTATTCTGTTCTGTTCTTTTGTGTATTCTATTCTCTTTCTAGCCTCCTTTCTTCATAAACAAGCAATATCTGTCTTATGATTATTTTGGCAGCACATTTTTTAAAAAAAACATTTTGGGGGGGAGGTCACAAGCAGAACTGCCACACACCCATACAGTACTGGTTGGCTTCACGAAACATTTTAAAGTTGATTTAGCATGTGTTCTGAGATTGCAAAAGTAACACAATAAGGATTGCTCAATGCATGTTTTATATTGACTGGCTGTTGGCCCTGTAAGGTAAAAACTAAGAAACAGACACCATGCAGACCTAAAACTACTTTTATTACAACAGCCATTGTAACTGAATCTTGCAAATCTAAAAATGCTTCCCTTTTTCTCTCTCTCTTACCTGCCTGTAAATTTTGGGGTGGGATATCTGAGGCTTTTTTGATAAATTATTTTTTTTTTTGATTTAGACTCAGGCCTCATTTATGTGATCATTGTCTTAGTAATCTTCCCTCTGTCCTTTAAGGCCATTCTCCATACCCATTATCCTCCATGCTCACTCACTCATCTTTCCATGCCACTCACTGGCATGGAAAAGAAAAAGAAAACTAATGGAAGAGGGACAGAGTTTTATAAAACGAATAGCTATTATCTTAAATAAGAACACTGCATTGTACTAAAATGTTTTGATGAACATTCTATTTGTGGTTTAATAGAGCAGCATCATTTCTAAGTTAACAATGCATTTCCCAAGCTGGCAAAATCCCTCTTGTTGCAGCAAATAGACCATTAAGTCCTATATACCCAAGTTTTATCTGAGTTCACAGTCTCAACACTCTGCCACCTAAAGTTGTATATGACTAGCAAGAATAGGATTTATTGTGACTAAAGAGACAATTCATCTCACTGGAGGGAGGGGGACACTGGACTCCCAGGATTACAAACTCAATCCCTCATGCTGACACCATAATTGCAGGCATCTGCAGTGCATATAGATGTAATGGACATAATTATCAGTGTGAGAATGCCTTCTTGTAGCAGGCAAAAAGACAAGAGGGGTTATGGCCCCATGATGGAGGACCGCCTTGCATATACATGTACAGGTTTAATGCCTGGCTTACCTATCTAAAGAGATCACAAAAGCAAAACTGTTGAGAAAAGAAAATCCATTATGATCTACCCAAGGTTAGCTGTCATGACTGGGAATGGTGGTAGTTGACAAACGTATCTCCAAAACGTTTATATAATGTTCATGAGGTTCTTACTAGAACTTCAACTCTAGATCTATCAGTGTATGGGCTGCAAAACTCCAGGGGCCATTAAGTTTCAGCAAAAAAAAATTAAATATCCTGTATCTTGTTCCTACTATTTAGAGATCATAGGAATGTTTGCAGTGCAAACATGGTCACCTAACTTTTATGGGCATTAGTGGGGGCCAGTATAAATCTAAGGACTATAGATGATGAGAGACAAAAGTTCTAATTTGAAATCATATTAACACCTGAGAATAAATCTTATTAATTAAATGTACAATCTTATGCAATCTTAATTTATCCAGGAGCAACCTCACCGAATTAAATGTATTTAGCTAAAACAGCCATCCCTGTTCCTGGTTGTTTGGTAAATGTGTTTTACAGTCCCTGGCATTTCAGAACAGATTAAAAAGATAAACATGGGATTTAGTACCGGTTAAAACAGAGGAATAAGCTAGAACAGAAGTATAAAGAATTTAGGGGAATGGAGCTATATGCTGTTTGCCAGAATCCCTTTTGAACGCCGCAAAGCCCCCTCCCATGATGTAGAGCCAAAGATAAATTTCACCCTTTCCATGGACTGGCTGTTCAGTTTGTAGGTATGGTCCTTAACACGTCATTCAAAGCCTGGTATGGTCTCAAGACCAGCATGGATTCTGTAACCTTAGCTCAGTGGATTGCATAACATTCTCAGAGACTCTTCCCATCCTGCTTACAGTCTTTTTGGACTGTTGCCTTTTGGCAGAAGATACAGAACAATTAAAACTCAGACCACACGTTTTCTGAATAGTTTTTATCCCAGAGCTATAATTGCACTCAACAATGAACTAAAGGGTCACCATCAGTGAGCTGTTGGACAGCATTACTTGGTCTGTTGTGTGGATGTTTGGGTGGTTTACGGTGGGGAATTGTAGTGGGTGGGAGTGTGTTTGGGGATTGTTATGTGTGTTGAACCTGGTCTTTGGGTGTTAAGTGGATTTCGTTGTATGGGTATACTGTGTATACACGTACAATGACAATATTATTATTATTATTATTATTATTATTATTATTATTATTATTATTATTATTATTATTATTCCATCAGGTATACATAGAATCTAGGGCCTCAGTTTAGCTTCGGGGTCCCTCCCCTCTGTCTTCTTGGCCCTATTTGCATTCCTATTTAAGAGATTTGATTGTCATTTAGGAGCAGATATGTAGAGCCTTTCTTAATATTTCTCATTCATTTTTTCTGTTTTGATTGTATCTTCTCCTGCAGCCATACGTAAGCTCTTAATAGAGCATTTGTTATTGGCCACATCACAGAAAAATATGAATACAGTTCAGCCTTGCATCACAGGACTACAACTCTTTGATTTAAAATCTAACACAGACATAAAGTTGCTTGATTTTCTTAAGTGAATTTCTCAGCTTCCCCTTTGCAAGTAGGGATTTGTACTAAGATAATAATAATAATACCATGAACTTATCTTACTAGTTTGTTTAGCAGGATTCTTGGCCTCAGCTGTTTGAATACTCTCTAAGAATGTGAATGGGTATTCTTAAAATTCCATGGAAGATACAGCTCGAAAAAGGATGTACTTTTCTGGAAATAGGGAAGCTCACCTCTCTCTGTGTGCAGCCTCCGTGGGGTTGAAGGAGCTTGATGTTTGTGTTTATGTATAAGCTGAAACTACCAAGAATCATTACTTCCACAACAGACGACAAGACAGAAATTCCCAAGCTGGCATTTTTTGCCTGTGTTTGCATAGAATTTCCATCATTCTGAAATGGCTGCCCCAGAGGATTTGATGGAAATAACTTTTCCATCACTGTGCACCAAAGGTTTTTTCACTCTGTATTGAATGGGGTTTGGGGGGGGGAGGGGGAGAGGGAGAAGAGAGATGAACACTTTTTCCTGTTTATTCTTTTCTACAACCTTGAGTGAAGGAGACTCTACCACTTTTGTCAGCAAAAGAAGAGAAGAAATATTGCCAAGAGAAGGTACTTGGTTCCCGTGGCAGCCTCCTTGTTGAATTAATTAAGCAAATGCCACCTGGTTTTCCAGGTTAAGCCACCAGAGGAGTCCATGCAAATGCAAACAAGTCATTGAGCCAGAAAATGAAGAAAGGAATGGAAAACCACGGTAGCATTAATAACAGCAGCAGAGTCTGCTTCTGAGCAGTTGGTGGGGCAGGGATCTCTGGGGCTCGATTTCCATTGCTTGCAGATTGCTCCTCCAGGCTATTTTTGGTCTTTGTTCTGAATGTGAAACAGCAAGCAAGAGGTGTGCATTTGGGGAGCGGGCGATGCTGGCACAAATGTTCTGAAGTGAGATTAAAATGGAGAAGGTATTGAGTCTGAAGGGCTATTTCTCAGTGTAAACATTTCACCCTTTACTCCTCTCTCCCTCCCTCTCCCCCAAATACCAAGAGACTTTGTCAATAGCAGTAATAGCTGCTGCTGCAGTTCCTTTGGATGGACTGCAGTAGTTCTACATAATTTCTGTGGGCCAAGGACATGTTTGGAAGAAGGAGGCTGTCAGAACTTGGCATCCTTAAATCCTTGAGTAATTATTAGGATGCCTGGTTAGGCTGTTCTAGAGAACAGAGAATAGTGCCAAAAGCCTTTCAAGGGGGAGGATGAAACAGCATAGAACAGCCTGAGGCAGGCAGGCAGGCAAAAACAAGTAAGTACAGATAGCAATAAATGCTGATGCTGTCAATTGGGAAAAATGGGGAGGGGGGTTGTTAAATGAAGTTCAGGGATTTTATTCTTACATGTGTGGATGTGTGTGTATAAGACAGCACTGTCTTCTGGATCTGTTTGGAAAACACAACTTTGAATCAGGGTTATCCAGCATCAAGCAGCAGAGCATAAACCAAGGAGCTGTAGGTTCTGCAGGACCTTGGAGAGCTCCCATGGAAGGTAGATGTTGCAACACCTGCCCAACTAAATACTGTAAAATACTGTCTAATCTATAGTGAACCTATCTGTTCTGTGAGGACCTCCATAGAGGGTTTGCTCAAGTAACCATCATGATGTGAAGGAGCCTTGGTGGCGCAGTAGACGAAAGTGCTGTTAAGTAGCACTTAGCTGCCAGCTGCCTGCAATTACTGCAAATTCAAATCTCACCAGGCTCAAGGTTGACTCAGCCTTCCATCCTTCCGAGGTAGGTAAAATGAGGACCCGGATTGTGGGGCAATAAGTTGACTTTGTATAAAAAAGAACACCGCTTTGGGGGGGTGGGGGCGAAAGCCCTACTAAGCAGGTATATACAAAAGTATGAAGGATATTGCTTAACGCATTGTAAGCCGCCCTGAGTCTCCAGAGAAGGGCGGCATATAAATCGAACCAATAAATAAATAAACTTATGGGTGTATGGAATAGAAAATAAGTCATCTCTGTTTCGAGGGGCCCATTTTCTAGACTATTCTGTCCTCAGATTTAGCATCTGGATTATTCTGTTCTGGCATTATTTTATTTAAAAGGGCTCTTTATGTCTAAGTTAGATTGGTGAGCCTTCATGTATTGTTATTGCATCTCATCTTTTGAAACTGTTTTCGTTGTTGTACACTTTTCAGAATCTTAGGATAGAAATACATAAGGATACACACATACATTGTTCATAATAAATAAATGCCCAAAGAGCCATTTCTTCCTGGACTCATCCAACATGCTATATGTCATATTTTTTTCAATATGTGTTTACATAAGATCTTACGTAAATCATATTATGGCTTAAGAGGAGGGCCTTGTTCATACAACATGCTAAAAGAATGCCAAAACAATGGTTAAACTCCCACAAAGCTATCCACTTAAACCAAATCTAACTTGAACTGCTCAGTAATCTAGAGTCCATTCTCTTCTTTTCTTGAGCTCATGTTAGCCCTTCAGACAGATAGGGATCCCAGGAATGCTACTTTATTGTCCCAGGATATAATAACAGAATTTTGAAAGCATATCCATGTTTGCCCTATCTTGCAGTAAATAAAATCAAGGTGGGGTTATTTTGAGTTTCTTTCTCATGCTTCTTTTTAACTGTGGACTGTCCAGTATATTAATAATTGCTTGTTCCTCCCCATTCCCCATTAATGGCTCCCTCATATATTCTTCAAGGTCACTTTTACACATATTAAGAATCTGACTCATGTAGAACGCTAAACACTTGATCTAGTTTTTATCACTAGGCAAATACAATGTGATCTGAGTGGATGAAACATTGAAATCTATCCCTTATCATAGTCAGATCACCATCTGATTGCTTTAGAAGGAAACAAAGCCACCAACTTGCATAGGGAGAAGACATCTCTGCAATCAATCTGTCCTAGGCATCTAATAGAACTACTGAGTTTCCAGAGAGCTTTTGAGGCTCTGGTGGGCAATTCTTCAGAGATTCTTATCACCTCTTGGGGTGAAAGCGAGACTGTGGTCTTGGAGAGAATTGCTCCTGAGTAATCTCCCCCTGCTGGCTAATTCAAGAAAAGCTGTTTGTTTCCTGAAGAGCTCCAGGAAGTGAAGTGGCAGATGAGAACTGTAGAATGCTGCTGGTAGAAAACAAGTAATGAACCTACTTGTGATTGCATATGTTAGAATATGCAACTTCATGTTCCTGGAAAATACCCAGCACTTTGTTCACTTGCTAAAATACTTGCAATGGCAAAGTACTTACTTTGCATGCAGGATGATCTAAGAAAGCAGGACTAGCAAAACATCTTTTGTAAAGTGACCTTGACTAGTTGCTGTTAATTGGAGGTGATGCTTCTAGAAGAGATGATTTACCTGTCAGGGTTCCAATGAAAGAAAACTCCGAGGCTTGAATTTCTTCAAAGCTACATTTTATTAGAGATGTCATATTGGCACACTTGGGAAAACCCAAATCTGAAAGTTTCCAGGTTTTCCCCACCCAAAGAAAAGTTCAAGTCCCTGCCCAACATCCACAAGTCCATCACATGATCCAATCAAACCACTGTCCCAACTGGAGATGCCTCCCAGGTCCAGCCTCCCAGGTGCAGGGCAAGGCGGCCTTGACTTTCTGAGAAAGGAATGTTATTATGACTATACATCACCCATGCTCCATACAATCCCCCCTCCCAATTTCCCACAGCAGTAAATGTGGTAGGGCTAAAGGCCCAGTACAAAAGATGGCTTCCAGGTCTGACATTACCCTTGAATAGAGCAGCTTTGTATGTCGTTTTTTTTGTTTGTTCCTTAAATCATGAAGGCTAGAACCTGAACCTTTAATGTAAAACAAAGAGAAATGTTTCCTACACAAAATTAAATCTTGTGGATTTAATTAATTAATTATTATGATTTACATAGCCACCCATCTCTCATAAGTGACCCTAGGTAATTATAAGTATTAAACACACACACACATACACCCATGACATAATTCTTATCTGGTATGAACGCTTGCAGATATCAACTTCGGCTGGCCAAGTGGCATCTGCTTTGAATGGCAGATATAGTGTAAATAGGAATCTTTTCCAGTCTTCTAACCTGAGAAGCTTAATGTCAAAATTCCAGGATTCCTGAAGAAGCAAAATGCATGGTGAGGCAGAAAATTATGGTCTTTTCAGAACTAGCTTGGCCAGCATAACCCTCAAGAATACACCTGTGGCCATTATTGGTAATACAATGTGCCAATTTGAATTAATTAAATGTTACAGGGGAAATCATATTCACAAAGCAGACTCATTTCCTCTGCCTACAGACAGTTCTCATCCCCATAGCAATAGCACTTAGACTTATATACCACTTCAGAGTTCTTTACATCCCTCTCTAAGCGGTTTACAGAGTCAGCATATTGCCCCCAATAATCTGGGTTCCTCATTTTATTGACATCAGAAGGATAAAAAGTTGAGTCAACCTTGAGCTGGTGAGAATCAAACTGCCAAACAGCAGGCAGCCAGCAGGCAGCAGAAGTAGCCTGCAGTACTGCATTCTAACCACTGCGTCACTCCGCTCATAGAAAAGGAAGTAAATTGTAAGTACTCTTATTTTCTCAATAACCACAGCAACACCAACTGTGCTCAAAACTTAACTGAGATTCATCAGTAGTAATGAAGACTATCTGTTTTAAGATGGTGCAATTTTGGATCTGAAAGTCCTGAACGGATTGGAGAATATTATATTTAAGAAAAATTAAAACCTACAGAAATAAAGATGTGCACCATTAAACAGGAGCCTTTTTTGTGTTGTTTTCTGCAAAACAAGAGGATACTAATTTATGTTGTAACACCCCAGCCTGGTATCTTACAGTTGTTCTTGAGTAAAACTTCTATCTTTTGCCTACATGAGGATCATGATAGCAGGGCAAATAATCATTTTAGTGATAGCAGATGCAGTTTCTTTCCTTTTCTATTTCCTTTGTTATTTTCCGAGATCTCCACCTAATGCTGAAAAAGACTGATGCTCATCAATGTAATGAAAACAGTACTAAAGAAGAAAATAGATTCTTTTGTTGCCTCAGCTACAAAAAGAAGCCAGAATAGATCTCATGCTTGAGTTTAGGCAAGAGATTGGATGCTTACCCAAAATGTGACAAGATTACTAAGCATATATGGCCAAAAAGAAAATCTAGGTCTGATCACTAACCTGAGAATTTATTTATTTATTTATTTATTTATTTATTTATTTATTTATTTCCAATTTATATACCGCCCTTCTCCCTGAGGACTCAGGGCGGTGTACAGCCAGAATTAAGA
This sequence comes from Arizona elegans, assembly GCA_022577455.1. NCBI lineage: Eukaryota > Metazoa > Chordata > Lepidosauria > Squamata > Colubridae > Arizona > Arizona elegans. Next base: position 312,936,576 of record JAKOOJ010000001.1, on the reverse strand, counting down.
ACATGAAATACAAATATTAAAAAACAATTAATATATATATATATAAATTTGGCCCAAAAATTAAAAATCACAAACCAATTAAAACATTTAAAAATTTCTTCTTAAGCCAGCCCAGCTTGCTGGAAAAAGTGGGTTTTAAGGGCACGGCGGAAGGCACTGAGGTCTTGGATTCTCCTTATCTCTGGGGGCAACTGATTCCAGAGGGTAGGTGCCCCCACAGAGAAGGCCCTCCCCCTGGGGGTCACCAGCCTACATTGTTTGGCTGATGGCACCCTGAGGAGGCCCTCTCTGTGGGAGCGCACAGGTCAATGGGAGGTTGTCGGTAGCAGCAGGCGGTCTCGAAGATAGCTAGGCCCTATGATCTCTAGACTACATCAGCACAGTTTTTGATGCTGTCAACAACAAACACAACCTATAAACATTTCCTTCCTAATATGTCCTTTGAACCTGGCATGATTTTTATGCGGGAGGATTATTGGTTTTATTCCAGTAACCAAAAGATATTTCAGATCCAGAAAAAGTCTGTTTCTTAATGTAAGTGCACATCTATTGGACTGAGATCCTATTTTGCAGTTGGTTCCAGCTGGTAGAGCAAGAGGTGCTAATAACCAACAAAACAGATGCTACAAAGCTGCACTTTACCCATAGAGTCAAGGAGGGCTCACCACTCCAATTAGTTTGGTTGTAACCTTGATTTCCCTCTAGCCATTATTTATGTCTATCACTCAGAATATATTTGTAGTAGAATTAATCAAAGAGTATGTAATTGATATCTTGCCCACCCAGGTTATTGGAGCGCACAAGGCAGGCCAGTCACGTGGAGTGAACTGTGTCAGGGAGGTGTCAAAAGTGGCACTTGTGAACAGATGTTGTCAGTTGCCTTGTCTGATTGCATTGAGTAAGATGCTCATTTGTATTATTAAGCAGCAATGAATGATGACTCAGACATCTGCCTTTCAGGGCTATTGATCAGTCAATTAAAACCAGACTTTTGATAAAATCTTTTATCTGATTTCCCTTGAAATTGAGGGAATATAGAGCTAATGAAATAAATTCAAATAAATATATCTGCCCCAAGGCCATGGTCTTTGTCTTCCTTTTAGTTCAAAATGGGTTGGGGAAATAATTAAAAAATGGGGTACAAATGTCTATGAGACCTTAAGAGCAAAACAACTCTCTTAAAGAATTAAACCCTCCCCTAAAGAACTTCCCTAACGTTTGATGTAAGATGGAATGAAAGAAGAGTGTGGTTAGATGAAAAGATCAATGATTGTGATCAAGTGTGCCAGAGATTAGATTGTGAGATAAAAAGTGAATGCTGTATATTTCAGTAGAAATCTGCCATCTTTGCTTGCAATAATAGAGTGGATAGTTGTCGTAGATTGTCACTGAGGTGATCTGTATGTAAATCTTTATTCAGCTTTAGGGATTGCTGGGTTGACACTGATTCTCAGATGAATGTAATAATTAATCAGCAAGATTTTATAATACCCCAAACAACATTACTTTGGCAGTATAAAATCTCACACTGTTGTTAGGCAGATAAAATAAGCCAATTCTTAATGAACCCAATAAAATAGTTTCTAATATCAATAGCTACTCATCAGTGAGAGCTTGTGCTTATGCTTATAGACCAACGTCTATGGAGATTCTCAGTCATCCAGGTCATGGTTGCTCCAAAGGTGCTTTTTCAAGAGGCAACTGGACTTTCTGGATTTTCTTTGAAGACGTTTCGCTTCTCATCCAAGATGCTTCTTCAACTTGGATGAGAAGCGAAATATCTTCAAAGAAAAACCAGAAAGTCCAGTTGTCTCTTGAAAAAGCACCTTTGGAATTTATAGACCAATATTTCTCAACCTTGACAATTTTTAGGTGTATGGATTTCGACTTCTAGAATGTTCCGGCCAGCTCCTCTCTGATTTTTTACAATAGTATTTTTATGCTTGCTTGTGTTATCTAAGTATTTTAAAAATGCCTGTTCTCTCTGGATAATTTTGTCTCACTGTAATAATGGGTAGCATTAAGCTGTCCATGACAGGGAATAATTTTATAGTGAGACTATTAATAGTAATATTTATGTACATTGTACTATATACACCCGGAAGTAAGAATACCCTGAATTTAAGACAATCGCCCCCAGAGGAGGATCAATCAGAAAAACCACATTTACCTCCATTATGATCCTCTCAGCAACTCTAAAAAGATCTTACAATTTTGAAATTAATTTCACTTTTAAAAACCCTGATCTTCCTTTCCAAAGGATAGATTCTTGCCACTTGGGAATACTGTAATTATTTTTCTAAGAGGATGTAATTCAAGAATATTATTATCATGCATTTTAAGAAAATCAGTTGTACAGCTTTATTACACTTGCTAGGAATGCTACTGAGGTTCTATTATTGCTGTTTTGGCAATATAACTAAAGGTCTCCCAGAAATCGAGAAACTGATAAAAAAAAAAAATTCTAAAAGTTTGAGACATTTCTATTTCTTAATACAGAAGTAGACTGTCAGAGAATCTGATCTCTACCAGCTTGATTAATATATTTGTACCTCCAGGCCTCAGCCTGTCCAGGCTGAGGCTTGGACAAATGACAGACATCTCTTAGATCAAGAATAAGTTGCGGAGGCTTACAAAGGTGAATAGTGTCAGCTAAAAATATTTGCTGCTGGAAGCCAAGTCTAAAAATGTCTCTCTCACTCCTACAGATAACAGTTCAAAACTGATGAGTATAACCTGAACACCCTGAGTCATTTCTATGCTCCTAGCCCATCCTGCATCTTGGATATAGGCCATACTGAAGCTCCAAAAGATGGAGGACAAAATGCATTTTATTTATACATCAAATTTGGAAACTGCCCATTTCACTCATAGAGGAAATCTGGATGGTATACAACCAATACATAACAACCACATAAATATTATATAATATATATTATATTAAATACTATCTGCCACATGGAGGCAGTTAAAACAAGAATCGAATAAAGTTAAAAAGATGGGAAGAGGCCCTTCAGGAGAAATTCCACAAGGGGGTTACTTCTGAAAGGGCGGGAGAGTGTAGTCCTACCTCACCTCTGGGGGAAGGACAGGGGCAACCGCAGAGAAGGCTCTGTTCCTGACCCCACTAGTCAAAATTCTTTAATTGATGGATCTGGTAGAATAGGCCAATGTAATGAATAAAAAAAATGGTTCTGGAAATAACTTGACCCTATTATGAAATGAATGGAATAGGTTTTAAATCCTTATTTTATTTCTGATTATGTGCCATCAAGACAATGTTGGATTATAATAACCACAAAGATAGATTTTCTCTAGGACCCACGTCCCCAGTTTGGTCCTTCTGATCCCAACGATGCACTCATTGCTGCTGTAACGTGCTGCTGGTCATCTTTTTTTTTCCTTTTCTTCTGTCATTTTATTTTATCCCACTCCTAGATGCTGAATCAAATTAAATTTTTACACCAGGCTCACCTACATTTTTGTGCCATTTCTTTATTTTATTTTATTTTATTGAAAAGACAGTGCCATGTCAGGATAACAATGCAAATAAAGCAAAGCCAGAGAGAGATCAATGGTAAATCTTAATATACATGCTAATAACTATAACTATATTATGTTAACAGTAATTGCAACAATACAACAACAACAACAACAAAAGGAAATAAAGGAAACTTCAATTAAGTTTCTATCTTATTTACAAATTTTTCCATATTATATTCATAGTTTTATACATCTTCGTTGTACTGACATTCATTAACTTCCCTCTCATTTCTACCTCTTGTCTCTATCCATTCATAAAATTTATTCCATGTCCTGTAATATTTCGAGTCTTCTTTATCTTTAATTTTTAAAGTTAATCTGTCCATTTCAGCACAATCCCAAATTTTCCTAATTATGTCATCATCCGGTGGGGTGTTCACATTTTCCAATATTTAGCATATATAATTCTAGCTGCTGTCAATATATGTAACACTAAGTAAATGGTTGCTTTATCATAACTTTCCAACAATATACTAAGAGGCACGTTTCTGGTTTGAATTCAATATGTTGCTCAGTTATCATTTCTAGCCATTTATGGATTTTCTCCCAGTAACGCCTTGCTTTCTTACATGTCCACCACATGTGGAAGTATGTTCCTGGAGTCTGGTTGCATTTCCAACAATTTGCGGAGAAGTTCTTATACATTTTGGCCAATTTTGCTGGCGGCAAGTGCCACCTGTAAAACATTTTGCAAAGGTTTTCTTTATATGCCATGGCCATCGTCAGTTTGTAGTTTCTCTCCCAAATTTTTAACCATTTTTCTAATTCTATGTTGTATCCAAAATTTTGTGCCATTTTTGATCATAGCTGTTCTCCCTCCCTCACTCCCCCACTCTCTCTCTCTCTGTGGGTATCTGGTGTCTGTCACTTACCAGCATGCCACATGGAGGTTAAGTATCACTCTTGGTTCCCCCTGTCCCTGCCAACATTCACTGCAACTAATTAATAAACAACAAAGGAATCCAAGAACTTTTGATAAGCAAACTGTACAGTAGGAAAAGCCACCCGGAAAGAATTCCTACAATGGTAGTATTTCAAATGCAAGCTCAGTTTTATATGAACCGGTGTCTGCATTTCTCATCCCTCTTTCTCCCATCTGCCTCATATAAAGGACTAGACTATGGGCAATGCTGCATTGGGTTGCTTGTTTCTGGCTGGATAGGGGGAATTTCCCAGTGCCTGCCTTTCCCTTTAGAGATTGTCCCCTTCTCACTAGTCTCTGTGTCTTTCCTTTGTCTTCCTAGACATCTGCACACATGTATGCCTTCACCCTTTGGAACAGAAACCCATGAAATCATTGTTGCTCTGCTGCTATAATCAAAACACTAGGGAATATGTTGTTGTTCCTAGGCTCCTCGGTAGATCTATGGAAACTTTTAGCGAGGAAGAACTCATAGCTCAGCTTCATAGGAACTGAGTTGCAACAGTCCTAATTTTCAACTTAAAAATGGTTTAAAAAGGAGGGGGGAGGAAAGGGAGAGGGAGAGGGAAGGGAGGGGAGACAGGGGAGGGGAGGGGAAGGGAAGGGAAGGGAAGGGAAGCTTTGCAGTGCTTTAGATAAGAGGACGGAAAAATACTTCACTCAGGGCAGCAATCCAAAATGTGCCCCCTTGGAATTGTTAGGGCAAAAGGGAGCATTAGGTTTGATGGCATTTCATTGATTAAATGGAGGAACATCTGGTCATCTGCAAGCTTAGAAAAATCCAGCAATAGCTGGTCACCAAAAAATATAGCAGCCAAGTAACCTAGGTTGAAATGGCTGCACAAGGCAGGCCACTGCCACTGAAGAGGAGAGGACATGCCAGCTGTTATAGCCAATCATTGCTGGAGCTGCTACCTGAACAAATCAAAGCACTGGAGACCATTTGCTCTGAAGGATTTTAAGATTGCTTGGGTCAGAAATCAGCCATTTTGAATCAAAGCTAGTAAACATGGTATAAAGGGGTTTGCAAGGGATTATTTATGAGTGAGAGGAGGATGTTGGCAGTTCCTGCGCTTGGCAGGCTGTGAGTGGTACGGGAAATTGAATTTAGAATAACAGCATTGAAAGGGACCTTGGAGGTCTTCTAGTCCAACCCCCTACTTGAGCAGGACCCTATATCATTCTGAACAAATGGCTGCCTAATCTTTTTTTTGAAAACCTCCAGTGATGAAGGCAAGCTGTTCCACTGATCAATTGTTTCATCAGGAAATTTGTCCTTAATTCTAAATTGGATCTCTCTTTGATAATCTTCCATCTGTTACTTCTTATTCTGCCCTCAAGTACTTTAGAAAATAGGTCAACTTCTTCACTGTGACAGACCCTCAAATATTGGAAGATTGCTTTCATGTCACCCCTAGTCCTTCTCCTTTTTAGACTAGACATACCCAGTTCCTACAACCATTCATTGTATGGTTTAGCCACCAGTCGCCTAATCACTGATGGGCTAAGTAGGAAGTCCAAATCAGCCCTCTTTGGGATGGGAAACATTTCCCGTTTATTCCTTATTTTGATCACAGCCTGATATAGCATTAAATAGTTTACTTTGGATCATAGGGGAACTTTCACAAGCCTAAGGCCTCTTCCTAGATAACTCCTGTGGAGAAGGAGAGATGAATAGAAATGAACAATTGGGGCCACTGGATTTTTTATAAAAACTACTTTTGATGAAAAATGGTATTACTGCTAGGAGTACAATGTGACATTTTATGAAGTGTACTTTTATTTATTCTGAAGGGTGAATGTTGCATAATCTTTTATGAAAGCTGCCTTTAGGCGGCATGTAAACTTTTTTAGCTGGTTTAAATGAATAAAACAAACATTTGAAACTCTTGCTTCTGTCCTGAGCTCACCTCAACCTAGCATTCTACATACTGTAGATCTTGGACCACAGATCCCATCACGTCAAGCTACCAAGGCATGCTAGCTGGGAATATGGGAAGTACAGTCCAATGCATTTTGAGGACATTAGAATGGGCCAGCATGGTCTAGGTGCAGTGAGCTCTAGATTTCAAAGCAGCAGCAACATTCAGGGTGAAAATCTGCGAGACACTGAATGCAATATCACAAGGGAAGGCCTAGATTTTTGTCTGAGCTCTGTAGCCATACCAAAGGCACTAGGTTGCATATTTTGACCCCTTCCCCAGCAAATGCCAATGAAATCCAAACCACTTTTATTATCTGGATGAAATATATATTAAAAGAAAACTGAAACAATAAATATATTTCTGTGTCATGAGAAAGGGCCTCAGTAACTATTCAACGGTGTGTGGGAAGGCAGGCTGCCCACTGAATTCAAATGTTTATCAGCCTGGCTGGGTTTTATGGAGCTTGCAGCCTCTGCATTTGGATTGCGCCAGGATTCAAAGGGCTATGGAGGCTGCTGAGTCATAAAGAGGAATGATACTAGAAATCTCCCATCGCCCACAAACTGTGAAAACGATATTTAAAAATAGAGGCAGAACTAACAAGTGCAAATGATCAGAAAATTGGGACAGTTGGAGCTTCTGAAAAACTCAGGCTGTCTTCTTCACATGGTTATATAATGAGCAACAACACGTTTGTCATGCATTCAGTTTGCACCTTTTAAAGCTGGCAATTCACACTAATGTATTTAATGCCTCTGAAGTCATTTCTAGGTAAACGTGCTTGATACTGGATGAAGATCATCACTGGAAGAGAATTGAACTGTGGAATCCTTAGTGCTTTCTGAGCTTGGTTGTTTTCTTGCAGATGTTTTGTTACCTGGCTAGGTAACATCTTCAGTGCTAGAAGGGAGTGGGGATTGCTCTACTACAGAGGTGGGTTTCAGCAGGTTCTGATCAGTTCTGGAGAACCTGTAGTGGAAATTTTGAGTAGTTCGGAGAACCGGTAAATACCACCTCTGGCTGGCCCTGCCCCCATCTATTCTCTACCTCCCAAGTCCCAACTGATTGGGAGGAAATGGGGATTTTGCACTAACCTGCAGTAACCCCACCCTGGAGTGGGGTGGGAATGGAGATTTTACAATATCCTTCCCCTGCCATGCCTACTAAGCCACACCCACCAAGCCACATCCACAGAACTGGTAGTAAAAAAAATTGAATCCCACCACTGCTCTACTATATATATTAGCTTGCTCTGTCAGTATTGGTGGAGGTGTTGTTTTCTTCTTGGTAGTTCCTTGATTAAACTATTGTTTGCTACTTGATTGTTTGTCGGAGTTGGTAGTTCTCTGATTAAGATTTTGTTTACTGCTTGATTGTTTTTCTGGTGTTGTTCCTGGTGCTAATCTCGCTGGCCTGTTTTTGGCTAGCAAGCAAGAAACATTTGAGGCATGAAACATGTCCAGTGGCATCACTATATATGTCCTTCTCACAGCAGTATCACAGTTTAGATATATAAGGAAGATGCTTGCACACTAACATTGCTATGAGGTAGAGCTTGCTATAATTTGTCCATTTTGCTACAGACAACTCCACTTTAATATGCATGGAACAGGGGCTACTTCCACCAAGCATGCAACTAAGGAGGAGTGCTTGATGCAAGCTTTGAGATTTACAAATGCCACTCGAAACGAAGCAAAGGCAACATTAAAAAAAATACCACCCTCTAATCAGTTTTAGTCACAAGTAATGATGCAGTTGAATGGCGAATGGTATAAATGCCATTAGCAGGCCAAAATCAAGGATTCTCCTGTTTAGCTCACCCAGCTATGATGGAGTCATTTGCTAGATGCATTGAAGCTTGTAGCAAAGGACCAACCGCAACCATCCTCAAGCCTCACTAGCTACAGAGTCAAATGGGTTCTAAAATTATTTGGCTTTTATTGCCTGTCCACAAAAGGAGAAAGTATCATCTTATATATCTGAATACTGTTATTGCAGAACCTAAATAGAAAAATATCATTAAAATGCAGCCTACTATAGCATCTAAAGAACTAGCATATTTTCAGTCTGGCTATAGGTCTGAGAAATCTAGGAAAAATAGATTGATTGCATCTAGAAAATACTTTGTTGCTATAGATTGATGGAAGCATTTATGTGGGTTAATGCTATTAAAGAGCAATAGGTAAGTGTAACCCCATTAGAGGAGAGAGATTATCCAAAGCAGTAAAACAAGATGCAGCACCCAAAACTCTTCTATGACATCCCAAAGTCTTTTCCTAGCCGAATTACCTATTAGTGATATGGTGTACTACATTGTGAGGCAGCAAACACCCATTATCTTTAATATAATCCCTAAAAATAGAGAGAGTTTCCAAAAAGGAAGGTAATCGAAATCCTGCTCATGAGCATGACATGGCTTAGAGAATGGTCAGATAAGAGGCAGCATAACCCCAGCTGGATATTTGGTGGGCAAGAAGCTTGGAATGAACCTTCCCTAGTTTCTTGGGTTACAAAGAACATGGTAGGAGAATTGTGGTTTTTCACGTGCAAGATTCTATTAATGTAGCTTTTCAATAAAGTAGAACTAGTTTATTTGGTTGGGTTTCCTACCTGTCCTTCATAGTAAGGGTGATACAATTAGAAGATCCATGCTTTTGTTATAATCATAAGTTTTTAATCATAAGTTTATTTGTCAAGCATATATAAGATAACAGGTAACAGTATAAACATAATTTGAATACATGAAAAGAGTAAGTAAAAAGGAATATTAGGACAGGGACAGTAGGCACATTGGTGCACTTATGCACGCCCCTTACAGGCCTTTTAGGAATGGGGTGAGGTCAACAGTAGACAGTTTAAGGTTAAAGTTTTGGGGGTTTTGGGAAGAAACCACAGAGTCAGGTAGTGCATTCCAGGCATTGACCACTCTGTTACTGAAGTCATATTTTCTGCAATCGAGTTTGGAACGGTTTACCTTGAGTTTGTATCTATTATTTGCTCGTGTATTGTTGTGGTTGAAGCTGAAGTAGTCATTGACAGGAAGGACATTGAATAATATGAATATGAATCCATTAACTTAAAAGAAATATTAGGAAATTGATTTTGTTACATTTTATTATATTTTTTCACTAAAATCCCTTCCAATCAAATGCTTTTTTAATAAAACAGCAACAACAAAAACCATATTCTTGAAAATCGGCAAAGTACAAGACTATTTGTCATCAGGTGAGATTTGCATATTCAGGAAAGTGAATCATCAAATAAGACTTGTGGATTAACAAAGTTGAAAGATTTTATGAAATAACATAAAACAGCTTAACACTTTCTAGTTATATTGAACTGCAACTCCTATCACCCAGCCTGTGGTCCATGTTGATTATGTGAGGTGTGGATGAGGTGGGAACATTGCTGAAAGATGCCAATTTGAAAAGTATTTTTCAAACTTTTCACCTCTTCTATTTTATTCTTCTGTTCAACTCTTGTCTGCTGCTATTTTTCCTAGGCTTATAAAACCATGGAATTGTGAATCATTTAGCTTCTAGAAATCAAACCCCTGTTCAGTGCAGGAATGCAAATCAAAGCATTTCTGACAGATTTCTCTCTAGGCTTCTGCATAACCACATTCAGTCACTGATTCCATTATCTTAATTGATATTACTATTAGGAAGAGTTTTTTCTCTCTTACTCTAATATTCAATTGGAAACTGTTGTCCTGCAAATTATTCTCTCTTACACTGAGAAATAGGAAAGAACAGGTCTGGATCTTCTTCAGAGACATTTGCAGAAGCTCCCTCTCTATTTTGGCAAAGCTGCTATGTGCTTCCTAACATCACACTTGCTTTCCTCTCAACTTATGTGCCTAGCGTCACCTTCCTGATTCAATTAATGGTTCAATTCTTTCCCTAGAAATAGTGAAAAAAAATGCACATTGTAGCACAATCTGGTGAATGAAGATCTCATCTAAGTCCACAATTACTATCCTAATATTGTCTACACCCCTTCTCATGCATGATGAACTTACTATAATTTTTACCGATCCTGAAAATATAGCTTGCTGTAATGTGGAGGAAGAGGAAGAAGAAGAGAGGATGAGAGGACTTTGACTACGATTTTATAACTGCAGTATCTTTACTAAATAGGTGAACAACAAAGGAATGAATTGAACTCCTTTAGATTTAGTTCTGAGTCAGACATGCATAGGACTGTGTTGTCATGCTCTTAGTTGCTGTAGCATTTTCATTATTATTTTAAGGGCTGCAATTTTTATGAAAACTCAAAAGTACTGGACAAATAATAAACAATAGGTATCATGTTACATTCATAACATCTACCCTAATAGGAGAATTACTAATTCTCGTATTAAAATATATATATTTTCCATTGCCTTTAGAACTTTGTAGAGAAACACCAACTGCTTCACCCCCATTGCCCTCTAAAGAACATACAGTTTAAACTGGACATGAATTTCATAAGGCTCTCTAAAGTTAATGCAATTTAACACAACATTACTAAAAAATCTCAAATAGCAGTTCATAAGGATATAAGCAGAAATAATGAATGAAGGTATTTCCTCTCTGTTTTGGATACATTGACCTATAGCAATCCACCCTCCCTCCCTTTCTCTTTTGCTTACCTGTCATTCTGGAATCTAAGTATCTCTCTTTTCCTGTTGAATTTCAGTCTGACTAGCAGACTTCTGGAGATCTTGTCGGTGCTGAGAGGGCTTTCTGAGAATAAAGCCAGGTAAGTGTTACTTGGGAAGATCACAGACAAGTAAGGAATTGGAGTTGTCACTTAAAAGACGGCAGAGTTGATGAATATCCCTTTTTCAAGAACACGTTTCAAGATTCATAGCCAGCCTCTCAGAAGCAGTTCACACCCATCTGCTGCTGTTATGTGCTCACATCTTCCAGATCATGTTGCCTGCTTCTGTATACCACCTCCTCTGCTTTCAATAAAAGCTAGAGGATGAGGACTGGGTCGGTGTTCTCCCAAATTCACCTTATTTGGTAGGTAGATCAGAGGGTTGTCTCTTGTTTAATTTCCTATCTGTTCTCTGCTCAAAGTGCTAAAATCCCTGTGACTCGCTCACACCCTGACCCTGAATGACTGCTAGCTACCATGCTACGGGCTCCAGAGTCTGGAGTGTGTGATCCTTTGTAAGTCAGATTCCTCCCTCAACTGTCTGCTTCTACCTTCCTCCTGGGCTGCCCAGAATTGTTTCCATGGACACGGGTAGCAGCTGTCAGTGGCAGCAGGGGTCTTGAGGACTCGAGGAATCCATCCATCCATCCATCCAAACATCAAATCCTCCTTTCAGGGCAATGACTGGACGATGCTGAGCTTGCTCCAGAAGACAAACTTTCAGTGGTCTCCTGCTTTGCTTAAAGGCAATGAAGAAAGGGAAGAAATTGGCACCTAGATACAGATCAACTCACTAGAAATTGGATCAAAGTCTTAATATCTCTTGGGAGATAAGCACCCTCAGAAAGTCAAAATTATCTGAACTATGATAGTCTCCTTCTTTGGAAGACAGGCCCTATCAGAAATGGACAAGGCAGACAGATCTCCCAAGGAGATTGAATGCAGATTTATTATTAGAACAAGGGATATCTAAGAAATGCTGTCAGCTAATGCTGACCAGTTGTCCCTGCATATGCAAGCATTTGAAAGTTGGCAGCAAAGGCAGGAAGTACATTACAGAGGGGACATGTTTTGCTTTCCTCTTTAAAAAAGGCAGTCAACTAATCAAGAGGCTAATCAACTCAGAGTATGAATTTCAGATAGTTACTTTTATATTGGATTGGTGGGACGAATAAAGATGGGGAAGATACCACCTGCATAATTTGCTCACTGAACAGTTCATTTCTGAGCGTGGCAGAATCCAATCTGAGACTATGATCTGGAGATAGTGGTAGCATTCCTAATCTGGGACAGACAGATGAAATTGGAGCTTCAGACTATAGGACCTCCAAATTCACCATTGCACAAATATTAAGTAGATAATCAGCTGAGATCTTGTCCAATCTCCTTCTCACCTCCCAACCTTCTAGAAGCTATCTGGAGAACTGAAAGCTTGCTTTAGTTCAGTGCTCTTCAGTAAGCTTAGTGAAGTTTACAGATTCACTAAGGGCCACTTAGTGAATCTGTACTATGAACTTCTTCATAGCTATTATTGCAGTTTTAAACTTGTTCCCATTACTGTTATTTAGGCAGAACAATGTTGGATGACCATAGAAGACATCTAGGCATAGCCATATTTCCAGTTTACCCCAACTTGAGCCACCCACTATTTCAGAGGGCAAGGCTGCATGAAGTTATCCTCAATCCAACCCTATGTAGAAGTTAACACAAACACTGTTTATATTTTCTGGTGCTACTTTAGAATCAGAGATGAAATAGTGCAAGGATAGACCTGTGTTTATTTTTATGTTTTTAACAGATGAAATTGACAAAAATTCTGTCCCTTCTGTTCTAGCCCAAGTGACAGGATACATGTTTGAAATTCCTTCCTTCCTGTTGTGGCCTGCCGGTGGCCAGTGTAACTAGCAGCAGAGTCTGACAGTGAGGAAGTTGGGGAGGAGCTTGGGCCAGTCCTGGGGGCTGTGGAAAGCTTGGACAAGGGCTCTGCATTGGAGGCAGAAAGGGAGTTAGGCAGCAGCGAGGCAGAGGAACAGTGAGGAGCCTTGGTAGTACAGTGGTTTAATGCACCCTGTAATTAACATCTGCTGCCTGCAATTTCTGCAGGTTCGAATCATACCAGGCTCAAGGTTGACTCAGCCTTCCATCCTTTCTAAGGTAGGTTAAATGAGGACCCAGTTTGTGGGGGCAATAAGCTGACTTTGTATAAATATACAAAAGTATGAAGGCTATTGCTTAATGCATTGTAAGCCGCCCTGAGTCTCCGGAGAAGGGCAGCATACAAATCAAATAAAAAAAAAATAAAATAAAAAATAAAATAAAACAGTTGGAGCCCATTCCCAGTGTGCACATGCACAGAGCTGCCAGAAGACAAGAACAACTCAGAAAGCAGGGTCGATTTGGGAGTAAAGCCACACCTTAGAGATGATTGGCCCCTCCCATAGGAAATAAAAGAGGGGCGAACAGGGAGTGGGCTTTTGCAGGAAACCATTCGTTCCATGACTCTGAGAAACTCTGTGCCAAGTTTTGCCTTGTACTGTGATTGGAAACAAGTTACGTGGCAGCTTGCTAAACGAGATAAGGTATGTTGAGAAATATTCCTTTGAAAAACTGTTTGGACAAACCTTGTTGACTGTGAATGAATGTAATTCACAGTCGTGTAAATAAAAGAGGTTTTGCCAGGACCAATTCCTGCTTCCTACTTGTTAAGGGAGCCTAGGTCAGAACCCCTCCTTCCTCCCTCCCTCCCTTCCTTCTTCCATAAGAAGCAGAATATAAATATGATAGGAGTTGTATTCAATATGATCCAAACAGAACATCAAACCATCACTCTGGTTAAAAAGAAGAATTGGATTGAAACCTGAAAAGGGATTTGTTAAACTTCATTCCTGGTAGAATGGCTTGCCTTCAGAACTTGTGGCTGCTCCATCACTGGAAGTTTTTAAGAAGAGATTGGACGGACCATGGTATAGAGTCTCTTGCTTGAGAAGCAGGTTGGAGATCCAAGATCTGTTAATCCTGTTAATCTGTTTCTGTTTTTCACACAGAAGACAAGTTTCTGAAGGCTGTATTGTGGAAAAACCCTATAAGTCACTGGGAGGACTTAAACTGGGGTGTAAATCACACCCATTTTTAAAAGTAAACCAGAAAAAAAAGAAAAAAGAAAGGAAAATCACAATGCCGTAGCAATTGCCACAAAGCTTAACACATTCCATAAATTGAACAAGCATATAAGTCACCACATTATAAAAATAAAGGCTCCCTCAAATTGTTCTTGATTCTTTGAGACTGCATGAACATATAGTATAGTTTTCTTGGTAATAATGCAGAGGCTGTTTGCAGTTGGCTTCTTCCAAGAAGTGTTTTCAACTTTTCAATCTAGCCTTTAGCTTTGGATCTTACTAGTAATCTCCCATCCAAGAACTAATCAGGTCAGACCCTACTTGGCTTTTTGAGATCAGCTAGGGAATTTTAACAATTGTTTAATTTTTCTTGAAGCTGTTAACAGTCTAAGCTATTTGAAATAATGTAATTTAAATGATTTTAAACTGTCCCAGGGGTTTTATAAACTACTTTAGTGCAGCAGCAGCAATAACCAGAAACTAGGTAGTATTTCAATAAAGGTTTTAGAATTAAAAAGAAGAAATAGCTTCAATAAAGCAGGAGTATATCAACTTGCTGAATTAAAAGCCTGAGATGATAATAAGAAGATGCTTGTTGCCAGAAACATATTTTTTTTTTCTCTATCCTGGTAACTCTCAGCTGGAGCTGGAAATGCTGAAGGACTTCATTGGATGATCTAGAGATCTTCAAAGACATTTAATGAGATCTCCTTCCATCCACTGACAACACAAAGGTACCAGCATACTTGGGTACTGCCTTCATGGTGAGTTTTCCTATGCCTCAGAAACAAGACTAGCAACTGATGCTGTCCCCATGAATTTATCTTGAGACAATTTAAGAAAAGTGATTGATGGAATCCTTTGGAGCGGGGTGGTAAACTAGCAGCCTGCGGGCCGGATGTGTCACGCGCAGGTCATACCCACCCCAGCTCTGCGAAGGGAAAAGACGTTGCAATATTTATTTATTTGTTTGTTTGTTTGTTTGTTTGTTCAATTTATATGACACCCTCCTCCGAAGACTCAGGGCGGCTTACCATGCACTTATAGCAATTGCCTTCATTCTTTTGTATATACTTATAAGGGCTTTTGCCCCCCCCATAAGCGGTGTTTCTACAAAGTCATATGACAAAGTCATATGTCATGTGATGGCAAAATGACACACACGTTTGACACCCATGTTCTGGTGTCATGTGTTATTAGGAAAAAGCAAAAAAAAATTTGCTTTTTCTGAGAGATGAGGTGAGATGTGACAAACAGTTGGTTCTTCTCTTAAAACCTGCTCCCAACCTAGCCGATATCTATATCTGTGTGTTCATTTATAGATCTCTCTATTTGTATTTCTGACAGATTGAACTTGCCAAGCAGAAACTGCCACTTCTATTCACATGGAAGGAGGTGGATTTACCAAACAAAGCTTCCTTTCTCCCCTATCTTATAGTAAAATTGCCTGCCTCCTGTAGATCAGGCACTGGAATGCTTGCGGCCTACAGGTTTGGGGGACGGGGGTGGGTGGGCAGGGAGGGTTCATTCTGCTTGGTAAAGCAAGAGATTGCCTACTTTAGTAGACAGAATGCATCCATGCAGTAAATACTACACACTTTACCTCAGAAAGTGCATATCAGGTACTATGGCAGGGAAATGGAGGTGGTTACTATCTTGCTTTATTGGGCAGAATGCACTCTCCCCCTCTAGATCAGCACAATGGAGGTGATGGATAACTGTGCTTTTTGACAGATGTCTAGTGGCCTTCTAGAAGATGGCTGGTGATATGTAAAAAAAAAAAAAAAAAAAGGCTGCCAAACAAGAAGGGAGAAGCAGCTTTTAGCTGTCAGTTATTCAATTCTCCTCACTTTTCCTGCCATATTAATTAGTTGCATTACTCTGTTCTGCTTGTCACCCTTCTTTCAGACCAGTAAAAGAAGTGGGGAGAACAAGATCTACTCTTAAAATAGCACTTTTTTTCTCCTGGCCTGGAAAACGAGTGACAGGCAGAATGGAAGAGTGGTAAATTGTAGGTAGGGGCAAATTTAACCCCATTTTCCCATCCTGGTACCCATTTTGGGAGCTGATTCATACTGAGAACTCACGAGAACCAGTTTCTTCATGTGGGAATAGTATGTTATATAAATACAATTGTAAATGGCTTTAGCAAATATCGCAGACTGAGTCATTGCAGTGGTCAGATTACACCTTCCTCAGATTTGTTTTGAACTTATCTGGCCTGTCCAGACCAATGGTGGGTTGCCCCCAGTTCGGACCGGTTCTATAGAACTGGTAGTAAAACTGGCAGGAGGCTCCGCCCACTGACCCTGACATCATCAGAAGCGATCTGTGCATGCGCAGAAGCTTCTGCACATGCATGAGCAAAGTGAGCGTGCACGCATGATCCTGTTGTGAACCAGTAGTAAAGGTAAGTAGAACCCACCCCTGGTCTAGACCAATTTTTCAATAGAAGAGTATATTGACCCACAGAGCAATTTTTCTCTGAGTTTTTGACTGGTTCATTGATTATAATAATTCAAATGTTTGCAATCAGAACTTCTCTATCAATTTCATTCAGGTTCTAACCTGTACAGAATTCCACACAGGTAACTCTTGCATCAAATCATATAGTTCTGTTGTGGTTGATTATGGCTTTCAGAGTAGTTATAAAAGTACCATGGATTGTAAGAAGAACCAGTCCACGAGTCTTGAACCAAATAATGATTGACTGCTGCTTTGAAATGTTTTTTTGAAGAATTATAAGATTTAAATTCCAAGCATTTTTCCATACAGTCCTTTGGGGTTGAGTCTCTCTCAATGACACTTAACATAACAGTCTCACAGCCTGAGTTCTTAACTACAGTTTGTTGAGTAAACCACAATCCCTAAGTAGGTCTCTTTCTGATGCTAGCCGAAACAGTAAGCAGCTGTCTCAATGTAGTTGAGCTCTGGAAACTAGCAGAGAACTTTGTGTTAGGCTTACAACCTATTCAAGCAGTCTTCATGTCATTAAGAAGAATGTGATTTAGAATCCTATAAACCACCAACAGGCAACAGGACTGACTAGGGTATGTTTTTTAGGATATGCATTGATGTAAGTAAATACTGCAGATGCTTGGTCTCAGTCTAGGAAAAACAGCTGGCCTTGGAGTGCCATCTCCTGGATATTTTGAGTTCCTGCTCTCCCTGATGGCTGCTGGAAAAGACAAATGCATGATAGAAACGGGTGAATCTGTTAATTTGGGTTGCTTCATTTTTGCAAATATGTCAAATTCATTTAATCACCCAATATTTTTAAAATTAGAATTAGAATTAATTAAAATTAGAATTAATTAAATACTTTTGTATTTTTAAAGGAATTATGCATATATTTTAGAGGAGACATCTATTGCACATTTTTTGTAATTTTGCCTAGTGATGAAGACACCTCCTACTTGGAAGGTTGAGAGTTTAATCCCAGGTAGCAGCAGATGTTTCTGTTTCCTTAAAGAAAAAATATCTTTTGCGAACTCTGTGTGGCATCAGGAAGGGCATCCGGCCAGTAAACACTCAGTTTTATTCAGTTGCCCTGACTCTACCACAAATTAAGGGATTACAGCAGGGGTATCAAACTCGATTTCATTGAGGGCCATATCAGGCTTGTGTTTGACCTTGAAAGGCTGAGGTGGACATGGCCAGGGTGGGCATGGCCAACATGATGTCACTCATGTCAGGGAGGTGTCTGTGGTGGCCCAAGCACTCTGTCAGCAAAAACCGGCTCCCAAGCTCCGCTTTTGGCTACGATGGCCTCCTGCAACCCTCTGCCAGGAAAAAATGGAACACCAGGAGTGGGGGGGGGGCACACATGGGCCTCCTGAGCTCTGTTTTCACTGGCAGAAGCACCATGGTCCAGTCCTTTGCTTTTTCCAGGGTGGCCCCACGGGCCAGATCTAAGCACTCTGTGGACTGGATCCGGCCCCCGGGCATTGTTTGACACCCCTGGATTACAGGGACCTAAAAAGGAAGGATTTGAAAAATCCTTTGGATTTGAAAAACCCAAAACTCTTTGTCCTCAAAAAACTTCATGGCAAAATTTGAGGACAAAGAGTTTTGAATGATAATAACATTTGGTTTGTGCTTTAATTAGAAAG
The DNA here is from genome assembly GCA_022577455.1 of Arizona elegans. Taxonomy (NCBI): domain Eukaryota; kingdom Metazoa; phylum Chordata; class Lepidosauria; order Squamata; family Colubridae; genus Arizona; species Arizona elegans. The sequence goes on along the minus strand of JAKOOJ010000001.1, from coordinate 312,918,311 downwards.
GGAGAAATGACATTATATTGTTGGAAGAAATATCCATCTAGTTCAATTCCAAGATGGACGAAAGACACTGGAAACATGGAGGTTGATTGGAAAGATGTTTTATTGTTGAAGCAGAACCACTAAGCATGTGTGATTCTGGGAAGCTGACCACATGGAGTTGAGACGAAGGGTTTTTTTATATCTTCTCTTGGGCTTTGAACTTGAGCTTCCTGTTCCTGTGCAAGAACATGTATTCTATTGGCTGTTGTAGGGGTCACAGCTGCTCTGTAAGTTGTCCCAGGTTTGGTTGAAGTTTGGAGGGTGTGGTGCAAGTGAGATGATGCAGTGAAGGAGCTTGTGTTCTGAAAGGGTATTGGGCAATTCCTATTATGGCTGAGGGCTAATCCTACCTTTGTTCAGACCTTGCTGCAGGGAATTTGCTTATGAATAAAGCTACCTATCCCTTTATCTCTTAAGTGCTGACATCTGTTGAGGGCTATTAAAAAAGATGAGGGCTATTAAGTCTGCTTCCTGCCTGTAAAAAGAAACACAGTTCCAGGGAAAGATAATATTCTGCCTTTTTAATATTTCTCAAAATATTTCATTCTTCTAGCAGAGGGGTGGGTGCTAACTATCAACAATATTTAAATGCATAATTTTCTCTGCAATCGCTAATCCACGGGTCTGTAATAACTGATTTTGCTTTCCACTTCCATCTGTTATCCAAAGATTCCAAAAAAGGTTGGTTGGTTTTTATGAATTTGCAAGCAGTTTATGGCCCCGAGTTCTCTTCTATATGTGTTCATTCTATTATCCCTTTTCCTTGGAGTGATCCATAGATTATTTACTGGCTAGAACGGAAATTGAAAGGCTAAAATATTCAAATGCATATTCTTAATCCTTCTGCTATCTTAACTCATTTTTTCCTTATGAGGTAGTTAACCTTCTGCTCCCATCATTTGTCTGTTTAGTTCACAAGACCACTCTATCCTCCTTATGCAATACAAATCCAGGACATCTTATTGGATCCGGGAGTTAGTAGATGGGGCCTGGATCCTTTCTGCACGGCTTCAGGGAAAGTAAAGGGAATACACTTGCTCTTTAGCACTCCCAATTTGTTCAAAGATGCAAAGAAGTGAGGTGATATTTGGTTTGCACTCTTTGGGGGCTACAAACGAAATGCTGGTGGGCCAAATGTATAGCACTTTTGAATTAGCTAGTTTTAAGCAATTTGGGATCTTTGTTGCCAGTGGGTACACTAATCACAGATGGTAACAGGATGCATTTCAATAATGATTGCATAGGTTTATTGATTCAACTATACAGAACAAATGCTCCTTAGTTCATTTCTCAATTCCAGCACAACATAACATGTTTTCCCGAAAATAAAACCTTGTCTTATATTTTTTTGAACCCTGAAATAAGCGATTGGCCTTATTGCCATGTGCTCAAAAGCCCGATTGGGCTTATTATCAGGGGATGTCTTATTTTGGGGGAAACAGAGTAGTACATAGAATATCAGAGATGGAAGGAACCTTGGAGGTCTTCTAGTCCAACCGCCACTCAAGCAGGAGACCCTATGCCATTTCAGACAGATGGCTGTCCTGTCTCTTCTTAAAAGCCTCCGATGATGGAGCATCCACAACTTCTGAAGGCAAACCATTCCACTGGTTGATTGTTTTCAGTTTCAGGAAAATTCTTAGTTCTAGGTTGAATCCCTCTTTGATTAGTTTCCATCTATTGTTTCTTGTCTTGCCTTTGGGTACTTTGAAAAACAGACCCCCTCTTCTTTGTGGCAGCCTTTCAAATATTTAAACCCTGCTATCATGTCTCCCCTGGTCCTTCTTTTCACTAGACTAGCCATACCCAATTCCTGCAACTGTTCATCCTACGTTTTAGTCTCCAGACTGTCCAGAGAGAGAGCCACTGTCTTCTCAGCGTAAGCAAGAAAGAATCTGAGTCTTGATAGGATGAAAGGAATGTTCCCTAGTATTTTCCTGTTGTAGACAGGTTGAATGTTTATATTTGCATTAGATAGTAATGGAGAAGTTAAACACAAAATGTCAACTCAGAAAAACAGTTCATTTAATTTCATTCACCATTCTTCATCTATACATAGTGTTTATTCTCCCACGATATATGGTTAAATGTCATTTACCATTGGAACAATGGATCACAAAGCCCTATCTGCCTTTGGATCAGGAGTGAAATCCAGCAGGTTCTGACAGCTTCTGGAGAACTGGTAGCGGGAATTTTGAGTAGTTTGGAGAACCGGTAGCGGGAATTTTGAATAGTTCAGAGAACCGGCAAATACCACCTCTGGCTGGTCCCAGAGTGGTATGGGAATGGAGATTTTGCAATATCCTTCCCCCCAGGAGTGGGGTGGGAATGGGGATTTTGCAGTATCCTTCCCCTGCCATGCCCACCGAGCCACACCACGCCCACCAAGTCACGCCCACAGAATCAGTAGTAAAAAAAATTGAATTTCACCACTGCTTTGGATTATTTGCCATAGGACTAGGATGGCCAAGCCACCACTGATAATCTGAGCAGAACTGATAGAGAATTTTAAATGAAAAAAAAATTCAAATGAACTAATGCTTCCTCTTCTTTCTAATTTTTGACATATAAAACAGAATGGTGCATTTGATTTAACTTCAGATTCCAACTTTCTGCAAAGTGTCCATGCATCAGAATGAGTGGTTTGGCTGTTGATGGTTGGGTCACATTTCTTGTGTGGTCCCAGATGTTCTTTGCTTATCTTTGATACAATAGTGCTGGACTGGACTGGAATGTTTTCTCATCCACTCTGCCATGACTTCTTTCATTAGGCATGTTTTCAAATGAACAGGTCATTCTGACATGACTTTGCGTTAAGCTGATCATTAGCCATGTATTGAATAAGTTCCCACAGATTACTTTTTGCTCATATTACATGCTTCTAGATTTAGTCAAAGAATACATGCTTCTGTATTTTGACTCACAATTGTCCAGATACCATTCCAACATCCCTCACACTCTCATTTTTTGCACCCATGATTTAGTCCTTGAACATTTTGATTAGCAGTTCAGTGAAAAATGTAATTACCTACAATAGTCAATAGAAAATTGCAGAATGTTTTTTCACCGAATGTAGGGCATGGAAGAGCAGGCTTAGCTCTTTAATATTCATGTATATGCATATATGGTCCTAGCAGAATATTTTCAGGTGTAGAAAATGTTTAATTCTGAGATCCTGCATATGGCATCCATGGCTACAATGGACAACTGTACAACTCCCTTAGTGTCTGCCAGGTTCCAAAATGCTTCCTTATGATTTTAAAAAAAACATATTTCATTCTTTTAAAAATAGGAAGATATACTCTAAAGAAAATTGCTAATCTGCATCTTCACCTTTATTTCCAGGACTGCAGGTTGGCCTCCAATGAGCCCCAGAGCTTTTTAAAAACAAATAAAACCAGGCATTTACAGGACAATAATTTATTTAGAAGCATGTATATCTGCCTAGAAAGAGAGGAGAAAAAACCTGTAATAATATGGAGATTCTGTGAAGTGAAGGCAGACAGACAAAGTTATATCTCCGATGGCAGTTATTTTGTAAAGGGGCAAGCAACAGTTATTTTACTAGCGTGCCCACATATTGGTTCTGAAAAAACTACCTATTATCTCATATGGTTGCTGGATACTGTCCTCCACAGCAGGGCCGGATTTAGATGAAAAGAGGCCCTGGGCTATTCCACTTATGAGGCCCTTTCACCTATAGTGAAAGTGTAATTTTAATTTTGCTAACAATTTGAATGTAGGCCCCTCTTGATCTTGAGGCCCTAGGCTGAAGCCTAGTTAGCCTATAGGAAAATCTGGCCCTGCTCCACAGTCAGGTTGGCTGGGGTTGCAAAAGATCCTGGATACCTGCTCCCTCTCCCTCTCTTATACACTGGAATATTAGTCTCTAGGGAACAATAGCCCTATCAAACAGGAACTTCTTGTTTATTCAGTTTTTTTGACATGGGGATATTGATAATTCAATGAAGTGTGCTGGAGTCTTTTGTGCTGCATTTCAGTGTATGTTATGCATGAGCAGGACAAAAGGGCACAAATATAATAGTGGAAGGTGAGGTGGAAAAGAGAAGAGATTCTGTTTGACCAAAAATGATTCTGAGGTGCCCCGGACTTCAGGAGTGAAAAAAGGAAAGAAAGATCCAGAGACAAAACAGCATTGGGAATAATCTGGTTTTGGTTTCTCGGCTTTGTACCTCAAGTTAGTTCTTTCAATCACTCAGAGAAAGTCGTGCATCTCCCTGAGCAACCAAGGTGTGCGCAGCAAGGGCTGGAAGAAGCGCCTGCAAGATATGGCAAGTACAGGGACACTTTGCGCCCACTCTGGAATATGGAGCGAGTCTCTATCTCCCGCTGTCGCCCTTACCTTCTCAGGCCAGGCAAGGGGAGGGTGAGGGGCGGGGCCAGCCAGTGGTGGTTTCAGCTGACAGGGAGCCACAGCAGGGGAATGAAAGAGCTTCATTTATCTGGGAACTTGAAATGACTCTTGATTTAAATATGATAAAAAGCACCCAAAGAAGAAAGAACATCAGCCAAAAAACAAAACAAAAAACCAACAACAACAAACCACCAACCCTTGCCTGTTTTTGGAAATGGTTCAAGAGGGAACACACACACACACACACAAATGAGACAGAGAGAGAGAGATGAGAGAGGGAGAGACAGAGAGGGAGAAAGAGAGAGAGACACACAGAGAGAGAGAGACCTGTTTCCCACAGAAAACACAGGAGCCACAAAACCTGGGTAAATGTGGCAGGGTGGTGGTGGTCATGTGACTGGGTGGGAGTGGGTGACATCGAGTTGGCCACGCCCACCCAGGTTTTGTGGCTCCCGGTAATTTCTTTTCTGTGGGAAATGGGTCCAAATGGCTCTGAGTGTTTAAGGTTGCAGACCCCTGCTCTTAATCCATTTTGCTGGGATTGTCTACAATGACTTGCGGTAGATATCTAAAAAGTCAGATATCCTTTGCACCACCACCATGACTTGATTTTAACTAGTGATGTTCTGGATTGAATTTGGATTCTTCCATACATAAAGCAAATGCTGGTAAATTACATCTCCCCTCGTGGATTCAACTTGTTAGGACATGATTTATTTAAACTTAGTTTATTGAATACATTAATATTGGCTGGTTTTGCACTACACCCTAAGTCATAAATTATGGTCTTTTAAACACAGAGGCTAGAATTGCATCAAATAAACCACAAACTGGCTGTGTTTTCATAATGCACTTAACATCCTTGCTGAATTTTCTGGATTTACGCCATATATTGAAATGAACTATTAGTTAGCCAAATGGGTTGGGGTTACAGAACACACTATACCACAAAAATGTAACCTAGGTTAATAATTTCCAAACTATCATATTGTGCAAAGCTGCTAGGTCTTTATTTGACTTGATAGATAGTGTAAACCAGAATAATATATACAAATAGGAATATAAAGGCCTGTCACTGAGTCATTTCATCGGCAATACTTCCAAACACTTCCCTCCCTCAAGCCTCCAATCTGACATTTCTTTTTATTGGTCATCCTAAGAATGTGGTCTACTCATTCCAAAACACATTTCAGGGTTGTTTCGGAGATACCATAATGATTAGTTGTGCAATCAGGCTGAGAACAGTTCTGACCTGCAGCCTAATCCACTTGTCTCCCATAATGCTCTTGGCCTTTTCTTAAGCCAGCTTCAAAAATTTCAGCCCATATTTCAGTGGGCTCACAACACAATGAGACTGGAAATAAGACACTGTATAAATTACGTTTCATTTCAATATTAAAAGGCAAAGAAACTACTTCAGTTTTTGGAGTGTAGCCCTTGGCAGGATCCTCAAAGACCAAGAGAAGACTTTGAACCAAAACAAAATATGCACCTCTATTATAAAGGATGCATTGTATAAATTTAAGTGTAGGTTGTTAGAATGCCCAATTTTGCCAGTTTCCCCTATTATTCCTCTACCTTGCAAGATATTTGTCTTGATAAATAGTAAAGCTGCCTTTTTAACCTGGCTCTCTGCCAGGTGGCGAAACACAAATCCTCTAATAGTATGGTTTAGATACAGTGAGGAGACATTCTAACCTAGCTTGCAAATCCCATATACATTTTCATATAGTATTCCTGGCTAACCGCCTAGAAAATAAAATGTTGTGCAGCCCCAATGTAGCAACCTGGCTCTAAAGCTCCAACTTTACACAGGTTGGGTTCACATGTATGTCAGTTTAAGGCCTTATGGTTATATTTGCATAATATGCTGTAATTTTAACCTTGATAGTTCATTTTTTGGGCAAGGTTGGTAATTTAATGTGTTGTATGAATCAACCCTTAGGTGTAGTTTATGATTTAGAGTACTGTGCAAACCCAGATACAGAGTTAATCTTTTGTAAAGGGTAAGGCAGAACAGGCAATTTAAAACGTATCACTATTATTTGAGTGATTTATTTAGTAAGAATAAGAAAATTATAGAAAATGGCTAATCAAAGGAGTTAGTGTTTTAAGGCTAAAAGTGCCTTTTAGAATAGAATAAAATAGAATTTTTTATTGGCCAACTATGATTGGACACACATGGAATTTGTCTTGGTGCATATGCTCTCAGTGTACATAAAAGGAACTGTTTAGTCAAAAAGAGCTCCTAGAAAGTAACCAAGGTTGGCACAACATATATGAGATTTATAAAGGTTGCAGATTTGATGTGATTTGGGGCCCTCTTTTCAAAATGAGGACCCAGATTGTGGGGGCAATAAGCTGACTTTGTATAAATATACAAAAGTATGAAGGCTATTGCTTAACGCATTGTAAGTCACCCTGAGTCTCTGGAGAAGGGCAGCATATAAATTAAAGCAAAATAAATAAATAAATAAATAAATATTGATCTAATGTAGAGGTGGCACATTCTTTAAAGCAGGCTCCCCCAAGCTAGGCATTATCAGATTGATGTGTGAATTTTAACATGCAAAATTCTTGGCAATGATACGCAGTTGGAAATTCTGGGAGCTGAAGGCACACATTTGGAAGGGCATCCAGGGTGAGGAAGAGTCATATCTTGACATGCAGACCAAACGGAAACCACCTGTTGCTCTTTTGGACCAGCTTAGGTGACTCTTCTACTTCAAGAGTGTCAAACTCAAGGTCCGCGGGCCACATGTGGCCTGCTGGGTGCTTAGATCTGGCCTGCAGGCCTGCCTTGAAAACAGCGAAGGACCAGCCTGCGTGTGGCCCTCCCAGGCTCTGTTTTTGGCCATGACGGCCTCTTGCAGCCTTCTGCCAGTGAAAACAGAGCATGGGAGGCCATCATGGCCAAAAACGGAGCCTTGATGAGTGTTGTCGAGCTGGCCACGCCCACCCTGGCACACTTCCCCCCAGTTCCCCGAGGTCAAACACAACCCTGTTGTGGCCCTCAATGAAATCGAGTTTGACACCCTTGTTTTACTTGAAGGTGTAACAAATTTTCAGAAGCATCTTCAATATGGATTTCAAGGTTTGGTATAAGGCTAGTATGTTTTAACCTGCTTTACAAAGGAATGTTTTATCATTGAATCAAAAGGAACAACTGCTTTATTTCTGGATATAAGCAAAAGAGCTCCAGTTTTGTTTTTCCTTTCTCCTTTGGCAGGAGCTAAATTGAAGGTTGGCAACATGATCTCTCTTTTGAGGAACTGAAGCCATCTGTTTTTCTGGCTGATCTTCTGCACCAATTCAATGCAGCATGTCTTTGACTTCCTGTAAACATCACCAGCAGGGCGACCCAGAATTGAATATTATTATGACAATCTACATTTATTCAAGTGGCAAAATTCCCATTGACGTGAATGCCTTTCTGGATCATGACTTTAGCTTGTTTATGTTCTATTTGATGCATTGACATTCTATTTTTAATAAATTCAGAATGGTCAAAAAGGTGAAGCAGGAACATAAAATGCAAAAGGGATACAGGCTTTTCATAAGGGGAAATGGTGATGGGAGTCATTAGCATATACGGTCCTTCTTTCACTTTCTGGGATGCCAGGAAGGTGGTTCAAGGAAGACCTCAACTAAGAAAGGAAATAAACACTTAGAGATCTCGATTCAATTCCTAGATTCATGTATCATCATCTTCTTTTAACGACTCCATAATCCCTTGAGGGGTGGATCCGTTCCAGTCGGGCTTCAGGCCTGGGTACAGCATGGAAACAGCATTGGTCGCGTTGGTTGATGATCTCTGGAGGGCTCGGGACAGGGGTTGCTCCTCTGTCCTGGTCCTATTAGATCTCTCAGCAGCTTTTGATACCATCGACCATGGTATCATGCTGCACCGGTTGGAAGAGTTAGGGGTGGGGGGCACTGTGTTGCGGTAGTTCTCCTCCTTTCTCTCCAACTGGTTGCAATCTGTGTTGGCAGGGGGGCAGAGGTCAACCCCGAGGCCCCTCAAATGTGGGGTGCCACAAGGGTCGGTCCTCTCGCCCCTTTTGTTCAACATTTATGTAAAGCCGCTGGGTGAGATCATCCATGGTTTCGGGGTGAAGTACCACCAGTACGCTGACGACACTCAGCTGTACATCTCCACCCCGGACCACCCCAACGATGCCCTTGAAGTGATGTCCCGGTGCCTGGAGGCTGTGCGGATCTGGATGGGGAGAAACAGGCTCAGGCTTAACCCATCCAAGACCGAGTGGCTGTGGTTTCCGACGTCCCAATATAGTCAGTTGGCGCCATCACTGACTATTGGGGGTGAATCATTGGCCCTCACGGAGAGGGCTCGCAACTTGGGCGTCCTCCTGGATTCACGGCTGTCTTTAGAAGAGCATTTGACAGCCGTGACTGGGAGGATTTTTCATCAGGTTTGCCTGATTCGCCAGTTGTGTCCCTTTCTGGATCGGGACTCCTTACTCACGGTCACTCATGCCCTCATCACTTCCCGCCTGGACTATTGCAATGCTCTCTACATGGGGCTCCCCTTGAGGAGCACACGGAGGCTCCAGCTGGTGCAGAGTGCGGCCGTGCCAGTGGTTATGGGAGCGACATGGCATTCCCATGTAACACCTTTCCTGTGCAAGCTGCACTGGCTCCCGGTGGTCTTCCGGGTACACTTCCAGATTTTGGTTACTACCTTTAGAGCGCTCCGTGGCTTAGGACCTGGTTACCTACGGGATCGCCTGCTGCCACCAATAGCCTCCCACCGGCTGGTACGCTCTCATAGAGAGGGGCTCCTCTGGGTGCCGTCGGCCAAACAATGTCAACTGGCGGCCCCCAGGGGGAGAGCCTTCTCTGTGGGGGCACCTGCCCTCTGGAATGAGCTCCTCCGGGAGATACGGAGACCTTTTTATTCCATCAGACTGGACTGGCCTAATCTTTTCCCTTTTTTCCCTTTTTAAAATGTAAATTTTAATCTGTTTTAAATTATTGGGGTGTTTTAAATCAGTCTTGGGCCAAATTGTTTAATTCGGTTTTACTTAGCTTTTAAATTTTGTATTTATGTGTTTTATCTTGTGGCTGTTCACCGCCCTGAGTCCTTCGGGAGTAGGGCGGTATATAAATCAAATAAAATGAAAAATGAAAATGAAATGGAGTCTGGGCAATTGAATGAAGTTAAGTGTTTACTGGCCAGATGCCCTTCCTGCCGCCAATGCGGAGTTATATTCAGCAGATATATCCTCAACATGCCCAGAAAGAGAAATAGCTGCCTCTATCTAGGATCGAACTCACAGCCTCCTAATTGTGAGGCAAGAGCTCTACCTCTAGGCAACCTCACCACTCAATTCCTAGATTCATGCATCCCACAGTTTATTTAAGCATTTAGAAGAAAAGACCTCATTGGCTAGGTTCTTAATCAAGACTTCTTAATCTAGGAATTGATTGGCTGCCCTATCAATCTCAGGCGATATGATCTCTCAGATGTACATTGGATACCATCATGCTCCGACTCCTGATAGAGACTGAAAAGATAGGAAATATTTCCTAAAGTAGAAGAAAAATAAGTTGGGAATGTGGATTTTTAAAATAGCGTATCTGTTGTAAATCTTTCTTTTTTTTTTTTTTTGGATAAAGACTTATGAATGAATGATCTGGTGATATGAAACGTTATGTTATGGTGATATAGCAAGTAGAGCTACCATTTCTGATATTTCCATAGACAACTAAACACAGACTTTATAATGTTGCTTCGTCCTTCTTCAAAGGTCTGTAGTGCTGCTGCACTTTGGATTGCAGAAGAGTAAAGCGAGAAGAGGACTTCTGTTTTCTTTGACAACCTCTCTTTGTCCACATAGCCAGACAGCTGAACTTCAAAGAGAAACTGCAGAAGGAAGAGCCAGCTCAGTTCAGGAATTGTAGAGGGAAAATGTGGGAGGACAGCAATAAGAATACATAAAATTTTTTGCCAATGAAAGAACACCCCAAAGACCAGGAAGGAAACAGACTGTCCTGGGATGCTGGACAGGGTTACAAATATATTTCTGTAACTCTGACTATTGAAATAAATAAGATCAGATGATCATGCATAACGGCTTAAGATGGATGCACAAAATGAATTCTAATATGAATTTTTTAAAGAGGAAAAGCCTCCTTTCACATACAAATACCTTCATACCTGTTTCTCAAGGAAAAGTGACATTGTTTCCTGCATCCAGAAGTCTTAGAGGATAATTCCTGTTCAACATAAATGGAAGACATGAGTTCATAGAAGATTGACTCAAGGTATATGTAGCTCAAAATAAAACCAAAGGCACCACTCCAGAATTCAAACTGCAACACTACAACCAACTCTTCTGTTTTTGACCATTGCTACTATATATAATGGACTGTGAGAATAACCTTGAGGAACCTGAGGAAGAGCTGCAAGGCAATGGGTAGATAGGCCCATAATACAAAAGCAAGAATGGAATTTGAGAAAGCATCTGACTGGACCGTCCCTAGTTCTCTTTAGGTTAAAGATGCAGGGGAGGAGAGTACATTCAAGGTTGCAAAATTCTGTTAAAATACATGTTGAAAATACCTGACATCTCACTGCCAAAACTGGCCTTCAACAGCTTCAATTAACCTACATGGACACGTCCTCCCCAATAGTAGGGGAATTCAAATTACAATAAAAAGGCTCATTTGAAAGGAAGCAGAAGACATTGTACTGAAGCTCCTAATCCTTGGTAGGAAAGAGTATAGCAGAAACTGGCCAGTTCACTTAATTGCAATTGTTTTTGCTTTCACAGCATGAAAATGGAAATTATAGAAGAAACGAATACACCTCCCACACCACAAGATGCTCATATGTGAGTGGACAGGTATAGTTGTGAAAAGCAAAGTAAGCAACTCCAAAAAGTTTGTTTAAACATTTGTTTGAAAACTTGCAAACCATAGCATATATTTTCTACTGGGACTCCTGATCTTCTATCAGCTAGTTATACTTGCGTAATGTTAAATAAACATTATGAAAGCATGTGAAGAATTTGTGTGTAATTCATTGCAACCCCACCCCACAACCTCCTGTATGAGAACTGACTCTTCTGAGGAAGAGCTAAAAATATTACAAAAGAAAAAGAATCATAGAATTAGGTTTGCTGTCACAGATGTCCTTGCTGTATGCCTTATTTTGTTGTGTCCCTCTAATTATTTACTAGTGTAATGTCTGTGATGTGAAAATTCAGTTCAAGGCCATTCTCCTCAACTGGAAATTTCAGTGGGGTTCTGAAATCTGATTTGGTGATTAAAGACGATTAATTGGCGATGAAAGGATTTATTCATTAAATAAAAAGTAGCTCTTGTTTCTCAGTACATCCAACAGGGAGTATTACAGAACTCAACCATAATCTGGGATGAGATAAACACAGATGGAGTCCATCTATCTATGCCATATTTTCCCATATCATGACGCTCTCTAGATCAACGTTTCTTAACTTTGGCAGCTTGAAGGTGTGTAGACTTCAACTCAGAAGACTGATGGCCATGCTCAGTGGTGAAATCCAAATTTTTTTACCACCGGTTCTGTGGGCATGGCTTGGTGGTCGTGGCAGGGGAAGGATACTGCAAAATCTCCATTCCCACCCCTCTCCAGGGAAGGATACTGCAAAATCCCCATTCCAATCCCACTCTGGGGCCAGCCAGAGGTGATATTTGTTGGTTCTCTGAACTGCTCAAAATTTCCACTACCGGTTCTCCAGAACCTGTCAGAACCTGCTCGATTTCACCCCTGGCCTTGCTGCCTTGGCATTTTGGAATTACATCCATATATGTGGATAATTCAAAATATATGAAAAACTGCAGGTTGTTGAATCTGTACTACAAACAAAATAAAGTGCAGGATTCCCTGGAAAAATTTCCAGTGGAAGTATTCTCTTTCAAAACTCTGTGTCTACATAAAAATATTCTAGTGATTTTGGCCTATGATAAACATCAGGGCTGCTTTATACTAATCAATACCAGGGCAATTTGATCTGACAAGCTTTGCATATTGTGCAAATCCAATTCTTGATGGTTTATAGTTCATTTGAGCCTACTCATGGGTTTGTGCACTAACTATGCCAACATACTTTGAGATCATTGGCACAAGATATAGGCTTTGTATTATTTCTTCTACATTTGTGAATTCTATAAAACAAATGTTCTTCATTTTGATTTCACCTTGTGGGAAGCAAATACATGTTCTGATTATTTTCTGTCACTTTGCTAAATTCTGTATAAAAGATTGATAGCATTTTTCATTCCTTCCTCTGACCTTTGGTTTTAATCAGCAAAATCCCTTACAAAGAGACTGTGTGTTCTGTTTCTAGGTTTTGTTGGCACTGGCTGCCTTCTTTGATAAACCAATGGCTCCCTGGGAGCTTTCAGATTGCAAATACGGATCTGTAAACTAACCTTTGAAAATAAAAAGCCATTCTAGCTGCCTTTCTGAGTTTGGCCACCAGAGAGTGCATATTTCCACAAGAGTTGCAGTCACGAACGTTCCACCTTTCCAAAAACTTTTTAAAACTCCAAACAACTGGAACTTTTTGCAAAGCACAACAACACTTCAGCTTTTGGACCTGCATCTGGTTCAGCAGTGCATATTTTTGCTCCGCTTCCCATTCTTGTTGCCTCTCCATGTGTGGTGAGTGTCCCATTAATCAGCTTTGCTGGAGATGCTGAGGGCTGGATTTTGAGAAAGCATCTGAAGTCCTTTGTCACAAAGGGTGGGGAGGTCTGCAGACAACCCCACAGCACCTCCCCTTCACCTCCAATTGACTATGGAAGGGGCTGCTATATATGCCTAGCCAACATTCTTCTGGGTTGGAAGAACCTGACAAAAGAAACACTGTGATTTCCCCCCCTCTCCTTCACCATGTCATGTGGCAGGAACTAAGAGGAACCGAGGAGTCAAGTGCCTAAGCTGCCAAACAAACCTCCTTCAGGTGAGTAGCATATCTTACATCTTGTTATGGAACGGACTGCAGTGGTAGTGAGATTGTGGTTTGGTTGGGAAGACAGAAGGATGTTTTATTAAGATCTTTCCCTTCTTGTGCATAATCATGCTACAAAGATGTTCTAGGCCTGGTAATATTTTCTCTCTCTTGTCCTCATGAGTTGGACCTTGACCTTGAGCTCATCCCAATTTCTGAATGAAATGTGCTTAAGTCATCCTTACTGTTTTATCTTAATGCCATCCCAAACTCCCTCAAATTATATAAAAATTGCTAGGCTTTTTTCATTGTTACAAAATCAGGTGATTTGCGGTGATTGAAAACAGAGACAGTGAAAGTAGGACACAAGTAGGCAGTACAACAGCAAAAATCATGGCAATGTATTTTTCTGTCCGTTGAAGAAACAAGATGAGCCTTTCAGATCAGCTGTGGAGAAAAGCCCTTAGTCACTTATTTCCAGCATAGTTTTGGATTGCCTTTCCCTCCCTTAGCTATTCTTTCCTATCTGTGAAGTGGGAATAACGGTGCTTAACTTCATACATATGTACAGGGCTTAAGTGGGAAGAAAGAAGGCACTTTACATTATTACAATGTCTTCTCTACCTAGGTACACTGTCTAACCCTATCCTTAATTATGCCCTCCCCTACCAATCATTCCCTGATCCGTTTTAATAATCTTCCAGTGGGATGTATCCACAGAGCTTAACTTCATTCTTGGAGAATGGTGAATTTAAAAAAAAGAAGAAAAAAATTCTGCCTCTTGAAATGACTTTTTTCCCCCTCAATGAAAACCAAAAAAGATGGAATTTAAATATAGCCCAATATAAATCAAATAAATATTACTGCTTAGCTACAGCAACATCAATGCATCTATAGAAATCTTCAATGGGGCAGAAATAGGGCTGCAAGGAAGATTAAATGACAGTGTCTAATTGTGATGCAGATGCTGACAACTGGAACTGGAAACCAGCGGAGAGGGAAGAAATTAGATATGAAAGGGATTGTAGGTCTAAGAACATACTTGAATGGACTATGGTGTTTTAAGCATTAATATTACTTTTTAAAAGAAAAAATTGTAAACTCTATCAAGCAATTTGTTAGAGAATCTGGATTCCATGATGACAAGAAGCCCAGAAGGATATGACTATGTTCACAGCAATTGTAATATTTTTAGAATGTAGTTATTAAATAAATAGATTTTCAATAATTTATGTTAGTTTAGGATTATTTCTGACATCCACCTATGATATTTGGTACTACACCTTCTGGTACGGATTAAAATGCGAAAATGTCATTCTAGATCAAATCAGCCAGAAGAGTCTTCACTTATGTAAAGAAATGGTTTATTTTAACCATAGTTTGTTAAATATAACATAATGGCCTAGTGTTATTTATTTGATTTGATTTATAAAGCTGCTGATCTCACTTAAGTGACTTTAGGCAGCTAACATACTATACAATAAATAAAATAAATTCATAAAACACATAATAGAAAATAAGAATAAAACACACAGCAGCTGGTCATACAGTAATCTAGTTTATCATCCACACAACCAGGAGATGGGCTTTAAACCAATCTCAGGGCCCCAGGTTTGGCATTAATCCAAGTTTTCAGAACCTTATAAAAGCCAACAAGGACAGGGCCAGTCTATTTCTCAGGGGGTGATGTTTCAAAGGATGGGTGCCATGCCAGAAAAGGTGGGATCTTCTGGGCCCACCAGCTGGCATTTCCTAGCCAGTGGTACCCACAGCATGCTCTTCATGCCAGATTGGGTTGGATGGGCAAAGATGTTTGTTTGTTTGTTTGTCTGTTTATTCAATTTATATAGCTGCCCAACTCCCATGTGTGATTTTGGGTGGCTTACAATTAAAATATAAATAGTACCCCCCCTCCAAAATATCAAAAAATAAAACAGCCATACAAACAATACAAACATTAAAAACAAACAATTGAAGGCATAAAATATAACCACTGGGAGATCATAGCCATTCAAGGACAATAGAGACATTTTATGGGTTCTACGTTACTCTATGATCCCTTGACCTGATGGCAAAGCTATGACTTCAGGCTTTTCCAGAAGGCCATCAAGTGTTAGGGTTAGGGATACGGCCAATGCTAGGTAATGTTTATACATAACACTAGACCACACTATGGTTTACAGACTAAAATAATTGGCCTTAAAAATATTTTAAGCAAAAAATAACTGAAATTGGCTGACAATCCACATAATGTTTAATCATAATGCGGTGCGTTTAGTTATGGCTTAGTGTACAATGGTTACTCATCTAACTTTGGTCTAAACCAGGGGTTTCCAAACTTGACAACTTTAAGACTTGTGGACTTCAACTTCCAAAATTCCTCAGCCAGCCATGGAGAACTCTGAGAGTTGAAGTTCGTAAGTCTTAAAGATGCCAAGTTTGGAGACTCGTGGTCTAAACAACTGGAAACTTATTCATGAACAAATCTACATTTAATCACCCTCTAATCTTTGGAGGGTGGGGAAAATAGCCATGACAGGTAAAGATGGAACATGACTGAGGCATAGATACTGTAGATAGGTAGGTAGATGACAGGTAGAAGATAGATAGATAGGTAAGTAGGTGGATAGGTAGATAAGGTAGTGTTCCTTTGCTATTTTCTTTTGATTTCTTAGGGCTACAAAAATCCAGATGTCTACAAAATGTCAGCAAAGAGTTTGAGTGTTTCTTGATCTTTCTTTGCTATATCTGGAATTTTGCAGTTTAAATTCAATTGCATTTTACCTTATTTGTTAGGTCTGTTTTAGGATTGATACAACAGTTTTCCACTTAACATGTCTGGCAGTCTTACAGACAATTTTCAGTAATCTCACTTCATGGATCACAAAAACCATCAGACCACCTGTGACTCTAAGAATAGCAATTTACTCACCCAAGGGCTAGATGGATTAATTGGTAGCTTCACCCCAACGGGTAGTCCTCAACTGATACTGCAGTTAGTCATCTAAGTGATGCAGCCATTAAGCGAGTTCTACCTGATTATACAACCTTTTTTGCTTGTTGTGAAGCAAATCACCATAAGTGAATATGGCTTCTCCCATTGATTTTGCTTTGTTGGAAACCCTCTAGGAAGATCACAAGTGGTAATCACATGACCTAGGGTGCTGCAATCGTCATAAATTGATGCCAGTTGTCAAGAGCCAAAATTTTTATCATGTGTCCATAGAGACACTGGAATAGTCATAAGTGTGAGGACTGGTAGTAACTCACTTTTCTTCAGCACCAACATACATTTGAATGGTTGTTAAATGAATGGTCATGAGTCAAGGACTATCTGTATACTGTATTTAAATAAGCTTGATGTTCCTTTTACCATAGTGGCACATTATATGGAACTAACCCCTATGGAGACAAACCCTTGGACACCCAAGTTCAGAGCTATCTGCTAATAGAAGCTCTCCACTATCTGAGGCACAGCTGGCATTCTCACAGCAGGTATTCTTGAATTTGGGAAGAGATGGCCAGGTTAACAAAAAAAAACATTATGTTTCCTACATTGAAGCAACCTCATTGTATTGCAGATGAAAGAAACGGCGGAGTAAATATAAATATAAAACACAGTTTTCCATGAAGGTGCCTCTTTGGGTTTCCCCACAAGAAGCTTTTTTAAGAAAAGAAATGGTGATAAGACCAAACCGGTGGACTCATGGCAAAATAATATTTTTTAACATGGGTGATCCTACCCTCAAAACTAAGGAGGAATAGAATAGAATAACAGAGTTGGAAAGGACCTTGGAGGTCTTCTAAACCAACCCCCTGCTTAGGCAGGAAACCCTACATCACTTCAGACAAATGGTTATCCAATCTCTTCTTAAAAACTTCCAGTGTTGGAGAATTTACAACTTCTGGAGGCAAGTTGTTCCACTGGTTAATTGTTCCAACTGTCAGGAAATTTCTCCTCAGTTCTAAGTTGCTTCTCTCCTTGATTAGTTTCCACCCATTGCTTCTTGTCCTGCCTTCAGGTGCTTTGAAGAATAGCTTGACTCCCTAGAATGGCTCAACTCCCTGAGTCAAGCTATTGGTGGCATATAAAGCCTTGACTGATGTTTAGTATAAGTCACCAAATCCTTTTTTAATGGCAAATCTTCGCTCTGCATGTCTATGGAGATCCTTAGTCATCCAATCCAGGGGTGGGTTCTACTTACCTTTACCACCTGTTCGCAACAGGATCATGCACTTGCTTCGCTCATGCACACACCTTAGTTCTGCGCATGCGCAGATTGCTTCTCATGACGTCAGAGTCAGTGGGCGGAGCCTCCCACCAGTTTTACTACCAGTTCTATAGAACCATCTGAACCGGGGGCAACCCACCACTGATCCAGTCTCATCGAAGAAGTGAAACGTCTTCGAGGAAAAACAAAGTCCAGTTGCCTTTTGAAAAAAACATCATTGGGACTTCGCACTACATGCAATTTCAAGATCGTAGTACGGCATATAATAGGCATGAGGTGGCATTAAAGCAGCTTCAACTTCTTCAGTGAACATGGCAGAGCTTCCATTAGGGAAAAGGAGGCATTTGCCGTCCGATGGGTGTTAACTACGTGGCGACATCTGTTGGCGGGGGGGGGTCTGCCGTTTGAAGTGTGGACAGACCACAAAAACCTGAAGGCCCTGCAAACCCCACACCATTTATCACCAAAGCAGGGGCAATGGGCTCTCTACTTCAGAAGGTTTAATTTCACCCTGAAATATATAGCAGTGACATGGACGTATAGTCCATGCTGCATAAAACCTCTGAAGTAATCTGGATAAGCACATTAAACATCCATTAGGCAAAACATAATAAGCGCCTCAGAAATCTTCCATGTGATTTGAAATTCGAAGTGTGGTTTTTGCAATGCCTGCTCTCTTCCCCTTGATCAAAGTGACAGGCTCCCTCCCCCACCCCCGAGCCAGCTGTTTTTCTCTAGCACAGCACAATTAATTTGAATCACTGTTCTGGATTTACATAGTACACCGAACCACCAATTAAATGAAAATAAATTAACCAAAGAGGCTCACAATTACCACCCAGGGCTAGGCACGGGTTTTCCATTATTGGGGTAGCAAAGGAAAAGAATCCGAGTCCCCCACCATTTTTTGTAGCAAAATGTAAAGTGACAATGCATTGAACAGAAGCAGGTAAGAGTAAATTATCATCATTAACCCAACAGATTGTTAGATTTGAATGTGGGCTGAAATTAAAAGAAGGCTAGGACTTAAAGAAAAGTAGCAAAGTGGCTATGGAATAAACCAAGTGGAAAGGTGCAAAAGACAGATTTGGCAGCTCTTTATAAAATGTTGCCAGGTGGGCCAGCTGACAACCTGATCAATGCTAACTCCTTGTGCCAAACCCCATATGTCAAAATGTTAAATTTCCAAACTCAAGAATTTTATTATTGGGTGAGACTAAAAAGTCCATCTGACCCTGCATTTTCTTTTTCCAATAATAACAGGGGGGAAAAAAAGACATCTCAGAAACTAGGCACGGGCAGCATTTAACATTTGTGGGATTCATCGTTTGTACTCATGAGATCAATCTTGTTGATGGTGTTGTGGGGGGAGGGGACGGGACCGAGAGCTCATATGGGCATGACGAACAGAAAAAAAAAAAAGAGAGAGAGAGAGCAGGACTCTGGCACAGCCATAGGATGCATCAGCATTTTGTTCACTTCTTCTAGATTTGGAAATTCCTGTTTTTTATTAAAACTTTCAGGCTTTATCACAGTTTTTATGGATTTTCTACCTCCATAGAATGGGAATCTAGGCCATCAGTTTTCAACTATTATAGATGGGTTGAGGGCAGGGTGGTGGATCAGCAGTTAAGACGCTGGACTTGTTGGCTGGAAAGCAGTGACAACCCAGGTTGAAGACCCGAGTTCAAAAGTGGTTCAAAAGCATGTAAATGAAAGTTTATGTGGGAAGATAACAGCCTCCCCACTTTTAAAATTATGGTATGGCTGACCTTTCATAACACTTACTCTAGTCTTGAAGAAGGAGTTCCTCCCTCAATTTTCGTCCCCAGGGGTTAGGAGAAGATGACCTCTTTGAGCTGATTTCAGACTTAGCCAACTGGTTTGATCCAAGGTTTGGCAGTGCTCAACATCTCCAGCTCTCTAAACCAGGGGTGTCAAATTCAATTTCATTGAGGGCCGCATCAGGGTTGTGTTTGACCTCGGGGGGCTGGGAGGGGCATGGCCGGAGTGGGTCAGCTCAATGTCACTTGAGTCAGCGCCTGTGGTGGCCCAAGCACTCTGCCAGAGAAAATGGGTTCCTGACCTCCATTTTTGACTGCAATGGCTTCCTGCAACCCTCTGCCAGTGAAAATGGAGCATGGGAGGCTGTCACAGCCAAAAAGGGAGCCCATCCTGGCCACACTCCCCTCCAGCCCCATGAGGTCAAACACAACCCTGTTGCAGCCCTCATTGAAATTGAGTTTGACACCCCTGTTCTACTTGAAAGTGTAACAAGAGCCTTGGTAGTACAGTGGTTTAATGCACCCTGTAATTAACATCTGCTGCCTGCAATTACTGCAGGTTCGAATCTTACCAGGCTCAAGGTTGACTCAGCCTTCCATCCTTTCTAAGGTAGGTTAAATGAGGACCCAGTTTGTGGGGGCAATAAGCTGACTTTGTATAAATATACAAAAGTATACAAAAGTATTGCTTAACGCATTGTAAGCCGCCCTGAGTCTCCAGAGAAGGGCGGCATATAAATCAAATTAAAACAAAAACAAAAACAAAAACAAATTTTCAGAAGCATCTTCAATATGGATTTCAAGGTTTGGTATAAGGCTAGCATGGAGGCCATCACAGCTGAAAACGGAACTCAGGAGCCCGTTTTTGCTGCAGAGACACCACGGGCCAGTCCTTCACTGTTTCCAAGGTGGCCCTGTGGGCCAGATATAAGCACGGCCGGATCCAGCCCAGGGGCCTTGAGTTTGACACTCCTGCTCTAAACATTTCATCAGTGGTGAAGTTCAGCTTAGCTGAGTTAACCATCTAGTGAGCCAGTATGCCTTGATAAAGCATTTTAGAGAAGGCTGTTTGGGGCTGACTACGTCAAGATTTCACTTGTGCTGTTTTGTTACCCATGGCACATAGTGTGCTCTCCCAATTTAGCAAAACAGAACACACAAACAATTTTGATACAACTATTTATAAACAAACTGCAAAGCAAAGTTGCTTTTTTGTTTTGGTAGTAAATTGAATTCGAGCCTCCTTACGGATTTCTCCAATCTTGTACCTTCCAGATATGTTAGAATTCAAGTCCCATGATTCTCAGATTCTCGTGGTAATAATGGGGAATAATCAGTGGTGGGTTGCTACCGGTTTGCACTGGATTGGGAGAACCGGTAGCAGTGGCAGTGGCAGTGGCAGGAAGCTCTGCTCATATGCCCGGATGCTTCTGCACATTTGCAAAAGCATTGTGCGCGTATGAGTTTGTGCACTCCCACAAGTGAACCGGTAGCGACTGGTTTTGAAACTTGCCCCTTGGAATAATGGAACTTCTGATAGAGATAAAGTCAGGGAGGTTTATGTGAGATTTTGAAAAATGAGCCAAATTAAATATTGATTTGAACAGACCTATCAGTTTGGCTGTCTTGCAGCAATGCCTCCTATAATATGATGATGGGAGCAATCTGATGTGAGATTGTATTATAACTAATTTAAAAAATGAAAGACTATTAATCAAAGAAATAAAGAGATGGAGGAAGGGGGGATGATAAGGATGAAGATATTAATTACATTTTTTCTCTCTAGTCAAGGGCATGAAGGAAAGGAACGTCTGCACATTTAATAGACTTATGCAGGAATTGGATCAGGAAAGGAGACACAGCTATTTTTTATTCTGTAGGAAATCTTACTGGTGGAAACAGGAGTCTTTCATCTTATAGTGAGATTTTATACATATATATATATATATATATATATATATATATATATATATATATATATATATATATATATATATATATATAAATGCCAATAAATTGGCCCCCTCCAATTCAAAGAGACATTTGTTCAGCAGGCTGAGGCAAAGAGGCAGTCCCGGAACCAGCAAAATCTGGAGGCTGGGCAGGGGACAGAATGTATCTGCCCTCAGTGTGGAAGGGATTGCCATGCTCGAATTGGCCTTTTTAGTCACACTAGATGCTGTTTTAGGACCTCTTTTCAGAGCACAATATCATAGTCTTTTGAGACTGAAGGTTGCCAATGCTATAAATAAATAATTTATTGAAAGACTCATGAATCTTGAATTACTTCTTATGAACTGTAGGACATGACCAGGCTGATCCCAAGGGAGGGTCAAGCACTCTAATTCCAGATCCAAGATCTGAGTCCAGCCCACCTTGAATTCTATGGACTCTTATCTAGAGCCTGGATTTCCCGATTTCCTTGGCGCTTAACATGAACTCTGAGAAGCACCAGAACCTTTGAAATGTTTACTGTTGAAAGTAAGGTGTATTTGTACCAGATAGTGCTTTTTTGTATGCATTGTAAGCAGAATAGAATGGAGTGGGAAAGCACAGATAAATTGAAGCGGTAGGGTGTTTTGCGTGTAAACGGGGCCCAGAGTTTTCCTAATCTGTCAGTTTTGTTTTGGAAACAAGGCTGGGTGTTTCAAACCTGCAAATCCAGCAAGCATTTTAGATGAACACCTCTTCAACTGCTGATGCTCCTATTCTTGTCTTTTCCTTCCTACGTTAGCCTTTATCCAGTGGTGGGATTCAAATAATTTAACAACCAGTTCGCCCAGGTTGGCTGTTGTGGGAGGCGTGGCCCATCCCCATCCGCCAGCTCCACCACACATGTGGGATGAGCCTCCCATGACAGCCAACCTGATCCTGGGTGAACTGGTTTTTAAATTAACCCCCCCCCCATCAAAGTGGATCCTAAGTGCTGCGCTGTGCTGCAATGGAGAACGGGATGGAGTGGCTGGCGTGAGGGAAAGAGGAGGAGCAGGGAGAAGAAAGAGGGAAAGCGGCCTTCTCCTTCCCTCATGTCGGCTGCTCCATTGCCCGTTTCTCCATTGCAAAGCAGTGCCCAAGATCCACTTTGATGGGGGTGGGTGAGTAATTTAACAACCAGTTCGTTTGAACCAGTGCAAACCGGCTGAATACCACCACTGCCTTTATCTCTTTTTCTTTTTCCTAGATTTTCACTCTGTATAAATTGTAGAATGCAGAGACCTTGTCTATTCTGT
The DNA here is from genome assembly GCA_022577455.1 of Arizona elegans. Taxonomy (NCBI): domain Eukaryota; kingdom Metazoa; phylum Chordata; class Lepidosauria; order Squamata; family Colubridae; genus Arizona; species Arizona elegans. The sequence continues at coordinate 312,895,691 of JAKOOJ010000001.1, read as the reverse complement.
CATGTACAGATAGTCCTCGACTTATGATCACAATTAAATCCAAAATTTCTGTTGCTAGGCGAGAAAGTTGCTCCATTTAATGATCTTTCTTGCCACAGTTGTTAAGTGAATCACTGCTGTTATTAAGTTAGTAACATGGTTGTTAAGTGAATCTGGCTTCCTCATTGACTTTGCTTGTCCGAAGATCACAAAAGGGGATCACATCATCCCGATACACTGCAACTGTCATAAACGCAAGTCAATTGCCAAGCATCTGAATTCTGATCACGTGACCACGGGGATGCCGTGATGGTCGTAAATGTGAAAGATGGTCATAAGTCACTTTTTTCAGTGCCCTTGTAACTTCGAATGGTCACTAAATGAACTGTTGTAAGTTGAGGACTACCTGTACTTCTGAATGGTTTGGTTTCTATTAATAGTTATACATCAGTCAGTAAGTCAGTCATGCAGTAGTATACTATCTGTGCCAAATGTCCATCATCACTGATAATGGATCTTCTTTGGGATGCCAAAACTTTATGCTCCAGAGCAGCTGCAAATATTCACTGATCTTCTGATCCCAAGTGGGAGATCCAGATCAAATCCAGCAGTCTCCACAGAAGTAAATGTCATTAAATTGAAAGCTGTAAGACACACAGGCACAGGAATAGTCCAGCTGCATCAGATGAAAAATCATCTTAGTCCAATATTTATTTATTTATTTATTTATTTATTTATTTATTTATTTATTTATTTATTTATTTATTTATTTATTTATTATATTTCTATACCGCCTTTCTCCCGTAGGACTCAAGGCGGTGTAAAGTCAAGAAAAATATAGATACACAAGAGCCGAGGTGGCGCAGTGGTTAGAGTGCAGTACTGCAGCTACTTCAGCTGACTGCTAGTTCAGCAGATCAGCGGATCAAATCTCACCGGCTCAAGGTTGACTCAGCCTTCCATCCTTCCGAGGTGGGAAAAATGAGGACCCAGATTGTTGGGGGCAATATGCTATTTAGTATACTGTTTTTGGTGTAAGTCGCCCAGAGTCCTCAGAGAGTGGGTGGCATAGAAATATGACTAATAAAATAATAAAATAAATACACAAACATCATAAAATTGCTAATTAAAATTATTATTATAACATAGTTTGGCCTAATTAAATAGAACCTAAAATTAGATAACATTTTAAAAACATTCACATGTTCATATGTTTAGCCCCACTTGTTGGAACATCAGGGTTTTGAGGGCACGGCAGAAAGCACGGAGATCAGGGATATTCCGTATCTCAGGGGGCAGTTCATTCCAAAGGGTTGGAGCCCTTACAGAGAAGGCCCTCCCCCTGGGAGTCGCCAGTCGGCATAATTTGACTGATAGTACCGTGAGTAGTCCCTCCCTGTGAGAACGAACTGGTCAGTGGGAGGCTATTGGTGGCAAAAGACGGTCTCGTAGGTACTCAGGTCCTAAGCCATGGAGCGCTTTAAAGGTGATAACTAACACCTTGAATATGTTGACTCCCATTGTGGCCAGATACCTCTGAGGTACTTTCAAGCAGATGGATACATGCAGCAAGTGGTATTTGGAAGATACCAAGATTTGGAAGTAACCCTTCCACCCAAGGGTTACACAGATTCTTTAAAACAGCCCTTCTCCAATGAATTTATACAATTCCCTTTTAAACCACCCACGTTTGTGGCCATCACTCTTATCCCATCATATTTTTTGACAGTGAATCCCTTGATTTAATTATTTGCTATATCTGTTCTAAATCTCTTTTCAATTACCTTCACTTGATGCAAATTAATTGTAAAATACTGAGAGGAGAAATATTTCTTCCTGTCTATCATGCCTTGTCTCAGTTTATACATCTCAATCATATACTCCCCTTGTTAGACATTTTTCCTATGTTCTAGTCTGTTCTTGTATAAAAAGGATTAGGACACTTTCAGATTGGATTCAGATTGTGATGGCTGCCCTTTTCATGCTTCTCATGTCTATTAATTCCTGCCAATGCCCTCAACATTAGGCAAGTAAGCTGGAGTGGATGTTGAAGTCTGAACTGATAAAGCTTCAGTATCATCTCAGAATGTTCAGTGCATGCATGCAAAATATAATCTAAAGATCAATCCATCTTCACCAGTTTCTCAATGAATTCTTCTATTGTGCCTTGCGCAGGATGGAGAATAAAGCCATGTATCTGCACACTTTGGGTGAAAGAGAGAATGGATCCATCCTTGAAGAGCCATTTGATGGAAAGAACCTCTCAAAGCTGAACCTCTGTGATGATGGTAAGTCCCAGGAAGCAGTTCTGAGATTCAAAGGGCATCACATCAAGAATCAAAGGAGCATATTGATGTGTAGACCAGGAGTGCTAATTTATGCAAATTCTCATATGGACATTCTTGAATTGTACCACTTGAACCAATTCCTGATTAAAGATTAAGAATCCCCACTTTGTCAAGTTTCCAGCACTGTTCTCAGCTCAGAAAAATATTGTTCGCCATGCAATGTGTATTTGGGGAGATAAATTTCATTTTAAAATGCATTTTGGGGCAGATTGGAAACATAGGACAGAAAAGTGGCTTCATGAACTGAACATACACATTGTGATATAATACAAAACCAGCTGAGCAATGTGTGAACAAATCGACACATCAGAGCTCTGTCCCCAAGTGTAACTCAGTAGAGGACTATTTTGAAGTAACAGTGAAAGTGGTAGATCAGGGGTGTCAAACTCAAATTCATTGAGGGCCACATCAGGGCTGTTGTTGACCTCTGGAGGCTGAGTGAGCATGGCCAATTGGGTGGGTGTGGCCATCTTGACATCACTCACTGGGTGTGGCCGATTGGGTGGGCATGGCCAACTTGACGCCACTCCCCAAACTGCTGGCATGTTTCCTCTTCGCACTGGGTAGACTGGGCCAAAGCCACACTGGCTCAATGTTTCCTCTTCGCATTGGGTAGATTGGGCCAAAGCGACACAGGACGGACCCTTACATTTTCCATGACGGCCCCATGGGCCGGATCCAACCACATTAGAGGCTGGATCTGGCCAGTGGCCAGTGGTAGGATTCAAGTAATTTAACAGCTGGTTCTTTGCCCTAATGATTTCTTCCAACAACCAGTTTGTCAAACTGTTCAGAAAGTTAACAACCAGTTCTCCCAAAGTAGTTCGAATTGGCTGAATCCCACCACTCCCCTGTGGTAGATGAATGTACTATGGAATCCTATCATCTGAGCACTAAATCTAGACCAGTCTTCCCACATAACTGCTGAGGCAGATGGCACATAGTTCAGCATAAGTGGAGGATGCTAGATCACTGTGAGTCAGATATTAGTTCTTGAAGTTCAATATTTTCTTCTTCCATACAAAGTCTGAATTTTGATTCACTAAAATTAATTATTTTGGCACTAGATCGAGGTATCTTTATTTGGCCAAGCATTTTCATAATTGTATTGTTTCGGTTAGTTTGCAGGTTTCATTGCTTGCAGTCTCCTGTTTCTATATTTGTTTCTAGTTTGGTAGTACGGTATGTAGGAATTTGAATACCAGGATATACTATTCCTAAATGTCAGTAAATAAACATTAAGAGATGCCAGGGACTGAACGTAAGGCACTTAGCATGCAAATCTAATGAATTTATTACTGGAGTACAACCCTTCCTTACACCACGGGTGTATATATTTGCCCTTGTACAATGAGGTTTAAATGGCCATTGTATGAATTTGCCTTTGACATAGCAAGCCGTTGTGTAATAAGCCCCTTTTTAAAAAACTTCTTGTTAAGCAGCATAGATTTGCATCCTTGTATCAATGAGTGGGACTGATTTTCCCATCAGCACATTTGAGGTTTAGATCCATCACTGGAAGCTTTCAAGAAGAGACTGGACAGCCAGCTTGCCTTCAGAAATTGTGGGTGGTCCATCACTGGAGGTTTTTAAGAAAAGACTAGACAGTCACTTATCTGAAATGGTACAGGTTCTCCAGCCTGAACGGGAGGCTGGACTAGAAGACCTCCAAGGTTCTATTCTATTCTATTCTATTCTATTCTATTCTATTCTATTCTATTCTATTCTATTCTATTCTATTCTATTCTATTCTATTCTACTCTACTCTACTCTACTCTACTCCATTCTATTCCATTTGAAATGGTATGGGGTCCCCCGCTTGAGTGGGAGTTGGACTGGATGACCTCCAAGGTTGCTTCCAATTCTGTTATTCTATGTTTTTTTTCTATGTTTTTATAGATGACACCTTATTCAGGACAACAAAAATTCCAAAAGAATTTCACTGAATTTATAAATGGGAAATAAAAGGAAAACATTAAGTGATGCACAATGGAAAAACAAGCATGCATTGCCAAGATAGTAATGTATTTTTGAAACAGTGGTGGAAAAAATATCTGGGGTAGTGGGACATTAGTGTCACAGAAACATTGACAATAAAAGATAGAGAAAATGAGTAAAAATACATGTTAGAAATTGTAATATAAAATGCCTGGTAGACTTACACAGTAGATCATATCAAGACACTGTGCAAAAATAAAATCTCTTTGTCTAGATTCTAGAATGACTACAGATAGAGAAACCTTGAAGTTTTAATTCCTGTGAATTAGGAGTGTGCCCAATCTAAACTGGTCATTAAGTGATAAGACATTTTCAAAAATTTCCAACTTGGTATGGATTTAAGCCATGTTTATGTGTTTGTTGCCTTAGCAGTGGATCGTCCCTCCCTCTCTCTACAAAGGTTATTCTTTCTATTCTCTTAAACAATCTACAACTTTTTCAGACCTCTGAAAAAAAGCTAAACCTTTTATGAAACCATTTTACTCCTGCTGGCAGATTGGGAATGTGCACTGAGTTTTGACCCTTCCATTTTAATAATCTCTAAACCAGCGGTTCTCAACCTGGGGGTCGCGACCCCTTTGGGGGTCGAACGGCCATTTCATAGGGGTCGCCAAAGCCCTCTCTCACCCCCCCCCACGCCTTCACTCACCCTCACCCTCTGCCTCTGTTAGATCGCCCGGTCGCCGTTCGCTTACCCCGCCCACTCCCAATCTATTGCTGCCTCTGGAGTCCCAGCTGGTGGCTAGAGGGGAAAAAAACTTTAAATTCTTGCCGCGGGGCTTCAAAGAGATAGCTGCAAAGAGGTAAATTCCTGGAGCAAGTTTTTTTTCCCCTATCTATGCTGAAAAAGCGAAATTGAAAGTAAGCAGGCTGCAACGTGACAAAATGAGGCAGAGAGATTTCTTTTTCTTTTTCCTCACCAAAAAAGGTAAGTGCAACACTGCAAACAATGGAAAATTTAGGGCAAAAGAGGAGAGTTCCAGGATTTTAAAACACAAAAGAAAAAAAGCTCTATTTAACTAGGGAATTGTAATAATTGAGATACTATTAATTGGTTAAGTTGTGGTTTGGAGGAATATATGGGGGAAATTATTTGGTTTATTATTATTGGTAAATATAATTAATTGATTTGTAAGAAATTGGATTGCATGGAAATAATTGGAATATTCATGTTCATATTGATTAATATACAAAAAAGATAGTTATATAACTAATTGATTTATATTAAAATGTTGAATTTGTATTAAACAACTGTATTACATAATTAACCAATGTGAGGATGGATATAAAAATAGATGACAATGCGAAGGGGTATAATATAGAATAGAAGGGAAAAATTGAATTTAATTAAGATTAGAGATGAGGATGAAGGGTAATATTGTTTTTTTAAAAAAATAGATGAGGAATAAATATGGTAAAAAAGAAATATAGAAATTGTAAATTTAATTGAAATGACTAAATACTGTGTTGGAAGAAATATCCTTCTGGGTTCTGCTCCAAGCGGAGAAAAAGACACTGGAAACATGGAGACTGCTTGGAAAGATGGTTTAATGTTGGACAGGATCACATGGCTTGATGGGGCCCATTGTGTTAGTTTCTGTTGCTATTGTGTTGCAAATGTCCTTTGACAAAGGATTGAGTTTCTGCCTCTGGCCCATTAACAAAGGGTGGGGGGCAGGAAGGTGGGAGCTGCTTTGTCTGTAAAATATGCTTCTCCATTTCTCATACAGGTAGGGAAATATAATATTCTTCCTTTTTAATATTTCCCAAAATATTTCATTCTTCTAGGAAAGGGGTGGGTGCTAACCTCCTACAACTGTTTAAATTTGTGAACCGGCCAAATACTCTGTTCAAAGAAAATACGTTGTATGTTTGTATGTGTGTTTCTAATTATTGCTATTTATTGCTATTTGTTCTCTTTTATTCTTTAAAGTTTAACAATACATTCTTTATCTTAATATCTTAATATTTGTTTGGCTTTCTTCCCTTTCATCTTTTTTATTGTACAGCAATCTTTCTCCTCAAACCTATCACCTCTGTCTTTTCTTTCTTTCTTACTTTCTCTTCCCCACCTCTTCTTCTTCTCCCTACTTCCTCTTCCTCTTTCTCCTCCTCTCTTCCTCCCTCTCTTACCTTCACTCCTACTCTAATTTCCCTTCCTTTCCTTCATCCCTCTCTATTGCTGTATCCTTTTATGCATATGGACTACTCAGAGGGCTGAAAAAGTTATTTTTGACCAGTCCTCGAACTTACAACTGTCCTCACAATTTACGTATTTGCGCTATCTTGTCACCATGGTGAAGAAAAGCAGTTGTGAAATGAGTGACACGGTTGTTAAGAATGCTACAATGGGCATAAATGATGACCAGTCATAACTGTGAAAACTGGTCATAAGTGCGAGGACCTGTCAGAAACCACATTTTTCAGCCCTCTGGGTAGTCCTTTTGTGCACAGGGACTACTCAGAGGGCTGAAAAAGTTATTTTTGACTGGTCCTCGCACTTTTGACCAGTCCTTGAATTTACGACTGTCCTCACATTTTACGTTTTTTGCCCTATCTTATACCATGTTGAAGAGAAGCAGTTGTGAAATGAGTGACATGGTTGTTAAGAATGCTGCACAGGCATAAATGTGAGGATGGTCATAAGTGTGAGGACCAGTCAAAAGTGCGAGGACCTGTCAGAAATGACTTTTCAGCCCTCTGAGTAGTCCCTATACATATAGCCATGGCCACCCGGTCACATGACCAGCTAGCCACGCCCACCCAGTCACATGACCTCCAACAAGCCACGCCCACAAAATAAGCCACGCCCACAGGTCCGGTAGTAAACAAAATTAGAACCCACCCCTAGTTGGGGGTCACCACAACATGAGGAACTGTATTAAAGGGTCGCGGCATTAGGAAGGTTGAGAACCACTGCTCTAAACCATCTCTTTTTCAAGAAACTGAGAACAAACTGAAGTCAAACAAGGTGCAGCCAAATTTTTGGGCATTGGAGCTTTCATCCAGTCCTATAACCAACTTTAATATATTCAAGTCACTTGCTGGGTTTCCTTGGCAGTGATGCAGCGGCCAAGAGTGGTGCAGTGGCCCAGAGGTGGAATTCTCGCCTCACAATCAGGAGGCTATGAGTTCAATTCTAGGTATAGGCAGATATTTCTCTCTCTGAGCACACTGAGAATATATCTGCTGAACAAAACTTCGCATTGGCGACAGGAAGGGCATCCGACTATTAAAACACTCTGCTAGCTCCATTCAGTTGCCCAGACTCCACCCCGCAAGGGATTACGGAGTCATTAAAAGAAGATGATGACTTGCTGGGTTTTCTTGGCATTCTAAGCCATAATGGATTTAGACAAATCACAATTTGGCCCCATGTGTGAATCTGGTTATTAAATTAGATGTCCAAAATAGGTCACTCAAAGATCATGGGCTACTTCCTAAAATAAGTGAAACTAATTTCCAAGTGCAGGGAATTTTGAATTTCACTATTCCTCAAGAATTTGAGCAATAAATGAAGTAGGGAACAATTGGGACATTCTTTTGACCTTCAAAGGGTGTCATTTCTCAGCAACGAAGTGTACGGAAAATTGTGTGGGGTGTCCAAACTGCAGGTCTTGCATTTGGTAGCTCTGACCTAAACCATCTGGACTTCTTTAGCTTAAGACCAAGACAATTAAGCTACTTTTATGACTACAAAAGTGATGTACTGTCTGTTGGCACATTCTAGTGTGGACTCTGGAAAGTACCACTTTGACACGAGCAATTTACCACAGCCGAAATTCACTACACATGTTAAGGTTTGTCTCGCTAATAACTTTGTACTTGTTAAAAACAATTTTTGTAATTGTGGTTTTTCTGAAAAATAAAAACCAGAAACCTGATCTTTTGATCTTCTCTTTTGATCTTGATTAGAGCTGTTTCAAACTTTTAATCGAAGACATTTTGAGATAGAGAAGTGGTTTAAATTTTTTTGTGATGTGATAACACTGAAATTTACATGATTCACTTTTGTTCTACACTTTCTAACAAGTGCAACTTTCTTCGCTGCTGTTTAAATGCTTTTTTTTAATGAGGATTTTTGCTGTGATCCTAATCAATTAGGGTTCCTATAGTCTGTACAGCAAATCCCTATGCCCCATAGTATACCAGATTTAGCTATGTAGTAACTTTAATTATAAAGAAAGCCAGGGCTTTGGCAGTGTAAATTAGGAATGAGGAGAAAATAGGCTGCTGTAAGAACAAATAGCCTGCTTCAGTAATAGACAATCTTTTTTCTTATTCAGTGGTGGGTTGCTCCCGGTTCTATCCGGTTCTATAGAACCAGTAGTAAAACCGGTGGGAGGCTCCGCCCACCCGCCACGAAATCATCATGGGTGATCTGCGCATGCACAGAAGTGCGCACATGTTCCCATTGCAAACCAGTAGTAAAGGTAAGTACAACCCACTCCTGTTCTTATTGTGTTTTTATTGGAACATATTAAGTAATTAAAAATGATGGTTATTAGAGTGAAGTTCAAGGTCTTACATGATTCAGTGGCTGTTTCCAGAATCTGGAATTCCTTGTCCATTATGCTGATCTGATGATTTTTCAGCAAGAGGCAAAGACATGAACCACATTGACTGATGTGCATTTCTGTGATGTTCCCGGGACAAGGCCACACAGCCAACTGAGAGTTCAAACTCCCATTTAATAGCACTAGCAATAGCACTTAGACTTATATACCGCTTCATAGTGCTTTACAGCCCTCTCTAAGCGAGTTACAGAGTCAGCATATTGCCCCCAACAATCTGGGTCCTCATTTTACCCACCTCAGAAGGATGGAAGGCTGAGTCAAACTTGAGCCTGATGAGATTCGATCTGCGGGCAGCTGGTGATCAGCAGAAGTAGCCTGCAGTACTGCACTCTAACCACTGCGCCACCGTGGCTCATTAATGCTCCAAATTTCCCCCAAACGCTCCCACGTTCTTGGCAAGTCCCAGAGCAAAGCGTGCACAAAGACACACACGGCAGCCTCTGGCTGCGCGCAGTCCAGCAAAGCAAAGGAACAGGGAAATGAGTCCATGAAGCAAGAAAGAAACAATGAGTTCACAAAGCAAGGAACAAACAATGAGTCCACAAAGCAAGGAAGAAGCAATGACAAATGCCCCGCCCCACAGTGTCTCCTTAAATCTCAGTCCGCAGGTGTGCCTTGTGAAGAGGGGCAGGGTGCTCTCCTCCTGAATCATTGAGTCATCCTGCACTGTTCCTGCCTTCTCTCCACTCTCCATGCTCAGGGATCAGGAGGGTGTGGTCCTTGCTTATCGCCTGAGCTCCATCGCTCCTGATTTCCATTGTTTGCCCTCTCTCGGTCATCCTGTCCCCGTTCCTCCTGCTAACAAGCCACCCCACTCCTGAGGGACCAGGGCTGCCTCATCCTGCTCCTCCTCACATTCCTCTGAAGCCAATGAAGTCGCCCCCTCGATCTTTGTCGGCTCCAGCTCCGGCTTGCCCTCCTCCACAGATTCAGGCTCTTATGGGAGCATAACACTTTGGTTTTCCTGGTTGTTTTAAACTGAACTCAATAGCTTTTATTTTATGTGTTAGATTATGTCGGTATCATCAACATAATCTAACACATAAATGTTAGATGTTCCTATCTAAGTAACATTTGATGAAACAACATGATGTATATTAATCCCACAAAATTTATCTGACTTTTTGTATTATTTCTTTGCATGCTACAGATTATGCTCGGTTATGTCCATAAACCAGATCTAATCATCTCCCCAGATCAGAAAAAATTCAGACAGATTGCCATGTTGCTTCTGATCTTGGATCATGCAACACAGTAACTATGAAAGGTTTTGCCATATGCTTTGATGGTTCGTTGGATTTACCTTACAAAAAATAAGAAGTCCAATTCCTCTTTACTTAAATTGGGGGTGGGGTGGGTGGGTCGAATAGCACCACTATACCAATATCTGGTCATATATCCAGATTTGGATTTGAAAGGATACTGGGCAAATGAGAGATTTCTTCCTCACAGAGATCAGAGATCCATGTTGAAATTTATATAAGAGACCACCTAAGGTCTGCTTCTGTTCCAGAATGGGAACAATAGGTTCCAATTTCCATCATGCTCCTTAAGGGCCTGGCATAAGTATTAATATCAGAAAAACAGATTGTAATTTTCCTCATTATGAAACCTTAGCTCCATCTGTTTGGCCAGTGACAAGACGAAGGCCACAAGTTGACAATAAAACTATGCCAGTAATTAAAGACATATTGAATCAGAAAGGAGAGAGGCAAGGATGTTATATCATAGCTTAATCACTCCTTAAGAAATCCCTTGTTTTTTTCTCCAGAGGCACAATTTGGATATTAAAAATAATTAGCTTAGTGATTTATTATAGTATTTCAGAATAAACTATGAGTAACATGTTTTTGCAATTTACTGGGATATGCAAGTATGTGAAAACATCGCTTGGTTCAGGGTAGTAGGTCAGTTTGAAGCTGTCATTTACCATTAGTTTATTTTCAATTTTTTTAAAATTTTTTAAAAAAAATTTAAAACACAGAAATAAACATACAATACATCTTTTCGGAACAGAGCATTGATCCGGTCATAAATTTGTTCAACTTTTTGCTCATCTTTAACAAAAAATTTTATATTCTATTTTTGCCATAATACTTATCACAAATCTCAACTATTACCATCTTATAAAAAACTAACTCATATTTACTTGATCAAAGCAATTACCCTTCTGTTAATCCACCTTAAATCTTAATTCAATTAATACCTCATAATACACTTCACAATTCTTACCCTAAAAACTCACTATTTACCATACAATTCAAACATGTTCATATTTCTAAACCTTATTTCCATTTCTAAAACTTCCTTACATTTTGTTATTACTTCATATAATATTCATTAAATCTTTATTTAATTATTACTTCCTCAAATTTAAGTCTTATCTCTAATCTTGAAAATATACCAATTTGACATTTAAACAAAGTTCTTAGTTCAAATAACACAACATAATACAATTCACAATTATTTCCCTAAATTCTGTCTATTTAACAATACCATTATCTAAAAACCAGTTACATGAGTCTTATTTAGTCAATCATAATCCTATATCATTTCAATTTTCTTTTCTATTTGCTTAAATGAATGTATTATTAAAAATATTCAAATTATTATAATTGTTATAGATATTTAAACAATATCCCAATTATTATAGCCATCAATTTTCTCAAATAATATCATCCAACATCTCAATAAAAATTAATTCATTATGTCCATTGATATTTTTTTTATATATAATCTAATTTTCGTTTATTTTTGCTTCCATCTATATTTCAATTCTAAGTATCTGTAACATATTCTTCTCTCCTTTCTATCTTCGTTTCTCTCTCCCCTATTTTACCCTATTTATCCCATTGTTTCCCCTCTCTTTCTTTTCCTCCTATTTTACCATTATTAATCTCAGTATAATCATTAAATCAAAGTCCTGGACTCTTCTATTTAACTCTATATTCCCTAATATTTTTCAACCTTTTTCTTTTATCATTCCACTGTTAATCCCAGTGTAATCATCTTTATTTTTACTGTTAATCACAGCATAATCATCTTATTTTTACTGTTAATCCCAGCATAATCACCTTTTTTTTCCATTGTGAATCCCAATGTAATCTCTAACAACCTCCTTTTTATTATTACTATCCACCTATTCAGTAACTTCTTCATATTTAATCATATTGTCTTTATCTTCTTTATTTTCAATCTCTGTATCTTGCTTCTCCGTCATCATTTTCCTGTCTGCTTACGTGTGCTCCATTTCAGTTTTTATGTCCTCAAATTTTAGTCCTCCGTACAACATTATAATTATTTCTCTTATTTCCATTTTTCATGGCAAGTACATCAATTTAATTATTTCTCTGATTTCCTGCGCCATTTTATTCTTTTTAAGTTAGTATTGAGTTCCGTGGTATTCCCCCCCCACTTTTTTCCCTCAAAGTCAAGCCACTTGCAGACAAAGAAATCCTCCCCCCAAAAGTTCTCATGGCTCGTATCTGTAAAGTTCACACTTTTCCAAAACAAAGACCAAGTTGCAATTTTTCCTTTTTACTCCTGAAGGTGTCTCTCTGCAATCCACAATTACCAAATATCAAACAAGTATCCATTTTGTTTCAGTCTACATCAGCAATCTTATTTGGCTTCTCTATTTCTTTTTAGCTTTTAAAAATATCAAAACAATTTTATAGTCCAGTTCAAATTTAAACAGCTCTTCTCACTTCTTTTTTCCTTTTTTCTGTTTTAAAACTTATTGTCCATTCTCTTTATTTTTTTTTAAAGTTCAAAAAAGAAAGGATCTATTTATTTATTTCCGATCCTTTAACCAATCTTGGGGCGATTTCTCTGGTTATTTAAAGTTTTGAAATAATTTTGTTCAAAATTCAATTTTCCATCAGGTTTTTATCCCTTTAAGATTGCGCTTCAGACTCTTCTTTTCTTCCCACCCCTGCTCATTAGCCGCTGTTTCATCGCTTGGGGTCTTAAAGTTAAATTTTTTTCCTTATTGTTGTTCCATGAGTTGGCTGTCACTCACCCAGCTTCCAAAAACTCTGTTCCATTCATCCCTCCTGCTCAATGCTTAATCTGGTTGCCCCAGCTTCGTAGCAGCCACAATGGCTGCCATCCCCCGCCGCCGAGTCATAGAGAGTTTCATCTGACCTTCGAGGAACATGCCTGTTCCTCTTGGTCTTCCGAGGTGCCTCTCTTTCTTCCCCATCCCTGCAGGACAGTTCTGGTCCGAAGACCTATCGTCAGTCTGGGTTTTCGCAGGGCTTATCAGACCCTGCTATTTCCCTGACTGTCTCACAGTGACGCCAAACCGGAATCTGCCTATTTTCACTTTTTGAGCTCCACTGCAGCCATCATGATGAAGGAGAATGGGGCACATACTTTATTTGCAGTTACCTAACTTATTGTGGTTTTGGGGAAAGGGTTGTCCTTCCCAAACTCTTACTGAACCACAGATACACATAGTAAGTGTAACTAAGTATGGGGGGAAGAGATGGGGGAGGGCCAATGGCCAAACAAGCCATGCAGACTTTGCTCATTTACAAAACTGATTCTGGGTTTCTTCCATATTATTAAACCATTGTTAAAACCAATTGTGACTTGGGCTTGTTTCGGGGTGAAATGCTCCCGGTTTGGACCGGATCGCCCAATCTGGTAGCAATGGCGGCGGGTGGTTTGGAGAACCAGTAGCAAAAATCCCTACCCCCCCCATGCCCAGCTGAGCTGCGTAAAAATACTTTTAAAAGTAAAAAAACCCAAGCCTCTGATGATCGCGTGGCTCAGTTGGGATCGTCAGAGGCTTTTAAAAGCATTTTTTCTACAACCTCTTTGGCCAAAGAGGTTGTAGAAAAAGTTAGTTAGTTTAGTTAGTTTATTATATTTATATACCGCCCCCTCTCCCGAGGGACTCGGGGCAGTGAACAGCCAGCAAATAAAATACACAGATACAAAATTTAAAAAAATATTAAAATCCAATTAAATCAATTTGGCCCATAGTTAAAAACCCTATATTAAAACCCCTAATTTTAAAAAAACAATTCTTTTTAAAAAGAGTAGGTCAGGCCAGCCTGGCTTGATGAAACAAAAACGTCTTTAGGGCAGTTCGGAAAGCACAAAGGTCAGGGATCCGCCGTATCTCTGGGGGCAACTCGTTCCAGAGGGTAGGTGCCCCCACAGAGAATGCTCTCCCCCTGGGGGCCACCAACCGGCATTGTCTGGCCAACAGCACCCTGAGGAGGCCCTCTCTGTGGGAATGTACTGGTCGGTGGGAGGCTACCGGTGGCAGAATACAGTCTTGTAAGTACCCGGGTCCTAAGCCATGGAGCGCTCTAAAGGTGGTAACCAATACCTTTTTTTTTTAATTGAAAAGTTTTAAAGAAAAACAACAATTTTCCCCAACCCCTTTGTTGCGCTATCAACAGTCTTGCTGCTGTTATTAGGTTCAAAATCAGTTTAGTCTCTGATACTGTACAGTCCATTGTTATACCCAATAAAAACAATTGCGGAGTAAATTTCAATCTTCTTTTCAGGATATTCTGCATCACCCACCAAATCTTTATCCAAAATGCTTTGATTTTCTTACAAGTCCACCATATATGATAATAAGTTGCATCATCACAGTCACATCTCCAACATTTAGCTTTAAAAATATCGAACGCTTCACGAATTTGCGTGTCATCCTTGCGCAGGGACCATGCTAATCTTCTCTGTATCATTCCAATTTTAGTATAAGTGCTGCTGAAACGAGCACTGGTAACCAATACCTTGAAGCGCACCCGGAAGACCACCGGGAGCCAGTGCAGCTCGCGCAGGAGAGGTGTTACATGGGAGTGCCGAGTCACCCCCATAACCACCCGCGCGGACGCATTCTGAACCAGTTGGAGCCTCTGGGTGCTCCTCAAGGGGAGCCCCATGTAGAGAGCATTACAGTAGTCTAGGCAGGACGTGACGAGGGCATGAGTGACTGTGCGTAAGGCATCCTGATCCAGAAAGGGCCACAACTGGTGAATCAGGCGAACCTGATAGAAGGCCCCCCTGGCCACAGCTGTCATATGTTCTTCTAAGGACAGCCGTGAATCCAGGAGGACGCCCAAGTTGCGAGCCCTCTCTGTGGGGGCCAGTGACTCACCCCCAAAAGTCAGTGCTGGTACCAACTGACTATATCGGGATGCCGGAAGCCACAGCCACTCGGTCTTGGACGGGTTAAGCCTGAGCCTGTTTCTCCCCATCCAGATCCATACGGCTTCCAGGCACCGGGACATCACATCAAGGGCATCGTTGGGGTGGTCCGGGGTGGAGATGTACAACTGAGTACCATCAGCGTACAGATGACACTTCACCCCGAAACCACGGATGATCTCACCCAGCGGCTTCACATAAATGTTGAACAGGAGGGGCGAGAGAACCAACCCTTGCGGCACCCCACACACAAGATGCCTCGAGGTCGATCTCTGTCCCCCTGTCAACACGAACTGCGACCGGTCAGAAAGGAAGGAGGAGAACCACCGTAAAATGGTGCCCCCTATCCCCAACCTCTCCAGAGATCATCCACCAACGCGACCAATGCTGTTTCTGTGCTGTGCCCTGGTCTGAAACCCGACTGGAATGGATCTAGATAAAAAAATGCTTTTAAACACCTCTGACAATCCCAGCTGAGTTGCCTGATCGTCAGAGGCTTTTAAAAGCATTTTTTTTACAACCTCTTCGGCCGAAGAGGTTGTAGAAAAAATGGTTTTAAAAGTTAAAAAAAGAAAGTTGGCCACACCCACTCAGTCACATTACCCCCACCACTTGTAAAGTGTTTTTACAACACTTCAATCCCTTTATTCGGAATGGAGTCAGGGCAACTGAATGGAGCTGAGCATTTACTGATTGGATGCCCTTCCTGACGCCTATGCGGAGTTCACAGCAGATATTTTCTCTTTGTGCCCTGATAGTGAAACATCTGCCACTATTTAGGATTGAAGTCGCAACCTTCCAAGTGGGAGGCAAGCATCTTCACTTCTAGGCCACCATGCTGCTCATTGCCATTACCATAATGCTATCTCCATTATTCGAAAGATAGCCAGTTTGATGTACTGTAGGGTTAAGGCACCAGGCTAGCAATTGGGAAACCAAGAGTTCTAGTACAAGTAGTATAGAATTTATATATAAATATTATGTATTTAATAATAATAGTATATATATAAAACCAAGCAATCATCTGGCAGATAATTTATAATTTTATTGATGATGTGAATAAGGAGGCAGAATATTTCTAGATGGCCAGTGTATGCTGTATCCAATGTATGCCCATGATATCATGCAGATTTGAATTGTTACCTAATTCTCCACATCTTTGGTAATTTAATGGGTATTTATACTGCTGTGTTCCAGTCAATTCTGTAACAATGCAATGAATTAAAAAACAAAAACAAAATAATGATTCCACAACAGACAACCCAGCATATTAAAATGCTTTAGCAAATAAAATCTTTTTGACCTGGCACTGAAACAAAAGATTGAATGGAACCAACCATACTGCCTTCAGGCTCTCTCTCTCTCTGTGTGTGTTTTACAGCACTGGGATATATAAAAAACCTTCCCCACCAAAGTACCTCCTCCCCTTTTTGCAAATATGTCCTTCTCCAAATAATGGAATTCAGAAATAGTCTGTGTTGCTTTGAAAAGTAATAGAGTTTCTGCAACAGTGAACTAGTTCAGTCTGTGTTTTCATTTTGATGCAAAAATAAATCTGCTGTCATCTTTTGACTTAAAATTGTATGGATTGTGTACAGAGGTGCCATTCTATTAGAACAGAGAATTGGAAAGTATAAAACCTAACATCCTTTTCTATGGGACAAGGAAGGTTCAGGAAATAGCAGGACACTTAGGTTAAGATCTATTCCTTATTGAGAAAAAGCATTATGAGTTTTCAGATCAACGTTTACAATTGAATTGAATTGAATTAATTAAATACAAATTTAATTTAATTGGTATATGAAATCAGGAATCCTCAAATGGCTCCATTCTGCTTGTGAATGAATGAATATTATGACCTTTGGCCAATCAGTGAATACGTCAAACCTCACAGCTTCTGAATATGTAAGTTTGGAATATCTAATGATTGTTATGCTATGCCAATATTTCTATCTTCTCAAAAGGGTCTGGCCTCCATGTTTTCCTGTTACACATCTTTCCTGCCTAGTTGTCTGTCTCCTCACATTTCAGTTTGAAAACGATGCTGTAAAAAGGATCACCTAATTATGTCTTTCTTTGAAATTTAATTGAAACTTACCGGCAACCAACATAGCTCATGTAGCAAAAGTGTGGCATAGGTGTATTATGGCACATCCATCACTAGTCACTCCACCATATTTTGGACCATTTTGAGCTTTTGAATGGTTTTCAAGGTTAGCATCTTGAAATATTGACATAGTCAACGCATGAATTGCCCAAGGCATAGGTGACCTCCTGAATGGGCAAAATTGACACAAGAGATAAATTTATGCAAAGGCTGCATAAATGTGGTTGTAACCACTGCTGCTACCTGCTCTTCAGGTAGGAACAGGCATCCAAGAAAACTTTCAAATTACACACCAGTCCTATCGGGGAAAGTATAGTCTTATTCACAACTAAAGATGGAGAGTTCTTGTACTATAAATCCATGCACTTACACCCCCAGCTTCTTAGAGTCAAGGCTATTCTTCCCCATCTGGCCCCCAACAAATTCTAGGCACTGGAACAAGACCTTGACAGCATCACTTGTCCAGACTAGGGATTAGATACAGTTCAACTGATGATGGACATTACTGATATAAGACCCCATCTTGAAGGATGACCTCAGCAGTGGTTTCACGTAGATGTTAAACAGAAAGGGTGACATGTTGAGCCTTGCGGCGCCTTGTAAATCTAGGCATTAGTGTTTGGTGAATATAATTTCATTTCCCGCAGCTGCATTATGTGATAATTCTTGAGATTGAATTCTATTCTGTTTAAGAATTTGAGAAATTTTAGGCCTGGGGGTTGCTTCCTTCAGGAAAATCTCACCAAACAGCTACTGGATTCCCATCTGTACTAAGCATACCAGGCCTATCATATATTTCTTTCTGCTTTGTTCCTAAAAAGCCCTTTTGGAAGGGAGAATCCCTGTTGTATTAAATTCTTTCTTAGGCCAGGTTCCTCAACCTTGGCAACTTTAAGATGGGTGGACTTCATCTTCCAGAATTCCCCAGCCAGCATCTTAAAGTTGCTAAAGTTAAAAAACACAGTCTTAAGCGAGGCATAGGGACGTCCCCATTACAGCATAATCCCATATGTTTTTAGAAACAGGCATCAGTATCTAGGTCAGAAAGAGATCTCAAAGTTGCCAAATGAGGTGAAAATTTGCCTTTTGGGAGACTCTCCCATTTATTCTGAGAAAGCCAGATCAGCAGCTGCAATGGTGAATTTATGTGAGGGAAAAACCCCTTCTGAGATGTAGCCAACAAGTCTCACTTAATTTTCAATCTGTTCAAACCAATGTTAAATTCAAATTAGGGCATGGAAGAAAATCCAAATGTCTGTAAAAATCTTCAACAGAATAAAACCTATTAACTTGGCTTTCTTCCAACCTAGAAACTTCTATTCCAAAATAACACGTCAATGCAAAGGATAAATGCTATAGTTTCATTTCTAGGGCTTTGTTCACACATCACAAAAAAACAGGTAAATTAGAGATCAAACAGACAAATTTGCATAATCTGCAAAATTTGGTTAAGGTTGCTCTTGGTTTATTTTCATCCATTTTAAAATCTGCTTTTGATTTAGCGTGCAAGCTATCTTCCCTTTCTGACCTTCTTCCACTATGCCATCTGAAATGGGTTATGGCTTCAGATTGAGTCAGGAGGACAGAGAAAGTCTGTTTCCCAAAAGAAAAACCATCAGTGTATCCAACAGTATTGATGTCAATGAAGCAATTGCATGTTGCATGTCTACTTCAGAGACAGGTGTTGCTATAGATAATGCAGGAATTACACTTATATCTGCAATCACATCAGACACAGCTTGTTTTTTTACCTCTGTTGTCTTCAGCTGGTCAACATGCCATCTCCAAATCTCATCAGGAGCAATCTTTACAGAACAAAAAAGGTATAACACGACTGTCGGATTCACAACTACTTGAATGCTTTAAGCACACTTTTGTAAGCTTTGTGTCACAGGTGTGACTGCGGTGCATGATATGAAGTTCAAAAACTCACATCTACTAGGTTGTGATCCAGTATCTAATCCAGTCTTTCCCAACCATGCCAACTTTAAGATGCATGGACTAAAACTTTCAGAATTCTCCACCAAACTCTGGCTAGGGAATTCTGGAAATTGAAGTCCATGAATCTTTAAATTGCCAAGATTGGGAAATTATTGTATGCTAATCTATAATAATACCTTGAGGTTTACAGATGGATCCATCATTTTCTCTAGTGACAGTGTTGCCATCAAAATATCCCTGGGTGCAGTGGTGAAATCCAATTTTTTTTACTACCGATTCTGTTGGCATGGCTTGGTGGGTTTGGTGTGACAGGGGAAGGATACTGCAAAATCTCCATTCCCACCCCACTCCAGGGGAAGGATACTGCAAAATCTCCATTCCCACCCCACTCTGGGGCCAGTCAGAGGTGGTATTTGCCGGTTCTCCGAACTACTCAAAATTTCCACTACCGGTTTTCCAGAACCTATCAGAACCTGCTGGATTTCACCCCCGCCAGGGTGTCTGGACAGCTCTACAATGCTTGTTCAATGGCTCTGTGTCAAATACTGAATTGTTATAACATTAAGATTCTTTATAATGATATAATGCTTTATAGCTTTTTATGATAAGGAACACCTCAGAATTTCCCTCTCTTTCCATTTAGCAATAGCAATATTACTTAGACTAGTTACAACCACAATTGAGCCCAAAGTGAAACATTTATTAAGTGAGTTTATGACTTTTCTTGCCATACTTATTAAATGGATCACTGCAATTGTTAAATTAGTAACATGGTTGTTAAGTGAATCAGGATTCCCCATTGACTTTGCTTGTCAGAAGCTCGCAAAAGCTGATCACATGACGCCGGGACACTGAAACCGTCCATAAATATGAACCAGTTGCCAAGCACTTTAATTTTGATTATGTGAACACGGGGATGCTGCAACGGTAGTAAGTGTAAAAACGGTCGCTTTTTTCAGTGCCATTGTAACTTTGTTCGGTCACTAAATGAACTGTTGTTAAGTCAAAGACTACCTGTATAGCACCCCATAGTGCTTTAAGTAAATCTGGCCCAGATTTATTTTATTAGGATGCTTTCCTCCAGTAAGGTTAACAAAACTGTCCTCTGTTCTATAATAGTGGATTAAAAATAACTTTAAGATAATCTCAGCCCTGGACAATTTTATTGTACAGCACAGGTGTAGCCTGCTGGCTTCAATCAACTTTTAAAATGATTGTCCCAGCTTCCTTTAATCCACTTCCATTTCTATCTTTTTTTGAATATGATGCACTGGTGAAATACTACCAATTCGCACCATTTCAGGCGAAAATTGGATTTGGCATTTTCCTGTGATACCCTTTAACTTTGAATGTGTCAATGCCTTCTCTTGGAATATCTCCCTCAGGCTCTTCTCTCTTTCAGAAGAGTCTGAAGGCCAGGCTCTGCCTACTCGCATGGGAGTCACCGAGAAGCAAGCAAATTTGGGATTGGTTAGCGCCTTGACGGTGCTTTCCCTGCCTTTTTAATTATTCTATGCTTGTTTTAACTGGTTCCTTTTACTGAATAATAATACTTTTATATGGTTTTATGTTTTCAATTGTACAAAATCCAGAATCACTTGGGATGGGTGATGTCGGGCTCCAAAAACCAAGAAAGAGACAATGAAATTCTTCTAAGCAGTTTCCTTTATTGTTCCTCACCTACAGACAGAAACCTTGCCAAACTAAAGCAGGATGTCTGCACCATAAAACATACTCTGGGAACTATTAGAGAAGATCCACCTTTATTCTCTTTCTCCCACACAAATTATCTAAACTGCTCTGTCTTCTGCTCCTCTGGAATACATTCCCTCCCTCTTGGGAATCTGGACAGCACAGGCAGTATATAAATTTGACAAATAAGGTAAATAAAGACATTTTTTTTCAAATTACTCTTGACAGTATTATTGATAAACAGTGTAGCTCATAAGCTGTCAATGAAGATCCAACTCACTGATTGTTTCCTTAGTCAGTGATGCCCCATAATGCTGGTCCACCTGTTTTCACAGCACATGAGTCCATCATACCTTATTTATTTATTTATTTATTTATTTATTTATTTATTTATTTATTTATTTATTTATTTATTTATTTATTTATCTATCTATCAAATTTCTATATCACCCTACTCCCGGAGGGCTCAGGGCGGTGAACAGCCAAGATAAAATACAGATAATACAAACATTAAAAGTCCATTAAAGTTATTAAATATTTTGGCCGAAAACAAATTTAAAACAACCAATTTATAAAACAAATTAAATGATTTAAAAATTTAAAAGGAAGAGTTAGGCCAGGCCAGCCTGCTGAAATAAAAATGTTTTGAGAGCACGACGAAATGTGCGCGGATCCGGGATCCTCCGTATCTCTGGGGGGAGCTCGTTCCAGATGGTAGGTGCCCCCACAGAGAAGGATCTCCCCCTGGAGAGATCGACACTGTTTGGCCGACGGCACCCTGAGAAGCCCCTCTCTATGGGAGCGTACTGGTCGGTGAGAGGCTATTGGTAGCAGAAGGCGGTCTCGTAAATACCCCGGTCCGATGCCATGGAGCGCTCTAAAGGTGGTAACCAAAACCTTGAAGTGCACCCGGAAGACCACCAGAAGCCAGTGCAGCTCGCGCAGGAGGGGGGTCACATGGAAGCACCATGCCGCTCCCATAACCACCCGCGTGGCCACATTCTGGACCAGCTGGAGCCTCCGGGTGCTCCTCAAGGGGAGCCCCATGTAGAGAGCATTGCAGTAGTCCAGGCGGGAAGTAACGAGAGCATGAGTGACCGTATTTAACGAGTCCCAATCCAGAAAGGGATGCAACTGGCGAATCAGGCGGACCTGATAAAAAGTCCCCCTGGCCACAGCCGTCAAGTGCTCTTCCAAAGACAGCTGTGTGTCCAGGAGGACACCCAAGTTGCGAGCCATCTCCGTGGGGGCCAATGACTCGCCCCCAATAGTCAGTGATGGCACCAACTGACTATATCGGGATGTCGGAAATCACAGCCACTCAGTCTTGGATGGGTTGAGCCTGAGTCTGTTTCTCCCTATCCAGATCCGCACAGCCTCCAGCACCGGGACATCACTTCAAGGCATCATCGGGGTGGTCCGGGGTGGAGATGTACAGCTGAGTGTCATCTTGCGGGTTATCTTATATTACAGTTGCAGGTATCACTTAGAATAGATGGCAATAATCTTTTTTCCAGGATAGGCCCCGTGGTGGCGCTGTGGTTAAGATGCAGTATTGCACACTAGTTCTGCTGACTGCCAGCAGTTCAATTCTCACCGGTTCAAGGTTGACTCAACCTTCCATCCTTCTTAGCTTGGTAAAATGAGGACCCAGATTGTTGGGGCCAAGATGCTGACTCTGTAAACCACTTAGAGAGGGCTGTAAAGCACTGTGAAGCAGTATATAAGTCTAAGTGCTATTGCTACAAGTTGCTTTAGTTTAAGTTGCATTTCTGTTTGCTTTAGTTTAGCATCTCTGAAATATTGCTCAGATTTATGATGTGATATAAGTCATATAGCAGAACCAGTGTCCCATTGGCTTGATGTGGTTGTGCCATTCACATATGGAATCACTTTAACATATGGTATGAACTGTATTGCTGGTCTCATTTGATTTTTTTTGTTATCTATCCTTGTTTCATTTCATTATAAAGTTCTTTATCGATGGCACTGCAGAACTTTTAAAGTAGTAGCTTAGCTGTTTATCTTTAACAAATACTTGGCTTTTTGCTCTGTGACAAGATTTCTTGTTGCATTTTCTATATATTTCTCCTTTAAATCAATATTGAACCGGTATTTGTGAATCCCTGCCATATGGTAGCCCTTTTGGCATTTTACTGTTTGTATGCTATGGAAAGTTTCTTCCTATTTGCTTTTACTGCCAACTGCTGTCCTATGGTGTCTCTAACAGCAGTTTCCACAGAGATAGCACTCTGAAATACTTTCTAAAACCTTAATTTTTGTAATGTTTTTGAAAGCTTCAGCATTCCAGGGACAAGCTGATCTTTCAACGTATCACTTAGCCAAATTCTCAATGCTGAGATAGCGTTTTAAATTTAGCTGATATGCTGCAAAAAAACTCACTCTCTCTTTTTTTGTTTGTCCTTATAAAACTGTGAAATGCTTTCATCCGTACTAAGTATGGTCACAAATGTTCCTGAATTATTGTTTCTAGAACTTCAAAACTGAATTGCAAGGGACTTTATATGGCTAAGCTTTTCAAATAGCTGCCTTGTTTGCCTCTATTAATTCTCAACAGGCATCAATATTCAGCAATGATTTAATTGCTTCAAAAAAAAATGTTCAAGTCTCTTGGTAGTTACTGTCCAGCCATCCATACCACAATTAAGCATATGCAGATTCCCCTAAAGAACACTGATTGGGGAAGTCTGGGAACTGAAGTACATACATCTTAAAGCTGCCATTTGAAAAAGAGTGCCCTAAGGCTAGCTATCTTCTCTGTTTCTTTTTCTTTTTCTTGCAATCACTTTAACGTTATTCTTTGTTTTACAGCTTTTTCTTCCTATCCAGAGACAAAATTCACCCTCAGAACTTTTTTTTTAAAAAATAATCCCACTTCATTGTCTCTGTTGTATCTTTTCCATTGATCAAACAAAAGTTATTAAAGTCAGGAGTAGTTGCTTCTATTGTCTACTTTACAGAAATATAGCAATAGCAATAGCACTTAGAATTATATACCACTTCACAGTGCTTAACATCTCTCCCTAAGCGGTTTTACAGAGTCAGTATATTGCTCCCAACAATCTGGGTCCTCATTTTACTGACTTCGGAAGGTTGGAAGGAGTCAACCTTGAGCTGGGCAGGGTTGAAGGAATCGAACTCCTGGCAATGTGAGCAGAGTTAGCCTGCAATACTGCATTCTAACCACTGTGCCACCAGGGCTCTAAGAAATATCTTAAAGGGTCGGCAAGAATTCAAATATGTTGGCAATCCAGAATACCATAATAACAATATAAGATTGAAGGCATCATATTTACAAATAGGCCTTGACTCATGACCACAACTGGGACCAGAATTTCCATTGCTGAGCAAGGTGGTTGTTAAGTGAATCACGCCTGATTTTACCAACTTTTTGCCATTGTTGTTAAGCAAATCACTGCAGTTTTTAAGTGAATCATTCCTCCATTGACTTTGCTTGTCTGAAGCTGGCTGGGAAGATTTGCCAAGCACCTGCATTTTGATCACGTGATGATTGGGGATACTGTGATAGTTCTAGGTCACTTTTTTTCCAGTGCTGTTGTAGCTTCAAACTGTTGACAAACAAATGGTTTTAGGTCAAGAACTACCTGTAATCGATCAATAATACCAATAACTAATATACCTGTTGTATAGGAGCAATTTGGAATGAATTGTTTGGATGGTTTGTTGAATTTGCACTGGCCTTTTTTAAAAAATCAGGGTCAGTGGCTTGTAATGGGATCTCTGTTCCTGGGTTTTCTTCTGTGCTATAATGTGAAAAAATGCTTACAACATCTGCATTAAAAGTATTTTCTTTACCAGATGTATTAACATACTGTTTGTAGATTTGGAAACTGTGCCTCTGTAAACTGTTACAAATCCAGTCTTTCCTTAAAAATTTCTCTTTGTTTATTTTCTTCCCATTTTGAAAATAAATGTTGCTTCTTTGCAGCTTTCTATGGCCAAACTTGGCTCAGGACTTTTGTGTTAGATTCCTGCTATTGGCAATAGGTTTGTAGAAAAATGGTCGTGCCAGATACATTTTTTTTAAAAAAGTATGTTTTGCAATCATTCTTATTAAATACTACTTTGTGAGCAATTTTTTCCTTTCTCGGCTCTAAAATCTAGATACTAATGTTCTGACCATCCTGCTTGTTGCTGTGCTTATGAGTTGCTGAGAATCACCTGCCAAAGTAATCTCACCTTTTTTTGCTGGAACACAGCTGTACTTCCTCAACAGAAAAAGACAACAAACACTGATCCTAGATCAGGGGTGTCAAACTCAAGGCCTGGGGGCCGGATCTGGCCCACGGGGTGGTTAGATCTGGCCCACGGGGCTGCCCTGGAAACAGTGAAGGACCAGTCTGCAGTGCCTCTGCATGTGGCCCTCCTGAGCTCCGTTTTTGCTGGCAGAGGGTTGCAAGAGGTCGTCACAGCTGAAAACAGAGCTCAGGAGCCCATTTTTGCTGGCAGAGCACTTGGGCCACCGTAGGTGCCCCCGACATGAGTGACATTGAGCTGGCCACACCCATCCCAGCCCCTCAAGGTCAAACCTGCCTGTAGAGGCCCTCAATGAATTCGAGTTTGACACCCTTGTTCTAGATGGAAAGATTTCTGGAAATTCCTCATAGCAAAGTAATTTCTTAGTTATTCTTTCCCCTATTCTATATTCATTCTCTGGTTGTGAAATCTATTTCAGCAAACAACTTAACTTCACAACAATCCTGAGGCAGAACCAGCAGGAATAAAGTAACCTGTATGAATGATGTCTAGGGAGATTCTCAGTCATCCAGGTCATGGTTGTCCCAAAAACGTTTTTTTGAGAGGCAACTGGATTTTCTTTGTTTTGCTTGAAGATGTCATCTCTAATATAGATTTGGGCACAGGAAGAACAAAAACCTACCGTATTTTTCTGAGTATAAGACGCAGTGGACTATAAGACGCACCTACCTTTTTTGGTAAGGAAAAGAAGAAAAAGAAATCTGCTTCTGCCTCCGAACAATTTTGCCTCGTTGCAGCAAACAGCAAACAGCCTGCTTTGCTTTCATTTTCATTTTCAGCATAGCTTGATTAACAGAAGAAAAAAAAATCTGCTCTAGCAATTTACCTCCTTGCAGCAAGCAGCAGAGCCCTGCGCAAAACAGCTGAGAGCAAAACAGCTGAGAGCCAGGAGGCCGATCCAATCAACTTGTGCTAATTAGGCTGTGCTGAAGCTGAAATGAGCTGTTTCTTCTTGCTGCTTGCTGCAAGGAGGTAACTGCTGGGAGGCAGAGGCCAAAGGGTGGGGGCCAGTGGGTAGGTGGGGCTACATTCGGTGTATAAGACGCACCTAAATTTTCACTCCCTTTTAGGGGAGAAAAAGGTGCGTCTTATACTCCAAAAAATACGGTACTTTGCAAATATGTAAGAAAATCGGCCAAGGGGAACAGACTGTCATTGTGGCTAAAGGCATAAAGGATGGCAAACCTGATGGAGCATGTATGTCCGTGCTTCAGTTTAAAATATCTCTATCCAGATTTTCCTATCCAGATATTCTGTCTGGATACCTTAAAGGACAGTGGTGGGTTTCAAATTTTTTTACTACCAGTTCTGGGGGTGGGGCTTGGTGGGCGTGGCATGGCTTGGTGGGTATGGCAGGGGAAGGATACTGTAAAATCTCCATTCCCTCCCCACTCCAGGGGAAGGTTACTGCAAAATCCCCATTTCCTCCCGATCAGCTGGAACTCGGGAGGCAGAGAATAGATGGGGGTGGTGCCAGTCAGAATTTTTACTACCGGTTCTCCGAACTACTCAAAATTTCCGCTACCAGGTCTCCACAGCTGGTCAGAACCTGCTGAAACCCACCTCTGTTAAAGGATACTTTAAAGAAGGTTCAGTCTAAAAATGACTGGACCACCCCAGAGTAAATTATGTTTGCCTGTTGTACTTGTGACCAAGACTAGAAGGGAGGCTATGTTTTGCGTTGATCTAAATTTGAATCGGTTTTACGCAATGCCAAGAATTGATGACTCACTCATTGGATAACTAGGAGAGATGGGTACATGTCAACCCTGAATCTAATGTAGAGCTATTGGCAGATCCCTTTGGAAATAACTTCAAGGAAAAAGAATGCCTTCAGTGTCCCACAGGGACTATTCTATTTTATGTGGATGCTATTTGGATTTCATGGGCCTTTGCAATCTTCTGGAGTTTGATGGATTATTTTCCCTCAGGCCAAGGAAAGTTTTGTACAGCCTACCTCAACCACCCAACTGCAATTTGAGTTAAAAGAAAGATCTGTCCCACCTCAGAATTGCCATAACCAATTCTAGATGACCAATGTCAAGTCTTTGGCAATTGCTTACAACCAAAAAAAGCAAGATGCTCACAGTGTCTTCTTTAACCAGATTAACTGAAAGTGAAAAGAGAAGGTTTTCTAGCCTATAGAAATCTTGGTAAATTGATATGCTTTGTTTGGCACCCACTTTAGCTTGAAATTTATTCTGCTGGAACATTCTCTTGCTGACCATCCTTTTCTTTTATTTTTCACTATGGAGGTGGCTATGAGTTTTCATGATCTTGCAAACATCTCTTTATCTCTTTACTGACCTCTGAGAAGCCAATTGCATCTAGTTTGATCATTAGTTTGGAAAAGTGCTATCTTGTTCTCAGTGAACCAAAGTTTCTTGGCTATATAGGGAATGGGTGAGAAATTGGATTCTATATTCTCACACAATCTGTTAGAAATCAGACTCCCAATGGAAGCAGATTATCTGTGACCTTGCTATTCAGGATTCAGAGCAGGGGTGAAATGCTCCCAGTTCGGACCGGATCGCCTGATCCGGTAGCGATGGCGGCGGGCGGTTCGGAGAACCAGTAGCAAAAATCCCTGCCTCCCCATGCCCAGCTGATCTGCACGATCATCAGAAGCTTTTTTTTTTTTTTTTACTTTTAAAAGCATTTTTTCTACAACCTCTTCGGCCGAAAAAATGCTTTTAAAAGTAAAAAACAAAAAGCCTCTGATGATCGCGCGGCTCAGATGGGATCGCCAGAGGCTTTTAAAAGCATTTTTTTCTGCAACCTCTTAAGCTTGTAAAAAAAATGCTTTTAAAATTAAAAAAAAAAAAGTTGGTCATGCCCACCCAGTCACATTACCTCCCCCCCAAGCCAAGCCCACAGAACCGGTAGTAACAAATTTTACATTTCACTACTGATTCAGAGCTGATTATGGGATGGAAACAGCGTGGGTTGCTCATTGGGACACGGATGGAGGAATGCAATCGCCTGATTCCAATCAGACATCTCAGCAGCTTTCAGTACCATTAACCATGTATCTTGTTGATTCAGCTTCTAGGACTGGGATTTGCACTGTTCTGCCATATTTCCTCTCCTACCATAGTGGTTTTAGCTTGTAGTTATAGACTAGAGGAACAGTACGTGAGGCCTTGGATACTCCAGGGAGATGTACTTCAGGGCTCAGGGCTTTTCCCCACACTATTTAACATCTGTATAAAGCTGGAGGTCAGCTACCGTTTTGGGATGAGATGCAGTCAGTTATGCATTACCAATCTGGGGCAAGCCAAAGATACTGGAAAGAAAAGCTTGGATTGGTATCTTAATGGGCAAAACAAGCACAAATTTGCTGCAAGACTGAACTGCTATAATTAGTCCTGATCAGGGGTGGGTTCTACTTACCTTTACTACTGGTTTGCAACATGGCGGTGCGCATGCACTCTTCTATGCATGCACAGAAGCATTTTGATGACATCATGGTCAGTGGGTGGAGCCTCCCGCCAGTTTTACTACCAGTTCTATAGAACCGGTGCAAACCGGGGGCAACCCACCATTGGTCCTGATAGTTATTCTGTGCAAGATCATGGTTCCCTTGAAGACATCCCTGTGCCACTCTTCCTGGGTTTAAACCAGTGGTGGGTTGCTACCGGTTCGCCCCTGTTTGGGAGAACCAGCAGCAGTGGAGGCGGGAGTCTCTGCCCACCTGCCCGGACATCATCAAATATGCTCTGCGCATGTGAGCGAACTAGTAGCAAAGGTAAGTGAAACTCATCACTGGTTTAAACAATAGGGAGAGAGTGTGGTCAGCATGGTCTTTGCTCATGTTTGGCTGGAAAAAAAGTTATGATGTTACCTGTACTAGAATCCTCCAGCATTGGTATATCATGCTTTAATCATGATTTGTTGATCAGAAAGGTCAGCAGTTCGGCCGTTCGAATCCCTAGTACAGGTCTCTTGCGTGAGCAGGGGGTTGGACTAGATGACCTCCAAGGTCCCTTCCAGTTCTGTTACTGTTACTGACTGTGTTACTGTAATGTCCACTACAGGGAACAGCATTTGGAAAAATTACAACTGGTGACATGGACCCCACAATGGATCAGTTCCACCATTGCAAGCTAACACTTCTCTTGAACTCACTGCACAGGTTATCAATAGGCCTCTAGACTCAATTCAGATATTGATCTATATCAGAGTTTCTCAACCTTGGCAGCTTTAAGACGGGTGGAGTTCAATTCCCAGTATTCCCCAACCAGCATTGCTTTAAGGTGCATGGATTCAACTCCCAGAATTCCCCAACCAATAGGCTTTAAGATGTCATTTACATTTACATTTGTCTGTCAAGGGAAGCACCTCAGAAAGAGCTGTTAAGAGCCTCCATCCCCTTAAAGTGAAATCATAGTTCTTTTAGAAAACATTTGTTTCATGCATTTCATCTTTGTAAGAAGCATGTTGTCAAACTAACATTGACCTGTGTCTCATCTGAGTCTGTACTATCCCAGAATCCATGGTAGTCCCACAGGGAAATCAGTGCTTGGAAGTAGAACATCTACTCTGTATGTAGAAAACCCAACTTCAAGTTTTGGCATGTTCTGATGAAAAGGATTGAAAGCTGGGAGACAGCAGAAGGAGGAGGACTTTTCAACAGGCAGACTCGATCTGATTGGATCGTGGTGGCATTACCCATGTATGACCACTGGCCTCTCCCTTGCTTAGAAGGATCAGTAGCACCTAAAGGGAAAGACCAGGGGTGAAATGCTTCCAGTTCAGACCGGATCACCCAATCCGGTAGTGATGACAGCAGGTGATTCGGAGAACTGGTAGCAAAAATCCCTGCCCACCCCCCATGCCCAGCTGAGCCGCACAATCATCTTCTGCCAAAAAAAATGCTTTTAAAAGTAAAAAAAAAAGTCTCTGATGATCACGCGGCTCAGCTGGGATCGTCAGAGCCTTTTAAAAGCATTTTTAAAGTTGAAGAGGTTGTAGAAAAAATGCTTTTAAAAGTATGTATATATATATATATATATATATATATATATATATATATATATATATATATAGTCGCCCACACCCACCCAGTCACATTACACCCTCCCAAGCCACGCCCACAGAACCGGTAGTAACAAATTTTATATTTGTAAGCAGTAAGCAGTAAAAGGGAAAGACCTTTTACTGCTGGAGAGTTGGCTACTCAGGTGGATGCATTGCAGGATGAGCAAAACTCTCCATAGATTTCGCAAAAACTGGAATTACGCAGTTGCTCGGTCTTCATCTTGCCAAGAAGTTACGGTCAGGATGCTAGTTGTATTCACAATAAATATTACAAAATAGCAAATTTATCACATCCATTATCATAATTTTTTTTTTCTTACAGGCCCAGGCAGCAAGAGGAAAGCTTCAGGACCCTGTGGCCATCTAGGATCCTTGACTGCTCTCAAATATGCTGTGGTTGGTCTCTACTTGCTGGTGTTCCTGATCTTTGTGGGACTTTTTATCCTAGCAGGTAAGAATCAGACCAATATTGAAGCAGCTGCTTGTCCAAAAAGAGAGTTCCAAAACTTTTTGGCAGAGCAGGAGTGACTTGCCTTCTCATTCCTGTCTATCAAACAGATTGCAATGGGCTAATAAGAGGGCATTTAAGTTACCCTTGGTTTAGCGTATAGGAAATTGGAGAAATAGTTGCTGCTGATTCAAATAAATTATGTAAAAATTGGGTACTTATTATTTATTAATTTTTTATTGGGTTTTAATAATTAAACAATTCTTATTCAACTCTTGTACATGACTGTGACCATTTACATAACATCACATACTCTATATAATTTTACAAAATCTACTATCTGTTATTTCCCTTTTTTTCTATCTTCAATCCAATTATACCATTTCTCCCATATTACCTAAAAGTCCGAATCCATCAGTCCTTTCAGTTCCAATGTCATTTTATCCATCTTGGCGCAATCTAATATCTTTCTAATTATTAAATCTTCAGAGGGTATGTTTGAACTTCTCCAACATTGCGCAAATACCAATCTTGCCGCCGTTGTCATATGTAGAATAATATATGTTGTTGTTTTTTCATATATCTTTTCGTTATTCCTAGAAGAAACAATTCTGGTGTATATTCTATCTGGAAGCCTGTTACTTCCTGTATCCATCTATGTATTTTCATCTAATATTTTTTTGTTTCGGAGCATATTTATTAATTTTTTTTTATGCTGTCCCTCTCTCCTGTAAAGTGAATCTGGGTAGTTTACAAATTATAAAATATATATTGTAGTTTTTGGAGTATAAGATGCACCTTTTTCCCCACTAAAAGAGGCTGAAAATTTGGGTGCGTCTCATACTACGAATGTAGCTTTTTTGAAGCTTTTTTTTCAGCCCTAATGAGGCGCTAGCAAGTGATCTTCCCAGCTTTGCCTGCTCCCTCGACTCTCCGCTGTGCTTTAACAAGGTGTTAGCAAGTGAAGCGATCTCCATGCTTTGCTTCAACTCTCAGCTGTTCTTTAGAAGCTTTTTTTCAGCCCTAACTAGGCGCTAGCCAAGTGAAGCGATCTCCCCATGCTTTGCCTGCTTTTCTCATTGCTGCTTCCTCTCAGCTGTGCGTAGAAGCTGTTTTTTATCCCCAAGCAAGGGATAAAAAACCAGCAAACTAATGTGCTGAAGCTGACCAGACTAAGGACGCTAGGAATACCTGGTAGGCAGTTCCACCTGCCCCCCCCCCCATTTTCCTCCCCAAAAACTAAGCTGCGTCTTATACTCTGGTGTGTCTTATACTCTGAAAAATACGGTAATTAAAGTATTAAAACATTAAAACTACACTGTATATGATTTTAAAGCTATACTGAAACCAGAGCCAAGGTATCACAGATGGGCCTGAGGTCTTATTATCTAGTCAGCCACCTCCAGAGGTGAACAATCCCTTGGAGCTCCAGTTTTAATACCCTCCCAGAAGCCAAAAGGGTGGGAGCAGTTATCACCGCTGGTGGTAGAGTGTTTCACAGGGGTGGGACCACTGCAGAAAAGGCTCTTCTCCATGAACCCGCCTACTGGAGTTCCTTAGCAGACGAGATCGGTAGCAGGCCTCTTCTACTGGCAGGAGTGTGATGGGCTAGTGCCATTGGGGAGAGATGGATCCTCGGATAACCTGGATCCATGTCGTGTAGGACTTTAAAGGTAACAACCAAAATCTTGAATTGGATCAATTTCATTATGAAATAATACCCATGTTCTCATCCCAGGGATCACCATCCAATTCTCCAGATCCATTCTGTACTCGTGTTTGATATGTTCTCTTTATGTTGCCCTGCTTTGTTTCAGGAGCCAAGAATATATTTGATCTTTATTATATATGTGAAAGGAATAGTTATGCTCTGGTTTGATACTAATAATTCATAAGGGGCCCACCAGCACATAAAACAATCTGTGATTACGCAGGGCATGGTACTTTAAAATCTATATACAGATGAACTTGTCCATTGGGAAGGGACATAGCTCTGTGCATAGAACATACTCAGGTGCCTCCAACATAATTGCTCAATAATTGGCTCTTTTGTTTGGTTTCTTCCCTTCCTCCTTAACATAATAATCATATTTGTTTTCATAATTGTATTTTGGAATCCATATTTACTCAAACTCTTTGACCTAATTATCCCTATGTCTAATCTCAGATGATATCATTACACCTATAACTCCCCTTTTATGACTCTCATCCCATAACTAACTTGGGGTAGAGTCAGGGCGACTGGATGGAGCTGAGGGTTTATTGGCAGGATGCCCTTCCTGCCGCCGCATGGAGTTCGCAGCAGATATTCTTTTTTTTCTTTGCCCCCTGGGGGAGAGAAATATCTGCTGCTACCTAGGATTGAACTCTCAACCTTCCGAACGGGAGGCGATTAGCTTCACCACTAGGCCACCATGACACTCGTCATTACACCTACAACCCTTCCCCAAAATGCTATTTTTTGGCAGTGGCACTGGCACTGGCAGGCCCACTGGATCCTCAGAAACAATTATACATTATTCTATTATCTTCAGTTTAAGCACCACTGGCTAAAAACTTTCCATTACAATAATTAGAAAAAAATAGGACCAAATAGACACTGAATCAAAGAGATAAGGACACAAAATAAGGCATGTTGTTTCTGAATATTCCAGTCTGTTTTGATCTGATCCACTTAATCAACATCCTTGTCTTCATACAGTGAAACCTTTCTGCTCTTCTTTTTCTGTTCTTGTCACTGCCAAAGGGGATTTGGAGTAGAGGTACAGATAGATAAAGATGTAAAGAAATAGCTCAGTGATTATCACCAGACTGGCAGTGGCAAGCTTCCCATATTTAGGCAATAAGCTGAGTGAGATTTGTGGGTGACCACAAACCAACCCCAAGAGATTTGATGCTCCATCTCTGGATTTGTGGATTGGGAAGCTGCCACTATAACACATTTCCAGAATATCTGGGAAGATGTAAGTCAAGTCTCTCTAGTTCTGCTAAGAATATGGGCCCTGACCAGAGGTATTCAGGTATTCAGCAGGTTCTGACCAGTTCTGGAGAACCGGTAGTGGAAATTTTGAGTGTTCAGAGAACTGGTAAATACCACCTCTGGCCCCACCCCCATCTATTCTCTGCCTCCCGAGTCCGAGCTGATCGGGAAGAAATGGGGATTTTGCAGTAATCTTCTCCTGGATTGGGGAGGGAATGGAGATTTTACAGTATCCTTCTCCTGCCACACCCACCAAGTCACGCCCACCAAGCCATGCCATGCCACGCCCACAGAACCGATAGTAAAAAAAATTGAATCCCACCACTGGCCCTGACCTCAAAACTTCTGGGAATCTAAATATTGTATGATGACCCATCAGAAGAACCAACTTGCAGTTTCATTTATTTCCCCTTTCCTGAAATCTTATTCCAAAATGCTGTTAAGGACGCAGAGGCATCTGTTGTTGCCACTGTTGCATTGGAGCACTAGCAGTCAACATTTTGATAAACACATCACAGTAAAGCCCAAACAGAATTCAGAGTACATATTGTGTGCATTCAATATAAGCTTCCCCCTTCATCTTAGAATAGCTTGCCTCAACCCTACCATATCAAGAACAGTTATCAACACAGTGTGAAGGGAAAGTGTTGCTAGCCAAGCTGTTTGCCAAAGCAGACCCTTAGATCAAGAATTGGCATCTATAGGTATATGCTGAAGCCAATGTACTAGCAGGATTCATGGATGATTGCAGCATAGTAGCTGACATTTGACATTAAATCTGACAATGAAAAGTTTGCCATTTTAATACACAATAGTGGGTTGTTGACCTTCTCAACAGGTCCATCCTGTTCTTTCCTTCCTGCCAATATGGGCCACTGGAACATCTGCCATTCCAGAATCTGCTCAGTTATGTGAATAAAATGAATAAACAGGATCAGAGAGACAACAGCCAACAGATCATGAGGTGATGGAGAAGCAACCATCTATGAATAAATTCCTCCATGCTAAATCATGGTTTGTTTGCTGAATAAATCATGCGAAGCCATATCTCATGGTTCACAAGTGAAAATACTAGGCCCATACAGTATGCTATGCCATCACGTTTCTTGGACAAAACTGAATTGATGTGCACCCCAGAGTGCAATGGATTGCAGTCCTATTTCATACCAGCTGAAGACACCATTTTTTGGCCTAGATAAACCATCTATTCACAGCATAATTCCTTTCATCTCTGCTTTTGTTTCAAGGTTCCTGACTTTCATTCAAGTCAGGTCCAGCCTGTCACTTGCTGTGTTGGGGTTACAGCTCAGGCAATATCAATATCAATAGCATTTAGGCTTATATACCACTTCACAGTGCTTTACACCTCTCTCTAAGCAATTTACAGAGTCAGCATGTTGCCCCCCACCCCCACCCCCAGCAACCTGGGTTCTCATTTTGCTGACTCCTGAAGGATGGAATTCAAGTCAACCTTAAATCGGTGAGAATTGAACTGCCGAACTGCTAGCAATCAGCGGTCAACAGAATTAACCTGCAATAATGCATTCTAACCAGTGCACCACCATGGCTCTTGATTCATGGCAGATTGATTCAGGCTGTTTTGACTCCAAAACTCTTAATTCATGTAACAGAAATGAAGGTGATAAATATATCTGGGTGTCATTTCCTCTATGGGTTGGCAATGAAATGCTCAGACAGGACTGGGAGAAAGATAGGACTTGGATGGTCATTTCCCCTGCTTTTCTTTCCCATCTTTGCAGGACAGCTAAGCATTATTGGGCGTCCAGGTTGTCACCAGGTTTCTTGGGCTTTCCTTTCCATTTGAAGGATTGGTCTCAAGTGTTTGCTTTCTTTTATAGTAACCCACCACTTGCCTTTCTAAATTCTGCCACTTTATACAATCCACTTATTTCTCCTTTTATTTATTATTCTCTACTGTGAAACTTCATTTGAAATGTCATTGCATTGATTTGCCTTTTCATGAAAACTCTTGGTGTTTCTGAGGAACAATGCTGAGCTGAAAGACAAGATGGCACCATCGTCTACAGCCAGACTGGCAACCAAACCTTATTTAAGTCCTGGCAATTTTCTTCTATAAAATCTGAAGGTGGCAGAGCAGATTAAGGGAAAAAAACTATTCTTTTTTCCATTTGCTATCTCAGGCAGGTCCCTCACTCTGCCTAACAGTAAGACTGACTCTAATTCAATACATGAGCATTCTTAAATATTAATCTAGTTAATCTTTCTGGGGACATGGAGAAAGTGACCTGGGAAGGCCTGCTGACTTAGATGGACCTATGTTTAAAGAGGGAGAAATATTTGCTATCTTCTACTTCTATATTCCTTCTCTAAAAGTGAGAGGAAGTCTCCTTGGAAGTCATGTAGGGGGCTGGCAATCCTATATTGCAAGCATTGCCCATAAAGAGTCCATTGAGATGGCCACAGTTGTTTATTTTCTTGGTTTTTTAAAAATCGTACTATAGATGTTTTAAATGTTTTAAATATTTTTAATAAATATTAAATAAATTATAGATGTTTTAAAGATCCAGGTCTATAGAGCCTGTGTCCTGAGCACACTCTTGTACTTCAGTGAGTCTTGGACCCTTTATGCATGGCAGGAGAGAAAGTTGAACACCTTTCATATACGCTGTCTCCGATGTATCCTTGGCATTACTTGGCATGACAAAGTTCCAAATAGCGCAGTCTTGGAACGTGCTGGAATTGCTATACACTATTGAAACAGCGACGTCTACGCTGGCTTGGGCATGTTGTGAGAATGGCTGATGGTTGGATTCTGAAAGTTCTCCTGTATGGAGAATTAGTGCAGGGAAAGCGCCTCAGAGGGAGACCACAGCTGCGATATAAGGATATCTGCAAGAGGGATTTAAAGGCCCTGGGAATGGACATTAACAATTGGGAAACCTTGACCTCCGATTGTTCAGCTTGGAGGCTAAAGACGCAGCATGGCCTTCTCCAATTCGAAGAGATACTTGTTCGGCAGGCTGAGGCAAAGAGGCAGCCCTAGAACCAGCGAAATCTGGGGGCTGGGCAGGAGATGGAATGTATCTGCCCTCAGTGTGGAAGGGATTGCCACTCTCGAATTGGCCTTTTTAGTCACACCAGATGCTGTTTTAGGACCTCTTTCCAGAGCACGATACCATAGTCTCTTGAGACTGAATGTTGCCAATGATAATGACTATAGATGTTTTAATACTGGGCAGTTATGTAAACTGCCAGTCGTGAGATTATAGTAGGGAAAGAAATAAAACAACAAACCATGTAGTACATTTTTTCCATGCAAAGCATATGAAGCAGCTGGCTAATTTGGCAAGCTGTTCTCTGTGCATTCAAGATCCGGGAAGCAGCTTTTTCAGTGTTGTTGGTCAGAGTGGCACTGGATGGGGGGTTTGGTGTTAATTCACCAAACCACCCTAATCTGCCACTCAGATTAACAGCTTGTTTTCCCTAATGGAGTAAAGAGAGGATGAGGGTAACATATTCTCCATCTTGTTGTTTCTGCCAAAGGTGGCTCCCCCCCCCCAACATCTGATTGCAATCAGAATCAAGACAGGAACTCTCCCTCTCCTATGAGAGATTATTGTGATGCCAAATTGTTATTTTTGTGTTTGCTTTTCCCCCTCTCTCCCATCCCATTATGATTTCTCCCTTGAGGAAGGTAAATGAAATTAAATATGAAAACATCCGCCCACCCACCTCCCTAAAAATACTCCTTCCAGGGCGGAGGATGAAATTGCAATATGCCTGGAATAGAAGGCCCCATTTTCCTAAGAGGAGAAACATGAGCATGAATCACCAACTAAGTCATCACAGTTGATTTATTTAGACTTGACATTGAAATATGTAGAACTGAAAGAAGAGCTCTTTTATAGCAATAGCTAGACTATACTAGCATTCTTCTCAGTTATCATAGACATACCTGCTGGAACGGATGGGCGTTATGTACAATCTCAGACAACTGAAGTTGCAAAAAAAAACCAAACAAAAAACTGGCCTAGATGGTTTGGTCCATTTATCTCAGCACTGCATATCTAGTTTCAAGGTTGCAGGGATCTTTCCCACTGCACCAACCTTAGAGGCTGGAGGGAGGAGATCCAAGAACATCCACTTTGGAAAAAAAAAATGACTGTGGAGCCATCAGCAGAAACTTACCACAGTGACTCTGTATTCAAAAAATAGAATTTCAGTGAAGAATTGCATTAGAAAACAGAGGAATGTTCTTTGATAGTTAGCTTATGTGTTTCTCAAAGCCATTTGGTAAATTGGCCTCTCTGGCCAACAAAATGTAAGACCTGGTGGTATTATGGCCATTCTGAAAGGGGAAAACCAGATGATGAAAATCCAGGAAACATCATATGCATTTCAAGGCTGTTCCAAAGTGATTCATAGGGTCAGTTGGGACTGATTACAATCATGTGCTTTGACCCTCAGAATAGATACATGCTGTCAAAATTGTCCCAGCTGGACAAAGACCTCATTTGAGATAGCTCGATTGTGGGACTGGAGACTAAAACATATGAAGGGAACTGGGCATGGCTAGTCTAATAAAGAGAAGGACCAAGGGAGACATGATAGCAGTGTTCCAGTATTTGAGGGGCTGTCCCAGAGAGGAGGGGGTCAACCTGTTTTCCAAAGCACCTGAAGGCCAGACAAGGAATAATGGATGGAAACTGATCAAGGAAAGATTCAACCTAGAAATAAGGAGGAATTTTCTGATAGTGAGAACAATCAACCAACAGCTTGCCTTTGGGAGTTGTGGGAGCTTCATCCCTGGAGGCTTTCAAGAAGAGACTGGACTGCCATTTGTCAGAAATGGTGTAGGATTTCCTGCTTGGACGGGGGTGGGGGGGTGGGGTGGGGTGGCGGGGTTGGACTAGATGACCTACAAGGTCCCTTCCAACTCTAGTAATCTGAAGTGAAGCTCAAGTTTCAAGAAGCCTTTATCCAAAGCAGAAAGGAGGCACTTGTCACAGTAAACAGCTTACAAACTAGTATACATGATCCCAAACAAAGGAAATCAAAGAAGGCTGTTGACATTGTACACTGAAATAAAACTAATCTCTGCATTAAAAAATAGATTCCTTGATCAAAAGTGAGTTACAAATATAAAAGATTTGAGTTATCCTTGGCCAAACTCCAGCTATACTGGGACTGTGCCTCCCAGAGTTCTTATCCAGCTTGGCCACCAACAGGCTGGGGAATGGGAGGACCAAGGCAGAGCATCTTACTAGGAGTAGGGAAATGATGACCATCAATTCTCCCTCATGTGACCTAATTGGTTAAATTCATTTCTTTCTCATCCCCAGACAAGAAAGCAAAGAATAGGAAGCAGCTGTTGTTATTATGCTAAATAACTTGGGTGGGGGGAGGGAAATCCTCAGCTTCCTTCTATAGTCCTGACAAGTTTAATTCTTTGGTTTATGAGTACTCCCTAACCTTTCCCAATTTTAAAAGGCCAAATTTCACAAGATAGCAGCAGCATCTTCTCCCCATGATTTTAATTAGCCTCTTTCCAGCTCAACGAGGCATTTTGGAAGGGTACTTCCAAGAACTAACTCTGGACAGTCTCCATGCAGGGCACTCTTGAGCAAAAGTCCTTCCTGGAACTGAGCATATGGATTATCTTTGGACTGATTATGTATCTGAAGGTCTGACCGCAGTGTGTTCATTAAGGGCTCTGGCTGTGGATTTCCTTCTTCTTTGCCCCTTTTGGACAAGGGAGGAAAGAAGGAAACAATCGTACCGTTTTTCCTGTCACTTGGACTAGAAGGGGAAAGTGGCACCACTCTGATTAATTTTACTGTAATTGGTCAATCAATCAATAAGACCTATCTCCCTCCCCCTAAATTGTATTTACAAATTACAAGAAAATTTTAACAAAACATCTCCATATACTAAAAAAATCCAATGCAAGTAACAAAACAACTTTTTAAGCTTTTAACATCTGTTCATTGCTCTGTTTTTTCATTGATGAACTTGTAAAAAAAGGAGTACTCTCCAATTTATTACTCCATTAATGAACATTAAAAAAAACCACCAAGCTTTTCATCATTCCACTGACAAACTTCCAAAACTACCCCAAATGACTATGGAGGGTAGTGACTGGGATTGGGGACAGACTAACCAATTGGAGGGGAGTCTGGCAGATCA